>OX388341.1:126892581-128136239 GCA_947579665.1 Sympetrum striolatum
GCCCCGGGGGTTGGATGAGAGAGGACCGTCGCGTTGACTAAGCTTAGTTTGCACAATTCAAAAGCCTTATCTGCCTCTGCGTTCCATACAATGGGCGCGTTTCTCTTGGCCGGAAGACCTGTTAGGAGGTCGTTAAGATAAGACTGTTCGTTGGCGGCATGGGGGAGGAATCGCCTATAAAAGTTCAACATGCCCAAGAATTGACGAAGGCTTTTCACTGTTTTGGGCTTGGGAAAATTCACAATAGAAGTGATTCTATCTGGCGGTGGTTTCGTTCCGTTTTCGGACACTAAATATCCCAAGAACCTTACCTCCTTTGCAGCGAAAACACACTTCGCAGGATTTATGATGACGCCATATTCATTGAGGCGGGAAAAAAGTTCGAGGAGATGCGCGTGGTGTTGTTCCTCGGACTCAGATGCGATAAGAATATCATCTATATACACGTAGCAGAAATTTAATCCGCGCACTACCTCGTCTATAAACCGTTGGAAAGTCTGGGCGGCATTTCGTAAACCAAAGGACATGAAAGGGAATTCAAAAAGCCCGAATGGTGTTGTAATTGCAGTCTTTGCCACGTCCGCTGGGTTTACGGGTACTTGATGATAAGCCCTAACTAGGTCAATGGTGGAGAAAACACGTTTACCGGCCAAAAGGTGCGAAAAGTCTTGTATATGAGGCACAGGATACTCATCTGCAATGGTGCGGGCGTTTAAGGCGCGGTAATCTCCGCACGGGCGCCATTCCTCATTGCTTTTCGGAACCATATGTAGCGGGGAACTCCAACAGCTCTGCGACCGGCGTGCGATTCCCATCTGGCACATTGTTTCAAATTCGCGTTTTGCGGCGCGGAGTTTGTCGGGGGCCAATCGGCGCGGTCTGCATGTCACCGGCGGTCCGGGGGTTGTGCGAATATGGTGCACAGTGAAATGTTTTGCCGGTCCCGGCCATCCTGAAGGGGATGTGATTCCGGGAAATTTGGCTAAAAGTTCGCGATGTTCACATTTATGGTTAATTGTTTTGACACTGGCACATTCACTGGGAGCGGTAATACAATTCACTGACAGCGACGTCACATTATCAACAAGTTTTTGGTTCCTAATGTCTACGCACAACCCGTAAAATTTTAAAAAATCTACTCCTATTATTGGCTTATTTACATCGGCGATAATAAATCGCCAGGAAAAACTACGCCTAAGCCCTAAGTTTAAATTTAACGTCGCCCAACCGTATGTTGAAATTACGGAATCGTTGGCCGCGAAAAGTTCGAAATTGGATCGAACCGTGGGACCTCTCACGTAATTTCGCGGATAAACACTCAGATCCGAACCGGTATCAATTAAGAATCGCTTACCGGAATAAGAGTCCTGAATGAAGAGGCGGCTGGATTTAGGGCCGTGGTCGGAGGCCGCGTCTACCGACTCGCCCCGGCGTTTCCCGCGGAGTACGAGCATGGCGACTCACATTTGCGGGCATCTTCTCCGAAACGGTGATGATAAAAACACAATCCGTTGCTGCGCTCTCGGGAGTGGAAACGGCCGCGGCTCCTTGAACGACCACGGAATCGTCTGGGCGGCCTAGTCCTCTCCAACTTCAGCGCGGCGACTTCCTTCGTGAGCTCCTCCATTCGGGCCATGAGGGACTGTATGAGGGGCAATGACGCTGCGGCGGCGTGGACTTCCGGTCGCGGGGAGAAATCGCTGATGGTGTCCGCGAGGCGTGCTTGAGCATCCAGGTCCATCCCTTCTTGCGCGGCGATTATAGGCTGGAGATGGGACGGCAACCTACTCAGCCACAAGGAACGGAGGAAACTGTCGGGTAGCGAGACGCCGGCGAGGGATCTAAGGTGGCGCAAAAATTGGGAGGGCTTGCGATCGCCAAGCTCCTCGCGCTCCAGCAATTGCCGTACTTTTTGCTCCTGGGAAACGGAGAGCCTCCTTATTAACTCCGCCTTCAGATAGTCATACTTTCCGGAGGAAGGGGGGGTAGTGATTATATCCTCTACCTCCGTCGCGTATTTCGTCCCGAGTTGTCCGATCGCGTACCAGAATCTCAGGTCATCCTTCATAATATTGTTAATGCTGAATTGGCCCTCGATTTGGAGGAACCACAGGGCTGGTTTTTCCGGGTCGAAATCCGGGAGCCGAATGGCTGCACGCTGTATGGCTGCGGTCTCGGTGGCATCCATCCTTCACGTAGAGGATCACGTCGGGGTCACCAATTTGTGGCACGCTTTAGGATTTGCCGTAGGTGTTTCTTGAGGAAATGAAGGATAGAAACCGTAGATAACGAAGTGACTATTTATTACTACGATGTTTACAACTGAGTGAGCGACCATGCGGCGCTAAGGTTAAAACACTTTACACACAGAAAAAGTGGACTGCACTCTGACGCTGCTGCCGGAGGAGAGACGGGGTACCAAGCGTGGTCCCCTCTCGCGCCGAAAAACAATTTCGCAGCATCGTCCTGTTAAAGGTGGCACTAGGCGCGAAGCCGTCTGCTTCTGCCGCCACAGATTGTTACATAATTGAATGTGCCGCCAACCGCGTTGATATAATCGCTGGAAGTTACGGCACGTTGAGAAAAAATTCGCCACAAAGTTACCTACCACTAACAAAGAATAGTCAATGTAATCATATCGGGGGACATGGTGAAACCCGCGGTAAATTCGAAACCGCGTAAAAGTGAGGGACGTCATAACCAGAATTTAACCGTATCTAATCTATGTATGAAGCTGCAGAATTCTTACCTAGAATATATAGCCTTGAAAATCTCTATTGTTTAAATTATATCTGACATAAACTTCATATTTCAAACATCAATATCATAAGTAATTTCCCAGTTACGGTTATTCCACGAACAGAGACGTCCGTGTGCCATGCAAGAAATAAATACCACTTATTATAAATGTCTTTATTTTTTAATATATTCCGCCTTGTCGATAAAATGATTGCAACCTCCGGCTCATAATCAGTCAGTTATTAAGGAATGTTCATCATAATCTAAATAGCGGAAACATTTTTAATCTTTTGTGTGCATTGCAACCTTAGTTTCGCTCTCGAAGTAGGTTTTTATCATTTAACATTTGGTATACTTCGAAAAAAAATATTTCTCTCGGTTACTATAACTCAATGGAGAGTGATGGTTATTTTATCTGTAATTGATGGTCTAATTCAAGCCATTAATTCATTTTATTGCGTAGTCTTACGTCCTGCTCCTATGAAATAGAATACGAATACGCTCAAATTTAGGTGATCGTAAGATGGCCGCCATGCGCATCACGAGACTTCAGCCCCTCCACCGCCACTGCCTATCTAGTAACATATATCTGTGAGTATTACTATCTCCCTCTAGCGCCCAAAAGTGAAGCCAGGGGTAAAGCGGCAGATTGCGCATTTAGCCATGCTGGGTAGCACTTTTCGTATCTCCCTATACCAATACATTGTTTTTTCGTGATTTTGCGGCTTTGATACAGAGTTATCAAGGTTTGATCGAGTAAGTCGAACGTTTTGGAACACAAAATGTAGTTTGAGAAATGCGTAACACGAAGCAATTTTGTTATTTTCGTGTTTATAAAGGTTTTATAGGTAAGTAAGCAGGGGCCTGTTTCTGCCTGCAGCATGGTCAATTGCTGCGCATCAGAACAGCTGCCCCCACAAAATGTTCCGAACTAGAATCTATGCATCTTCTTTAATTTTATTATCTCATTCATTATCTGAAATCTATGAAGCAGAACGAATGTCAGTATTAATCCACGGCGTTTCAATGAACATTTCATTGTGCTCTCGGCTGCACCTGTAGGTCTTGCATGGTATACAAGTTCTCGTATTCGTCATTTTGACAACTTTTACTTCATTAAGCCCCAATTATGAATTAGAACAAACATTTGCACAAGCGGAAAAATCTCTAATTACCCTGATAAGCTATTATAATGTATTATAGAGTAGCTTTATTTCATTGCGGTAAACGACTATTAAGGAATTTTATGCCGTACTTGGTATTGATCAATTAAAAACTATGACGAATTAATGCATTATAATATATGTAAAATTAACATTATAATAATCAACGAGGTTTTGATAGAGTTTGCGGGAGATTGGCAGACGATTCGTTCTCTGTATTTCTCTAGCAGACGACACCGGCATCCAAGAAGTTTACATTGCAGGCATGTTTTATTTTCCATAATAAAAGGAATCAAGAGGACTTAGAGAAAAAAATTGAAGATAATCGTTAAGTGAAAGGTTCATTTAAACTATCTGAGTCCATTTCATAGGATAGACAAGCTCCTGAGTCCCATATGAGAGGAAAATAAAACCCCAAAAATACATGTAGTTAAAGGGGAGCTGGAGAAAAGGGCTACCCAGTGCTCTGCGGGTTGCGTTATTTTTGGCTTCACTTTTCTCCCGGTAGACTCTCCCTGTGTCACGGCCTTTCCCAGCCGTCATCGCGTACGACGGTGGGAAGGTGAGAAAAAGCGCTCTCACGGATAGATAATCGCTGATATCACCCTTCGTCGTTTGTATGGCGTTGCCCCTGGCAACGACGTCGCTCTCACCGTTCTCACAGTTACATAATCAGGGTGCAGTAGTAAAGAAGATATAGAATTTCTCCCAAACACCGTGAAACTAGAAAATTACCCACAATTTTACCATTAGATTCCATTAAAATCATATATTTCTGCAATATATGAAAGGCCAAGATAATTGAATAATATTTTTAGAGTGTAGTTAATCCAGGCGAAACTAATTACAAGTATTAATTACGTATAAGGAAGTGCTACAGTCGAAAGTTGCAGTACTTCGGCTCACAAGGAGACGAGAGGATTTTGCTTTTGTAGCAAATATTAAAAAAGAAAAGATACCTATCCGTTTATACGAATCGAGGTCTTACTAGCTGACCAATAGTAAACTGATTTGAAGACAGCAACAGTTCCAACAATAACTTTATGAAGCACCTAAGGTATTCGTGGAAATCTAACCTCCAAGAAATCAGTCAGTGAGTGTATCGAAGGTACTATGTACCTACTAATTTTCTACTTCTTTCACTGATACTAAGTTCTGAAAATCACGCACCGACTTCCAGTTAATAAAATTACGAAATTTAGAGATTCACTGTAGGGCTGATAGTATATTAGATATCGAAATTTTATTATCATAAGTATCCTTGTGCTCGAATTTGGGCACTGGAAAATCTTCTGCAAGCAATTTATGTTAAATTCAAACATCAACCATTTAAGACCATACAAACTAACTAATGCAATTATAAATATCTTCCCTGTAAGATTTCTTTCAAAACTTTAGTAAGAAATCAACAAAGGACAACAACAAATCTTAGTTACCTAAAATTTCATACATATCTTCGATATTTACATCTGCTTTTACACGCCTTGTTTCATTCTTCATTTGTCTACTCGTTTGCCCTCTCATTGGTTGAGATGAAGCACGTGACCGGAACTTTCGGAAATGCACGGATGTTTCCCCTTAAAGTGGGTGGGGGCAGTCGGTTTGGTAGTTTTCTGCCCGACGATGCAACAGAATAGGATTTAGAGGCCGAGTTGGTGAGAGATCACGATTTCCTCTCCAGTCGGTTGGATTTGAAATCGAACCAACTGCTTCTAAACCGACAAGTTACATAATATGGCCCCTGAAGCGTGTCGAATACTTTTTAGCGGGCTTTCTGAATGATTACGATGAAAGACGTCATTCATCATATCACGTTTATACAATGTAAAAGTAACCATCCAATCCATTGTTTGGAATTGAATTCTGGACAATGAAAAAAATGTCAAAAATACATTTCAATAAGCTGGATTCGTGCTAATGATATCTAAATCACGAAATCCTAAACACATCCTTGAAGGTATTTTTGATCCTTATCCATACTTAGGGTATAGATTTGAAAATAAAGTTCAAGAACTACAACGTGCAAATCAAATCACAACGTCAGAAGAACAGGCATTGAGATAAAGGTGCAGACAATTTTTATTTCAATTATTCATTCAGTTGAAACAAAGATTGCTTGAAAACATCAAAACTTTAGAAAAAACATGCTTATTTTCTGTGGTCAATATGCTTAGAGCTGTTAAAGAACCAATAACATGAATTTTAAAAGAAATGAAAATTCCAGCAAATGTCATAGAATTAATTTTACAACACTACAACAAAATAAATCTAGTTGATACAGTTGATATGTATCATCTAAAGAAACAAAATTTCATTATGATGTAATACCTAGCAGTGTATAAGTCTGATGTTTTCAATTCCTAGATATCCTCTCCATCCAGCAGCAATTATTGTTTTACCTGATATTACTGATGCAAAATCAAGTTATGTTTTGGAAAGAAGTCCATTCCTTCAAAGACTGTACTGGAGAAAATCCCTTTGAAGAAATATCAGAAATAGCATTGAGGCTACTTATCTTATTACCATGGTCCAACGCTGAGGTGGATAAAATATTCAGCCAACTCAACGTAATAAAAAACAAAGCAAGAAATCGTCTTGGAATTAAAATAATTAATTCCATAATGTCTGTCCGGTATGGACTGCAGCGTCATGGGAAATGCTGCAAAGAATATGTTTTGCCAGATTCTGTTTTAGCAATAATTGGAACAAAGAAATCATACCCTGATGATTGTCACGATGTTGGTGATGTATTTTGTAATATGCTGACAGAATAAATGCTTTTTAATTCTATTATTATTGATATTTTCATAGATTTATGTAGATTTATAGATTATTGTTCTTTTATAGATCTTTTTCCTCACTCTATAATGTTATCTTTTATGATACTACTATTGTTATATACACATATATGATGATATAAATTATCTTTTGTGTTAATATTAATGTATGTGGATTCATCCCATAGGAATTAAATAAATAAATTCAATTTTAATTAATATGTTTTCTTTTGCCATTGTAATATTATACTCCCGTATGATATTATAATTATTAACTCAAGTAATATTTATACTATTTCCTAAATATTACTTCGTATTCCGATCATTTCAATACCAAGAAATAGATTAGACGTCCAAGAACAAATCCATTTATTTATCACACAACAATCATAACTAATAAACAACTTTAAAACATGACAATGTTTTAAAGTTGTTCCAATATCCTACAACCATCTTCTCTACTTTTGTAAAAAGTAACTGTCTAAGTTATAGGATGTAATAATATTACCTATTCTTCCATGGTCATGGTTTTCTGATTATACATAAATGAGAAAAAGTACCACCTTTTGGAGGGAATAATGTATAACCCTTATGGAAATTAACAGGTATTGAAATCTTGAATTGGAAAGTAAGGGTTGTGTAGGAAGCTTTAATGATTGCAGAGGAGTTAGGACTTGGAAGCCTGCTATTTATAAGTGATAAATGTGGGACTGTACATATATGAAATATAGAGAATGATAGAAAAGAAAAGGAATATACATGAGGTGCATATGCAATAAGAATAATTGCAATAATACAGAGTCCCTCTTCATAAAGATCATACATATTTCATTATACAAAAATACCTATTTTGAAAATCTTTGAACTCTTGTGTTCATACTGTTGAAAGAAAACCAAAAGAGATGCAACAGTTGAGAGTTGATGTTCTAGGAAAACTGGACATGTTTGTTATAGGAAGCTTGATGCTGTTGTTTTTTTCTGGCAAAAAAAATTGACTTGGTGGAAGGGGGCACAATTACTGGATCGATGAAATGTATTTAAAGGTAAAAACAGAGTTAGAATCTATTTAATCGAAGCTACTGGGTTGTAGGTGCAATATGCAGAGAAACTGATAAGATAAGTCTACTGATCTCTCATCGGCAAAATTGATTTACTCTTCAGTCCTATACATCAGTAATATCAGGTAAAACAATAATTGCTGCTGGATGGAGAGGATATCTAGGAATTGAAAACATCAGACTTATACACTGCTAGGTATTACATCATAATGAAATTTTGTTTCTTTAGATGATACATATCAACAGTATCAAAAGGGTAAGGTGTACTTTAAAATAGAATGTCAGAAAAACAGTAAATTTTGAAAACCTCTATAGAGACGAAAATCAGAAAATATTGAAATTTTATATAACAAAAGAACCAATGAAGTGCCAATGAAAGATTTTTAAAAATGATATATGCAATTGAATCAATGAGTTTTATTTTTTATTTATCTGATATTTTATTCCGCTATTTCTTCCCTTTCAAAATTTTTACCATGAAAAATATACTTTTGAATTCCCCAAAATTAGTTACATTTACCAAAAAATTACGTAACTTATGTTATGTTATTACTTAATTCATCTCTTACATAATGCCGAATTGAAATGAAACTATATGAGGAGCAAACAAAATAACGTTACCCTTAAACATAGTTTCTGAGGCAGATGGCTGGTGCAAAATATATTTATAATTACATCTTTATCTTTTCTAACTAGTTTTTCAGTTCTATGTATGTTCATACAGAAACGGAAATTAGCAGTGGAATTTTGCGTATCTGTGGTTAAATTTAAAAAATTATCTAGCGGAATATAGCTTATTTTCGGGAAATTCTAGCGGAATCTAGCTTATTTTTTCAGCAGTTCTAGCGGAATTGTGTCGATGGGTGTTGGCAACACTGATCTCGACAATCTCGACTGCACACGCTTAACACTGAATATCCAACAAATCAAAGAGAAACTGAAACAAGCCTTTATCCCATCACAATTAAGTAATCCAGATATTGAGTGTCACCAAAAATGTTCACGTATGATAGTATGTATGGGCGTACAAATGGGGAATCAAAAATGCAAATAAAAAATTCAACATAACTATAAATTTGCATTTACATGTTCCATTGTTTTTGTGGCGTCTTAAAATAGACGTATTTCTCGGAAATTATTTGCAGTTGCAACTTCTAAATGCACATGGAAAGTTCGATTCCTTCCATGTAATGCGTTTGTTTACGCACTCGATGTAGGTCAAACGGATATGGTCCAGACATGTGAATCGAAACATACTTGCCTATACATTTTACTTTATCTACAATTTCATAAATTCAACAGTACTTCTGCATATGCACATAATTAGCCACCTAAATGTATGAGAGCGAAGGGTCCAGTGGTGCGCCCATGTTTGTAGCCATGAGATAAACGCGGAAAATTTCAATAATTTGCTTGGCGAGGTGAGGATCCTCGTTGTTCCGAAGAAGGTTCATTTCGGCTGGGTCCATGAATATTCGGCTGCACCACTGGGGATTTTCATTGCAAAGCTATTATTTAAGATGTGGTCATTTAGAAAAGAAGGATAATGGAAATGAAGAACATATATTTACTGTGAAGCGCAAACAAAATTGAGACATATTTAGAGATACGCTCTTCGTCTACGAATCAAGTATTCTAGCGTACACAAAATGCCGCAGTGAGATATATTTGTCTGGCAAAAATTCGAATACGTTTTATAATCATACGCTAAATTTTTTTGGTTAACGTTAGAGTCGCGGAGAAAGAAATATATTCTCGCAACTACTTGCAGCACCTTAAATGCAAGGTTATCGCATAATATGTTTCACGTTTTGTTTCTTTCGATTAAATACATTATCTCATCAGCAACGGCTGCGAAAAATCCTGATTCTTCAATGGATTACAGTAATTTTAGGCAAGTTCTCGTCTGAGCCAGCAGTTTTTATAGAAATCCTACTTTAAGGCAAGCGATTAGCCAATGGTATCAGTAAAATCTTTACACGTTTTACGTTTATATTATTTTTTACAGTAAAACAGCTTCAAAAACAGAAGACAGCGAAACTAGATTTGGGGATTCTATGGCCCCGAGCTGGACCGCACCACGCTTACGAAAACTGGACCGCAATCCAAAGGGAGGAAGTGAATTGAAACAGTATCTTCAGATTCCATATCTAGAATCCTTGTAGATTGACGTGATATAAGACATTTGATAGTCCATTGCCGTTTACCTAGTTGGTCAAGTTTTCTGCACTGTGTCTTGCTAACAATTTTATCAAAAACTACGTTGATTTGATAGAGGATGAGTCATTGGTTAAATAATACAATAAATAATGTTAACTACGTGCTTAATTACCAAACTTAAAGAAGGTTTTCGAAATGACGACCTTCACACACAATGCAAATGTTTCATCTTGTAAATACATTTTTCTCAAGTCAAGCGCTTCTGAAGTGAACCCCCTGTTTTTTTAGCCACTGATTAAATGTGACAATATTTTCACTTGATTATATTAATTGACAATACTATTTTCACTTGCTTAATCATTCATTCTCCAGCCTGATTGCTCTGAAAAATCCCTCGAATCAAAGATGTCTTTGCGAATTCTTAGTTCGATCCAATTTTAAAAGTAGTTACTCCTGGAGAGAGCGACTTTTGCTCAGTGATGATCGAGTTGGCCTTGGGTCGATTCCAATCCCTCGTTTTGCTTCAGCAGATAAAACTCGTAAAAGCTCGCAAATTGATTTCATAAACAATGAAGGAAAATGTAGTGATTTTTTGGTTAAATACTATTCTCGATCATCCTGGTATACCTCATGATTTTCATTCTACTGTTGTATCTTGCGTATAGCATCTTCTAACAGTTTGTTGCTTGGATATGTATTTGTATTTAGTTAGTTATATAAGAGCCTCCTTTATTTATGATGGTATCTTAATTCTTTTATTTCACCCTCAGCTATTTCCACATATTCATATTGATTAGCTTAATGAGTCTTCTTGTTTTGAGCTTTGTTATGGCTCGCATGTACATCTCTTGACATAAATATGCCTTTATATCCTCCAATCAGCCCCATTACTATTCTTGATTCGAATTCCATTTTCCTAATTACTCTTTCATAAGGAAATTATATATATCTTTACTTTCCAATTTCTGCTATTTAGAGAGAACTCCTATGCTTTCTGAAGCATAAAAAGGAAGACAGAAGCTTTGCAATGATGCAATTTCTCATGTTAATTACACGTAATCCCATACACCATCTAGACTTAGCTGGTTCTCCCCCCCCCCCCCCCCTTATGTAATCCTAATTGTGTCTATGGTTTCTCCGAGGAATTTAAACGTGGACACCTACTAAATACATCCGCATTCCAGTAGAGCTTTCTTTCTATTTAGACGTAATTTTTCCATTCAATGGGTTATTTTACAACTTTCCTTGTGCATCCTGTCTTTGCTTACGTCATTCCTTCGTGGATCACACTCAGCTGATATTTCCCTTTATTCCAAAATTCTTTTATTTCCTCTGTATCAAGTGACTTCGAAGGCTACCAATGGTCCTTAAATTCAAGGATAAATATTCCTCCGAGAAGCAATTTTGCTAGCCTGTTGTGACATTAACTCTTAGCAATGAACCAACTTTTAGGCAATTAATTGACTTTAAAACAATGAATTGACTTTCAAACAATGAATTGACTTTGAAGCAATGAATTGACTTTAAAACAATAAATTAACTTTTAAACAATGAATTGGTTGCTAAACAATGAATTAACTTTAAAGCAATGAATTGACTTTAAAACAATGAATTAACTTTTAAACAATGAATTGGTTTTTAAACAATGAATTAACTTTTAGGCAATGAATGGACTTTTAAACAATGAATTAACTTTTAGGCAAAAAATACACATTTATGGGTCCGACGAAATCCTCATTAAAGGTGAAGAGTATATTTTTTAAATTCACATAAGATAAAAAAGACATTCCGCGGATGTAATTCACGCGTATCACGCTTACATATCAGCTTTCTGTGGCTATAAAGAAGTTGCAAAGGCTCGAGGAATTTTAGCATGTTGATCTCTACCGGATATGTTCGGTTCTGTACAAGGAGACGGTGGACGTAGGCTGTTGATATTCATATAAATATATATTTCCGTTAATACTCACTTCCGTGCATTTCACGGCTAACACGTGATTGCCCTGTCCCACTGAGGCCAAGGTTTCTTCCGCCCAGCGATTCACAGAATCTTGGAAAAGTTTCTTCTTAATGAATTCCGATGCAGCGAACTTATGCTGAGAACTTCTGTGGAAATAGAGAGAGAACGAGCACAATACTTTGAGGTTTTAGGCCCGCAGTTTTATGTCTTTGAGGAAACATTAATTGACACATTAAATTAACAAAATAATGGACGTCAAATTCCCAACACCCCGCTTTAAACTTAAGACTCAAATTAACAACTGAAGAGAGGGATTTAGAATCGTTTTCCCAGAAGCCCGCTGCGCATCTCAAAATTCATTTGCCGTTTAACTACGAATAAATCTCATCACATTACGAGACAAAACTAAACGAAGATAATTTAATGCTTTCTTGGCGTCAAAGATCAGATTTAAGGTGAATTGTGTTTCTCTGTTTTGCGAACTTTTAAACTGTAAGGTAGGAGAGTTCCGCTTTGTGCGGGATCTCATCTCTAACGCTATTCCAGCTGCACCTTAACGGGTACACAAATTTGCAACTAAACAGGAATCACCTCAATGAATGGTCTTCAGGTTCCAGGGAGCTTTTACCCCAATCATACGAAGGTAAATGAAAAACGGGGGAATTTCATTATAAATATAAATCAAAAATACGTCTGGAATGTTTTCCTACCACATATATTTCATTCGTGTATAATGTATCGAATTCTCACAAACTGCCAGTATCTGCTTTGCGATCAATTCTCATCAAGTGTTGGGATGACAACGACCGTTCAACAAAAAATGTTAACATTGTTTTCGAATTGTGGCCGTTCCTTCCTTAGAATGACCGGATCGCTTCAAAGATATATTTTCATCTTTTGAATGGCGAAGATACTGTTAAATGATGTTTGGAAGGGGTCGTGCCATAAGAGTGAGAATGTTGGCAAAGAGCCTCCTTTCAATCAAAACTAAGAAAATGTTGCAGCCATTGCTTAAGAAGCGCCATGACAACAAAACAAACATATTCTAGTTTAATTAGCGATTAATCAGAGTCGGCTTAGATAATCTCTCTCTGAGAGTGTGAAATATAAAAACAAATGAGTGAAATAATTTCTATTTAAAAGTCTGCATTCAAAAATTTGTAATATTATGATATTATTTAATTCCTGATTTTGTTCGCTCACGTAAGATGTATTTCCAGTTTATTCCTGTTTTCTATGTTTAAATTTTTGCTTTTTTTTTCAATTATGTTTTGTATTGAAATGATTTTAATATATATTTGGAATATTCGGATTCTCTCGTGTTTTAGTATAAAATCTATGTATTTCTTTATACCTTTACGTATAGATATGTTGTGATGTTCATATTTTAATTTATATATTTTTAACCAATCTTTATTATATTAAATGTTCCTATTTCCTCTTGTATAAGAAAAAATACATGTATTTTGATGTATAATCATGTTTAATGAAAAAGGGCACTTTTATGCCCGTTAATAAATTCAATTCAATTCAATTTAGATATTAAATAAGGGAATCGAACTGAAAATGAACGTTCATATTAGCTGAACAAACCGGGGAAAAATTCCTCGAACCTGAAACGGATATAATTTTCACGATTTTCGGATTGCGTTCAAATTAAATGTGAAAAGAAATATATTCGATGCTCAGTGGTGACTTACAACCCACTAATTAAATTATCAAATCAACTTACTAATTTGTGTGTCAATAGCTTACACTTTTAAAACTTTTTAGCTTACATTTTTAAACACCACGAGATGTGTTGTAAAATTTTATTGAAATGATTTACTAAGCTGCACACGGTTAAAACCTTTCAGAAGGATTATAATAATTAATAATCGAAATAAATCGATTCGATTCTGTTCGATGGATGGATATTGCGAAAGTATGAAAAAGTTGTTTTCCTTCGATGATCGAATCAGAGCGAGGATCGATTCCCACGCGATCAATAATCGATAAAAAGATTCGAATCAATTAAATAAAAGCGATTTAACGAACTTTAAAAATGCATCGGAGATTTTGCGGCCCACCGCGACAAAGGTGCAAGACGTAGCGAGGGGTAAGACCTTGACCTCCCTCCCCTTCGAGAGGTTCGCTCCGTTCGGCCGCAGTCTGCTTCCCAGCGCTGGACGGAGGACACCGCTCCGATTCATCATTCGGATACAAAGATTTGGAGAAAATATTTCCCAGGTGAGTAATCATAATTAAAAAATATTACGTCCACATATTTGATATTAAGATCTATCGATAGATTCGGGTTTCAAAGAGACATTGGATTAGTCGCATTTATTCTCACGCTCTTATTGGGTTGTTTCTTGGTAAACGATTTTTTCTAACTAAATATCAACGAGTGTGACGTCATTCTTACAAAGAATTTTTCTCGAATGTTTATAAGATACTAGATGACCCGGTGAACTTCGTACCACCTAAAATTGATTTGATTGTAACACTTCATAAGCGATTATCAATCCTAATCAACTTTCCAATTCATTGAGATCGATAATATTGGTCGCATCGTGTACGTTTTGAGTTTCATTCGTTATTAAATTAAACTCGTTTGTCCTTGAGTAGAGAGAGGGTAAAACCGTTTTAAAACTCTAACTAAAAATTCAATAAACAATTACGTTGCTGTAAATAAAACTTGGTTGCTACTGACGTATAAAAAAATTGTAAAAAATTGAAATTAAAATTTTCGTACTTTTTTCCGCGCGATTCTTCATGGGATATTGTTCGTAACAGAAAATGTTAAAATCTCATGCAATTTTTTCTTCTTCATAAAGTGTATCAGGATTAATTTTAACTTGACTTATATTCTTAATGCATTTTGATGGATAAATACATGAACTTGGAATCAACAATCGCTTTCATTGTCAAGGTGGATGAGTTGTTTACAACATCGAAATTTTGATAAAATATTCACGCATTTTATCAAAATTCTCAAAATTTCGAATCGTAAACGATATTTCACTACCAAAATAAGAATCTTTATTCTATTCCCCTTCTTTTGGTGATTCAACTTTGTACGACTATTATTTCTAATTTAAATTTTCAAATGAAATAAAGCCTGCAGCGAGAAAAATGAACTTTACGTGCATTTCTTATGGAAAAACTTTTTCGATTTTTCAGCTATTCCTTTTGGGTTTTTCCTAATTTTCTTTTTTTTCCAAACCACCTCCGTACCGAGGCCAACGACGCAAAAAACAATTATTCAAATCGGTCGAGCCGTTTTCGTGTTTTAGGCGACGTCACGAACATCATATTATTTTTACTTTCTCCACATACGAAGTATAGAGAAAGTATTGTTTTCATGAAAAAAATCGACTTAGAGATTTCAACGGAAATACATGTTTTGGGGTCCCTAGAACACGTTTTGACCATTTTCGGAATGATGTCTGTGTGTATGTCTGTGTGCGTGTGTGTGTGTGTGTGTGTGTGTGTGTGTGTGTGTGTGTGTGTGATATTGGGCGCTCTAACGTGAAAACTATTAGTCGTATCAATACCAAAATTCATATTAAGTACTGTAGTGTGTGCTGTCAGAGTTGATTAGTTTTTGGAATAAATCGGTTAACCGGAAGTCGAGCTTCATTCATCAAAGCCCATTTCCGGTTTTCAATATATCTCCATAAATATGATATATACGTATGCTGTATTAATTATAAAAGTTTTAGATAATGTAATTTACTATAACTTTTGTATTTAACATATTTTTTTATCACCGGTTGATTAGGAGTTATTCGTGAAATACTGATAAACCGGAAGTAGCTGATTATGTACGTTGTGGGCGCTCTGGGCGCTGAGGCGAAAGGCCATTTCATCGTTTTTTATCGAACATGTCCCAAAATCATTATTTATAATGTTTGTGACGTAAAAGATAATATGAAAGAAATTAATCACTTATCTTCCAAGTTTAGACTGAATATAGAGTTCGAAAATACTGTCGTAGATAAATATTTACATCTTATATATGGAGAAAGTCATGTGCTGGCCACATCAGATTTTTATACATAACATTCGGCAGATTCAAAACATACTTCCTGCATATTCGTACTTGACCAATTTCAATACGGGGTATACTAATGAAAACGGTGTGGCATGTTCTAAAATTTAACATAGAATACTAGATATAAAATTTATATATATTTTATATATATATATATATATATATATATATATATATATATATATATATATATATATATATATATATATATATAATCCTTTTCTTGTTTAAAATCAAACCCGTAGCTGAGACATTTAATATGTTTATTTCTATGTACGGATAATTGTTATTCTTGAAATACCAGAAATATGCGTAGTCGAGCATACCTTTATATTCGCCCTACAAGACAGCATTTTAACGAGTGGATTTACAAATTGTGCATTGACTTCGCTGTTATCGAAACCAGGAACGAGAGCACTCCGGCGAAAAGCGAAAGTCACTTTTGTAGGACGGACGATTTTTTTCGCGTAATTGCGCACCGATTTCATCATTTGTTATTACAACGGAAATGGAATGTGAATTCTGCTGTTTCGATAGCCATATCTGCGAAATAATAATAAAAAATGCCAATGCGAAGATAGAATTCCAGCAGAAAAAACGACAGCGAATACGACAGGCATGGGTGAAAAAGAGTTGAAATTTGGTTTTTTGAAGAACAACAACACACTAATCTTTGGATAGCGCAATGATCAAGCACCCGCTAAAGCAATCTGCAAAACGACAGAAGAACATTCCAACGGGTGCATGAGGTCCTAGAAACATTGAATGCCAACTTGAGGTTCGATAGATTGATTAATCCTCAATTACGCAGAGTTCCAAAATTGGTGATAGAAAATGACCACACTACTTAATAAAAATTAGATGGTAGTTTTACGAAATTGTTTTCAACCTTTAAAAATATACGCTCGAAAAAATGCGATTACAATGAAATGCTGAACAAATATTTCATTCAAATGACAATGCATCAGCCGAAAGTGATCTCTCGACTGCTATTGGACGCGGTGTTTGCGTCGAACGCTAATAGTTTATATTAAAATAAAACACTTTCCTTTCTTCTGAATGCAGATTCTTCGTGTTTATAAAAATGATTCAAGCGATTGTTCGATACCTACAATTGGATACTCTAAAGGTAGAATAAAGATATGCTGACTTGTCACAATAGGTGAATTTTGCGAGCATTAAAGTTACTTGACATCATCGAGTTCCCGCAAGTTTTTCTATTATATATATATATATATATATATATATATACGAGTAAAATGTAGCTTGCATACTGCACGCAGATCGACAACACTAATTTCATAACGGCATTATATCGGGACGGTCCAGGAAAGGAAAAAAAGGATTGAAAATATTCTTAAAATTCACTTCAATTTAATCGTCTGGCATCGAACCCGGGTCTTTTTGGTGAAATTTCTATGCAGCACATCAGAAGATCATCTTCTCTAAATACGTGTGAAAATTCAAGCAGAAATATTGGCTGCAACTGCCTCAAACGAAGACCTACTTTTCACGAATGTTAATAGCTCTCTGGATTCGAACCAAGGACGATCTAGGAAATATAAAATGTGTTTTCGAAATGTATCTATATGTTCTATAAATATGCCGAATTTCAAGTTTTAATATTATTGGGAAGGGGTTCAAAATAATTCTTAAAAATCGGATCTGTGACTGATTGTAGAGACGCCTGGTGTCGAACCCTGGACGTATTGGAAGCTGTAAATGCACAAAATGACCTGCTAGGACTTGATCTAATTTCATACAAAGTTTGAAGTCGATATCATACCGGGAAGTACCTAAAATACGTTTCCGTTATCCCCATAAGAAATGCATTGTGGAGTGCAAATGGCCCTCTGGGATCGAACCAAGGACCCTCAGCGAATATGTAAAATTTGATTATGAAATATATTTATGATTTCTAACCCCATTCCAAATTTCAAGTTTCCATGCATTCGGAAAGAGGTCCAAAAAAAATCTTAAAAATCGCCACAACGCATTTTAAACGGCCGATTTTTGCCCCGACCTAGCATCGAACCCAGGATATTTTCCGTAAAACTCATATATGTTTTCGATAGATCATGGTCATATTTAAAGGCTCCTTGAGTTTTAATTCTCTACCTATCAGAGAAGTATTTTTTTTTTATTCCCGAAAATCAAAGCAATGCATTTAAACGGGAAAAATCGGGACTTTGGGGCCCTCTGGAATCGAACCCATGACACTGAGGTTCAAAATCGCAATTTTTCTGTCGGTTACACGTTATGGCCAATATGTCGTAAAAATTTCAAGCCATTGACGCGAGTGGTTTAGCCTGTGACTTTGTATCCTCTCTATATCTATTATATATAGATGCTTCTCCGGATTCATTCATATATATACCTATATAGATAGATAGATAGATAGGATACAAATTCACAGCCTAAACTACAAGCGTCATTGATCTGAAATTTTTATGACATATTGGCCATAACGTGAAACCCCCAGGAAAAAAGCGACTTTGATCCTCAGTGTCATAGGTTCGATTCCAGAGGGCCCCAAAGTCCCGATTTTTCCCGTTTGAATGCATTGCCGTGATTTTCGGGAATTAAAAAAAAATACTTTCCGGATAGGTAGAGAAGTAAAACCCAAGGTGCCTATATTTATGGTCTTGGACTTTCGAAAACATCAATGACTTTTACAAAAGTTATCCTGGGTTCGATGCTAGGACGATGCAAAGATCTGCCCTTTAAAATACATGGGAGCCGTTTTTCATTATTTTTTTAGATGCACTTATCGAAATGATAGGATGTTCGTGCTTGGCTGAAAGATGTATGGTACGAATAAGTTTTAGAAAAAAATTTTCATAAGACCGTACTGTTCCTGGGTTCGAAGCCAGAGCACAATAACGTTTCTCTCATAAGGAACATAAAGGAAAAGTAGGACGTCATTTGAGGCAGTTGTAACCAATATTTCTGCTTGAATTTGCATACGCGGTTAGAGATGGTGTTTTTCTGTTGTGCTGCATAGAAAGTATTGCCTGAAAGACCCGGGTTCGATGCCGGGCGGTAAAAATATCCCCCATATATAATACTATGGGGTATATTTTCATAATCTTTTATGCATTTATCGATATGTAAGGGAGCTCTTGCTTAGATGGAAGATGTATAGTAACACATTGTTTAAGAAAAAAAATAGATAAGACCATGCTGTTCCTGGGTTCGATGCCAGAGCACATTATAATTTCTCAAATAAGGAGTGTATGTGAATAGTAGGACGTCGTTTGAGGTAGTTGCACCTAATAGTTTTGCTTGAATTTTCACACATAGTTTGATATGGTAATCTTCTATTTTGCTGCATAGTGAGTACACCAGGAAGACCGGGGTTCGCTGCCAGGCGATTAAATTGCAGCGAATTCTACGAATATTTTGAATTTTTTTTTTCTTTTGATGTCCGTCCCGATATGATGCCGATATGAAATTAGTGTTGTCGATCTGCTTGCAGTATGCAAGCAACATTTTACTCGTATCTATTATATATAGATGCTTCTCCGGATTCATTCATGGATATACCTATATAGATAGATAGATAGATAGGATACTAATTCACAGCCTAAACCACAAGCGTGATTGACTTGAAATTTTTACGGCGTATTGGCCATAACGTGTAACCGCCAGAAAAATTGCGACTTTGCACCTTGGTGTCATGGGTTTGATTCCAGAAGGACCTAAAGTCGCGATTTTCTCCATAAGGATACATGGTGAGGATTTTCGAAATTTTTTTTTGTGCACTTCCCGGAAAAGGAAAGAATTGAAATTCTAGGGATCGCTAGATGCCGTGGATATCCAACGAAAATCAAGAAGACATTTTCGAATATTGTCCATGGTTCGATTCTAGGTCGGGGCAAAAATCGGCCGTTTAAAATGCATTGCGGCGATTTTTAAGATTTTTTTTGGACCATTTGCCGATGGCATGGAAACTTGAAATTCGGCATAGGATTAGATATCACAAATATATTTCACAATCTAATTTTTAATATTCTATGATGGTCCTCGGTTCGATCCCTGAGGGCCATTTGCACTTCTCAATGCATTTCTTACGGAGATAACGGAAACAAAATTTAGGTACTTCCCGACATGCTATCGACTTCAAACTTTGCATGACACAAGAGCAATTTTATACAAATCAAACTGTGCATTCACAGCTTACAATATGTACTGGGTTCGACACCAGGTGTCTCTGCAATCAGAAGTTGATCCGATTTTTAGGAATTATTTTGAAACCTTTCCCAATAATATAGAAACTTGAAATTCGGCATATAAATGGAGATCATAAATAAAATTCTGAAACATATTTTAAATTTCCAAGATCGTCCTTGGTTCGAGTCCCGAGAGCCATTTACATTCGTGAAAATTAGAACGTCTTTTGAGGCAGTTGTAGCCATTATTTCTCCTTGAATTTTCACATATAGTTACAGATGGTGATCTTCTATTGTGTTTCACAGTAGGTTTACCGGTAAGACCCGGGTTCGATGCCAGACGATGAAATTTCAGCGAATTTTAAGAAAAAATTAAATCCTTTTTTTTTCTTTTGAGGACCGTCCCGATATAATGCCGATATGAAATTAGTGTTGTCGATCTGCTTGCAGTATGCAAGCTACATTTTACTCGTATATATATATATATGATATATGAATGAATCCGGAGAAGCATCTATATATAATAGATATATATATAGAAAAGGAATGAAACGTAATACATCAAAAATTTCTTATCATTGTTTTATATATCTTTTTATACATAATAAAAGAGTTTGAGTAAAGAAGAAAGATTCAGCCGAATGGATTTTATCCTTACGTTTGAGATATTTTCAAAGAAACGTGATGTTCATGCAGTAGTTTCGATTTCTGATGTAAACGCAGCTCGAACAAAAAAGGTTTTCGAAGTTTGAAATAACAGCATCTATATTTGAATGGGAATTAAAATTCTCCTATTTCTTCGTATTTGATTGAGTATTGGCTTTTTCGATTATTCCGACTTCTTTGCATTAACAATGGAAATGGCCATCGGCCTCTATGGAATACACGAAAGGTTTATAATTTATTATTTAGAGGATATTTGTCTCTATCACTCCTTGAACCCTTCGTCGCTCACCTTCTAATCTCTCCCCGTCATACAATAGATTATTAAACCAGAGCTAAGTTTCCTTGCTGATTACTAAATATTATTTATAAAAATATTTCCCAGATAAAAGCAGAAAATATAGTATCAACAAGTAGCTTGTATAAAATAACGACTATACAGCGAACTCCCGTTTATCCTAAATGAACGGGACGGCGGCCGGTTCGGATAACGAAAATTTTGGATAAACCGAAGTCCCCGCGTGTAACACCCCGAATTGCGTCAATACCGCGAAATATGATCGTAAAACGTGCGTGCGTAGAATGCTATTGATATGGTTTTGAATAAGCCTGCATGTTTTTGACTGACAAATTTGTGTTGACTTGTTAAAAAGGCGCCAAAGCCTGATTGAAAACTCAAAAGTTTTTAAATGACAACAGAACAGATTAAAACAGAAAAAAATCCGCCTTATTCGGCAGCGCGGGTGTCACGAGCAAATATGGTATTCGGTGGGTGGGGTAGGTGCATTCGGAAAAGATTATTCGGATAAAGCGGATTTCGGATAAACGCGATTTGGATAAACGGGAGTTTACTGTATCTTTTTCATAAGAAGTAATTCAACGTGCATTTTGTGAACAACCAAAGGTTATTCTTCCAGATGATTTCTGCATTTGTTGTATTTTCGAGCGGTTATATAAACGTTGAAGCGGTGGTCCTTGAGGTGAAACAGGCGTCTGAAATACCTCCTTTTACATCTCATGGCATTTCCTTATTTCGTTTGCTAAAAGTGCTTCAAGAGAAGTGTCTTACTCTCTACTACTTTCTCCGCTGTTTCACAACTTTGTTTTCATTTTCTAATGAACATTATGACAGAAGATGAATCCAATTCAATCGCTTCGGCTTTTCGAACTTCATCTTAGCACATAAGATGAAATAAACTTGACTTTATTCCGTAAATACATATTTAAATAAGAACACGACCGGGATCGACGTCATCTTCAGGTAGACGATGAAAACTTCTTTTGTCAGATGAATAGAAAGAGAAATGAATGATAAATTGAGTGATGCTAAAAGAAAACGCTCAGGCCGTCGATTAAAATAATCAATTTCCCCTCAAAGATAAGAACAGATATCAGAACGCATACTTCTTTTCTATTTGGCCTTATAAACTTACCTAATAAATATTACGAATGAATACAACAAAATGAATACATAAAGAGATAAGAGCGCAACTGGTAATTTCCATTTAATAGATCTGTCATTCTATAAAACATTTACTAGTCTACTCAGTTTAAACATCGCTTCAAACAGTTTAAACACCCCTCCTCGATGGGATGTCTTCATAGCACTGCTGATGACCTTTTGGTAAGTGACATCCATTTCACTCTTTACTTCCCATCAGTATGCAACCGGAAGTGCACTCAACCACGTCTCAATTGTTACTTCGCCAAAATTCCTGTGCTTATGAGAGCAAGGAAAATTGAATCCGACATAACATCGCTGTCGTCTCGGAAGACATAATGAATTTTAGCTTCGTGCTTCCAGAGAAAGCCGAGTGCATTCGAGAAAGTGCACTACTCGTCTTGCTTTTGAGTTAATTCAGTTCATCTCAAAGTGTTCTCTGATTTCATTTTTATGAACTTTCATAAACTCAATGAAATGAAGATGAAGTGGTACTCTCCACAAGAGATTCAAATTCTGACCGCGTCAGATATTGTAAGAAAAATTTCTCTTTCTTAATTTCCAAGAATATATTTCTGAAACGTATACGTTCATTAACCAATGCTAATATAAATTTAATAATCTCCAACCTCTGTTAATTAGTTCTCATTGATATAAAACAGTTATTTGCATCTGAGGCGAAATAAACAGGCTATTTAGCCGTACAACGATTGTGGGGCGATTAACTTAGGTCAGACGTCCCGCAATTTACAAATAAGAACCAAAGAACACTTCAATTCATTCCGTAACAATACACAGGCATCACATTTCACAAAACATCTTTTAGACAACAATCACACCTAAGATTTCTCCTCTACTCTATTACATTGTGAACACAAAGGCCGCAAACTAAATTATCTCGAACAAATAGAAATAATACACCACTTAAAAAACAATTACACACTCACCAACATCCATATTTTCCTTTAATTTTCCCCTGTTGTCCATTGTTAACCTGCTTCCCCTTCCTCCTCCCCCTAACACCGCTAATAGCTAATCTGATTGGTGGCTTGGTTTTGTAACTTCTGTATATGAATGCGCACTCCCAAATAACACCTATGCTTGATAATGGACTAATGTCCGAAACCGGTCGCGATATTAAAAACTTTTAAAAAAGTTAAATTTTTGCACAGTTATTTCCACCCATTTACGAATAGGTTATATTATATTTATTTGAACAGCTCTTCAATTGCTGACATTTACCGTCCATCTTTGATTTAATCTTGGCTTCAACTTTCGTCTTATTTTTAAAAGAGCAATGCAATAGAACATTCTAGGTTTTAATTTTCACATTTTAAGGCCTTGGTGATTTATTCTACTCTGTCTTTGCATATCCTGAGGTGTGGTCACTGTCCTTACTCCCGGCACTAAGTCAAAATGAGTCTTTAACAGTCGAAGTCAAAGTTATGCATAAAACTTACATCAAAAAACATTATAACAGCTGCAAAAAATAACTTAGTATAATAATTTTCTACGGAAAAGTGGAAGAGGAAATAAGAATATCTTAAACTTTCTATTTTAAATGGTAGTTACTTTTATTACCCAGAGTATATCCAATCCCCGTCATTGTCACCATTTTCTGTATCCCATATAAGCATCCGCCCTACCTTCATGTGGTAAAACCAAATACGGCATGGAATCAAACCCAAAGATACTTTTGATTAAATTCGATTTTCTTATGTATCCCATTTTTTGTATCATCATACCGAATAAAAGCATAAGTCAGGGGAACTAGCCATCAAATTACAGGGCATTCAAATATCGCGGTGCGATTTATTTTCAAATTAAAAAAGTACCATCGCGTGTCCGAATACAACTCCAAGCTTTCTTGGCTGAAACTAGATCTGCGTAGGAATCAACACATTTTGTCAAGTACAGATAGATTCCCAAATACAAGATCTCTTAAATATATTCACATCTTTAAGTACCTTTCATGACTGCAATACGAAAGGCTGCGAGAAACTCTAGATTTCCCAGCAAAGAACTGAAATTTTCCACAAATCGTTTACAGTCACTGCTATTGGAACACCCTCTCCACAAGGAATAAAACACTTAACCTCCATCTTTAGCTTTAAGAGTAAATTCCACAATCTCTTAGCCGCACAAAACAGAACTTAATCGCGCAACCCCACCGAGATCGCAAAATGGCCATCTACTACCTCCCCTATTAACCGTCAGAATTTTTTTCCCGTCCCTACCTAATCCGCTGTCTTAATATATTCGAAATTGTATTTTACCTTCTATAGATTATTATTTTATGTATTATTTTCTTCCTTTAGTCTTTTAATTGTTTACATCGTTTTTATTAATGTACTAGTACAGTAGAACCCCGGTAATCCGGACAGTCGCTAATCCGGAACCCTCGGTAATCCGGACGGTCCATTGGGAGTTATGCAAACCTGCAACTTCTTCTTGTGAACATATAAACACGCATATTAGTAACAAGAAACGAGAGGTGGACAGACTATTTGAAAAATGTCTCCATTGGCTTCAATGATGTGATGGAGAGCGAAGTATTTCGTTTATTGTGATAGCACATCTAAGTTGTGATACTTTTCCGAGACAGCATGTTTCCATCAGAGAAATGCTTAATATGTGCGAGACTAAACAATTTCGAAAATCTCGAATTTTTTAAATTTTCAGTTGCAGCAGCACTTCTCAAAACATCTCGTTCATTAAAAAGCTACGAGAGAAGAGACGTAAGGAACAATCCTTCCCTTTGATAGAAGTCCAATTAGGATGAGCATGCATGGGCTATAGAGTTGGTGTTTATAAGCGAGAAAAGCTAAGCAATTTTAAGTTACTGCGTGTAATCAATGAGAAAGTAATTAAAGCGAGGATTACATTTATGCCGTGTGCAGATGTGATTGGCAAACATAAGCTTCCTTTGTTTGCTGTCGGAACAGCCAAAAAAACCCCGTGCATTCAAGTCAGTCACGCTACCTGTGTGCTATCGAGTGCTAAAAAACGCTTTGGTCACACGAGATTTATTTTTGGATTGGTTTAAAACAGAATTCGTCTCAGCAGTTCGACAACATATGAAATCCGTCAATTTACCACAACGTGCTTTATCGTTGCTTGATAATTGTCCTGGCCATCCTTCTGCAGAAGAATTGTGCACTAATGACGGTGAAATTTCGGCAATGTTTTTTCCCCGTAACACGACTGCGCTGATCCAACCCATGAATCAGAATGTTATTCAAAGCATTTGGTTAGGATATCGTAAGTCGCTTCTTACAAATATTCTCAATTATCCTGTAAACAATGGAAATTTGGAAAATGCACTGAAAAAGGTAAATATAAAAGATGTCATGTTCAATCTAGCTAACTGTTGGGCATCTGTGTCTAAATTAACGATCAGCAAGTCGTGGAAAAATTTACTACCAAATTTTATTGGCTCGGAAGTTTTAGAAAATGTGCAAACTGAAGAAATTCAGCTTGCGCTACTCATTAATCAGTTACAAAATTCGAACCCAATATCTAACCCCGAAGCTCTCCGGTGGAATGCTGAGGCTGGCGACAGTTTGGCTCGAAACGAATCTTTAACAGATGAAGAAATCATCAGAACATTAACGGTAGAAGATGATGATGATGACGATGACCACCACCACCACCCTGTAGACTCTGTCAAAATTTCTCTCTCTTCAATACATCATTAAAGTGGGCCGTGGAGCAAAATTTCGAAGCACATGAAATTATGCTCTTTAGACGTTTTAGGGACCGTGCACTTGATTTAAAAATAAGAACGGTCGCGCAAAACAAAAAACTGACTTTTTTGCTCGCTGATAATATTCATTCACTTTATATGTTTTAATACCTTATGTAATATATACATGCATTATCTATACAATATAATGTTTGAGAAAATAGGTTTTTTACGTTATTTTTTTAAAACCTCGCTAATCCGGACGCCTATGTGCCTGAATTCGTCCGGATTACCGGGGTTCTACTGTATTTTTATCGGTATATTTAACCTACTTACTTGTAAATGAGTAACTATTTGTTATATATCTTTTTTGTTGTTTTTGTATCATATTATTGCTTTGTCTTCTTGTCTTTCGCATCTCATTAAATCTGATTTCATCACTAAATTTAGTTTCCTATCCGTAGGTTTCGCAGGTTTTTCACACACGCCCCTTCTTCTTGAGGGTGTTTAGATTTAGATTTAGATCACCCCGCGAGCCGCCAGAGGCTTATGGCAGGGGGTGTAATACAACACCATTATTCATTCATCCCTATTAGCATCTCTAATAGCCAGGGGGGAAAACGACCAAAAGTTATTATCCGTCCTTGCGATCACTTCCCTATAACGCTTCGTCGATGCCTCTCGGAGATCGCGTTCGCTCCTTACTGGCACTAACATTTCACTTACTTCGTCTATAAATTCTGAACGATTGAACTTTTCGAAAAGTTTACGACGATATTCAGATCTTCTCATCTGTAGTGAATTCCAACTGAGGGACTCTATCATTGCCGTAACGCTGCTATCAAACCTGAAATCACCGCAAACGAATCGGGCTTTACCTGCAGTGGATTTTTTTTCTAAGCTCTTAACTTAGGTTTTTAAGCCAGTACGTACTTCTGGGTACTTGTTTTTCAAGCATCTCTTTCTTTAAATGTATTGCCACCTGGTATTAATGCCAACTTGCAGCGTTTACATTAAATAAATAACTAAGAGTTGGTTGTAAGAAGAGACTTTATCAATATCGCTCTAATTAGAGTACTTTATTATTATTATTACGAAGATAATCGCCTCAAAGTTCAAGTGCCAACTGCGATGAGTTCCTAACAGAAAGTCCGGTTCCAACAGCACCGTGGATAAGAGATCCCTGCTCCGAGCCATGGCTTCCTCCTTCTTCTTTTGGCCAGATCGATGATTTTAGTTAGTTAACAGTATTGTTAAGAGTATAGGGTCCGGGATAATTAAGCAACTCTCGTAATCCGAAATACAACACTTTATTACGGAGCGTAATCAACACAAGAAACTAAGACGGAAAAAGTCACCAAACACAGTTAACTATAGCACCGACTTAGATAAGAACGTTTTCTTTTTCCACCCGAAAACTAACTGTTTATTTATTTATCTCTCATTTATCATATTTATCATTTATTCATCTTTTGAAATATTCCTCAGGTTCTTCTGACGGCGTTTCATGGGACTTGTAGCAAAGATACAGACGGTAGTATCACTGGCAGTATCACCTTCCAACTCAGACGCAATTTTCCATATTCCCACTTATTTGACGCCCTTCGAATACCTATCGAAATGCTGCAAATCGATTTCTTCTATCTCATTGGCATGATAATCTTTTTTGAGCGACAGGAGAAGGCAAAATGAAGGAATTGTGCGTTCGCGGTTTGTTATCCCGTTTGCTGCCAGTTATTTTTCTATTTATTTCGCAACTGAAAGAGGGAATATGTGTCTCCACTCATATGCCAATAAAATTCGGTACATTTTGGCATCCCCTTGTAAAGATATCCCAAAATATATTTTGATTCTCTATATAGGAAATTTTCTGACATTTTTCATCTGTGTCCGAATTCGTTGATCGTAAATGAGCAATCCAAAGAGATGAGAGAACCAATGAGTGCTATTTTGAGTTTTAATAATACTATACAACGTCACCATAACATTTCAATCTATGATGACTGTTTCATATGTCCTTAACAAAACCGAATATAATTGTTACGAATCGCCTATACGTTATGTTTGACCTTCAGTTCTCTTATTGAAAAAACATGGATTTTTTTACACCAAATTCTGCTTCAATTCATTCTTTTCACGCTTGTGTTTTTAATTTGGTAGAAAAACGTTTCCGAGGTAAATATTTAATAGAAATTAATGAGGAGGTCGAGAATTTTTGGCAAAATGCAGTGATGAAAATAGTCGCCAGTTTAAATTACGTCTTGTTCGCTCTAGGGAAAACTTCCAGCGAGAAAGTTTCTAAGAAAATAGCGAATTTAATTTATGTGCAAATACGAAATATCCAAGTTCATAAATAACATAAGATAAACGAATTTAATTACGGAGGTAATAAATTACACGGCGCGGCCCGCGATTGTTTCGTTGCAGATACAATGTAATCGTAATGACTTTATTCTGTCACGTTTTTGACAAAAGGAGTGGCTTTCTCTATTACTTCATTGGTTATTAATTTCCAGAGAACTGATATCGTGTACAACATATTTGCAAGCTTTTTTCATACAAAGAATTTAATCGAGGTAATGACAAGGCCTACACATAAATCATCCCGTATAATAACATCCGGTTAAAAGTTGAGACTCGGCTAAAATGACCGAAATCTAGGAGATTCCCGGAGAAAAAACCTTTTCTGCTGCTCCTATCCATTTCTTACGGCGATGCAGCGCCTGTTCTCGCTTTCTGTGTAATACTCAATAGCTCTTGTGTGTACTTCGTGTATGTGGATTACACTGGGGAACAGTGATTTTGTTGTCTTAGATCTGCGACTTGTTTTTGCCTAACGATTGGCGTCTGAATTCAAAATGAACCTCAGTTTTTGTCTATCACGTCAAGTTTTAAAGTTACAGGATACCCTCTATATGTCTCAAAAGTCTTAAGAAATGTCTTAAGAAATGATCTTACAAAAGAGAACATAAAGAGAACTTACAAAATATACTGTTTACAAAGAATATTTTTATTCATATAAAGGCATTCATTAACTCATATAAACGTTAAACAAACAATTAAAGGTAAAAATTTTCGCTTATAGCTTTTTCTGGAGTGTTTAATCTGATGCTCCAACAGTAGTCAGCCATCATATGAGCATCCCATCTACCTTGATACCGTGTCTCCATGACCTTCAAATCTTGGTGGAATCGCTCATCACCGACTGCACCAAGATTTTTTGTGAAGTCAGCAAGATGGCTATGTTTAAAAATGCAATTTGATGCTCATATTGCAACCAAGCATTTTAAAGCTCTCCAAGAGTTGGTGGACAATTTCCATGTAATTCTGTGCTCGTGTATTTCCAAGAAAGCCTTTGACAACATTTATGAATGCTAACCAAGCATTCCTTTCAAGTACTCTCATTGTATTGATGAAATGTTCATCTTTAATGAGCCGCCGAATCTGTGGACCATCAAACACACCAGCCTTGATCTTTTCCAACGGCAATCTAGGAAATGCAGAGATGAGATACTTGAAACAGTCCCCTTCATTTGACCAAGCTTTAACAAATTGCCTCATGAGACCCAATTTTATATGTAGAGGTGGAAATGTAATATTCTTTATGTCGACAAGTGGCTGATGTAGAATATTTGGATCACCAAGTTTCAGATCAGATTATGGCGGCCAATTCGACTGCACCCAATGCTTCTCGCGAGCTCTGCTGTCCCACATACACAAAAAACAAGGTTACTTGGTGTAACCGCGTTTCTGGCCAAGGAGGAAGCTGACCATTTTAAGATCAACACGGATGATCCATTGGTGCATGTTATATTGCAACAAATCAATGGCTCTCTTTATGCCTTCATATTCTTTATGCAGACAAATTGAATGGCCTATTGGGAATGCACCAAATAAATTACCATTGTGGATTCAATTCATGCTCCGCTTTGAACTATCGATGAGCAATCGCCATTCAGTTGCATTATATGCTGAAACTCCCAACTCTTCCATTAAACCATGTACGTTATGACAATATACAAATCCATCATCACTTCGGAAGTATTGCAGAAACGCACTTTCTCTTGATCGAAAGTAGGATACCTTAGCTCCTTTTTCAAGCAAGTTTTTCTCGCACAGTCTTGATGCTAAAAGTTCTGAAGCTTTTTTAGATAGTCCCAAATCTCGTACCTAATCATTCAACTTATGCTGCTCAAATCCCTTACGATCGGTATCTTCAATTTTAAAATCTATGTCGTTAAGGCCACTTGGTTCTTCACCAGACTCATCTTCATGTATTTCCAAAGAGGGCAATTCTTTGAAAACTGGCACTGGGATCTCAGCTGAATGAGGCACTGGACGTATAGCTGACGGTAGACTAGTGTTAGGAAACCTCCTACTTCGATACACCAAAGAAGACACCCAGATTCCTCGAATCACACTCTTTATTCTCCCAAGGCTTACACATGCCCATTTAACATCTGGGCCGTCCTCGGCCCTGGGCAGGTCTCTGCATGGTCCACCACCGTACCTCTGCTCCTCCCTCGATGTCACACCTTGGCCAACTCGGTCCTTGTCCACTGCCAGGTCGATGTCCTCCTGGTTCGCTGCCTCCGCTTCCCCGAGGTCATCTACTTCTTCAGCTTCAGTGTCCTCTTGGTCTGCAGCATCCGCTTCCCCGAGGTCATCTACTTCCTCAGCTTCACTGTCCCCTTCCACTTCCTCGTCTTCTGGAGCCTTACGCCATGACTTCATTCGGTCTGCACTAAACACGGAATTGAATGATCTTTGAGTTCGTCTAGCTCCGGGAAGGTCTTTTAGCACGTATCTGTCCCTATGCAAAATCTCAGCCACTACATACGGACCCTTAAATTTCGGTGCTAACTTACGCGACACTCCCGTAGCCTGTGCTTCCCTTTCCACTAACACCAAATCTCCCCTCTGGTAATGTCTAGGTGGTTTATGTCTAGCATCATATTTCTCCTTTTGTTCCCTCTGTGCCTTATCTATTCTGGATAGGGCTATTTCCCTATCTTCCTCAAGCGTATCTGCGACCTTTTCTTCTAAATTGTCCTCTAAGGTCAGAATAACGCGGTTTTTCAATGAAGTCCTGAGCCTAAACGCGAATAAGAGTTCATGAGGACTCTTCCCTGTCGTTTTTTTCGTCATCGAATTCATTGAGAACTGAATATCTTTGAGCGATACATCCCAATCACTCCCATCTTCTTGAGAGTACATTGTCGAAATCGCAGTTCCAATTACGGCGTTGGACCTCTCTACTTGCCCATTCGCTCTCGGTGTGGCGGTAGCAATCTTGATATGCTTAATCTGATGATTTTCGCAAAGTTCCTCGAACTCTTTTGAAGTGAAGGCCGTACCTTTATCCGAAATCAGACGTTGCGGACTGCCGAAAATGCTAAATATCTCACTTAACGCCTCGCATACCGGCTTGGTCTTCGTGTTCCTCACGGCCTTCAGCATAATAAATTTCGTAAAGTTGTCTTGGTATGCCAATACATACTCATTTCCCTTCTTGCTCTTAGGAAATGGGCCTAGGTGATCGATGTGAACGGTATGAAACGGAGTGGAGATCCTTTCCATCGTATGCAATTCTCCTTCTCTTTTACCTCCAGGTCGTTTATGGTAGGTACACTCAATACAGGCAGCTATTTACTTCCTGACCCTTTTCCTCATCCTCGGAAACCAAAAATACCTCTTCAGATGCTCCAGAGTCTTCTCTTCTCCGAAATGTCCCATGTCGTCGTGACTTCCCTTCATGATTCTGGGAATGACATCTCTTGGAACGACCCAACATCTTTCTCCATTCACTCTTCGGCAGATTCGATTGTCCTTTATGGTGTAGTCAACGTGTATTTGACGTTCCTCTTTCGTCGTCGCTGGCCCTTGCAACACCCTTCGTAGATTCTCCAGCACCGGGTCTTGAATTTGCATGGTAAGCAGCCAATCTTCCTGTTCTTCAATCGCTGGTGCGGGAAACTTTACCTTTCTAGTCTTCTTGTTCATTGCTCGGTAGTCATTACAGAGTCTATTATCACCGTTGGCCTTCTTTACTAACAATGCGGGACTTGCATACTCTGAATTCGACTCTTTTACTATTCCCAACTTCATTAATCCCTCTACTTCTTTTTGCATTTCTCCTCTTTGAGAATACGGTAACCGGTAAGGTCGTAAATTCACCGGTTCTTCATCATTTAACTCAATATCAAAACTGGTTAAACTGACAGTCCCTAGTTCTTGGCAAAACATTGTCGGTATTTATTGACCACATTGCGAATCGGTTGCCTCTCTGCTTCATGTAGATTTCCTCCCACATTAATTTCGCCTGGTTCTATCGGTGTTTTCTCTTCTACATTTATCCTATTTTCCTTTGGCTCCGATGATTCCCGTACGATATTTAGTCTTCCATCTCCCTTTTGAATCCAAATCCTCTTTTGGTCAAGAGCGCTTCGCCCGATGATCATGGCGTCTTCTTGCGCGTAATCGGGGACAATCAACACCTCTACTTCGATGCTGACGTTATCTATCTGGAGAGCCACCTGTTTCGAGCCGATTGCCACGCATGCATTTCCTCCGAAACCCATTAGCCGTCGCCGGCAGGTCTGGAATTGTAATCCGATCTCTCTCGCCACGTCTTCTCTCAGAGTTGCCACCTCGCTTCCTAGGTCAATGAACCCGACCACATGATTCCCATTTATTTCTATCCATTTGTGGTATTCATCCTTTATTTTCCGATTGGCGGTAGCTATTCTGTTTACATTTCCTTCCTTTGAGGACTGACGATCCCTTAAATTCCTTAATGGACAATCTTTCATCAAATGTCCCTGTTTCATACAATTGAAACATTTATTATCGCGCTTCTGTTTGGAGCAATCCTTGGCCCTATGCCCTTGCTCGCCACAATTAAAGCATCTTTCAGTAGCTAATCTATCTTCTCCCACCCTTCCTGGTCTCTCTCTTGATAAGGACAGCCGCCCTCTCGCTCATCTTCGCTCTTTCCGTAATGTTCTCGTATCTTTTGATCTTCGCAAGCAGGCCTTCTACGTTTTCAAATCCACACATATCCAACGATCTAACCAATTCTCTATCTGTTATCCCGTTCAAAATATATTTGATCGTGGATAGGTCGTCTATTTCTCCACGTCTCGCGATGGCTTTCATCGAATATACGTAAGCCTCATACGTTTCTTTAGCTTCCTTCTTTCTCTTTGTTAGGCACAGGTGGACATCTGCTAGATCGGCCCCCGAAGGGAAACTACAAAGTAGTCTTCTTTTGAACGCGTCCCACGAGTAGACCTTTCCGCTACAATGTTTAACCAGTCTCGCCGCCCCGCGTAACTTTTTAACAGCGTGTGCTAACAGCATGGAATGATCCCAACCGTAAGCCGATACCACCCCTTCCACTCGCCGCACCTATTGTTCCGATGCGAATCCCGATTCCACCGACGGTTCAAATTCTGGAAGCAATCTTTCCGCGAGCGAAATATGCGCCGTTGCCGAACTTCCCAACATCGTGCACTGTCCCGTACCTAATAATTCTTTTTCTCTTTCTAAGATCTTCCGCTCTCTATCTATCAATTCTCTTTCGAGGTGGAGTAATTCTCTTTCCCTAGCTACTTCGTACATCGCACCGCTCACCTCACTAACTTCTTGCACTCGACCATTTCGTCCCTCCGGATCTCGAAATTCGTTAATGCCCCTAGCCTGAGGTAACCATGTTGCGGGATTAGAAGTGGCTGCAGGAATATCAAAAACGCTAAATGAACGAGCCCGACCTATTTCGTGCCCAACATCGCGCCTTCCCCACTCGGGTTTACTTCCGCGATCTCTATTCATCTTGCGTCTCGATTCCTCACGACTGGCCCAAAACACTTTGCACTTCACTTACTTACAGTTTTTCTCTTCCTGAGGTGTGTTTGGCGATAATCCATTTGGTGAATATCCCACCGCTGCTCTGTTAGGAAACCTCCTACTTCGATACACCAAAGAAGACACCCAGATTCCTCGAATCACTCTCTTTATTCTGTCAAGGCTTACACATGCCCATCACGAGCACTCCCTCGAGCCGCCATTGCTCTCGTCACCCTTCGTTCCACTGTTTCTTTAGTTCTTGTCTCGCGGCAGCACCTGTCCGCCGCCCCTTCAACCTTTTTCTTTCCCACACTAGGATACTCTATTTTACATCTGTTTTTCTTGTTGTATCCTGATGTTTTCACTGTACAAAAATAACAATCACTTGAGTGGTATTTGGGTTCTCGCCAGATCATAGGTATAGTAAATTGAAATTTATCACGTATTCCCATCGTCCACATCCGTAATCCCTCAACACACTGCTTACACTCCTTGTGAGGGGCCCACGACTTATCTTGATCACCAACTTTCACTTTAAAGTAGGCAAAATAGGCGCGCTTAACAAATACACTGATATTTTTCTTTGACAAGGAATGGTAAAACTACCACATATATAAAAATCTGATGTGGCCAGCACATGACCTTCTCCATACATAAGATGTAAATATTTATCTACGACAGTAATTTCGAACTCTATATTCCATCTAAACTTGGAAGATGGGTGATTAATTTATATATTATTATCTTTTACGTCACAAACATTATAAATAATGTTTTTCGGGACTTGCTCGATGAAAAACGATGAATTTGGCCTTTCGCCCATAGAGCCCAGAGCGCCCGCAAAGTACTTAGTCAGCAACTTCCAGTATATCAGTATTTCATGTATAACTCCTAAGATATCAATGATAAAAAAATATGTTTCATACAAAAGTTAGAGTAAATTACATTTTCTAAAACATTTATAAATAATAGTATATACCTAAATATCATATTTATGGAGATATTTTGAAAACCAGAAATGAGCTGTGAAGAATGAAGCTCAAATTCCGGTTAACCGATTCACTCCAAAAACTAATCAACTCTAACGACTGTAATAAAAGTACTATATATGAAATTTGGTGTTGATCCGAAAAATAGTTTTCATGTTAGAGCGCCCACAAAGTACGTAATCATCTTCTTCCGGTTTATCAGTATTTCACGAATAACTCCTAATCAACCGGTGATACAAAAATATGTTAAGTACAAAAGTTATAGTAACACATATTATCTAAAAATTTTATAAGGTATACATTATACCCATATATCATATTTATGGAGATATTTTGAAAACTGGAAATGAGCTTTAATGAATAAAACTCGACTTCCGGTTGATCGATTTACTCCAAAAACTAATCAACTCTGACAGCAGACACCACAGTACGATATATGAAGTTTGGTATTGATACGACTAATAGTTTTTACGTTAGAGCGCCCACTATCACACACACATATACACACACGCACTAACACACACACACACACACACATGCACACAGACATCATTCCGAAAATGGTCAAAACGTGTTCTAGGGACCCCAAAACATGTATTTCTGTTGAAATCTCGAAGTCGATTTTTTTCATGAAAACAATACTTTCTCTATACTTCGTATATGGAGAAAGTAAAAAACGAATCGGGGCTGCTTGAACACTTACGATGCGAAGTAGCAGACAACATAATAAAATATTTCAGTTCATATATAAATTAAAACTATACACTGATAATCTTGTAAACAAAGAAGAACTCAGAATAAACCCTGGAAAGTGCTTCACTAAATAAGAACAACTCACAACGTCTCACTGCAGCATCTCAAGTGTTACTGAACAAGTAAGGACAATATGAACCTGTCGCTGGTTTCCAAAGGTGCACAATGGTCAATTTCACTATTTTAGCGGGACAAAAGCATAAAATGTAAGCAAATTTTGCTATATTGTAATTAAGATGTAACTGTAGCCAGCAAACGAATAAACCAACGGAAAATAATTCCGCCGAAATTGTATCTTTGTTTGACGGTACCGGAGTTTCTCCGAGAAAATGGTCACATTCACATAAAGCGTAGAGAAAAAACTTGACGTGATAGAAGAAAACTAAATACAGATTTGAAATCAGCATGCCTCATTTACCCTTAAACAGCTCAAAAATCCTACTCAACAGAAATTAAGTTAAAAATTGTTCCCCAGTGTTATTTATGACTCATTCAAATTTAGATTATTTGCGTCATTCGAGTGATATCTGAGCTGCCATAATTCACAGCGATTTTAGGTCGTTTTATTTTTAAACTTAGATTCTTTTACTTTCTTCCTGTAATTCAGAATCGCTGAAAGATGTAAAATACGTTGAATTACTGTTCAAACCAGCGACATTAAAAGAATTCCTTTACTCGTGGATTCCTCCCTCTAAAATTTCGAAACTATTTATAAACAATTACAAATATTAAAGCATATCTCAGAAAAGATAAAAGCCATCCCTCTCTTATTTTAAAGCCCAATTCCGGGATTAACTAAATTTAGAAAAATAACCGGGACACCTGAAAATAGCACGATGAAACATTATTGAACCTAATGTAATACATGCAAATTATCGGAGCTCATGTATAAGGGGTCGTCTATTAATCACGTGATGTTTTTTGCAACTTTTTAACCCCCCCTCTCCCCTGGTGATACTTGGTGAGGTTTTCAACTAACCCCCTACCCAAAATCACTTTTTTTTGGTACAAAGTATCTTAGAATTTTCAGAAGATCATCTTTAAATACAGTTATAATCTAATTTATTTCTGTAAAATTAAGCACCGTTGATAAAAATGTCCAGAGAGATATTAATGTTGTTTCTGACTGGCATAAAATAGTAAATGAAAGGTGTAATCATGTGAAAAACATAATTTTACTGGTACATGAATATATTTAATTGACCACGGATTAGTGAGACTTTCTTCAACAATAACAAGTGGATCTTGCAAGTCAGCTGTTGGCGCTGTGCTTTCTTGAAGATCAACGACGGTTGGCCACTCGGCGTCATCATTTTCACTACGCAGAGAATCTCTCTCGATCATAGTGTGAGGATCATTAAATTCTTTCTCAGCCACACTACGTTTTTTCCCTTCTTATACTCTGCAAATAGCTCTTTATACAGATCTCCTAGTTTAGACACTTTTTTTAAGGGAAAATATACTGCGCATCGATTTACGCATGTTTTCGGCGCCAAAACTGGCGACTGGAAAGCCGAGCCGTTGTTCGGTTTAGAAATCGCGCGCTCAACGAAAAACACGTGATATCTCACTGAACCCCCCCCCCCCTCCTTCCCCTTGTGATATTTCGTGATATTTTCCAACTCCCCCTTTTCGAGCCTCACGTGATTAATCCGGTAACGCCTGGAAAAAAAATTTTCTTCGAATTTAATTATAATCAAGTATGTTAATGCGTATTACTATCTAAGTCAATTTATCCAATCCTTTTTCTTTTAACATCATTAGTTACGGAGATATAGCCTGGTACCATATGGTACCGCTAGGCGCTTGGGGGTATAAAATTGAAGGTTTAAGGAATTTTCGGAAATTTACAGCTAGCTGAACAAATTATTTATTATTTTGTATTTTTCCGCTCATTTTTACATTTTTAACATGAAATATCATAAAAATTATAAGAATATGTTTAAACAAATTATTGCCCTAAGATTTTAAAAATTATATAAATTTTACAGGAATCCTCAAAGTCAAAAATAGTGAAAGTAAATAAACAGTTTGCCATTGTGGCTTCATTGTATTACTGCAGAATGTGGAATTTTGTGAAACAGTCAATGCATAGCCCTACATTACATTTTCCGTACTCCGTTCGTGTTCTGCTTGTACAATTTTCATGGGCACACCTTCGCCTCTGGGTGGCGGATTGCACGAGGTGGTTATACCCATCGTACCTTATTTCATCAGAAACACTGGAAAGAAAACCCGCTTTTAGTAATCATATGCAGACTGTTGTATGTCAAAATATGATCTCATGATTAGTTTACATACATCATTCCAATTTCACTGCTTATGGACGCAGGTAAACGTCCTACAGATTTCGGCGTATTCTTGAATCTCTCCAGGTAAGTCTGCGCAACTACCCATCGGAACTCTAACTGGGTTGTACTTTTCCCTGTTTTCCTCGTCAACAACCATGCATTGTGCATCACGGAATCAAGCATCCACGTAAAAATAGGCCACCACCATTTCTTTCCTCTGTCACCCACACGATAAAGAGAAATATTCCAGTCCATTCAATCTGTGCCCCCATAAATTTATTGTATTTTCCTATAACATCGCGGGCCTGGCACAATAGTCTTTCTCACTTTTGGAGAATCTCCCAACCCCAGATATCGGATTAATTCCGTGACATGAGGACATAACCGAAACGACAGCATTGTCCACCCATTTCTCCTCGAGAATGTTGTTTTTCACGGATCTTTTGGCCTCAAAAGATACTCGCTTTAACTTTGCTAATTCCTTAGAGAGCTTCAGAGAACATTTTTTAGGTATTTAGATTTAGATATATACCCCGCGAGCCGCCAGAGGCGTATGGCAGGGGGAAGAATTCTATTTTCCCTCACTGTTCCTGTTGCACCATAATTCCTTCCGCGGAGATATTTCACTAAGTCGTAGTTCGTGAAATAATTATCAAAATAGAATCGGGAAGGTAACTCTGTTTCAGTTCATCTGTCATTCCAACTAAATGTTCTGCGGCCTTTCCTAATTCTTTCTCGTAGCTTTCCACTTTCCTGGGACTATTTCCCTAATAAGTGTCAAAATTTACAAGGTATCCATCTGGGGTATTGAGACACCAAACCTTATAACCAAATCTTATGGGCTTCCCTCGAATGAATTGTTTCCATCCATGCCTCCCAAAATATGAAACCATGGACTCATCGAAACTTAAGCACTACTCTTCTTTGAAATATTCACTAATTTTTTTCTTTAACATATTCATAAGAGGGCGCAATTTCCACCTTCTATCGGAGGTATCAACAGCAGTATTGTCACAGCAATGAATAAATCGGTTAATTTGCAAAAATCTATCTCGCCTCATTGACTTATAAACAAGTTAATTCCTTATGCCGTAAGCTGCATCCCAATAATGCCTTTTACTAGGAACCGTATTGTACCCACTGAGGAAGAGAATTGCAACAAACAATTTAATTTCCTCAGCTGTTACATTCGGATTTCCACAATTGCAGAACAGGGCATACTTATTCGATTCCATCACCAGATGTGAAACGACTTCTTCGTCAAAAAACGCTCAAAAGCCTGGGTTGGGGACACCTCACGAAAGGAAGAGTAATCAGGATTAGGAAAAATCGCGTCATGGACGGTGATGTCTTTATCATCCCAAAGGATCACCTGTTCGCGTGTGTGAGGTCTCTTACGTAGTTTAGCTTTCCAAACGCTCCTTGGAAGTGTAACTTAGAATAAGGAGTAAAAGGTGCAAATATTGCTCGGTTGTTCGCGATGGAGAAACGGAAGGCCAAAACAATACAAAATCTTTCCCGAGTTGTCTCAGGTCGCGTGTTCCTCGCTTTTTGCCAGCCATCTTCGGAGTTTACGGTGGTATTCCCTTCCGCCACTCCTCATCTATTAGCTTCTTTCGCTCCTTTAGAGAAATGGTTCATTTTTACAACCGGACCCAACATCTGTCTCTTCCTAATCCGGTCATGGGTGTACGTCAAGAGCCCGAAAAGGGTAAATCCATACCTCAGAATTCAGCCTAAATCATCGAAAACGACTAAACTAGATATATTCTTGGGGTGCACATAAATGAAATGCAACTATATTCAAATATTTATTTGCAATAATATCGCAAGTGCAAAAGAAATCCGATAGAAATGTCGTAGCAGAAGAAATTTCCGCTTCCCGCATAAAAGTATAACGGGAACCGCCTAGCGGTACCATATGGTACCAGCAAAATGTAACTCATTGTAACTTCATTATAAATAAACTAGCAACCTTAAATTCTAATTGCATCTATAGCTAGATGTATTGAAATTTGATACCACTTGAAAAAATCTCGTAAATAGCCACGAAACTGGAAATATTAAAAAAAATCGGAAGGTCTGCACGAAAAAAGCGTGTTTTTTGGGATTCATGAAAATTCACCTTTTTCAAACATCGGTATTGGCGAAAAATAAGGACAAACAAAAGTAAATATTTTGTAATCGTGAGCCTCAAAGTATGCAAATAGATGTAAAACTGAAAAAAATCTAGCAAAATATTCGGAAGTACCAGAAAATTCAATCTTCTTAATACCCTACCGGGTGGTACCAAACGGTACCGCTAGGCGTTACCGGGTTAATGGACGATCCCTAAGAAACTGCTCTGTATTTCTAAGGGACTCATTTTTGTCCAAATCTGACAATATTTTCCTCTCTCCCTACTCGGATTTGCCTCCTTAACTTTCTACTGGAAAATTGAATAAGATAAACATGGTGGTGAGTCTGTCCCTAAGTGTTTTCTGGAAATTTCTGCTATTTCCTTATAAAACTTACCATTTCCTCATAAGCATAGGTGCGGTTATTACTTTTTTACTTGTTTGCTAAATTAAAATCGCGTTTATACACATTTGGCCTTAGAAAGCATTTCGATGGTGGCGTGTGTTATTCTCAAAGTAAATTTTAAACCATCCTCTGTATAAAACCTGAAAAGATTAATTAATAAAAATCTTAATTAATTGGTCTTTTGGCACCCGTCTCGACTTTTTAGTACCTTTATTTTTAAGTTGATTTTGTGTTTGAAATGAAGTCTGAGAACGATGAAAAATAACCTATCGTGTATTAAGAGAGTGGTCATCAGCAGTTGCTCCAAAGACAGCTTAAAAGAAAATATCCATACATAATAATTGTCCGTTGGCCCTCTAATGAATCCCTTAATTTCAAATTTCATCATGATATGAATGACATTAATTTACTAAAATAGCTCCAATGCTTTTTTACTTTCTCCATATACGAAGTATAGAGAAAGTATTGTTTTCATAAAAAAATTCGACTTCGAGATTTCAACGGAAATACATGTTCCCTAGAACACGTTTTGACCATTTTCGGAATGATGTCTGTGTGTATGTGTATGTGTGTGTGTGTGTGTGTGTGTGTGTGTGTGTGTGTGTGTGTGTGTGTGTGATAGTGGGCGCTCTAACGTAAAAACTATTAGCCGTATCAATACCAAACTTCATATATAGTACTGTGGTATGTGCTGTCAGAGTTGATTAGTTTTTGGAGTAAATCGATCAACCGGAAGTCGAGCTTTATTCATTAAAGCTCATTTCCGGTTTTCAAAATATCTCCATAAATATGATATATAGGTATATTGTATACCATATAAAAGTTTTAGATAATATAATTTACTATAACTTTTGTGTTTAACATATTTTTGTATCACCGGTTGATTAGGAGTTATTCGTGAAATACTGATAAACCGGAAGAAGATGATTATGTACTTTGTGGGCGCTCTAACATGAAAACTATTTGTCGGATCAACACCAAATTTCATACATAGTACTTTTATTACAGTCGTTAGAGTTGATTAGTTTTTGGAGTGAATCGGTTAACCGGAAGTTGAGCTTCATTCTTCAAAGCTCATTTCCGGTTTTCAAAATATCTCCATAAATATGATATTTTGGTATATACTATTATTTATAAATGTTTTAGAAAATGTAATTTACTATAACTTTTGTATAAAACATATTTTTGTATCATTGATTTTTTAGGAGTTATTCATGAAATACTGATAAACTGGAAGTTGCTGATTATGTACGTTGTGGGCGCTCTGGGCTCTATGGGCGAAAGGCCAAATTCATCGTTTTTCATCGAGCATGTCCCGAAAAACATTATTTATAATGTTTGTGACGTAAGATAATAATATATAAATTAATCACTCATCTTCCAAGTTTAGATGGAATATAGAGTTCGAAATAACTGACGTAGATAAATATTTACATCTTATGTATGGAGAAAGTCATGTGCTGGCCACATCAGATTTTTTTCTTTTGAGGACCGTCCCGATATGATGCCGATATGAAATTAGTATTGCCGATCTGCTTGCAGTATGCAAGCTACATTTTACTCGTTATATATAGATGCTTCTCCGAATTCATTCATGTATATAGATAGATAGATAGATAGGATACTAATTCACAGCCTAAACCACTAGGGTCATTGACTTGAAATTTTGACGACATATTGGCCATAACGTGTAACCTTCAGAAAAATTGCGATATTGAACCTCAGTGTCATGGGTTCGATTCCAGAGGGACCCAAAGTCCCTATTTTTCCATTTAAATGCATTTTTTTGATTTTCCGGAATTTTTAAAAAATACTTCCCCGATTTGTAGAGAATCAAAACTCTAGGAGCCTATATATATGGTCATGATCTATCGAAAACATAAATGATTTTTACGGAGAATATCCTGGGTTCGATGCTAGGACGATGCGAATATCTGCCCTGCTTAGAAGATTTATATTAAGACTTAGTTTATGAAAAAAATTAGATAAGACCATGCTGTTTCTGGATTCGATGCCATAGCACTTTACAAATTCTCACATAAGGAATAAATGGGAAAAGTAGGACGTCGTTTGAGGCAGTTGAAGCCAATGTTTCTGCTTGAATTTTCACACATAGTTAGAAACGGTAATTCTTTGTTGCTCTGAATAGTAATTATCACCAGGAAGACCCGGGTTCGATGCCGGACGGAGCAATTGCAGCGAATTTTATGAATTATCTCAATACTTTTTCTACTTTTGATGACCCTCTTGATATGATGTCGAGTTTGAAATTCTGTTATCAACATGCTTGCAAAATGCAAGCAACATTTTACTCGTATATAGATAATCGTTACATAGGATTACATTTATTTCCTCTTGTCTTTAATTTGTATTCATCCCACACCACACGGCACCAACACTCCGATGCTTTACTTTGATTACGACCAAATTTCCACGAATCATTTCAATACCAACGATATATTCAGAAAACGCGTAAAATAGTGATGTTCCTGATCTCATTTGGGTCATCTCCCGCTCGTGTTTATTTTCCGGAAATAAGCTAATGGAACTGTTTTCCGAGTGAAAGTGCGGGAGAAAGCAGCAACTTGATCGTCGTTTATTTTTCGTTGTCCCCATCTTCTGCGTTTACACAATAGATCACGAACCAACTGCGACAAGATGCGAAGCAAACCTACCTATTAAATTATTATATATAACCTATTATACCTAACCTATTAAATTTACGCATTTTTTGTTCTCTTTAATTCATTTTAGGAATATTTGGTTCACAACACTTGAAAATAATAGCGCAAGAGATTTTTAAAAAAATTCTGGAATTACGGTTTGCTTTACATTTGGAATGGTTTTCATACGGAAAAATACCGAGCTACATTTTTGCGCTTTTGCGATGACCCAATAACGAACAAGTTAATTAACCCAGCAATGAGATGTACTCGTATTAACGTAACGTAACTGGTATTCTATGAATGATTATGAACATATTTTTGGAACACTCTGGACTCCCTATATATAATATGTATGAAGTACATACTAAATAACATTATCTATCCCTTTACAATAAAAGGTTTTGTTAATCTTTTCTTTGTTGACGTGTTTTAAGATATTGCTAACAAGGGCGAGGCGAGTTTGCAATGCCCTAAGACCACGCACATTCTAAGCAGAATTAAATAATTAATTTCATTCTTCAACTGATACCAAAAACTCCCCTGATTCTTACACTTTAATGTTAGTCCTTCTACAGCCACAGAATTTGTCGCATATTTTTCCTGAGAAGTTTCAATCAGGGCTCAATGACAGCAAAGTGCTCGTTCGGTGAATGTGGTGCGGAGCGGAATGACCTCATCTGTCGACTCAAACAACGACACAAAAGATCCCTGTTCATCCTGTGCCCTAATTCTGCCGTGAACTTCATCTCACATGCTGTTAATAAGACTTTTAAATAGCAAAACCAAGAGGATCTTTCCTCATATACACAGTCCTTTATAGAGCAAGTGACTACATTTTCTATACCATTTCTCTCACTATTTCCCAATGAGACTGTAAAAGGCCGCCCTGACCATAAGAGGGTGTGCTGACCACGGCATCGTATCAGCACGCGGAAAGTGGAGTCTAACTCAGGTGGTCAATATTTTTTACTCAATTTATTGATTAAAATGGGTACCCCTCGCCAACAATATTGATCAGTATTATGTCAATATTATAAAATCTCCTTTATGTGTTCTGGGTGGAGGAATTTTGCCCTGGCGTCGAACCCACGTTCATTTAGTAACAGTTTTTAATTATTAATATAGAAAACTGCGTCTTCTCGAACCAACATGATTTTTTAACGAGAAGCAAAGACATTTTTCCTTGGATTCCGTATATTTAGTAGTGTATTAAAATTGGTTCCACCTTGAATCGACAAAAACCGATTTTGCTTAGTATAGCAGTATACCCCTCAGACGGTCAATATTATTGGCATTCCTTCAATTTACTGACGGAACTTTTTAATATATTGTTTCAATATTAATGGTCTGATCACAATCAATCACAAGGCACAATCTTTAATTGTACAGTCTTAATTCATCTCAAATTATAGAGATAGCTCTTGGTAAGGAATGCTCTGACTAATTATATCAACTTTTTAAATACTGTGCCGAAACACATTTACTTTCGTTCAATTGATTTCTAGTAATGAGTAGCTTTTAGGAAAGGATAAATTACCACCAGTATTCCGTTGCTTTCATCAAAATTGTTGGAGACGTTACTCTATTTAATGTGTTATTTGTTTTCAAAAATTAACAAAAACATGTTCCTTAGATAACATTCAGCACATCTAAGTTCCAAATTAATTTGCAAACTATAAAATATTTCATGTAGCATAGAGGTGATAGTTCTCTGAAAGCATACAACATAATATTATTTTTAAATATTATTAATTCCATTGTTCAAATGATAGGGAGAGACCGGGGTTAGTTGGCATAAGGGTCTAGTTGGCACACAGATTCTATTTTCTGCAATTAGAAAACTAGATCGCTGTCAAGAGGAGATGTAAAAGTGCACCGAGATTTCAGTCGAAGCGAAAGAATCGCTGGCGAGAACATTTTTTCATCCTAATTTATTTTGATCTGGTGAGCCTATGGATCAAATTGAGGCGCTCCTGGTGGTGGTGTTCGAAAGAGTGGTTAACTGTTAATAATATATTTATTATATAGTATTATTATTATATTAATAATAATATAATAATGGATATATATATATATATATATATATATATATATATATATATATATATATATATATATATATATCATCATCATCATCAGCCATTTTCAATCCGACGTCGGATGTAGGCCTCCCCAAGTACTTTCCAATTTTCTCTGTCCTGAGCTTCTCGTTGCCACGTTACACCTAAATACTTGATGATGTCTCTGTTCCACCTGTCCATAGGTCGTCTTCTTGGTCTCTTCACATCTCTTGGTATCCAGTTGAGAACGGCAGATGTCCAACGGTTGTCGTTTCTTCTCGCAATATGGCCGGCCCACCTCCATTTCAGTGATCTTACCTTATCTATTATGTCTGTAACTCCAGTCATCATTCTCACCCAAGTGTTTCGTTTCCTGTCTCTTCTTGTGATTCCCAGCATACAGCGTTCCATGCTCCTTTGCGTTGTCTGAAGTCTCTGGGTTATTGCAGCATTTAACACCCAAGTTTCACTTCCATAGGTCAAGACAGGTAAAATGCATTGGTTGAAGACCTTCCTCTTCAAAACCATTGGCATTCTTGACTTCAGAATGTGTGAGTTCCTTCCAAATGCGCTCCAGCCAAGTTTCATTCTTCTGTTTACTTCATTAATCCTGTTTTTCTCTCCTGTTGTTACAAGTTGTCCCAGGTATGTGTATTCCAAGCAAACATCCAGAGGTTTTCCTTGAAGTTTGACTGGCTCTTGCACTGTAAAAGAATTATACATTACCTTTGTTTTTGTTAGGTTTATCCTGAGTCCTATCTTCTGTCCTGCTTTGTTTAGCTCTTCAAGTCTTGAAGTTAGATCTTCTGCGTTAGCTGCAAAGAGAACTATATCATCTGCAAAACGGAGGTGACTGATGTACTCCCCATTTACTCTTAACCCCTTCTCTTCCCAATCAAGGGTTTTAAAAACTTCTTCTAAAATGGCTGTGAACAAGATGGGAGATAGACCGTCACCTTGTCGAACTCCCTTCTCAATCTTGAATTCATTGGTCTCTTCATGAAGCATTACAGAAGCTGTGGCATTCTCGTAGACACTGCGCAAGAGGCGGATGTACTCAGAATCTATCCCTTGATTCTTCAGAGCTTTCAGAGTGGAGGAGGTACTTACCGAGTCGAAGGCCTGTTCATAATCTACAAAGCAAAGGACGAGTGGCATCTCGTATTCATTCGTTCTGTTTATAATTTCCTGTAATGTGTGGATGTGGTCCATAGTGCTGAAGCCTTTCCGGAATCCCGCTTGTTCTCTAGGTTGGGCTGAAGACAGGGTCATCTTAAGACGTTCCGCTATTATCCTCATGAATGTTTTGTAGACAACTGGAAGGAGGCTAATGGGGCGATAGTTCTTCAAATCTTCTTTGCTTCCTTTCTTGTGCAGAAGGGCAATCCTTGGGTGGTTCCATTCCTTGGGAATCATTCCTTGTTTTAGACAATTACTGAATAATTGTGCTAAAACATTAGCAATCTCTGTTCCACCAGCTTTCAGATATTCCGCCAACACCCCATCTGCTCCTCCTGCTTTCCCATTCTTCATCTGCTTAATCGCCGCCATTACTTCTTCTGGGAGGATTGAGAGGAGATTTTGTGAGCTTTGGCTTTCATCTTGGTTCTCCTCTTCGGCGTTTCCTATCTTCTTGTATAGGTTGCCAAAGTATTTTGCTACATTCCTCAATATTGCTGGTCTGTTATATGTTGTGGTGCCATCTCCTTTCTGTAAGGCTAAAATCTGTTTCTTACCAATTGCTAGGCGTCTTCTAGCCCTCTTTATGCTCTTGTTATTTTCTATGGCCTCTTGCACAATCTTTTCATTAAAATTCCTCACGTCTTCCTTGATTGCTACTCTGATGGCTTTGCAAAGCTCGGCATATTCGATGTTATCTCTTGGAGTGTTTAAATTCTTCAGTTCCTTCCGTCGTTTCATCATTTTCCGGGTTCTATCACTAAATTTCTTATCCTTAGGTTTTCTTGGCATGCTTGCTACTTCCTCTGCCGCTTTCTTTACAATTTCCATAACTTTGGTTTCGAGTTCTTCCTCCTGAAGTGCTGAGAATCTATTTCTAAGTTCCAGCTGAAACTTTTTCTCGTTATCTGATAGTTTATCAATATTTATCTCCTCCTTCTTGCAAGAAACCAACTTTTTTCGTTCCATTCGGGGGTTAATATTGATTCTGCATCTAACAATTCTGTGGTCACTTCCAGTGTTGAAATTATTCAAAACTTCACAGTTAGTTACAGTGTAGAGTCTGTTTACCAATATGTAGTCTATTTCATTTTTTGTTCCATTGGGACCTCTCCACGTCCATTTCCTTGTAGGATTTTTCTTAAAGTATGTATTTGTTATATACATATTGGTGCATTCTGCAAACTCTACTAAGCGGTGACCTCGCTCATTTCTCTGGCCCAGTCCATATTGCCCTGCGACAGTGTCATCAGTTTCCCGCTGCCCTACACGAGCATTAAAATCTCCGATAATGACTTTATAGTAGTGGGCCTCCTTGTCATGTTCAGTGCCGAGAGTTTGGTAGAAGTTTTCAATTTCCTCTTCGCTGCTTGCCGCTGTTGGTGCGTAGACTTGGATGACCTGTACTGAGTAACGCTCATTGATCTTTAGTATGAGTTTACAAATTCTATCTGATACACCTTCGATTTTCACCACATTATCCTTCCATCTCTTGTTGATCAAAAATCCAACGCCTCCATTTCTTCCATCCTTGGTACCCCTGTAAAAGAATAAGTGTCCTTCCTTCAGTGTAAGTAGCTCCTCTGATTTTCTTCTGACTTCGCTGAGACCGATGATATCCCATTTATCTTCTCTGCTTCATTGAGTAGTTCCAGCAGTCGTTCTTCACTCTTCAAGCTGCGGCAGTTGTAGGTTGTGAATTGCAGGGTAGTTATTCTTTTCTTCGTGATGGACCTCTTCAATGCCACCACCTCCCGGACATCCGAATGGGTGGTTCCTTTACTTCCGGATAAATTTCCATTAAAGAAGCTCATCATGAAAATTGTACTTGTATTTGGGGGGGTTAGGACAATAATTCACCAGGCTGTCCTACTGCCGGTTGATGAATGCCACTTTCATTATTTGGCCGGAGATATTGTTGAAGCCTTCTTAGCATGGTTGAACAAGGGCTATGCATCGCCTCCAACCTCCGTTAACACCCCTCCGCCCCGATGAGGCAATGAACTGTGGCGGTGATGAGGAGGGGATATATATATATATATATATATATATATATATATATATATATATATATATATATATATATATACGAGTGCAATGTAGCTTGCATACTGCAAGCAGATCGGCAATATTATTTTATTTCGGCATCATATCGAGACGGTCCTCAAAAGAAAAAAAAAAAAAATTGAAAATATTCTTAAAATTCGCTTCAATTTTAGCGTCTTGCATCGAACCCGGGTCTTCCTGGTGAACTTATTATGCAACACAATAGAACATCACCATCTCTAACTATGTGTGAAAATTCAAGCAGAAATATTTGCTCCAACTGCTTCAAACGACGTTCTACTTTTCACGAATGTAAATGGCTCTCTGGATTCGAACCAAGGACGATCATGGGAATATAGAACATGTTCCTGAAATTTATCTATAATTTCTATCTGTATGCTGAATTTCAAGTTTCTATATAATTGGGAAATGGTTCCAAAAAATTCTTAAAAATCGGATCATTTACTGATTGTAGAGACGCCTGGTGGTGAAACCAGGAAACATTGGTAGCTGTGAATTCACAGTTTGATTAGTAATGACTTGATCTTATCTTATGCAAAGTTTCAAGTAGATATAATATCGGGAAGCACCTAAAATGTGTTTCCGTAATCTCCATAAGAAATGCATTGAGGAATGTAAATGGCCCTCTGGGATCGAACTAAGGACCATAAGGGAATACGTAAAATTTGATTATGAAATATAATTATGATATCTAACGCCATGCCGAATTTCAAGTTTCTATGCCATCGGAAAAGGGTTCAAAAAAAATCTTAAAAATCGCCGCAATGCATTTTAAACGGCCGATTTTTGCCCCGACCTAGCATCAATCCAAGGATAATATTAGTAGATGTCTTTATGATTTCCTTTTGATATGCGCGGCATCTAGAGATCCCTCGAGTTTCAATCCTCTCCTTTTCCGGAAAGTGCCTCAAAAAAATTTTCGAAAATCCCCGCCATGTAATCTTATGGGGAAAATCGCGACTTTGGGGCCTTCTGGAATCGAACCCATGACACCGAGCTTCAAGGTCGGCTTTTTCCTGGAGGTTACACGTCATGGCCAATGCGTCGTAAAAATTTCAAGTCGTTGGCTCTTGTGGAACATGGTTAGAATTTTGATCCCCTATATATATATAGGTATATCCGGAGAAGCGTCTATCTATTATACGAGTAAAATGTTGCTTGCATACTGCAAGCAGATCGACAACACTATTTTCATGTCGGCATCATATCGGGACGGCCATCAAAAGAAAAAAATGGATTGAAATTTTTCTTAAAATTCCCTGAAATTCCATCGTCTGGCATCGATCCCGGTCTTTCTGGTGATACTCACTAAGCAGCACAATAGAAGATCACCATCTCTAACTATGTGTGAAAATTCAAGCAGAAATATGGGCTACAACTGCCTCAAAAGACGTTCTAATTTTCACGAATTTAAATGGCTCTCTGGATTCGGACCAAGGACGATCATGGAAAACTATAATATGTTTCAGAATTTTATTTATGATCTCTATCTATATGCCGAATTTCAAGTTTCTATATTATTGGGAAAGGTTTCAAAATAATTCCTAAAAATCGGATCAACTTCTGATTGCAGAGACACCTGGTGTCGAACCCAGGACACATTGATAGCTGTGAATGCACTGTTTGATTTGTATGGACTAGATCTTTTTATGTGCAAAGTTTGAAGTCGATATCGTGCCGGCAAATACCTAAAATATGTTTCCGTTATCTCCGTAAGAAATGCATTGAGGAATTTAAATGTCCCTCTGGGATCGAACCAAGGACCATCAGCGAATATGTAAAAATTGATTATGAAACACTTTTATAGTATCTAACTTTATACGGAATTTCAAGTTTCTATGCCATCGGAAAAGGGTCCAAAAAAAATCTTAAAAATCTCCACAATGCATTTTAAACGGCCGATTTTTGCCCCGACCTAGCATCGAACCAAGGATAATATTCGTAGATGTCTTTATGGTTTCCTTTAGATATGCACGGCATCTAGCGGTCCCTCGAATTTCAACTCTCCTTTTCCGGGAAGTGCCTCAAAAAAATTTTCAAAAATCCCCACCATGTATCCTTATGGACAAAATCATGACTTTGGGGCCTTCTGGAATCGAATCCATGACACCGAGGTTCAAAGTCGGATTTTTTCTGGAGGTTACACGTTATGGCCAATACGTCGTAAAAATTTCAAGTCGTTGGCACTTGTGGAACATGGTTAGACTTTTGATCCCCTATATATATATATATAACGTATAGGTATATCCGGAGAAGCGTCTTTATATCTATTATATATAGATGCTTCTCCGGATTCATTCATCTATCCATATATATATACGAGTAAAATGTAGCTTGCATACTGCAAGCAAATCAGCAATATTATTTTTATATCGGCATCATTTCGGGACGGTCCTCCAAAGAAAAAAAAAAGGATTGAAAATATTCTTAAATTTCGCTGCAATTTTAGCGTCTGGCATCGAACCAGGGTCTTCCTGGTGAACTTACTAAGCGGCGAATAGAAGATCACCATCTCTAACTATGTGTGAAAATTCAAGCAGAAATATTGGCTATAACTGCCTCAAAAAACGTTCTAATTTTCACGAATGTTAATGCCTCTCGGGACTCGAACCAAGGACGATCGTGGAAATCTAAAACATGTTTCTGAAAGATATTTATGATCTCTATCTATATGCCGAATTTCAAGTTTCTATTTTATTGGTAAAGGTTTCAAAATAATTCCTAAAAATCGGATCAAATTCTGATTTCAGAGACACCTGGTGTCGAAACCAGGACGTATTGCAAGCTGTGAATGCACAGTTTGATTTGTAAAGACTTGCTCTTGTATCATGCAAAGTTTGAAGTTGATAGCATGCCGGAAAGTACCTAAATTTTGTTTCCGTTATCTCCGTAAGAAATGCATTGAAAAGTGCAAATGGCCCTCTGGGATCGAACCAAGGACCATCAGCGAACATGTAAAATTTGATTATGAAGTATATTCATGATATCTATCCACGTGCCGAGTTTCGAATATCCATGTTATCGGGAAAGGATCCAAAAAAAATCTTCAAAATCGCCGTAATGCATTTTAAACGGCCGATTTTTGCCCCGACCTAGCATCGAACCATGGACTATATTCTAAGATGTTTTTCTGATTTTCGTTGGATACGCACGGCTTCTAGCGATCCCTCGAGTTTCAACTCTTTCTCTCTCCGGGAAGTATCTCAAAAAAATTTTCGAAAATCCCCGCCATGTATTCTTATGGAGAAAATCGCGACTTTAGGGCCCTCTGGATTCGAACCCATGACCCTGAGGATCAAAATCGCAATTTTTCTGGCGGTTACACGTTATGGCCAATACGTCGTAAAAATTTCAATTCAATCACGCTTGTGGTTTAGGCTGTGAATTAGTATCCTATCTATCTATCTATCTATCTATATAGGTATATCCATGAATGAATCCGGAGAAGCATCTATATATAATAGATAGAGAGGATACAAACTCACAGCCTAAACAACAAGAGTGATTGAGCTGAAATTTTTACGACATATTGGCCATAACGTATAACCTCCAGAAAAATTGCGATTTTGATCCTCAGTGTCATGGGTTCGATTCCAGGGGGCTCCAAAGTCCCGATTTTTCCCGTTTAAATGCATTGCTTTGATTTTCGGGAATAAAAAAAAATACTTCCCGGATAGGTAGAGAATCGAAACTCTAGGAGCCTTTATATATGGTCATGATCTATCGAAAACATAAATGAGTTTTACGGAAAATAACCTGGGTTCGATGCTAGGTCGATGCAAAAATCTGCCGTTTAAAATGTATTGCGGCGATTTTTAAGATTTGTTTTGGACCCTTTCCCGATGGCATGGAAATTTGAAATTCAGTATGGGGTTAGATATCATAAATATATTTCATAATCGATTTTTATGTTTTCCCTGATGTTCCTTGGTTCGATCCCAGAGGGCCATTTACATTCCTCAATGCATTTCTTATGGAGATAACGGAAACAAGTTTAAGGTACTTCCCAGCATGCTATCGACTTAAAACTTAGCATGATGGAAGAACCAGTCTAAACAAATCAAACTATGCATTCATAGCTATCAATGTGTCCTGGGTTCGACACCAGGTGTCTCTGCAATCAGAAGTTGATCCGAATTTTAGGAATTATTTTGAAACCTTTCCCAATAATATAGAAACTTGAAATTTGGCATATAGATTGAGATCAATAATAACTTTCAGAAACATTTTTTAAATTTCCAAGATCGTCCTTGGTTCGAGTCCCGAGAGCCATTTACAATCGTGAACATTAGAGCGTCTTTTGAGGTAGTTGTAGCCAATATTTCTGCTTGAATTTTCACACATAGTTAGAGATGGTGATCTTCTATTGTTTTTCATAGTAGGTTTTCAGTAAGACCCGGGTTCGATGCCAGACGATGACATTTCAGCGAATTTTAAGAAAAAATTAAATCTTTTTTTTTTCTTTTGAGGACCGTCCCGATATAATGCCGATATGAAATTAGTGTTGTCGATCTGCTTGCAGTATGCAAGCTACATTTTACTCGTAATAGATATAGATGCTTCTCCGGATTCATTCATGATATACCCAGATACCCAGATACCCAGATACCCAGATAGGATACTAATTCACAGGCTAAACTACTGGCGTCATTGACTCGAAATTTTTACCACGTATTGGCCATAACGTGAAACCCCCAGGAAAAAAGCGACTTTGATCCTCAGTGTCATAGGTTCGATTCCAGAGGGCCCCAAAGTCCCGATTTTTCCCGTTTAAATGCATTGCCGTGATTTTCGGGAATTTTAAAAAAATACTTTCCGGATAGGTAGAGAAATAAAACTCAAGGAGCCTATATATATGGTAATGATCTATCGAAATCATAAATGAGTTTTATGGAAAATATCCTAAGTTCGATGCTAGGTCGAGGCAAAAATCGGCCGTTTAAAAAGCATTTTGGCGATATTTATGATTTTTTTTGGACCCTTTCCCGATGGCATGGATACTTGAAATTCGGCATGAGGTTGGAGATCATAAATTTATTTCATAATCAAATTTTTTGTATTCGCTGATGGTCCTTGGTTCGATCCCAGAGGGCCATTTAAATTCCTCAATGCATTTCTTATGGAGATAACGGAGATAAATTTTAGGTACTTCCCGGCATGCTATCGACTTAAAACTTAGCGTGATAGAAGAACCAGTCTTAACAAATCAAACTATGCATTCATAGCTATCAATGTGTCCTGGGTTCGACACCAGGTGTCTCTGCAATCAGAAGTTGATCCGATTTTTAGGAATTATTTTGAAACCTTTCCCAATAATATAGAAACTTGAAATTTGGCATATGGATTAAGATCATTAATAAATTTCAGAAACTATTTTTAAATTTTCAAGATCGTCCTTGGTTCGAGTCCCGAGAGCCATTTACATTTGTGAATATTAGAGCGTCTTTTGAGGCAGTTGTAGCCAATATTTCTGCTTGAATTTTCACACATAGTTAGAGATGGTGATCTTCTATTGTGTTTCATAGTAGGTTTACCAGTAAGTCCCGGGTTCGATGCCAGACGATGAAATTTCAGCGAATTTTAAGAAAAATTTCAATCCGTTTTTTTCTATTGAGGACCGTCCCGATATGATGCCCACATGAAATTATTGTTGTCGATTTGCTTGCAGTAAGCAAGCTACATTTTACTCGTATATAATAGATACCCAGATACCCAGATAGGATACTAATTCACAGGCTAAACTACTGGCGTCATTGACTCGAAATTTTTACCACGTATTGGCCATAACGTACAACCGCCAGAAAAATTGCGATTTTGATGCACAGTGTCATGGGTTTGATTCCAGAGGGCCTCAAAGTCCCGATTTTTTCCATTTAAATACATTGCATTGATTTTCGGGAATTTTTAAAAAATACTTACCGGATAGGGAGAGAATCAAAACTCAAGGAGCCAATATATATGGTCATGATCTATCGAAAACATAAATGAGTTTTACAGAAAATATCCTGGGTTCGATGCTAGGTCGAGGCAAAAATCGGCCGTTTAAAAAGCATTACGGCGATTTTTAAGATTTTTTTTGGACCCTTTCCCGATGGCATGGAAACTTGAATTTCGGCATGGAGTTGGAGATCATAAATATATTTCATAATCAAATTTTTTGTATTCGCTGATGGTCCTTGGTTCGATCCCAGAGGGCCATTTACATTCCTCAATGCATTTCTTACGGAGATAAAGGAAACAAATTTTAGGTACTTCCCGGAACGATATCGACTTCAAATTTTGCATAAAATAACATCATGTACTTACAAATCAAACTGTGCATTCACAACTTACAATATTTCCTGGGTTCGACACTAGGTGTCTCTGCAATCAGAAGTTAATCCGATTTTTAGGAATTATTTTGAAACCTTTCCCAGTAATATAGAAACTTAAATTTCGGCATAGAGATAAAGATTATAAATAACTTTAAGAAACACGTTTTAGGTTTCCAGGATCGTCCTTGGTTCGAATCCAGAGAACCATTTACTTTCATAAAAATTAGAACGTATTTTAAGGCAGTTGTAGCCAATATTTCTGCTTGAATTTTCACACATAGTTAGAGATGGTGATCTTCTATTGTGCTGCATAGTAAGTTCACAGTAAAGGCCCGAGTTCGATGCCAGACATGGAATGTCAGCAAATTTTAAGAAAAATTTCTATCCTTTTTTTTTCTTTTGAGGACCGTCCCGATATGATACCGATATGAAATTAGTATTGCCGATCTGCTTGCAGTATGCAAGCTACATTTTACTCGTATATATATATATATATATATATATATATATAATTAAAATATATTATTAGAATTTTTGAATACATTCAATCGAAGAAGCCTTAACTTGGTGGAACTTCATATTTAAACAAATTTCAAAATTCCACAAAACAAAACTTTATTGTGCGACCGGTTTCGAGCTAATCATCTGGCACAGAATACAAATGCAACAGAATCTTTATCCGTTGGGCGTAGGAGCTGTGGATGGTGGAGGTTGACAATAGATAATGAGGGAGAGTGATTGGTGAAAAGGTGAATGTTTGTGAGCTTATATTCACTTACATTGTGGTGCGTAATTTCAATAATTTCCAGATAGTCTAGTTTTGGGTCCTTGTGTTCACAATGTAGCCAGTGTTGGTGCAAAGTTGGAGCGATGTTCGTATTCTAATAAATGTTTGGCGAAATGTGAAGCGTCTGAACTTCTCATGATGATAATGAATGAAACGAAGCCCTCTCTTATCTCAAATGCAATCACAAACAGGTGTCGCGCACCCATTATTTCCCGCGCTTGCAGAATATATTCGATTTCTCTCCACAGGTAAATATAAATCCAGATGAATCACATCCCTGAGATAATAATTCCCGTCACAGTCAGGGAAATTCATGGCTCAGAACTCAGTTTCGAAAGCTCTTCTTTCCTATCCAAGACCTTGCCTCTGCCATGAGAGTGTCGGTACTCTTTCGAGAAACTAGTTGAGTTCTCGTTGACCAATTGCGTACCGAGATTACTTCATGGTCATATGCTCCACAATATAAAGCGAAAGTTCTCAAGAAAATAGGTCAAAATCAACTAACGGTTAGGTTCTGTAAACCGGCTTATGTTTTCAAATACTTTTTAATGGCAAATTAAAAAGAGAGGATTAGGCTCTGCCCGTCAACGCATGGCTTATTTTCGGCAATCAAGAGGAGATAAACGGACGCCAGTTTTATTAGTTATGTAGAGTCAACGTGACATGTTAGTACATAGAGTTCGAAGTGTCGCTGTAAAACAGTTGCCAATCGAAAGAAAATTTTGTTATTCATTGAAAAACATCTTTTCGCTCTTTCTGTTCTGCAACAATGGACGATAGGAAAATTTTTAAGTGATATGATATTTAATTTAAGGGGAATCTTTGCAAACTAATATTTGTAGAAATACATAAAATAATATCGGTATATCGAAGTCCTTAATCCGAGAGCCTAAGTATTGCCTTAATATCATCGTCCTGCAAGTCAAAATGTTTACATTTACATTTAAGCCCTGCAATCCGCCAGTGGCGCGAGGCAGGGGGTTATAACATCTGATCATAGAATTAAGCTAGCTGCATGATTAAATAAATTATTTCCACCTTCAGCATCTCCTGGTATCTCAAATTAATTTCTTAGGAATCGGTTACGGAGCTAATTTCAAAATGAAATGAAAGAAAATATTGTTTCCAGATTACCATATTATGCCAGATTTTCTTAAAAATTTACGAATGCTTTGTATTCTAAGTAAGCCTGAAAAACACGGATTCGAAATTACACATTCGGTTTTTTTTATACGAACAGTTTCAACTGATGATGGTCAAAATCAGACAACAATATTTAGTACACACGATTCATCGAACCATAGAACATCGAGCTATGAATTAGCAAACAATCTCTGAAGATTATAAGCAAGCAGCCGACTCATTATTGGTTGAATGATACATACGAATACCAACCAATAAACACAGTTACTTTAAATAAACTACTGTGTCATTTTGCAAAAACCACCAGGCCTTCAGCTTTCCAAGAAAAACTCTTTCATTGCGTGTGGTGGAGACAATTTTTAGAAGTGAGGAGAACAACTTAGGTGATGCATAAGTATAAAATTGCTTATACAACTGTTCATTTGATTTAGGAAATACGTAATAGAAAGTCTTCCTTAAATTATACAAAAACAAACAAGGTTTATTGACTCTCAAGACCTTTTTATAAAAAGAGATATCTAAGTGGTAGAGTTTTTAACTTATTAAATTGCAGAAAAGATGACTCCGTTCTCGAGGAGTGCATCATTACTCTGAAAGAATGATTAACACTCCCTTTCTTTTTTAGATACCAACATAATGGCAGTAAGAGATACGATCTGTGCAAGGCCCTGGGTGGGAAGTGACAGCGAGGAAGGCGGTGGAGGTGGTGACTTGCTTCTTACAGCTCTACGAGAAGAAGTAGCGCTGAAGGAGCTCAGGGAAGAGCCCTCAGGCAGGAGACAAACTCTTGAATTGATGAGGGACTGGGCCAAGAAGAATCAAAATATCAAGGAAGGCAGATTTGGTAAATAAAAAAAAATCTCTTTTCTTAAACATTGCCACCTTCTCTCTGTTTCATTTTCAAGACGAGTAATGGTGAGAAGTAACGTGATATATTTTTAATTGGAATGACTTTTAAGAGTAATGGACCAACTATGGAATAATGAAAAATAAAATCAGTGTAAAGGATATATTCAGAAGTATTATTCTTCCTCCTTTCTTGATATTTGAGAAAGTAAGATTCCCCCAGAAAAATTTTAAATAAAATTTATCAAAATATTTTGTATCAAATAAGCATGGTTTTCAGCGAATCAACAGATAATATCCTTGTATAAAGTTAATTTCATAATGGAAAACACTCTTTTAAAAATTATAGGTCATCCTATTGCAATGACTACAGAAAAAATATAAAACAAGAAATCTTTTTTACTGATTATTACTTCTGACATCTAATGAATATTAATCATGTATTATCTGCTTTAATTTTACAATTTTTCTCCTCATATTGACCAATGATTATACGTATAAGTTAAACCCTCTGATATTGAAATTTTTAAATTAATTGCTCTGGAGTGTTTTGCATTATTAGCATTGCAATTATAACAACATTTTGACAAGGAGACCATTTTGATTTAAAAAATAACTTGTTAACCAAAGCTTTCAATAAAATTTTACCTTGTATACAACTAACTTCATTTTGTAGACTTATCGTATATGCCGACGTATAAGTTGATCCGGCGTATAAGTCGACCCCTAAAATATTGAGGTGATTTAAGGTTTCAGCCTATGTTCGGCGGATTAGACGAGTTAAAAAATAAGATAACACTACATCCCTAGCTCTATTTTACGGGAAGACGATAGAACTGTTTCTTTCAGCTGCCATGTCAACTTCTCGCCTCTGGTTAACTACTACACAAGTTTCATTCGTCGATATCACTCAGGCTACACAAATGAAAATGCGTTACGAAACAGAAACACAATGGTATTAAAAATTTATTGTAGAAATAATGGTAATATAGCATGGTAATATCGAATCACGACACAGCTAAAACAACTTCCATTTACTCCTAACGATAATAACGGTCGAATCATAACGATTATAAAAACAAACCATGATGTGCTTATCGATCTTCGTTTGTAAAAAGAAAACATCGAAATATATATTAAATTTAGTTTCAGTAAGAAATAATGGTGGAGAGTTGCGAGAGTTTGTGTACAACAAGCGTTAAGCAGACATACAGTTTCACTTGTTCACCCTTCGGTGGTAAAGGGTTATATGTTATGTTCGGTGTATAAGTCGACCCCTGGTTTTTGAGAGATTTTTTTAGGCTTCAAAAGTCAACTTATACGGTAGTTTTAAGTTATCTTAATTGTATTTCAAAAGAAAATTAACATCACACCAATAAATTGCAACCATTACTTCAAATTTTTTTTTGCTAGGGATTATTTTGATCAAATTATATATTTTTTCAACAACAGCTAATGGGGTTATACATTCACAATTTATCTAACTCTTGATTTGAAATGTATGTTCAAAATGTTAATTTAACTCTTTCCAGATGACAGTTTCCTGTTGAGGTTTCTTAGAGTGAAGAAGTTTAGTGTTCCCATGGCACAGCAGATGTTGCTTAAATATCTTCACTTCAGAAACATTTACTCTCACCTATGTTTAGGCCTCTCTAATATGCAACCAACAGTTTATGAGCTTCTGAAGAGTGGGTATGTGGCAACGTTTTAATATGCTTGTGCTTTTATGTTAATTATCCTTTTTTTTCAGATTCTAAAATTTGAAAATAAGTTCTCTCCTTCAATCTTGACTGGTAATAAGCAATAGGAAGTTTCCTTAATATATATTCAGCTTTTCCTGAAGTTCATGACCACAGAAATGCCATTCTATCGCATTTTCCTTCTTTGAATGTCTTTACTCCTAACTCTATCTGGGATTCACCTCTTATGAAAGTCTTAAAGAAATACTCCATCACTATTTCCTCAAATAGCTCTGTTAGTGTACCTAGTATATATTTCTGCAAGTGCTACTACTATACTAACTATAGTAGCATGTTATCACTTCAACCCCAAGGTCCTGGGTTTGAATCCCAGCTAATCGGATTTATTGTTCGAAGCCCAGTAATGGTCCAGAAAATAGATGTTTGAGAGGGCATTTTGAAATAAATAAATAAAATATGCCTAAATTATTATCACAATTAATTCTCAAATACATATCAAACATTTATTGAATCTATTATCATCTTCTAGATCAGGGGTCTCCGAACTTTTCATCACGAGGGCTGTCTTAATTATTAAGAGACAGTTTGGGGGCCAACTACACTCTCGAGGTCCAAATAAAAAAGAATCAAAACATAGATGTTGTTCTTATTTATTAACTTAATATTATTAAATATAATAATTATTCTATTTTAATTTGCTAAAAACTTTACGTCCACATAAGCTGATCTTGGCAGGATACACGTAAACGTTTCTGATTTTTTTCTGTAGATACAAAGGTCTCCACAGGCCAGATGAGAGGACCTCGTGGGCCATAGTTTGGAGACCTAGATCATATTTTCCATAACATGCTATTTCCATCTCATGTTAACAAGTTTACCAATAAGAGCTGAATTAAAAAATACATTAATGGAAGGGGTGAAGCTAATGGAATGGATATACTTCATTCAACTTCATGGATATACTTCTAGAAGAGTAATGGATAATTCAATAACACAGGATGGAAATAAAATTTTACCTGGGAAACTAAACTTCTGAGCATTTCAACTAGGCAAAATTCATTGAAAAATATTAATGTAAATAGAGTTTGATTTTCAAGCATCATCATTGGATAGAGAAAAAGATAAGAAGTATTGTATTTCTAAAAACATTTGAAAGATGTTGGGAGGCATACAATACAATGCATGTACCAAGACTGGAAAACTAGGCAGATTTAAAGGGAAGGATTTTAAGAAAACATGTACACAAATATAATTATAGGAATATTGATAGATTTAGAAATCCATTTCTGAATGCAAAATCTTGGTTGAACTTCTTGTAAACATCACTGCCATGAGTTGATCACACTTTGCAGTAAACCATTTAATAAAATTTAATAATATCAAAAATAAACTTCATATTTAACTTTGTATGGATTTTAAAATGTTTAAATGACCGCTCCTATTGTAATTATCAGCCTTTATTTCTTCATACAGTACCAAAAGAAAATTAAACTTTCCCTAAGTAAAAGCCAAATAAAATGGAAATTAAAAGAATTACTTTTAAAAGTCTAGCTTAATCCTTAACTGGAAATGTATACCCTTAGCTAAGATATACTCGTATTACAGAAAAGGGTTTTATTTTGATTTGTAGGTTGAATTTTTCATCTTGCAGCAAAAATTTAAAATTCCATATCCCCAGCTTTTTTTTCTAGCTGTTCACCAGGACAATCATATTCAAAACAATGGTTCCACAGTACTTCAAACATTTTTCTCTTCTATTGTCTTTGATGAACTTCTGATCCCTATGCTGCCCTTAAAAATATGATTGCTTATTTAAAACTAATGGTCTAAAAACTAATCTGTGCTACCTGCATCTTCATATCCATCCAGCCTCATGACAATGAAAGAAATTACAGAAGAACGTTGATTTTCAATACAATTGTAAATCCTCTCTCTCTCAATCCCAGGCCAATCGACGAGGTTGTAGAAAGGGAACAAAAGTACCGACACACAGTTACAGGTTTTCACTACTTTTATTCCTCCCTCGCTTCTCCTCACCTGTTTACGGCTATATCCCCCTTTATCCCTCATCTCCTCCTCTTTTATATGTTAATTCACACATATGTCCCATGTGATTGCCGGTGTACACACAGCCCGTATAATGCATACTCTGGAATATAGCAGCATACCCAGCCCTTCCCCCACATCCTATGCTATTCACCATATTTTTAGGCTACTTGCAAAATCAGGTGTCCTTACACAAATTTCAAAGTATTTGATCCCATTTTTGATAACGTCTGTTGTCAGTAATTTTGAACTAATTCTAAAATACAATTCATAAAAGAAGATGTAATTTTGGAGGATATAAATATTAAACAAAAATGTCCATCAAAGTTTGGATCGATTTCAATGAAAGTCATTAAACTGAATGAGTTTCCAAAGGATTCTACAAAAACATTATTTTGATGAAAATCAAAATAATGTCTCTTCTTCAAGGAAACTTATAATCACGTAATTCTTGAGCTCCTGGCACAAATTACTATTCTAATCAACTTCGTAAAGCATACACCAGATCATTTATGAATAAATATCAATTGTTCCTAAATCTCTAGCTAAAATATTTGTAGGTATATTGAGATACATGATATGTTTTTCAACTAATATCATTACTTACAGTAGCGGATCTAGGATCGAGCTGTGGGGGGGCTTGAGAGTTGGGATTAAAGATTCATTTTCTATTTATCGATTTTTGTAAGAAATTTTATAAAATTAAACTCCATATACATATTTGAATCATGCTTATTATTATCTATCGTTGTAGAAAAACAATATTCTCTTCACATCTCAATAGTATGAACGATGATACATTTAAGTAATTATTCTTCTGGGGGGGCTACAGCCCCCATAGCCCCCCCACCCCTGGATCCGCCCAATGATTACTTATATACCATACATAAAAACAAATTTTTCATTGTCTCAGATAATGCATTTTTAGATTTGGTGTCTGAGAATTATTCTTAATCTTTAAAAGCAAATTACAGCTTTTGTTTTATATATTGTATTAAAACTTTTCTTACTCGATTACATTTAAATTTAACAACAATCAAGACTTTCTCTTTTCAGATATTTGTTTTCCTTACCTGAAAGGGACAGACTTGGACGAAGAGTTGTTTTTGCAGATGCAAGTAAGTTTGATTTTGGTTCTTAGTTTTCAAAAATAAAATGCAGGACATTTTACGGCAATGTTATAACAGAATAAGGAAATCATTAATATTCTTCTTTCTGTGAACTCTTAGTGCATACAATTTGTTTTCCTCTAAGAAAAGTGCCAACATTAATATAACAAAATTTCTGATATAATGTAAGACAGCATTAACAAGTTCAATAATATACAATACATACATACACCATTAGTTAAAATTTATACCAAAATTTTGGTAACAAATATACTTTCACAAAATTTGCTTAAAAGGAGTAAAAATCTTTAGCTGAAACAAAATTTATAATATCAGTATGTACAAACAATAATATCTATTATATATAGATGCTTCTCCGGATTCATTCCTGTATCCATATATATATACGAGTAAAATGTAGCTTGCATACTGCAAGCAGATCGACAACACTAATTTCATGTCGGCATCATATCGGGAAGGCCGTCGAAAGAAAAAGAAATGGATTGAAAATATTCTGATTATTCGCTGCAATTTATTCATCCGGCATGGAACCCGGGTCTTCCTGGTGAATATTACTATGCAGCACAATAGAAGATCACCATCTCTAACTATCTGTGAAAATTCAAGCAGAAATATTATCTGCAACTGCCTCAAACGACGTCATACTTTTCCCTTATATTTATTATGAGAGAAATGTTAATGTGCTCTGGCATCGAACCCAGGAATAGTACGGTCTTCTGAAAATTTTTTTTTTAACCGTACATCTTCCAGCCAAGCATGAACTTCCTATCATTTTGATAAGTGCATCAAAAAAATAATGAAAAACTAACCCAATGTATTTTAAACGGGAGACATATTTACCACCCGGCATCGAACCTGGGTCTTTCTGGTGAAACTTCCTATGCAACATAATAGAAGATATTAATCTATAACTATGTGCGAAAATCCAAGCAGAAATATTTGCTGCATCTGCCTCAATCGAAGTCTTACTTTTCCCTTATATTCCTTATGAGAGAAATGTGAATGTGCTCTGGCATCGAACCCAGGAACAGTACGGTCTTATCTATATTTTTTTCTTAAACTAACACTTACCATACACTTTACGGCTAAGCACGAACTTCCTATTATTTAGAGAAGTGCATCAAAAAAAATAATGAAAAACAGCTCCCATGTATTTTAAAGGGCAGTTCTTTGCATCGTCCTAGCATCGAACCCAGGATATCTTTTGTGAAAGTCATTGATGTTTTCGAAAGACCAAGACCATAAATATTGGCTCCTTGAGTTTTATTTCTCTACCTAACCGGAAAGTATTTTTTTTTTAATTCCCGAATATCACGGCAATGCATTTAAATGGGAAAAATCGGGACTTTGGGGCCCTCTGGAATCGAACCCATGACACTGAGGTCCAAAATCGCAATTTTTCTGGAGGTTACACTTGATGGCCAATATGTCGTAAAAATTTCAAGCCAATGACTCTTATGGTATTACTCGTATCTATTATATACGAGTAAAATGTAGCTTGCATACTGCAAGCAGATCAACAACACCAATTTCATTTCAACACCACCTTCATATCGGCATCATATCGGGACAGTTCTCAAAAGAAAAAAAAAGCATTGAAAATATTCTTAAAATTCGCTGCAATTTAATCGTCCGGCATCAAACCCAAGCCTTCCTGGTGAACTTACTATGCAGTACTACAGAAGATCACCATCTCTAACTATATGTGAAAATTCAAGCAGAAATATTGACTGCAACTGCCTCAAATGACGTCCTACTTTTCATATACATACCTTATGTGAGAAATTGTAATGTGCTCGGGCAACGAACCCAGGAACAGCATGGTCTTATCTATTTTTTTTTCTTAAACCAAGTCTTAATAAACATCTTCTATCTAAGCATGAACCTCCTATCATTTCGATAAGTGCATCAAAATAAATAATGAAACCTCTACAATGTATTTTAAATGGGGGATATATTTACCGCCTGGCTTCGAACCCGGATCTTTCTGGTAATATTTTCTATGCAGCACAAAAGAATATCAACACCTCTAACTATGTGTGAAATTTCAAGCAGAAATATTGGGTGCAACTGCCTCAAACGACGTCCTACTTTTCCCATGTATTCCTTATGAGAGAAAATTTAATGTGCTCTGGCATCGAACCAAGGAATTGTACGGGCTTATAAAATTTTTTTCTAAAACCAATTCTTTTTATACATCTTCCAGCCGAGCACGAACTGCCTATCATTTTGATAAGTGCATCAAAAAATAATGAAATACTAACCCAATGTATTTTAAACGGAAGACATATTTGCCGCCCGGCATCGAACCCGGATCTTTCTGGTAATACTCTCTATGCAGCACTAAAGAAGATCACATTTTTTAACCATATGCGAAAATTCAAGCAGAAATATTGGTTGCAACTGCCTCAATCGAAGTCTTACTTTTCCCTTATATTCCTTATGAGAGAAATGTTAATGTGCTCTGGAATCGAACCCAGGAATAGTAAAGTCTTATGAAAATTTTTTTCTTAAACCAATTCTTACCTTACACTTTCCGGCTAAACATGAACTTCCGATTATTTCGAGAAGTGCGTCAAAAAAAATAATGAAAAACGGCTCCCATGTATTTTAAAGGGCAGATCTTTGCATCGTCTTAGCATCGAACCCAGGATATTTTTTGTGAAAGTCATTGATGTTTTCGAAAGTCCAAGACCATAAATATAGGCTCCTTGAGTTTTATTTCTCTAACTATCCGGAAAGTATTTTTTTTTAATTCCCGAAAATCACGGCAATGCATTTAAACGGGAAAAATCGGGACTTTGGGGCCCTCTGGAATCGAACCTATGACACTGAGGATCAGAGTCACTTTTTTCCTGGGGGTTATACGTTATGGCCAATATGTCATAAAAATTTCAAGTCAATGACGCTTGTGGTTTAGCCTGTGAATTTGTATCCTATCTATATAGCTATATATATGAATGAATCCAGAGAAGCATCTATATATAATAGATAGATGCTTCTCCGGATTCATTCATGTATATAGATAGATAGATAGAGAGGATACAAATTCACAGGCTAAACTAGAAGCATCATTAACATGAAATTTTTACGACGTATTGGCCATTACGTGTAACCACCAGAAAAATTGCGAATTTGAACCTCAGTGTCATGGGTTCAATTCCAGAGGGCCCCAAAGTCCCGATTTTTCCCGTTTAAATACATTGCTTTGATTTTCGGGAATTAAAAAAATATACTTACTGGATAGGTAGAAAATCGAAACTCAGGGAGCCTATATATATGGTCATTATCTATCGAAAACATAAATGAGTTTTACAGAAAATATCCTGGGTTCGATGTTAGGTCGAGGCAAAAATCGGCCGTTTAAAATGCATGGGGATAGTTTTTCATTAATTTTTTTGATGCACTTATCGGTATGTAAGGAACTTTTCGCTCACCTAGAAGATATATATTAAGAATTTAAGAAAAAAAATTTCATGAGCCAGTTATATTCCTGGGTTCGATGCCAGAGCACATTAACATTTCTCTCATAAGGAATATAAGGGAAAAGTAAGTCGTCGTTTGATGCAGTTGTAGCCAATATTTCTGCTTGAATTTTCGCATATGGTTAAAGAATGTGATCTTCTTTAGTGCTGCATAGAAAGTATTACCAGAAAGACCCGGGTTCGATGCCGGGCGGCAAATATGTCTCCCGTTTAAAATACATTGGGTTAGTATTTCATTATTTTTTGATGCACTTATCAAAATGATAGGAAGTTCGTGCTCGGCTGGAAGATGTATAAAAAGAATTGATTTTAGAAAAAGATTTTCATAAGCCCGTACAATTCCTTGGTTCGATGCCAGAGCACATTAAATTTTCTCTCATAAGGAATACATGGGAAAAGTAGGACGTCGTTTGAGGCAGTTGCACCCAATATTTCTGCTTGAAATTTCACACATAGTTTGAGGTGTTGATCTTCTGTTGTGCTGCATATAAAATATTACCAGAAAGACCCGGGTTCGAAGCCAGGCGGTAAATATATCCCCCTTTTAAAATACATTGTAGAGGTTTCATTATTTATTTTGATGCACTTATCGAAATGATAGGAGCTTCATGCTTAGATATAAGATGTTTATTAAGACTTGGTTTAAGAAAAAAAGAATAGATAAGACCATGCTGTTCCTGGGTTCGTTGCCCGAGCACATTACAATTTCTCAAATAAGGTATGTATATGAAAAGTAGGACGTCATTTGAGGCAGTTGCAGTCAATATTTCTGCTTGAATTTTCACATATAGTTAGAGATGGTGATCTTCTGTAGTACTGCATAGTAAGTTCACCAGGAAGGCTTGGGTTCGATGCCAGACGATTAAATTGCAGCGAATTTTAAGAATATTTTCAATGCTTTTTTTTTCTTTTGAGAACTGTCCCGATATGATGCCGATATGAAGGTGGTGTTGAAATGAAATTGGTGTTGTTGATCTGCTTGCAGTATGCAAGCTACATTTTACTCGTATATATATGAATGAATCCGGAGAAGCATCTATATATAATAGATATATATATAGAGAGGATACAAACTCACAGGCCAAACCACAAGCATGATTGGCTTGAAAATTTTACGACATATTGGCCATAGAGTGTAACCGCCAGGAAAATTGTGATTTTGAACCTCAGTGTCATGGGTTCGATTCCAGAGGGCCCCAAAGTCCCGATTTTTCCCGTTTAAATGCATTGCTTCGATTTTCGGGAATTAAAAAAAAATACTTTCCGGAATGGTAGAGAATCAAAACTCAAGGAGCCTATATATATGGTCATGATCTATTGAAAACATAAATGAGTTTTACGGAAAATATCCTGGGTTCGATGATAGGTCGAGGCAAAAATCGGCCGTTTAAAATGCATTGTGGCGATTTTTAAGATTTTTTTTGGACCCCTTCCCGATGGCATGGATACTTGAAACTCGGCACGTGGATAGATAACATGAATATATTTCATAATCGATTTTTATGTTTTCCCTGATGGTCCTTGGTTCGATCCCAGAGGGCCATTTACATTCCACAATGCATTTCTTATGTAGATAACGGAAACAAGTTTTAGGTATTTCCCGGCATGATATCAACTTCAAACTTTGAATGAAATAAGATCAGGTCCTCACAAATCATCCTGTGCATTCACAGTTACTAATGTGTCGTGGGTTCGACACCAGACGTCTCTACAATCAGTAGTTGATCCGAAATTTATGAATTATTTTGAACCGTTTCCCAATGATATAGAAACGTGAGATTCGGCATATAGATAGAAATCATAGATATATTTCGAATGCATGTTTCAGATTTCCAAGATCGCCCTTGGTTCGAATCCAGAGAGCCATTTACATTCGAGAAAAGTAGGACGTCGTTTCAGGCAGTTGCAGCCAATATTTCTGCTTGAAGTTTCACACATAGTTAGAGATGGTGATCTTTGATTGTGCTGCATAGTAGGTTCACCCGCAAGACCCGAGTTCGATGCCTGACGATGAATTTCTGCGAATTTTAAGAAAAAATTAAATCCTTTTTTTTTCTTTTGAGGACCGTCCCGATATGATGCAGATATGAAATTAGTATTGCCGATCTGCTTGCAGTATGCAAGCTACATTTTACTCGTATATTTAATAGCTGACAATTTAACATTACCCATGATATTATTGAGCTATATTCCGCTACATGTAGCTTATAATAAGTAATACCTAAACCATATACCATAACTGTTGGCTAAAAATATTAATACTGTTCATATTTTTTTGCATTTTGATTTCTATCAGTGTAAAACAGTAAAGCACATATAAACACAATAATAATTATGCAATGAAACAGAAAAAAATTCCTTATTGTACTGAAGGTGCTGAAAGTTCGACATACAAATAATTTGATCTGTTAAACAACTCAGAAAATTCTCAGTATTTTTCTTTTTGTTTTCTGTCATTAACTCATCATAATACTTGGTCAATATTTTGTTTTAATTTTTTTAGTGCATACATTCACTATGTCAAATTTACTTCCTTCCTTCTCCCCTCAATTTTCTCTTAGTTCTTTACTTATGATTTCTAGGGAACATCAAAGACCTGACAATGGTGCACTTATGTCAAAATAGGTCGTCTAAGTACTCATTAACTTTGTGATCATTTTTTGGAAGTTTCCAATAACTTGATTTTGATTCAATTAATAATCAAAATATTATTATACTTGGGGATATTAAATTAAAATTCACTTATACAAACCAAAAATCATACTAACCTATCTACAAATATTAACAGACAATTAATAATGTTATCTCATTATTTCAGAAATATTAATGCTACAGAATGATTTTTCTTTAGGTAAACTTGATCCATTCAAATACAGCAACTCAGACATGGCCAAAGCACATTTGTTAGTATATGAATCCTTGTTAGAGGAAGAAGAAAACCAAGTGTTAGGATTCACCCACATCGGAGATCTTAAAGGCATATGTGCAGCACACCTTACTCTCTGGTCACCATCAGAATTTGCATCTATAGTTAAGCTGGGAGAGGTAAAATTTTTAACTTTTGAATTATTTGTTTGAATTCTTGAAAATTTAATCAATCCTTATTTTGTATTCTAGCAAGCAGTGCCAATGCGTCACAAAGAAATTCATCTGATAAACATGCCAACAGGTTTCAAGGTTGCTTATGATTTTTGCAAAGGTTTACTATCTGAAAAGATAAGAAACAGATTTAACGTAAGTATACATTTATTATGAAAACACAGGTTCCTATTTAATATGTCTTTAGTTGCTAAATATTTCTCATGTGTATTAGCTAAAAATAGCTTATTAGAGCCAATACAATTCCCATTAATAATGATTCTATGAAAATTAACAATATTCTCTGAGCTAAACATATCACTTCAATTTGAACATTTAATCTTAGCTAAATGGATTATGGTAGTATTAAATTATTCAGTATTTCACACTTATGCTTCTAACAATCATTATATCTATCATATATAGTCTATATCATTTCAAAATGTCTGCCTTTAAATTATTCAGCCTGAAGGCCAGTTGGTGTCTCACCTTCTGTGACATAGCTACTAAGAGCTTGCAGAGAGGAATGAGGTAGGATGAGGAGTGAGGTAGTTTTTCCTTGCTTTCCTCACTGTCCCAGAATGCCATAAGTGGAATATGTCCATATAATGTCATTATAATACCGTAACGTCATTATCAGTGCAATTATCCACTCATACCTCAGTCACTTTAAAATCATCACAGCGGTGATTAAGACTGAAACAGAAGTAAATGAAAGAGACATTTTTCTCTATCCTGTACCAAATGACAAATGAATATATTCCATTCCTCAGAATATGGTAGCAGGAACTTCAATACAATGATTTAAGTATATATTTTGGTTGATTTAGAAATTATATTTCTTTGATACTATACAGGCTGCATCAAACTTACAGTTAATAGTATGAATCAAGGTCCCAGGGAAAATTGGAGATGGAATAAGTCTGACAGGAATGATGACTTTCCCAGATTGCCTTTAAGAGCAAATTCACTTTTCACCTTTTACCATATAACATAGGTACTCAACTGGGACATATTAAAACGACACACCATATATGCCGGCGTATAAGTTGACCCTTAAAATTTTGAGGTGAATTTCATGTTTTAGCCTATGTTCAGCATATAAGTCGACCCAAAAAATAAGGCAACACTACTTCCCCAGCTCTATTTTATGGGAAGAAAAACTACAGTATCCATAAATGTACGATATCATAAGGAATACCGTATTAGCTCGAATATAACGTGACTCCGAAATTTTCATAAAGATATTTAGAAAAAAAATAATAATCATAAAAGAATTCAAATAAAGTAAAATTAAATCAGATAAGCATTTATTTAGGTAATTATAGCTAATATCACAGGTTACATTCATGTCAATAAAATTAAGTAACGAGGAACAAAATTACCTGATTTCAACCTCTGCAGGAAAATGTCCTCATTTATATTGCATTCCATTACTTAAACCCCAAATTATCTTCATTTACAAAAAGAAAGCATCAAAATATATATAAAATATTTGTAAAATAAAAATTAATGTTAAGAAATGAATATAGTCTGTGAAGAATAAATATGCATTAAATTTATATTAAAGATATGAAAATGGTTATTCAACTCTTTTTTATGAAAACATGTCATAACATAACATATTTTTGGCCACAATAGTGGTCAAAAATAATAATAATAATAATCTTATCATATTGGATGTTTAGATTACTCTTGTGATCTCCGCTGAGTCGTTTGTAATCACTGCATTGACAAAATTGAAGAAACAAATTTTCGATTTAGTCAACACTTAGGAGAACATTTTAATCAAAGACACAAGCGTTATTAAAAAGACTTTCAACCATTATATGATAAGGCTGCCCATGGAATTCTACCTCTCCAATTGGTGGATAACAGTAAAATAGGGACTCAATATCCTTTGATTTTATTTTGAAAATTCAGGGTCCCAAATTTGGATCTTGGTATTGAGTTATCGAGGAAATCCCACGAGGTTCCCTAGAAGACCATATTAAAACATATTCAATTATCTTCAAGCCTCCAATCAGCAAACATCATCTCATTGAGTGGTGATTCTGCTCCCTCCACGAGTCACTGAGAGGGTCAAAAATGATTGAAACGATAAACTATAATGACCCATATAGATCACAAGCATAATTATAAACACTGAAACGCCATGTCTCTCGGATATCCCATTAGCAATTTCCTATGCAATTTTTAAAAGATATCAACTTGGAGTCAAACCCTGAATCCCAGTCCAATAATTTCAGTGAACCACGTCCAATATCATCACCGTGGATTGTTTTCAATCTCCTCTGAAAGCACTTAAAATATAATTCCAACTTGCATGTATTCCTTACAGGAAAATTTGGAGCGATCACTGTCAAAACCAAGGACAATTGCTGGAATTTTCTCTCAAAAGTACATAATGCAAAGGCCTAATCTAACAGTTTCTTGATTTTCAAATTAATGTTTCTACAGATTTACCATAAAAATTTTCCATATTTCTCACGCATTCCTTATGGCAAAATACTAAGCTGGCCTGGTATTGAACCCAGGATCTACTTGAAAATAGAAAACAGCCTCTGTGCAATGTCATCAGAAATATTACACTCCTTCTGGGTAATGGAAGTCTACCAAACCAGAAAATGTTCTAAAAAATTGTCACGTCAACCACATCTATTATATATAGAAGCTTCTCTGGATAAATATGTAAAGGATACAAACCTACAGCCTAAACCACAAGAGTACTTGAATTTGGATTTTTACAGCGTATAGGCCTTAGAACAAGACCCACGGGAAAAAAGAGAAATTGATGATTATTATCTAAGTTTCGATGCTAGATCAGTAAGATTTTCCCCCATAAGAAATGTACAGAGATAATTTTTCCAAATTCAATCTGAACACTTCCAGATAAGACATAACTTGAGCTTGGGATTAAGATTAGAGTCCAGATATTATTTGATAGCAAATCATCCACACAGGAATGAAAGGCAAACTTACGATTGCGTTGAAGGTTAAATGCCTTGCAGGGGAATAACGACCTGAACTTATTCCCAGTAAGCATGTAGTTTGCAAGCAACATTTTACTCATACATATACATGCAAATCTAAAAATTTATACCACAAAATATACACCCCAAATATGATACACAATAGTTACTCTCAATCTAAGGTACACTTTCAAAACATTAAATATCAATAAATGGTCTTCCCTTTAGTTTTTCGATTAAAATGCATTAAATGGTGAAAGAAGAACAAAAAAGTAAAAGTCCCAGAGGTAGGGGAGAATGAAGTGGAGACAAATCAGTGATTATTACATTTGCCATTCACTATGTATTCTCTGAGAAAATGCAAACTGATACTCAACCAAATGCCTATTCCTCTATTTATGCAATAAAGAGCAAACAAATTGCCCTCATCTCAGCCCCTTGGGGTGTGCATGCATTCTCTACATTAGCATTTCCCAAACTTCGTAGTCTCAAATCCGACCTTTCAAGACATTCAAGTCCCTCCAACGGAAAGACTTTTTTTCCAATGTATGCAATCCAGAGATTATGATCTTTTATTTTCTGGTGAATAGCAGAACATTTTGAAGAAGACTTACTTGCACTCTGGCAAAAAAAATAAACAGACAACTCTCCCCAGGATTAATTTTTTCCATCATTGGGTTAACTGCTCCAGTGAAAATGAACTGCAATAGACCCCTAAAATGCATTGATCTGGTTTACCCTCAAGCCTTTGCCAAATTTCCATTTTGAACACACAAACTATACAATACATACAAATGACTACTAAATGAGAAAAATCCATAAGTAGTTCAAAAAATATTTAATAGCACGGCAGCATGACATTTTATACCATTAACATTGAAATTATTCTTTGACATAGATGCATTCCTCATTGGCAGAACTGCATCACTCAGTGGACCCCAAAATTCTACCCAAGGAATACGGCGGATCCATTCCAATGGCTGAAATGATTAGTAAGTTATATATCCTTTGACTCAATGAAAAGACATTTTATTTTTTCATCACAAAGAAAATACCGGTACAATTATAAGAAGAATCTCGGTCCAAAACTTCTATTTTTATCAGGTGAGAATAAAGTTTTTCTTTTACTTTACAGAATTATCACTGAAAGAAATTTCAAGGAAGAGAGAAAAACTCGTCTTACTAGACAAGCTTAAGTATGATAAGGAGGCAAACGGATGGAGGGTCCACAGCAACCTACCTAAGGCCACGCACAGTCTCCCTGGCAGTTTCAGAAGGCTCGAAGTGGACTGAATTTGCTCTTCATAAGGAGCAGCAAATACCTCATTTTATACCACCAAAAATAAGATTGTTTTCAGGATGCACCTCATTATGAGAGAAAATGCTTCAATTGCAAAGACATATTTACACAACTAGGTGAGCTCAAGGAACCAGAATTAATTACAGCTTAACTATTATTTTACACATTTATATACTCTCAACAAATATAAAATCACCAAGTGAAGTTATGTATAAAATTCATATGCTAAAAGGGTAAATAAAATGCACAAGTCAGCTTTTAAGTACAACACTGTACTAACTCTTACTGAAGTTTTGGATTTCATTAGATGGCTCTATCATCACACTATATGAATTTCAAAGTTCTCAAGTTTGGAAATAATAGCATTTGATATTTAATTTTTTTAATGAATTTAGTGAAAAAGAATTCAGTATATAGATTGGTTATTTTCTTCAAGAAAATTGTAACCAAAAACCATTCATCAAGTCTTGGATTATGTATGTAAAACAGGAGCATCTTTGAGATGATTACGTAAGTCAAGCATTGAATTGCCAAGTATCAATAAACATATGCTTCATTGAACATATATTTTACGGCAATAATGACTAATTAGCGCTAAGACAAAACCTTAACATGTTCTTGAAGAGAAAAAAATATCACGAAAAAGCCATGCGAGATCCCAAAAATATACTTAAATTTATACGTACAATGTATTTCAATCAAAATATTCATACAAAATCACATTACATTCCAGTTAGCAATATCCAAAGGTTTAGTGAAGCAAGTGATTCAATAACAGCAACTATAGAATGCTACTATTTGATCAGATCAACTCCAGTTGTACAGCAATATCGTGCACCAAATTTCCAGGCTGAATTTGAAGAGATTTTTTGATTTTAAATGCTTTGGACAACTAAATCTTTCCGATGCAAATATGATAGGAACATTTTTTATAGACATCCATTTTCAATTCTTATTTTGCAAAAATACAGTAAGCAAAAATAAAAATTCAGCATTAGAACCTAAATGACCTTAAAATTGATGACACTGTGATGTGCGGCTAAATATACACCAAACCATCCACTCGGCTCACAAAAAGAGGTTTTCTAAATCTAAAACAAAGACTGATAAAATGCAGTGATACCATCGCAACCCTCTCATGAGCATTCTTCCCCTCAAACAATAAATAAACCACAATTCATCTGCAGAAATTTAACAATTCATCCAGTATTGTTAAATCATCTAAATGTCTATGTAACTCCAGTCTTGTGATCAACCTGAATGTTGACAAAAGAGATAGCAAAATAGTTGTTCCAAATTCAGAATAAGCATTGGAATGCATCATTACCTAAGGAAACCAATTCTGATCACATTGAAAATCCAACTGCGTATGAAATTTGAGAGCCAAACGTCAGCTAACTGGTGCATCAACAGCTTTCCACAGCACCTGCAGTATAACGTACAGCTGTGCACCTCAATTTTCCTCAAAAGCCTCAAGGCTGCATACACACAAATCCTATCACAGTGTGTGTGTTGACATATCTCCTCTTTTTTAGACAATAAATCACAAAGATATTTTGATCACTATAATGGCAATCAGGTTTGGAATGAATGCAATAGCGTATCAAATGGATCATCAGTTACAATCACAATGTCAATGATATAAATTTACAACATTTCTTTAAATGCCAATAAAGACGACAGCTCTTCCTTCCTCATCGATTAAAAAAAATCACAGAAAAAAGGTGAATCTATTGTGCACCTGAATAACTTTTGAGGCTCACTTTTTTATTTTACATGATTTCGGTGAAGGCCAAATGAAGAGAGTTGATTGACTCGTAGCCATAACTAGTTTCAATATTTACAGCAGGGGCCTAAGTACCTCTCCGTAACTAAAATGCATAGTAATTTGATCAGACAGGTCACATGGTATTGGAGTGCATTTTCTATGATCACTTGCCCCTTTGATCAACTCCATTCCACAAAAAGTGAGAAAATCACAGAGCCCACTCATCGAGCCTACATCTTGGATGCAGCTGCCTTGTCAACGATCCAAATGAGTTTCCCATCCGATGGCCGCACACGACTGGCTGGTAGAGATTCCTCTTTATCTTTTAAGATCCTCTGAAACAGAGGAGAGGATAAGAAAATATAAGAAATGACTCACGCTTGCCAGACTGCTTGGTCAACCAACAGCTCCATTGCTTGAACGATAATGTTAAACATTATCAATACACTGTTTGAAATAAACTGAACACAGATTTATAATTTTCCACAAAAATTTTACATTTTTGTGAAAAACTATAAATCTGTGTTCAGTTATGACTTTCCACAACATCTCGGCCACATCGATAATTTATGTTAGATATAAATATACAGGGTGTCCCAAGGAGTAGTGATAATCCGAAGCACAGAGCTCCTCCTACACTATTCAAAACACCCCACCTTGGTTGTCCGCTTTTTATTAGTTTCCGAGTTACGAATTTTTTTCGTATTTTATGAAAAAAATGTGACATTCAGAATATTTTCCATCATGGTAAGGTAAATAATTAAGATACAGAGTTTATTTTTTTCTCTAGAATAACTGAATAGTTGCTTTAACAGACGCAAAAAGATTTATTATCACTGCTGCTTCCATTCAGAATCAAATTTCAAAAACTGGGACGTCATAAATTTGATCTAAATCTTTGAGGCCAATTTAAAATAATGCGACCTCAATTACAAAAACGTTACATAGTTTGGATAATTAAACATATGAATATCACCAGTTTGAGAAACAATGAGGTTTTGACTTGTCTGTTAAAACTGAGAATCTTCGACTCATAATATTTTGGATCTAATTTTAAGGATGTAGCCAAAAAGATAGCTCAATAAAATTTTCGTAGGAAATTGTTAAAAAATTGGGTAAGTTTTCAAAGTACAGTAGAAGACTGTCATAAACGAGTACGGCTTATAATGAGTGATTTTTTGGCCATAGTCCATCTCACTGCAGAAAGGATAAGGAGTTATTTAGAAGCTCAAAATTAAACAGTGGAATTAGTGAGGGAGAATGAAGTACGGAAGGGTAACCGTAAGAAGACAAAGTGAAGTCATAAAGAAGGATACTGGAAATACGGAGAAGGGGAAGATCATCCGTGTGATGGGTGATTCGGCATGCCAGAACCATCCCAAAGGCTGAGGAAGCCATAGTGGAATGTTTTCCAAGCATGAAGCCAGAAGAGATGGACAATCGGCAGACTTGAAGGTGGAGAGGGATGAAGAAGTAGTAATAATTCACGTTGGAACTAATTGAGTGAAGAATGCTAGGAATAAATATAAATGGGTTAGTGCAGAATGTGTGTACAGCAGAGAAGAAAAAATTCATAACGACAAAGATAAGTGGAATTTTGAGACAGGGATGTTTTTGAGAGAAAAATTGACTACATAAACGAAGGAATAGATGCCAAAAACAAGGTTTATGTTTTGTTGATCCGAAATGCTTGTTAACCCTTTCACTACGGCGGCCATATTGGCAATTTTTGCACATTCATAATGATATAGCCCGTATGCGTGAGAATGAGATTGTATTCCTTCGTGGTTAACGGCAGACTAAAGGAAAACCTTTCCGAGTTTCGGAAGCGTTCCCCCACTCATTTAAAACTCATGGGTATGAGCGTCCCGACACGCTCTCCGTACCTCGGTAAGGAACCAGAGAGCGTGCCGGCACGCTCGCCGTAACGAAAGGGTTAAGGGAAGATGATTTGGCCAAAGATGGACTCCATCTCAACAGGAAAGGGAACAAAAACATTTTTCTGATGATGGATGTGATGAGTTGGACGTTTTCATAAAACTAGTGAGGGATTCAGAAGATGATGGAGCTATCTGATGAGGAGAACTTCACTAATGCAGTGCTCGACAATGACACAGGTAAGGGGCTAAGAATACTTCAGGTGAACTGCTGTAGTATCATAAATAAAGTCAACACTAACAGATTCATACGACTTGGATGTAGTTGTTGGCACCAAGTCATGGCTTAGGAACAATCTATCCTCCAACGAAAACTTTCCGTTAGGTTACAATGTACACAGAAGAGGTCGCGGTCCACGAGGGGATGAGGTATTCATATGTGTGACAGAGGTACTTAGTCATGGTTAGATGACAAAAATGAGATACTCTGGGTTAAGATACTCGGCGAAGGAAAGCAAAGATGGGTCAATTTTATCAGAGCATATAGGAAACCAGGTAATGACTATGCAATCCTTGAAAACTCAAGTAAAATACTGTCAGGGAATATTAAATAATACATTGACGGTTAATTGCGGACGATTTCAATCTACCCAATGGGAATTGGAACATCTTGTGGTAATGGCAATCTAGTTCAACAGGAGGGGTTCACTTTGCATTTTACCCAACAGGGGAAACAATTTTCTTTTCCTTGTGCACCCATAGGACTCATTTATTTCCTGAGAAACCTAAACAAGTATAATTGATCACGAAGCAGAGGGAATTGTTATGGACATACAAAGTGAGACGCTTCGGTGATCTTCAAAAGTAAAAATTTGGAAATACCATTCGGAGTTGCCTAACTCCGATTCTCAGTTGCTAATTTTTCATAATCAAAGGCCCAATGAGTTGAACGGTCGAACAGGTGTCCATTATTCTTAAGCAGAATGATCCCTGAAAGTTTCTTTTGAATCCCACAAACCTGGTGTTCTCCTTGTTATAAAATATTTTGACACAATCTGAGAGTCTTCCATAAATATCTGAGGTGGAATACAGGGGATAAGTTAAAATTAAATGCATACAAAATTCCAATAGAGAATACTTAGTAAATGAATCTGAGACAGCAAATGAATTTAGCAACTTCTTCTCAAAGGTATTCCAAGAACACGACAAAATTACAGAAATTAAAAGCGTTAATCCTAAAAATACTCCCCTAAATACAACCAGCTTCAAATTATTTCTAAACTTAGTTGGTATCAATCTAAAGGTCCGGATAATTTGAGCTCATTGGAATGAAAGCTAGGTAGAGATGCAATAATACCCTATCTAAAATTCTTATTCCATAAATAATTGGCAAATAGCTACGTTTCCTTTGAATGGAAGACAGGAATAGTAGTCCCCCTTTACGAGGCAGGTAGTAGAATGGATATATACAATTACAGACCAGTAAGCTTAACTACTGCCATTTGTAAATTAATGGAAAAAATAATTTTGGATTATGTAAGGGAATTTCTAGAGAACAAACACTGGTTTTCAAATGCTCAATTTGGATTTAGAGAAAGTTACTCCTATGAACTGTAGCTACCAGGGTTATGCCAAGATATTTCTGAAACATTAGACAAGGGGGATGGAGCCAACGGAATACTGTTTGATTGCTCTAAAGCTTTCAAATGTAGTTCCTCACCACTTACTGATGAAGATAATACAAAAACTTGGTTTGGATTGCTGAGTAGTTTTGTGGATTTGCGCTTTCCTTGAGGAAGCAGAGAGTTGAAATGGGTGATCAGTGGAAACAAAAGTGACTTTAGGCTTACCTCAAGGAAGTGTTCTGGGGCCCTTTTTAATACACTAATCATCTTCTAAACCCAATTCAATCCTATATAAGACTTTTTGCAAATGATTGCATCATCTATAGAGCAATAAAAGATGAAAAAGATTGGAACTTGCTGCAAGACAATGTAGTCGTACACATGGATTGGGTGAAGGAAAATAAAATGTTAGTTAAAGCAAGAAAAAGTAAATATATTTGCTGCACAAACAAGAGATTGCATAGATCATACTTTTATCACCATTTAACTTATTTAGGTGTACATATAATTGTATTGTGGTATGCAGATTGATCAAATCATTGCAAAAAGCTTCAGAACTCTGCATTCTGTTATGAGAAACCTTAAAGACAATACTAAACAGGAACTGGCATATAAAACATTGGTCAAGCTGTTCATAGAATGTCTCAAAAGTTTGGGATCCGTACCATGATTCACATACATCTAAATAAGAGAGAGTTCAGAGACAGGCTGCCAGATTTGTATTAGGGCGTTTTGGTAGATACATCAGTGTTACTGAGATGCTTACAGAATTAGGTTGGAAAACATTGAAATGTCAGGGGGAAAACTAACAGAATCATAGGATTGTATCAGGCGTATACAAATAAGCCTAAGGAGATTCATAATAGACTGACTGGTCCAAAACTTACTGGTAAAAACGACCATTCCTGTAAAATATATACAAAACCATATAAAAAAGACATTGGTAAACTTTCCTACGTAAACAGAACTGCAAAGGAATGAAAAGAATAACCTGAAGATGTTCTTAACCCCTTCACAAGTATACTAACGTTTAGACAAAGAATAGAGGGACAGCTCAGACACAAATAATACTATAGCAAATATTTATAATTTTTTTGTCTTACATGTTATGCTGTGGTTCCTATGTATATGTCATGTAAATTTTGTGTTTCCTATATATGTATTTACCTGGATTGACTTAGACTGAATTGTAGTGTTACCATTTGTTGGTATTGAAGCTGTAAGGATTGAATAAGTGATGTGTTTTTGATGATTTTTTTATTTACTGTTGGTGATACTTCAGTTTTAGATGATGTATTTTATTTTTCTATTTTCAAAATGAAAATATGAAATGGTGTGATCATTGGCAATTTGCATGTATCTCTGATGCCTATTCATCTCTGTTCACAAAAATCATAGTGAAAATGCAATATTTAGAATTTTTTCGACTCAAATAACATTGAGCAATTTCTCTGCAGAAACCAATCTTGCGTTCCAAAGAAAAGACCTCATCTGTAACGTTCTCTGACATCCAACAGCCTTTCGTTTCCTCTTGTCTCCTTCAGTGCCTTCCCAAATATGATTCTTGTATCTCCGATGCTTACTCATCTCTATTTACAAAAATCTCATCTCTGTTCAAAGAAAAAAATGCAATACTTGTATTCTATCTGTCTTTTTTCTCCGCAGTCGGGGCTGCTTCTGAATGCTGAATTTATCCCAGGAATCTTTACTAATTATGTTACAGATGCACATATGCCAAAATATCCAATTCTTAATGCAACTATTCTAGGAAAGTACGTAAGATAAATTTCCAGAACTCCGTGCAATAGTTTATTATAGGAAAATTGTAAATTTGGGGCCTTCTAGATTTCAACTTAGGTAGTAAACTTAGGAAAATAGAGACTTAGGATTCAGTTGTTGGGGCCCAGACAATAAAGATCAACTGAATTATACTTGTGGATTTGATTAAGAATTTGCAGCTGAAAACCTTCAAAATATAATAGATGCTAGAATTCCGATGTTATGTGTATAAGAATAACTACCACATAAAATTATAAAGAATGCTAGGAAGGTATGAAGATGAAATTATATTGCGAACATATAAGTCATCTGTAAAAGAAAGAAAGAAAATAATTTCCTAACTGGAAAATATCAAGATCTGTATGTATGGCATAGTTGCCTAAATCACGCTTTTAAATGTATGCTCCAAGAACATGAAGGGCCTTCATGGTGCATGCTTTCTGGAACATCTGTGACCAATTACTATAATAGAATATGTAAGATACTACAACAGCCATCAAAAATAAGAGCTGTTGGAGTATGTTACACATTCTATTACAAGCATCAGCAGCCACCTAACTTTAACCCTCGAGCACTCGCGCTGGTGCACATGTTTATACATTTTCATTCATTACTTTTTTATCTTTCCTTGTAATCATTCTGTGTCCCTCAAGTCTTCCCACAATAATGTTCTCTGTGTCCCACCCGAGTTTTGAATAAATTGGGTTCAATTTACTGCAACAAAGAAACTCTTTTGAAGCTCATGTCGCGCTGACGCACTCTGTGCCCAGGTTCAACTGAATATTTTACTGCAAAGAGGAGTAATATTTTTGGGATAATAAGACCATTTCTGTGTAATAATAAATAAATGTGAACTGTGAAGGTTTGTGCACAACTTTTACATAAGTTATTTCCTTGAAGGTTTCAAGCGTTTAAAAAATCGGAATAAAATAATTTTAATTAACATTAAAAATTAATTTTAAAAAATATACTTTTCATAATTTAAAAATATTTTCCCAAATTAAAATTTTGTATCAGTATAAAAGTTACATTTTATTTTTAATTCTGTAAGTATAATAAGAGCAAGTAAAAGAAATGGGCATCATAGTATAAGAATTAGCTATTATATAAATTTTTATCCAAAAGAGTACATTTTCATCAAAAGTGCATTGGCATTCTTCAGATAAACCAATGTAATTGAGTCTGGTACTGAAAGAGTTAAGTAATAAATATTTAGAAACTATGAACCAATTATAATTTTTAAAAGTAATGAAGGTGGAGGCATTACCTTTCATTCAACCCACACCTAAGTAACACTGGTTTAGGAAATTAAACTTTTTTTTCTGATTTACAAAGTAAAATACCTGATCTTAGTAAATATGTTTACGTTGCATTCAAATGTGTAAGTGGTTTTTGTTCATCAGATTTACTGAGAAATCCCAATAAACAAAAAATGAATATTTTCCAATATTTATCAGTTGTTTGTAGAAAAACATTCACTGTTCCTATATCGTATAACAATGAATTAAAAATCAAGATACTGACCATGGTGTAAAATCAGTAAGCCAATACAATTTTTCTAGGTGGGTTCAGGGCCCAAAAATCCAATTTCTTCATCAAATTCGAGTTTGTGCCTTGGTCACGGCAGAGAATGAACAATTGTTGGCATTAACATACTATTTCATTGTAAAAACTCGTATAAGTATAAGAAAACACTCGCTACAGGTATAAGAAAACTTAAGAGAAACATTCCACACCCAGAAAAATGCAGTCAACTTCCTATTTTTTCATTTACTTTTTTCTCCACTTGTGTGCCAGAGAAGGCGTTAATTCAGAACATGAAAGGTGGAAATAGCGTCAGTACGCAAAAGAATGAAAATATAAAATTAGGTTCAAGTTAAGAAAATATACCTGAATCATTTCCTTCCCGATTTTCTACATAATTTTTAGGTAACTGTGAAACGTAAAATCACTTCTTCACAGGTGAATTTAGTTGCCGTTTTTGTGATTTCAGCAGAAATTCCATTATAAATTAATCTGGGCTCATTTATGAGGCATGTTTTTCTTTTTAGCACAATACTTCACAAACCAAGATGAATAACTCAATTCTGTGATACAAGTCGCAACACGATTACATGTTTTGGAAAAAGAACACTAATTGCAAACACCTCCTGTTTAGTGTGCCCTCTCAGAAGACACATATCACCATCTCCTAAACCATCCATTCTTGACCCATTCCTTCAAGAAATCACTTATCTTGTGATGAATGTTTGGCAAGCCAAAGGAGATTCCCTTCCCCCTCAGCATCCTCCGGCCCTTCTAAACTCATAATTACATAAATCACAGGATTTGAGTGAAAGTTCCCCACGATCGGTAATATTCTTTTAAGCCACGCTGAGTGGACATGTGACTAATTGTAAGTATAGCCTAGAAACGACAAACCCCACCAGATAATGTATTTAGTCATACACACTTTCTACGCAAAAGTGTCATTTCCAAGAAAATTAAAATCACGGTCAATGAAACATTTTCATCTTAATAAATTATGATGTCCTTCTTCAGAATTTTAAAAACTTGAATATATACGATATTACATGATTGGGTAAAACTTCTTGGCAATGTTTCCACATCGCTATCATTAACAAGTGATTGGTATATGACTTCAGGTGCACGAATAGGTTTCTATGTAGGTAATCTGACCCATTTTCAGTAATTGTCTCTAGAACAAAAGAGGAAACGAATCAGCTACTAATGAATAAGCAAGCATCAGCTTTTTGAAGGAATTTTGGAAAAATGTATTATAACAAACAGCTGAGCCCGATAAACTGATTTCATTTTTGGATTCGGCACCATCGTTTTAACTTTAAACACTCTTCACATTTCTAGTAACAAAATTTTTGACCAGCGCAATTTGCATATTACAGAGGAAAGAAAATTATACAATGATGTTATATTGATAGCAATACCCCGTAGCTCTGATAAAGAAACTGAATGGAAAAAAAGATAGTGACCTATATGTTTTCCAATAACTTCAAATACAAGATAATGCTGACTAAAACATGTTAACTACACGTATATCATAGAGAATTATGGAAAATTTAAACCCATTTGTTATCCCCTATCACAAACTATTTACACACTATATTGAACAATTGGAGGAATGCTATTACATCTTGAAAAGAGGTAAATATACCATTATTTTAGGAAGTATACTTTAACCTCATGAGTCATTTTTGTTGATAAGTCGATGACCATCAGCATTATCTAAATTCAGATTTATTCAAAGACTTATAAAAGTGGGATTAGGGTAAACAAAATCATAGAAAAAAATGAACATCGCAACAGACACAAAATAATCTTGAAAAATGCGAAACAGTCCCTTTATAAATGCTTCACAGACTGAGCTTTCTCGTGTCAACTTCAACAAGACATAAAGAAAACGTATAAACACGAGAACAGAGCAAAAGTTCATAATTAAAAATTCCTCTATAAAAGGAAATCAAAGTTTACCTTAACCATGTCTGCTTTGGCAGCTCCAGTTACTGCAAATACACAGCATTCAGCATTATTGACTACTGGAAACGTCAAAGTGATGCGACTTGGCGGAGGTTTTGGAGAATCTGTCACTGGAGAAACCCAGACCGACGTTTCATCGAGGATTCGGTGATTGGGGAACAGAGAGCAAGTATGCCCATCTGGACCCATCCCCAGGAGTAAAATGTGAAATCGTGGCAGAGAATCTGGAGGAAACCAAACTGCCATCTTTTGAATGTAATCTTTCGCAGCAGCTTCAGCTGAAAATCAGAGAACCGAAGAAAGTAATACTAGAATTTTAGGTAAAAACTAATTAATTTCACATAAAAAACCATGAATATCGGATCAACGCTTATCATGTGAATTCTATGCAATTTAATAATATCGAGCGAAAGCACGCAAAACACAGCACCGAAAAAAATGATCACCGCAGAACTCATTCATTTTGGGATCTGCAACAGCACTTCTCTATGTCAAGAGCCATGACATACATTAATATCAAGATATACAACATCCATTTTTACGAAATTAAACCAATTTCAAGAATTCAGTGCCTCATACGATTATTAGTTAATCGTAATTAATCTTATATACATAGGGAAACATCTAAAATAATGAGGATTCCGACTAGCGACCTAAGGGTTTTAAGTAGCAGTAATACGCACCAGATAATTCGGGATCTATTTTTATGAATTGATCTTCCGTGAAGGGAACTGTTCCTATCAGCTTGTTTTTGTATTCACCAAACGTCGAATCAGCACTATCAGTTGGAACCACTCTTTCGTCGCAAAAAAAAAGTCTCCATTTGGACCAGTCGGTTTCAATATTCGGAAGCCCCTCGCAAAGAAATTTAACCAAAGATCCACCTGTGGATATCAATTTCATTAATGGAGGACCTATGCCTAATCCTTATAATTTACATAGTAGCTATAAATTAACTCTAATTAACTTAACGATGATTAAGTGAAGAGAGTATACCGGACCAAACCGGAATTAGAAGCGATGCGAAACGTATGGCATGATCTCACCTAGTACTTAATTACTCAGAAATGGTATGACATTATGTAACTAAATTTATATTAAATTAATTATTTTCAGCAATCAACCTGATAACCCAACTTTGAAGACATCCTCTCGCTCAATCGCAGCTTTTGATCGTTCCTCAAGTAACGAGCATAGTTCTGTGATAACATCAGATTCTGCCTTGACAATTATTACTTCACTGGATGCCATGTTATTTAGCCCACAATGTCGATCGAAATTAATTAATTGGTTATTTTCAACACTGCCTTAGCTTCTGAATACCGGCGACCTCCTCCTTCTTGGGTGAAATCTCAGAGAACTTATACGAAGCACATCTAGATCATCTAGATACTCGCTATCGAAAATTCATACATGCCAAAGCTGGTGGCGCTGGTGTGGCAATCATTAGAACTAAACATGAGAGATCTTGTGTTAGGCGGAGAACTAGAGAATGTGGACTTATTGTGAATGTGTGAATCACTATTTCTACGGAAGCCCGGCTTTATAAATTTCTCTTGTGGAATGATTTTATTTTTTTACCCAAATCACATCTCCGCTCGACGTGTCAAGTCCTCCTAGAAGTTATTACATAATAACAGCAGGTTAACCCATTCAGATGGGCTAGCAATTTTAATAGACAGAAAGGGAATCCAATTTTTCTGTTTTCTGGTAGATATTGGTACTTTATAGTGAATAACAACAAAGAAAAACTTACAAACATTTTGAACAATTAGATAATGACTTAATAGTTGGCCGCCGATCGGTGGCCTCCGCTCCCGAGTATAGGATTAGGTGGTGTAAAGCAGGCGACCCTGCACTGCATTTTTTGCATCGACGAGGAATCAGTTTATATTTTTAGGTATATTTACATATATTCTTTCACAAAAGGATGAATGTGATCTAAATTAAACATGCTGCGCATGATATTTTCTTACCTTTGTAAAATATACCGTGTTATCTTTAGATTTTGGATTCAGTGTGCAGTATTCCATATAACAAAAATATTTCGAATTTCACTTCTAATTATGAGAATAGTTATGTATATCAGAAGCTGGATTTAAGGAAAATGGGTCCTAGAAATACTAAAGTACTTTTAGTGGGTTAAATCATTACCTAGATCCTGAGGAACTCATATTGAGGAATATTCAAAATCGCACTTCCAACTGCTAAGCAAAGCAAACAAAAATGAGGAAAACAGAAACGGCTTCACTCCTTAGTTGCACAAACTGAACTGAGAAGCAAGGCAAAATTTTAGCTCTCTCAAAGAAGTCTGCCGCAGAGGAGGAAAGCAAATAATCCCTTCAAGTGGAGGCGGCCAATCGGCGTCCTCAGCTCCGTCGGTAAAGCCGGCGATCGGCGGCCTCTGATCACAATAATGGGTTACTATGCATTCACCATACCTCTAGGAAGTTATGCTCTGAAGGAATTATAAAACGCTTAAGCATTGGGATCTATCAATCATTAGCCTATTATTTTGACCATGCATGATTTTATTTCATTTACAAGGTCAAGAAAGAGATTAAATTATTTAGGTTTGTTGCAACCTTTCCCTTGATGATTTACAAATTTGAGCATTGAACATAATTTTGCTTTAAGTCTAATTGATCTATATTTTACAGAATGGTTAAATTTATTTTCTATCACATAATTCTCATGTAATAATATTTAAATTTAAGTAATGTATATATACATAGCTATAGCTAGATAATTTCAATAGAGGTTTAATGATACAACTTCCATGGTTTCGAGAGCACTTAAATCAAACACTAATTGCTTATGTTTATTGACCATTAATTTTGCCTATCGATATGTGTTATGGCATTGCTCTCTTAAGTATTGGAGGGTATGAGACATGTCAGAGGTCTCAGCACCCAATGCAGGAAAACCCCTTACCCTCAATTCCTCATGTTAGAAAGTGAGCAACGCACACCTAAATAAGTATGTGGGGAGGGAGGGGATTGAGGAATACTGATATAAGTATCCACCGAAATTTTGAGCTGGAGCACCCTCTTGTCCGAGAGGGGAGAAATCTGCTCCAAAGAGCCAGTCAATTGGCGCAACAACGGCAATGGGATGCAAAATCTATCGCATTAAAGATCCACTGGATATTCCTAGTTCCATAGAACTGAACACAATTATGTTTAGGATTATTGTTCATTAGCAGGATTAGCCATGCCTGATTAATCATGCATGGTTAATCCTGCTAATGAAAGAGGTAAAACTTATCCACGTTTGGATCTTAGGGTGGGGAACATTTCAGGAAACCCATGGCAAAATGATAATTAATGAATAGGAACATCGAATGTAAGAACATTGAATAAGATAGGGAAGTTAGAAAACGTAATAGGAAAATGGAAAGAAACAAAATTGATGTCCTTGGACTGAAGTAAGGTGGGAAGGAGGTGGGGGAGAGCTATTCGACGAATTGGATTATAAAGGGGAGAGTAGCAAAAACAAAGGAGTAAGTATAATAATATTGAAGAAAGAGACAGCCAATAGTGAGAGGGTGATAGCGGTTAAGATAAGAAGGGAACCAGTGGATACTTTAGTTATTCAAGCCCACCTCAGATGCAAAGGAGGCAATATATGAGCAAATATCCCAGATATACGGAGGGAATGGAAAGGGACAGGTGAGATAATGGAATAGTATATCATAGGGAGGGGGAAAAGAGGTGGTATCTTTGGACAATATGGTCAAGGAAATAGGAATAACAGAGAAAATGCTGGGGTTCTGTGCAGAGAACAACCTATGGGTGATGAACACATGGTTTAGGAATCATGCATGGAAGCTGTACAGTTGGAAGAGTACAGGGGAAAAAATATGTAGATGCTAAGTAGATTTCATTTAGTTAATCAAAGATTTAATAGTAGTGAGAAAAATGCAGGTGCTGTGTATTCAGACCACAATTTGCTGATAGCAGACTTGAAGGCCATGTAAAAAGGAAAATAATGGTAGAAAAGGAATGGAATGCAAATAAATTGAAATCTGAATGAATAGAATTCACTGAAAATCTGGAGGAAATTATTTTTGCCTTGGAAAAGAAAAAGTGCGTTGAAGAAGAAGAGGGGAATGATAATTGCATTACAGAGGGACTGGAACAAGAAGAGAAACAAAAAAAATAAGAAAGAATGGATCACCCAGGAAATACTGAACAAATTTCTCAAGTCAATTGACAATTAACCTGTCAATTAAGCCTGCAGTTAGACAAACATGGCAATGCGGCACTTGTTATACCGACATTTCAGAAATAATCACTTGTTATAGTAAGTGTAACTCCCTATCCTTTTTGCTATGAGGTGGACAACAACCGAAAAATCACTTGGCAACTCTCATTATATTCTGTACTTATTATAACAGACTTCTACTGTATGCTTTAAGCAGTGGACCTGAACAATTAACATTGTATTTTGAATTATTGGCATTTGGTTTTTAAGGGATTGCATCATTTTCTAATGGCTTGTGCAAGAAAGAAAGTTCTAGAAACTTCACAATTTAATTAGCTTATATTTAAATATGTATATTTTATTAAAAGTCACTAACATTAAGGTATACAAAATTCCATTAGGTCTTTGGCAAGTTCAACTATACAATTCGAAATATTCTCCCCGGATAAGGTTTCCTCTGCTTCACGCAAAAGATCTGTCACATCAGGCAGCTGAAATAACAAGATTAAAAGTTAGAACAAGAGCAAAATTCCACAGGGTAACCTCATGCTTGTAGGGAAAACATACCTTGTCTTTAGTTTTATCATAATTGTCATTGTACCTATGACTGTAATGGAATAACACCAGCTTTTTCGCTCCAATGTCCATTGCAAACTGAGCAGCCATTGACGGAGTAGAATGTCCATATTCTAACGCTTTCTCCTTCAGGTCCTTCAGAAAGGTGGCTTCGTGAAACAGAATATCACTTCCCCTTTAAAGAATAAGAATTTTTTGTCTGACCAAAGAAGGAAGATCACAATAAATTAATGACTATCAAGGCAGGTTGTACATTTTTCTTATGTCAAATTCACATAATTTACAGAGCTATAACTAGCCATTTCAGTAGAAATGATTTTAAGTTGAAATCAACAGTATATTGACAGTCAGAACTAATTAAAAGGTTCTCATTGATGAAATAATGATCAGTCTCTTCAGCTGTAAGCCCTCAATGGATACTCAAAATCCTTCCTAGTACTCATTGAAAGCATATCTCTCTTCTTCACAATAGAGCATTAAAAAAACTTTCTCAAGTCTCAAAAATTTTAATGCAATTCATATCCTTCTGGATTACATAAAATATATCTTAGCCAATTTTGGTTCCAAATTACTCTATATAAATACCATATGGGATACTGTTCTTTATTTAAGTAGACCTTGAAGTACAAAACTCTGAGGTAAATTGTTATTTAAAGCTCCGTATCAGTGAGGTACTTACAGGTAGATAAAGATAAGGTTTGAAGTAAAGTAACACTTTTGCAAAAGCAGTGTTTACAGTTAGAACCCTCTACTACTAGTTTCACTTGATGTACACTCCTGGCCAAAATTAACGCAGCACCTCCCTAGCGATCCTTACGGCCGGTGCTGCGTTAATTTTGGGCAGGACTGTACTTTTAATCTGTAAAATAAGATGAATGTAATACAATTTATAAACATCTTGAACAACAAAATGGTGAATAAAACTGAGTAATGAGAAAAAAGAGCAAAACATTTTACCGAGCTATTTCTCCAATCTGGTATGGATTACTTGTGTCTCCTAATATAGTCACTTTCCATCCTTTTTTTGATGGGCCTATTACATCTTCTGGATTTAGCTTTCCATTGGAATTAAGGAAACACATCATTGATTGAAGCTTGAAACAGGTAGCAAATTTAAATTTCCAAAATTAAATACGAAATCATCCATGCTCAGTGTCAACACAACACTGATCTTACAAAGCAGCAAAATTGGTAATTTATACTGATATAGGTCCTACTATCACTATTATGAATTATTTGCCTGATATTTTGTTTTATTTATTTTGAGAAATCTTAAAATTATTTTCATTATCATTATTCCTGATTATCTTCTGTATATTAATTCAAATCAGAAATTCTCCGAAATATGTACTTACAGAATCGGGAATTGATAACACCGGTATCGGGTTCGGCATTGAAAATAACTGGAATCGACTCATCCATATTAGATATCCATTTTCTTATCACTGATTACAAATTTTGGCTCAAAATTATGAGAGCTTTGATAATATAATGGGGTTTTCATTGAATATACTACTTTTGATAGTCTGTCTCATAGAAATAAGCTAAGATGAGAGGTGTTGTTAGGACTACTATATTAAATCCTACTTCCATTTTTCCTAATGAGAATCCAAGGATACTTCAGCTAGGATTTTGTAAATTATTTAAAGTGAATGTTACACTTCTATGATATTTCTGAAGATAAACATGACAAAGCTATTTAGTTATTGTTCACCATAACCCATATCCAAAGGACAAGCAACTGTAAAAGAAAAATGATAGGGTTTTCATAAATACAACGACATATAAAAAACAGAAAATAACTTATGTAGGTCAAACACATGATTTTCTAAACATGTTTTTGCTGTGAGATTCAAATTGGTGAAACATGCTCAGAAGAGAATCAAGAGTTAAGTGCGAATTATAAAAATCTGATGTGGCCTGCACATGACTTTCTCCATATATAAGATGTAAATATTTATCTACGACAGTAATTTCGAACTCTATATTCATTCTAAACTTGGAAGATGAGTGATTAATATATATATTATTATCTTTGACGCCAAAAACATTATAAATTATGATTTTCGGGACATGATCGATGAAAAACGATGGAATTGGCCTTTCGCCGATAGAGCCCATAGCGCCCACAAAGTACATAATCAGCAACTTCCGGTTTATCAGTATTTCATGAATACCTCCTAAACAATCAGTGATACAAAAATATGATTCAAACAAAAATTATAGTAAATCACATTTTCTAAAACTTTTGTAATTAATAGTATGTACCTAAATATCATATTTATGGAGATATTTTGAAAACCGGAAATGAGCTTTGAAGAATGAAGCTAAACTTTCGGTAAACTGATTTACTCCAAAAACTAATCTACTCTAACGACACTAACAAAAATACTATATATGAAATTTGGTGTTGATACAATGAATGGTTTTCATGTTAGAGCGCCCACAAAGTACATAACAGCTACTTCCGGTTTATCGGTTTTTCACGAATAACTCCTAATCAACCGGTGATACAAAAATTTGTTAAATACAAAAGTTATAGTAAATTACATTATCTAAAACTTTTATACGTAATACAATACACGTATATATCATATTTAGGGACATATTTTGAAAACCGGAAATGAGCTTTGTTGAATGAAGCTCGACTTCCGGTTAACCGATTTACTCCAAAAACTAATCAACTCTGACAGCACACAAAACAGTACTATATATGAAGTTTGGTATTGATACGACCACTAGTTTTCACGTTAGAGCGCCCACTAGCACACACACACACACGCATACATACAGACATCTTTCCGAAAATCGTCAAAACGTGTTCTAGGGACCCCAAAACGTGTATTTCCGTTGAAATCTCGAAGTCGAATTTTTTCATGAAAACAATACTTTCTCTATACTTCGTATATGGAGAAAGTAAAAAAGAAGAACCTATTTCAAAGCATAAAAAGCAGAGAATTTAAAGAAAATAAAAGGAAGTTTCATGCATTTGGTGTGAATGCAGTGAACATATGCAAAGCTTCAACTGAAAAAAGAGAAAATAAAAATTCCTAAGTGCTAGAAAATCACAATGTTGCTCCAGATAATGATTAAAAGTTTGAAAGTATAAACCTTTCAGTTTATTAATACTTTTCAGAATAATGATTGATCAAACAAATGCTGGTCAAATAAGAAAGGATACCATTGATCCATCAGGGAGTTGGATGGATTCCCCAGCCTTGATTCGCCCGTATGCTGGCCCAGGAGGGATGCCCAATTCCATCAAACGTTCTTTATTGAGTTTCCCAGCACTGTCCTTCTTTCTCAATACATACCCAACGCAAGGGACAGTATGTTCAACAGGCCCTGCTTGAACAATCATTTTTTCATCTTCAAAACTGAGAAAAAAAATGATTTTCAGTACATGCCGCATACTAAAGGATATTCTTCCTAAATATAAATCTTAAATTTAAGAGCATACAGAGAGTAAACACTTTCCCTGAATGAATAATTAGGAACCATATGCTAGGCATGGGCAACCCTTCGTCAAAAGCTGGCCTGATTTCCATTTTCAAAAGATTTGCAAACTATCTTTTTTACAGCAAAACTTTGTATTCCATATTGATGCTAAGAATATAAAGATATAAATTGTATTTACTGAAGCTCAGAGAAGCTTAATAACAAAATATGTTTCATTGCATACATATTTTGGCCTGCTGGTTATCCCATCTGGGCCACTCACTGGTTGCTTATGGGGCCCTGACAAGTCCCTCACGCAGACTCAACCCATTTCTGGCCAAAGTTGCAAACACACTACATTATTGTTTAGTTTTAAATTTTTATGCTTAAATATAGTTTTCGATCATTTCTGTTGTTCATGTTGTGGACAAAGTCCTACAGTTATTTTTAAAGAAAATATTCAATCGTAAATCATTATTGTTTTTCTTAATAATTATTTATAAATGTCTGTTTTTCAGCCTCCTTTTATTTACAATTTATTTCCATCATTGCAGCCAGCAGCAGTGTGGGCGAAACATGATCAACTGAAAAATATATACATTGCTTTATTATCTACAAGATAAAGATTGCCTTAAAACTCGATTCTTACTTCTACTTGAAACTGCTTACTCGACTATTTTTCTGTAAATTTATTGATTTATGTATACGTTAAATGAAGTTTAATAAATTTCAATTCTTCATTGTTATTTTTTACTGTGTTTTTGCAGGTTTTTTTTACCCCCTTCTCTGTGGGTGTTTCCCACAACGTGGGTTTTTTCTTTGTCAACCTTCAGTTGCAAACTTTTTTCCACACTCTACTCCTTTTGTTTTACTTTAATTTATCTCTGTACATATTCGAAAGACATACAAGGTTAGGTGGAAGAGTTCCCCTTCCTCCTCCCCCTAACACTGCTAATTGCTAATCTGATTGGTGCTTTGGTTTTGTAGAACCTTTTGTATATATATAAGTGTACTCCTGAATATCTCCTATGCTTGATAATGGACTAACGTCCAGAACTGGTCGCAATATTAAAAAATTTAAACAAGTGGAATTATGCAAAGTTATTACCACTCATTTACATTCCTACATTATCAAATCATTTGTTTTACAATTTCTTTTTCGTTATATGCTTAATTTACTATATTGAGGGGTATGAATTGTTTTGCTACTGGCCCTATCCGGGAAAATAGAAGTGGAAAATTTCCTGCAGAAGATAGAAAGGGCTATGCAAAGAGGATGTGTTTAACAGGCTTTCAATCAGGCAATTGAACTTTCAATAGTAAAGTGGAATGGTAGCTCTGTTGTCATGATGAATATAGCATCTGTTTTTCCATTAGGAATGGCTAAAAGATTCAGCCAAAAAGAAAGAAAATATAGCACCATCCCACAACTTCATGCTGTAGGAGAATACAATAAGTACAAAGTTTATCTTCAAGACAATTCCGATGCAAATTATAGAGTGAAAATCAGAGGAGAGACATTGTTTGTAAAAAAATTGAATTTCTTACTACAATTTAGTCCCAGTTTTTCTCAAAAATTAAGAATTAAAGTCTTTATACAAAGCACATTGTTTATTTATGTGATTATGAAGATATTGAGTGATTTAATTCAGAAAGAAAACTTATTCGATGGCCTGAGGACCCTAACCGTCATGTTATCGGGAAAATCCAAATTGTAAATGTGTCTTTGGGTTGCATATCCTCCCAATCATTTAATGGATTCGGCCAAAGTTTCAAAAATGCAACATTATTTTTTTCATACAAACAATAATTTTCGAGAGTCCAATTTTTTATTTGCCATATTTAAGTAAGAAATAAAGGATTAATATAGAATAAACGTTTCACTATTTCTAACCTTGGTGGTTAATGGGTTAACGTTGGGACCCCATAAGTAATTCACAAGAAATTTTTTTCAGCATAATTGTGAAGTAAATTTACATATTTCAGAATTTTAATTCCTCCGGATTGTGTTAAATAACTTTAACTTTATAATTATCATAACTAAAACTCTTAGCAATTTGAAAATACTTATCCAACAGTTTCCTCATCTTACTAAACTACAATCCAGATAACATTTATGAGTTTCAAAATTAGTAGCAATTTGAATTTGAGCAACATTCCATAGCTACTAGTTTAGAGCTACTAGCTTTTACCACAACAATTCTTTTCCAGTATGAAGTCATAAATTTGTGATAAATTTTAGAATATAAAGTTACAATATAAAGACAAAAGAAAAGAATACTAAGAAATTAAAATCATAAGTGTGTAATATAGAGAAATAATAGATCAAGAGAATATAAATGTAGATGAAAATTTGAAGGAAAAAAATCAATCACTTGATGTAGAGCACACAATGTGGGCACACAAAACAGTAGGCAAGAAAGGCATTTGTCTAGGGATTTGAAGGGCCATCATACTGCTTACAAATTATTCATAAAGGAAATGAAGTATAATTAATCATATGACAACATCTATCACAAGAGGAATCTGTAGAAGACAAAAACAGTCAAAGCCAAAATATCAATATTGTACAGCAAAATGATACTGTTTTCCTGAAGAAATTCTCTCCACAACATCAATTCAGTTTTCATTTCATTGTCACAACCGTTTGCCACTTTCTAAAGAACTCGAAGAGAAAGGATTATTCTTCATGGGCACAATTTTTTTTTTAACAGAACATATTATTTGCTTACATTATTTGTGATTTCTTGAACAAATATTGTCATGTCTATTATCTTCCATAAAATCTTTTACAAATATTTCCATTAAATATGGTACTTACCTGGTTCCACCAACTTACTGCCAACAAAGTTTACCTAAATTGATGATACTTGTAAGGTGCATAATGACAATTCAAGACCAAAAGAAATTTAAAAATTATGAGAAAATAAAAATGATGAGTACACCAATGTGCCACAAAAAGAAGGATGTAAAGAAAGCGATTGATGCAAGAGGATGGAAGGGAGTGATAAGTAGGCAGTGTAAAGAATCAGTGATAGTGATCAATCGTTTCCTAAACCTGCCAGATATTGGTTGTGATTTGCTAGTTTCAAAATATTTATCCTACAATCACAAACAATTCAAGCTAATTAGGTTACTTGGAGCTTACATATTCCATATATTTTGAAGAGCACCAATATCTTGGCCAACAATTTCCTGAGGATGAGGTGGACCATCAGCCAGCTGAGAGACATTCGAATCTGTCTTCTCGGTTACCTTTCCATCTAGAATTGGAATCATTTCATGGACCTGTGACAAAAGCAACATATATGGGATTAACCTCTTGTTACAGAGTCATTAGGAGCAAGGTCATACCCGAGGGCCAAGGGGAGAATTTTCTACAGTCTCAGCAATGTTTCAGAAACATTCTCCATTGCATATAAATAGGGGGACTGCCTTCTCGCAGGCCAGTCCTCTCAGTTATATGGAACAAGGGTGAGCCAAGGATGCGGCCGGCCCCACCCTACGGGACAACCAGTAGTATTGCATCCAAATCTAGTTTGCGATTGATTCAAACCCGATTTTTTAGGGAAAATAAAGACCCAAAATGGTGCATGTTATTTTAAGTAAATATGGTATTTTTGTAGCGAACATACTTATTTTACGCATTATGAAGCATTAGTATAAGGATTAAAAACCCTACAGTTCCATTTTGCCACACTCACTGCTCTTGGATTCAAGAAGACGGACTTCGACTTAGTGTTAGAAATCAGCTATAATGTGTTATAATGAGTACAATTCAGATTTTTGCCAGCTCTTGTTATAACAGACTTCTACTGTAATTGCAAGGGACTCCATAGAACTTTTCCCCAGATTTGCATAAAACTTAATGAAAATTCACAGTTCCTTTAAGAAAACATTGAGCCAAAATTTCAAATATTCTGAAGCATATTTGATGTAATTGTTTCACTTCAAATTGTTTACTACGACTTTTGTCAAAAAACTTGACATCAGTATAAGGAGCAGAAGTACAAAAATTGATTAAGCGCACTGACACCCTAAAGAAGTAAAAAATACCCCAATAAAGAAAAATCTTGAATAGATGAGAGAAGAAAAACTACTTAAAGTGAATAGTTAAAAGCGACAATATGTAATTAATGTTTTCCACAAAAATTCTCAATACAACAGCTCATTGCCCCAAGCTTGGACCTATCTTGAAATTTTAACCATGAGAATGAATAAAAAATCAAGCAATATCTATTTGGGCAAGCAGCATTCATTGTGGGTGACATATGGTTAGAACATCCGTTCCCATACCACCTAATAGGCTTTTCATAACTGAATTCCACTGCCGATTTTGTATAATGATGGAAGGTGAACACTAATAAATGTTGGCCCCCACTGGGATTCAAACCCAGGACCACTTTTGTCGGAAGCAAACGTGTTGCCCACTTGGCAAATGGGAAGGCCCATGAGAATGAATATGAAATTATAATTCAATAAATAGCTTTAGAGTTACTAACTCAACTGTATAAGTAAATGGCAGATTAGAGTACGACAAACTTAGAGTTGTCCTCAAAAATTTCCTGAGTCCTTGAGGTCCGTAAATTTGCACACCTTCTGGGGATCTGTTGGAGCATTGGATTCCAATTGTGCAGAGCAGTCCTGGTAGCCCAAAGACCTTGAAAATGGATGTGGAAACAACAGATATTTAGCCAGATTACTTAGGTGGAAAATAGAAATATTTATATGGATAAATTTGTAAAAATTTTAGATATAAAGAGAAGATTAACTCCATGAAATTAGGATAAGAATAGTCAATGCAGAAAAAGAACTATTACTTGAAATGAAATTGAAAGAAAAAGAAATAAATAGATTTATTTAGATGAATTTTAATATTAACTTTGAATTATCAAAAGTTAGCCAATTAACTTTTTATTTAAAAATACAGGCTAGGATTAAACCTTAGTGATATTCCACTTCAATGAAAGAACTGAAACTAAAATGTAAATTAAGTCAAACTAACAATTATGCTAAGCTGTAACACAACTGATAATTACACTAGCCTAAGAATTTATAAAGACACAAAATTTTGCAATGCTTGCATTCTGTCTATATAATCATGAAAGTTTTGCAATATCAAGTCAAGGAAATATCCGCTGGGTCTGTTATATCATGAGGTGATTCCTTGTTTTTTTGCGATAATTGCCACATTGTGCAGCACCATATATGCTACTATAGCTTCCATTACTGTATCTGAACAAATATTAATACTATTTGACAGGATGGGAAAGCGTCGCTTCCATGCCCCAAACACACTTTCTATTATATTTCTAGTTTTTATATGGCTTTCATTATAGAGTTGTTGTTATTGATCAGAGGGCTTCCTAATTGGAGTCATAATCGGAGATAATTTTCCTGTTTATTGCCCAAATCTCCCAGCAATACCCCGTTTCCAAAGTATTTATTTTCCAACTTATTCTTAAGGGAAGAATTGTTCAAAATACTAGTTAGTTCGTGGCCTTTGTTTTATATCACTCAGTTCTAAATCTTTCGTTGGATATATTTCCCCATTTCCAATACCATTCATCAACAAGTATAAAAAGTAGCTTGCGTCAAGGAGTATGTCCAACATTATGCACTTTTGCAGGAAATACATTCAATGAAGCCTTGGAAGCGAGAGCTTGAGACCATACACATTAACAGACAGGCCTACTATTAGTTTAGATAATTGTTTAATATTTTCCTCAGTTCCTTGTTTATCTTTCACACGAATTCCACTCAATTTTCAATTTTCTTATAAGTTACACTACATTAGCTTTTTCTGACCAGTAACAGAAGTTTCCACATCAGAATTTGGAGAGCTAGGATTTGGAGAACTTTAAATCATGGAACATTATCTTAAATGCTCAAAATTATCCTCAAATTACTTGTCATATTTGTTACATATATAATAATTTATTGCACACTTCACCAGAACTAACATATATCTACGAGTAATGATTGTGACAGAAAAAACAACCTTAAAATATTTCATATAATAGGAGTGATACCAACTTAATTAGAATATCCGAACAAATATTTTCCAGAAACTGTGGAGTTGAAACTTAATTTTCACCAGAAAACCAACAGAGGTGATAAGTTAGCACAAAAGCTTGTCTGCCATATTGCTTATTTACTCCCATGATGCGTTGCGCTATCCATCAGTTAAGGATTTGATCACTACCCAATCTGTTAGTTAAGATAACAAGGAATTTTAACTACCAGATAAGGCTTAACCATCGATTATAATACCCTATTTTTGAGTTAACCCGGAGGTTAAAGTAATCCTCTAGATAACTACACAGTATAATACAGGGCCTCAATGTTAATAACACAGCCAAATTCCTTTATTGCTTTTAGTTATTAGTTATTTAGAGAATAGGCCGAGATTTCTTACAGACAGAAATGGTTCCACAACAAAAGAAGAAACGAACAAGGAAATGTGAAGAACATAAAACAATTGGTACATGAAGCAAAAATATTGCATAGGATATTAAACAAAAGACTAATTAGGAACATTAGGAAATTGCAGCAGAGGAATAGTTTGGCTCAGGAGAGGGCAACAGATGCATTAGGTGTGGGAGGAACCATATTTTGAGAAAAGGCATAAGTATATCCTTAGTTTATTTCGAAAAAGCATTTGAATGTGGAAATCATGATGAGCATTTTGAAGAAAAAAGGAGTGGAGGGACAGAAGAGTGATAAGAAATTTATATTCAAATCAAAACTTCAAGAGTACGTAAATATAAAACAGAGTGGTTTAGTATAGGCAAGGGGGTTAGACAGGGTTACTGCTTGTCACCAAACCTTTTTAGACTATACGCAGAAGAAATGGCATCAGAGCGTTGGAATGGGGAGTGAGCACAAACAGGAGGGGGGAGTGAGTGCAAACAGGAGGGGGGAGTGAGTGCAAACAGGAGGGGGGAGTGAGTGCAAACAGGAGGGGGGAGTGAGTGCAAATAGGAGGGGGGAGTGAGTGCAAATAGGAGGGGGGAGTGAGTGCAAATAGGAGGGGGGAGTGAGTGCAAACAGGAGGGGGGAGTGAGTGCAAATAGGAGGGGGGAGTGAGTGCAAATAGGAGGGGGGAGTGAGTGCAAATAGGAGGGGGGAGTGAGTGCAAATAGGAGGGGGGAGTGAGTGCAAACAGGAGGGGGGAGTGAGTGCAAATAGGAGGGGGGAGTGAGTGCAAATAGGAGGGGGGAGTGAGTGCAAACAGGAGGGGGGAGTGAGTGCAAATAGGAGGGGGGAGTGAGTGCAAACAGGAGGGGGGAGTGAGTGCCGGCAGAAGAAGATTCAAACGTGTTAGATTTGTTGATGACGTGGTATTGATGGTAGATAATACAGAAGAACTGAAGGAAATGTTAAAACAATTGGAAGATTGATATGTTTTAAAAGAAAACCAGAATAAGGCAAAAGGTCAGAAATAAGTGATGGAAGTCTTGTATTTCCCGGCATTGAGGACGCAATGGTATCAAGGATGCAACCAAATTTTTTGATGCAAAATTTTGTTAAAAAAAATTGTGGATTAAAAAGCAAGAGAGTTACGATTTGATGATTTATGTTGATAACATCAGTACCAAAAATCAATAACTGTTTTTGTACAAATTTCACCTCATTCAAATGATGGTATGCCAGTTTTCACAGCATAGTCATCATAGTAGTTTATTCATTGCATTGATTCTTGTGGTTACTGAAATATTTTCAATTACAAGTTATAAGTTTGCTATTTATACTAATAATAGCAGCAACCATGAGCTATCAAACCTAGATAACGACAACTAATCAACTACATAAATGTAAAAGTTGTTTCAAAATCTCAGGCAGTGAAAAACAGGAAATCACACTAGATAACATTATTCATTCAAAACCCAATAAAAATATACTATAATTCTCAAAAATAAGTAAAATATTTCTCCTTAATATCAATTAATTTAAATTTCCACATTTGATTATATACTAAATATAGCAATGAAAAGGAAGATTTATAGGGAAAAAGAAAAAATAAGATTAAAAGTGGCAAAGTGAATTGTATACCACTCCATTGTTAAGAATCACATTTTACTCCAATTTAATTCCCATTTTAATTCCAATTTCATTGTGTTCACCAAAACTAAACATCCCATCAACTGGAAATAACAGATTGCAAGATAGATAACAGTATCAAGTCAATTTTGATACGTTAAATATAATAAGATTCATGAAATGCTTTCATCTTGATTTCTTTATTTTAATGAATGGCTTTAGAAGGTACATACCAAATATAAATAAATGATACATACATGATCTCCGTGAAGATGGGTGATGAATATTTTATTCACACGACTGCTCTTCAACGAACTTCTTTGTAACTGAATTTGAGATCCTTCTCCACAATCAAAAAGCCAAACATCTCCATCTGTCACCAAGAGACAACACAAGTTTTAGCATTACTGTAAAAGTTTTAAATGATTTTCACCTGAGTCAATCAAAACACTGTGATCATATTTGAATAAAAATAAGATTTATGCACACAGATCAAATATTTCATGGACATTTCCACCAGTCACACTTATACATTTGCAAATGTTATAAGAAATTAATCCATTTTTTAGAATATGCCACAGAATTGCTGAGAATTAGATTTACCCATTGCCTAATAAAACTGTGCACGAGTAAAAAGAAAATGAAATATTTGTTCGCTTAGATTAGGTTTATCTGAAAGGAGGAAATTTTCTCTGTTCATACAACCTTGAAACTACGTTACTTTCCATATTTTGATCCTCTCTTAAAAAATCTTATCTTCTTAAACTTTTTGATAACTTTGAATAGATTTGAAATTCTTAAAACCAAAAGAATTAAATAAAAAGAGCTATTGGTAATTTATGATGCATTGGTGAATTAGAACATAGTGACTGAGGTAGCAGATGCTAGAGAGAATCAATGGCGCAGAAATGAGTTAAGGTAGATTAAAGTCTGTAGTTAAGCAGCAGAAAGAGCAATCAATAGAAGATATTAATGATAATTTTAAGCAGTCACGGCTCATTTCCATACTATTTCTAGAGGGTATCATAATCTAATCCGGGACAACTGAAGATTGTGGAAAAATGGGAATAACATACAAAAAGCAACTAATACTGAGAAACAGTAAAACGAAAATAAAGATGAAGGTGTCGTAGAAAAAGTTAGTTAATTGAAGTTCAACAAGGCATTGGACTCCAAATTGGAAATAGATTTATAAATACTTACCTAGATTCCTGGATACTTAATAAGATGCAGTGACAGTTAAAAATAGTTGAAACAAAAATGTGCACAAAGCATTCTTGATTAAGAGAGGAACATAGGGATATCATTAATATATTTCTGAAGGAATATTTTGGATGTTGGCGCAAACCGGGAGCAAACATTCAGCTTGGCAGAGGACTGAGGCTTTCGAAAGGCATTGATACACAGGATAGGAAAAATTCGATTTCATCAAAAATTAAAAGGCATGGATGAGAAATTAGTATATTAAGCTATCGTGCCAACATTTGTCTAAATTATCCATCACAAGTAATAGTTTACCTTCAAACATTACAGCAGTACAAGATACACCCCTACTCGGAGTAGGATAAGCTGAGGCAGTACCTAACGTTACAGCACGCATTACAAAGATGTAGAGTTAATATATAATACTTAGGAAATAAGATAGAACCTATCGTGGTATATGAGAAGTAAACTTCCGTTCTCCCGTCACGGACAGACAAAGTTGTCCCTTAATAGCTATATATTTGATGAGCTATTGCTTTCTCCAAGAGAGTGGGTAAAATAATTTTTTCATTCAAATAATTTTTAATTTAAATCGAAAAAAAGACTTCTCTTTCGTTCTGAACGACAGTTAATAACCGTAGGCTCCCCGGGTTCCGCTACTACGACAGCTACAACGACTACGACAATATTGACATTTTGACGAAAATGAATCACGAATTTCACGAAGTTCGTAGGACAAATGAAAGCAAGAAATGTTCATGTCATTGTCATAACCCGGGAGAGCAAGTTTCATGTCATGTCAATGTCAATCTCTCCGCTTGATTCATTCATTGTAGGTACCTGTACAGACATGTGCCCTAAAAAAGAGCGCAATATGTAAGTCATAGTGAAATAATCTTGAAAATAAAGCTCTAATTTCCAAAGGCCTGTTTACATGGTGCATTAACTTGTTAAGTTAATGTACCAAAGCATGAACGAACTAAGAACTGGTTCTATTTTCTGTTCACGCATTTGTACTAGTTGATTTATTTACACAATGCATCTTGATGGCTCATGCAGGCGTTAATTACCCTTCCGCTCGTTCTTTCAGTCGTCAAAGAGAAAGGTTACTGCATCGTCTTGAGATTCAAGATGGAACAGAGCGGTACCCTTTACCGCTAGCTGATCCTGGAAAGACAGTGAAGGAATTTAGTCGATCAGCTGCAGGTAAAAGATCTCAGTCACCATCCGAACTAAGGCCGTTGCCTGTACTCGAAAAAACCGTCCATTATCTATTAAAGTTGTAAGTTTGAAGGCATTCTGACGATTTATTTTTAATTCTCCCTCTAAGTTAGTTTTGTTCTTGGCTGTTCCTTGAAATCAAAACATCCTTTCCAGGGCAGTATTTGATCAATCGAAAGAGTGGATCACTGAATATGATTTTATATTTGATCGCCTGCGATCGGTCCATCAAGATGCAGTCATTCAAGGGTTGAAATCAAGGGATGCAGAACATTTATTTGAATGCATGTCTAGATTTTTGGCTTATTCTGGTTATAGGTAAAGAAAGTTACCATTCACGATTTTGATAATGTCACTCTATGCCCTGTTTATTCTAGTATCATAGAAAATTTCATAATTTTATTATAAATATCGTTTAGGTTATGTATGGAACCAAGAGCCAGATATGATCCGGTAATTAATAGGAACCATCTTCAGGAATGTTTAAAAAAGGTTCTATGCATGTATGATGAGCATGAATCAGAATATTCCATTTGCAGTGGAAGTCGGCCTCAGCTGGAAGCCCTGTATATAGTTAACAATTTGGGAGATGTGTCAGCTCTACAAAGAGGCATTTCACTATCAAAACCATATAGGTAAAATTACATGTATTTTATGTTAATATTCAATAATTCCAATTTCTAGTAAAACTTGCTGCCTTCTATAGTCTGCAATAGCTAAGGAGACATCCAGGTGTGAATAACCCAGACTCACACACCATCATGTTCCATACTCAAAAATAATAGACAGGAGTCCTTTGACTAATCTATGAAATAAATTCAGAATTTTAAATTTTATATTCGGCTGAAATTAATCAAAAGGTACTTATTGTTTCCAACTAGACTATAATTTTCTTATGCATGTCATCAAGGTTGTCACAGTTTTGACTTGGGTGCTTGACTCACATTTTTAGATGTAAATTATTGCATAAACAAAAGCTTGGCGGCATTGCATTTTGGATTCCAGTCTATTATTTTTGAGCTCAAGAAAATCTGTGTTATGTAATCCTGGTGATCCCTCTGTTGGTGCCATAAAATCTACTTGTAAATATTTCACCACTCATGGTAAAAATAATAAAAATCAAATTTTGTTTCATCGCCTGTCATTCAAGCTAATCACTTATGGTTTCTTGAAACATGAACTCTCATTATTTCTCTAGACTTAAAAAAAATCCCAATTATCCAGCCTTCCTTTATTCAGTTCTTATTGTGAAACTATCATATAAGTGATAGAAAACTATCTAATAAGTGAACTGCAAAAAAAATTGTTATCGTTATAATATAATTTAGTATACATTTAATATGTCGTTGTTTTAAATCAGTTTTGTCTGTTGAGTAATCTTTCCTCTACTGAATGGCAGGACTACGGAGGTGAAAGCAGCATTGTCTATGAGTTTTGCCGTATGGAATGGACATTATGTCCACGCTATGAAATTAATGAAAGCCTGCCCTGTGCTGTTGTCCTGTGTTGCTGCTTTACAGTTTCCTAAAATAAGAAGGTGAGCAAGAATAAGGTAATATTGCACGAGAAGGGGTGCTCCCAGGAAAAATCCCAAGGAAGAATAGATTCGTAAAAAGTCCGAAGGGACTGAAAATTGGGTCTCCCATTTGCTGGTCAGGTGCATCATCATTCCCATTGGACTTTTTTCAAGTCTATTCTTTCTTGGGATTGAGCTAGAATAGTTTTCTATCCTGTGGTGTACCAAATTAAGTGAAGAATTCCATATTGGTGTATGAAAGAAAGAAGAAATTCCATATTGGTGATTCTTCATTTCATAATTGAACTTTTTGCATGATCAAGAATCCCATAATTCTCCTTCTTTACATCACCCAACCAGAGAGCATTTTCTCTTCCACTCTCATAATTTCAGAATATTAGCCTTCATACAAGGTAGAGGGTAGTCCACAATATAAAAATTATTTGGATTAGCTCATCGTTACATAATTTTCAAAAATATTTTAATATCATTAATAATCTGCTCAAAACACAAGGACCGAGATTCCCGTAGACAAATTTTCCACTGTCAGGATCCAAACTCAGGTCCCCAAGATGGGAATCCAAAGCTCTCTAGATGAATAATACTTAAAAACTCCTTCATGCACATGACTGTAAAGGACAAGGAGGTATCTGAATAAGAAAGTATCATTTTTGTGCCCCTTAAAGATGTTGTGACCAAGTATTTAGCACTGAATGCTATACTTGATCTGAATTGATTTAGCAATTTGAGCATAAGTACTACTTTATAGTGTCACATGCATAAGAAGAAAATATTGAGTTACAATATAAAATGAATAGGGAGTCAAAGTTAAGATAAATGATGACATCAAGATATAACTATATATGTTGGTACCCCATTTTCAGATTTGTGCATTGTTATTTGTAAATGTACGTGAATTCTTGATTATTGTATAAATTAATTATTATTGAACATTATAGCTCTATCCTCAACCTCTCAAACAAGCCATGAGTTTAATTTTTTGGTTCGAGCATTTGTGTTTAACTGAAATTTTATTGATATTCAGAAGAAGAGAGATTCATGTTATTGGTTTCATGTAGCTATGGAGGGCTCTTCGTCAAATTATTTAATTTGGTCTAATCTCGAGTCTCCCTAGCAATTGTATGCCTACTACCAGTAGTACTTATGAATCTGTATGGTGGGACCTCAACTGGTTGATGTCTTTATTTATTTCGGCATTTATATTATTATAAATTCTTTTGTCTCAATCCAAGTAAATCCTCCATGAATTCCTCTGCTATTCATCCGCAAATGAAATATTCATTTAAAGTTATTTAAATGATGAAATCAGATCGACTTTGAGGGCACTCTGAGGAAAGATGAGAAATAGGAGAAGTTTGGGAAACACAGATCTAGTCAGCCCTCAAATTTATTGGTAAATTTTAATGGTAAATTTTATAATTATGTAAATCAATTTGAGAATATATTTACATAATATTAAAAATTATATTTATTGTATATGTAGTGTATAAGTTGATCTGGCATATAAGTTGACCCCTAAAATTTTGAGGCGAATTTCATGTTTTAGCCTATGTTCAGCGTATAAGTCGACCCAAGAAATAAGGCAACACCACTTCCCCAGCTCTGTTTTATGGGAAGAAAACTACAGTACCCATAAATATACAATTGCTTAAGGAATGTTTACCGCATAAGATTAAGGCCCTATAATTGTTTCTTTCAGCTGCCATGTCAACTTCTTGCCTTTACTTAACTATCACACAAGTTTCTTTTGTTAGTATTACTCAGGCTAAACAAATATAAATGCCTTAAAAACAGAAACAAAAATGAATAAAAATTTCTAAAATAAATAATGGTAATATACCATGGTAATATCAAATCACAACACTGTTAAAACCACTTCCATTAACACCCATCGCTAAGTCGAATCATAACGATAATATATCAACAAAAACAAACCATGATGTGCTTACTGATCATCATTTGTAAAAGGAAAACATGGAAGTATATATTAAATTTTTGTCAAATAAAAATAATTGTGAAGATATTAATATAATTTTCAAATAATAATTAATATAATAAATGGGCAGAATAAACATGCGTAAATTATTTTTTAAGGTATAAAAATGGTTTATTCAACACTTTTATTATGAAAACATGTCATATGTGGTCATTTTAAAACCCTGAAAATTCCTCATCTTCATCATCTGACATAAACATTAACGCTTCGTCAGCTAGTTTATCATCATGTGGGTCATCTTCCGAACTATCCTTGTGGAATTGCGGATAACTAGTTTGCGGGGCTTTACATTTTTACTTTCAGTCACAATTGTATTTCGTGATGAAATTTGTTTTATATGATATCTAACTCAATTAGAATTGCCAAATATTAGCTTTGGTGAGAAATAATTGTGGTGTGTGGCGATAGGTTGTGTACAACAAGTGTTAAGCAGGCAGTTTCACTTGTTTACCCCTCCGTGGTAAAGGGTTAAATTTTATGTTCGGCGTATAAGTCGACCTCTGGTTTTTGAGAGATTTATTAAGGTTCCAAAGGTCAACTTATATGGTGGCATATGCAGAAATTATTATTATTTTTAATGTATCTTGTTTCAGCAAAATATTTCAGGAAATAATAATTTAATATAAATAATACTTATATTTTGTAAATTTGGTGATGTACATTAATCTAAATTTTAATCATAGAAAAGCTTTTCAGGTGATGTCACATGCTTATTCTAGCAAGAGTATTTCATACCCAGCTGAGGATCTACTGAGATTATTGCTTTACTCTAGCGAAAAAGAACTCATTGAAGACTGCAAGCATTATAATGTATGTTATCAAGAGGGAAGAGTCAGATTTTCCAAGGGATCCTTCAATGAATACGCTGAGGCAGTAAGTAAACCCATTTCAACCAATACATTCAATTTCATGTCTTATTCTTTTCATAAAAATCTCTTTTATAATTTATTAACATTTATTATCTGGCAACTAAATTTGACAAAGATGATAAATTCAGAATGAGTAACCAATCTCACTGAGAGAGTTAATTAAAGGATATCACAATGAGATGTGAGGTACTTTTCACCATATCCATAGAGATTAAGTGAAAAAGGCTTGTGCCAAAAATTCGCTGTTAACCCAGCATAGGTGGGACTTGTCATGACAAATATGTTTGGCATACCCACATAATGGTTTATTTTTTTCAATTTGTTTGTTCAGTTAAAATGTCTCAGCCCATTTATTTTATTAGTAAGGTTTAATTTAGCTCTTAAAAAAACATTTGTCATCTCACCATGAATGTTATGGTTCATCTTGGATTCAACAACACCTAATTGGGGGTGTGCTGGCAAGTTAAACAGTTGCTCATGAAAATTCTGAAACCTTTTCTCATTCGATAAAGTTACTGATTGTCACTTATGTTTGATTTACTTTATAAAACTCAGGTTTGTTGATTGCTAAGACATGCAGTGTCATCCTCAGCTTCTTTCTATTTGACATGGGATCACCTTCAGTTCAAAATTTGATCCTCTGAAGGGAAGCCATGCGATAGATTCACTCCCATTCTCTTACTGGTACAATTATTCAGAGATGATTTAGAGAGGAAAATCTTTTTAGAAAGTTTTAAATATATAAATAATTTGGCGGTTTGTATCTTCCTAAATTTCTTTAATGAACCAGTCACAGATTTCTCACTTCTGTCTTCAGTCCATCTAAAATTTGAGGCATATTTCGGGGTAAATGTATGAGTCACAAAATTGCTTGAAAATGGCATTCTTAGAAGTGGATGGGGATATTAAGAAAAGTTTGTCGATGAAGAAATGTGAATGGGGTACTTTCTGGAGACGATAATTGCGTCTATCAGAATGGATGACAATTTTTTACAGAAAATTTTACAGTTACTGAGGAAAGAAAGTTGATTCTTTTCAAGTCCAAGGCATACATCAACAAAAACAAGGCTCAGAGGTGACACAGATCCTGGAAAGTAGGCTATTTGTAAGATTGATAAAATAGTTCAATTATTAGATTGAGAAAATGTTTTAAGCCAATTTAAGATAAAATAATCTGGGTTAGGTGGTGTCCAGAAAAATATATTTTCAATGGTTCAGTCAGAGAGAAGGTAAAACAGGTCAACCATTCGAAAAAATTCCGATTTTTGTGGCAGTTTGCAAATTTCATTTTTCTTACCTGCATTTGGCGTTATGTGAACTTACTTCTAAAATATTCATTTGTATCCAAAATTCATAAGCTATTAAAAATAGACCTATCATTGTTGAAATCGTTCTCAATTTATACAATTCCGTAGATTTATTTCACTTTAAAAATGTTCAGCACTTTCAAGAGATCATTAATATCTTCGTTATCTTTAAACCAAGAAATTTTAAGGAAGAATAGATGAGGCTTGGAAACCAGTATTAAAAGTAGGCGGCAATAGATTCTCCTGATAATAGGAAAATAATTCCCAAGAAGGGAAGCTGTACCCATTTTATTTAAGAATAATTATGGTTAATTATTATGGGATGTCAGTATTTCTATTGCTTTGTATGATAATGGCTGATGGACTAAACCAGTCATTCATTACAAAATTTAGAGGAAAATACAAAACCTAGTTTATAATTATTAAATAGCTTTCCTTGATGTCAGAGCAACTCAGACTGATTACTTCTGATTTAGCAGTTTTACTAAATGTAATTTACATAAAGAAAATAGCTATAGCTAATTGACTGTAAGGAATGGTGGAAATAACTTTGAAAAAAGTTTCGCAATTATTTTATAATGCAGTTCCACCAAGTAATGACTTCTTCAATCAATTTATCTATTTGGAAATTACTCAGACAATTAAGACTATAGAAAGTTCCATCCATTGCAAAGGAAATGGATACTTATCATTGGGAAAGGGTAATCTGAAGAATATTGACATTCTTGGTAGGCAGGCATTTAGAATTAGTACCCCTTTCGGGGAAAAAGAAAGTTAAACAGTTTTACACAATATTGCGATTGCATTAACATTACCTAATCTATGCATATACTTTTAGCATTAAGAATCTTCAAAGGGTGTGAGAAGAGCCCACAAAAGTACTGGATAACCGTTTTTTATTCCATTAAATGATAGGCTCAGTTATTAGTTTTGTAGATTTGAAGAGCCTTTAGAAATTAATATAAAAATACCACCAAAAGAAAGTGAATACATTTTTTTCTCTCAGTGTTGATGATAGCCAAAACGTTTAACTTATCTCGATTCACCAATAAAAGTTGTTAGTTAATCTCACCTGGTTTGTAAAATACAAAATTAGGATGGCATTTAAATATGTATTTAAAGCAATTATAATCGTCAACACACACGCAATAACTTGCCCGTACTGTGTCGAGTACTCATACCTCTAGCTCGAGTCATACCTCTATCTAAGTTTTAAGTTTGGTTAGACATAGATTGACCCATTGTCATACAAAGGTGACAATTCTATGGTAATAGAAGGTTTCATAACTGATGAAATAAAAGATAGTCTTCTTAAAACACTGAAAACTTCAAAAGAAACAAATTCTAATACTCTCTGGAGCTGGTTGATGTATCTACTAAGACGGGAAGAGGAACTTTTGACAAATTAAAGTTTGAGACTTTTACCAAAAGGATGTGATAGCAATAACTTTGAAATGATAAAGAATCCATTGATCCAATTTTTAGGAAAGTAGTTTATCAAGTGACATATGGAGATTTTCATTAAATCTACGTTAGACAAACAATGAAATCTCCTAAGCTAAAGGGTAAAAGATCATGCAAAATTTCTTAACTGTTTCTTTCCAGTCCCACTTATTTCCATATTCATTTTTCCTGATTTATAAGGTCTTTTCAATTGGGAGAGTTAAACGATTGCTAAATATAAGGGTTTGTAAAAAGAATCAAAATACAGTAAAGATGGGTTTCCACATGCAGTGATAACTGGCGCTAATCTACTGACACCAGTAACCCTTGCACCAGTAAAAGTAGGAATGGGTTCAACTTTCTGGTACCAGTAGACTTCCCCCACTCTGTTTTCCTTCACATCCTACAACTTGCCCTCATCAATCAATCAATTATTGTAATTTAGTAATATATGTGTATGGTGTGGTTGCCGAACTCCTATATTCAGTTGCTAATATTTTATAAACAAAAGCCCATTGAGTTAAACGGTCTAACACTTGTCCACTAATTTTAAGCAAAGAACTTGCCCTGAAAGAATTGTGAGAATTCGTTAGTTAATTACCCATTAACCTGTTTCCCCCTTGTCGGTACAAATTTTCATTCCTCGAAATTGTTTGGCATCAAGTATTAAATTTTATTCTGATTGGATTATGGTAATGGATTGCCATAATCCAATCACAATGAAATTTATTTGGTTAGTTTATAAGGCCAAATAGAAAAAAATCTGATGTGGCCAGCACATGACTTTCTCCATATATATAAGATGTAAATATTTATCTACGTCAGTATTTTCGAACTCTATATTCATTCAAAACTTGGAAGATAAGTGATTAATTTCTTTCATATTATCTTTAACGTCTCAAAGATTATAAATAATGTTTTCCGGGACATGTTCAATGAAAGACGATGAAATTGGCATTTCGCCCAAGCGCCCAGAGCGCCCACAACGTACATAATCAGAAACTTCCGGTTTATCAGTATTTCACAAATAACTCCTACACAATCAGTGATACAAAGATATGTTTCGTAGAAAAGTTATAGCAAATAACATTTTCTAAAACGTTTATAAATAATAGTTTATACCTAAATATCATATTTATGGAGATATTTTGAAAACCGGAAATGAGTTTTGAAGAATGAAGCTCGACTTTCGGTAAACCGATTTACTCCAAAAACTAATCAACTCTAATGACATCAACCAAAATACTATTTATGAAATTTGGCATTGATCCGACAAATAGTTTTCATGATAGAGCGCCCACAAAGTACATATTCAGCTACTTCCGGTTTATCAGTATTTCACAAATAACTCCTAATCAACCGGCGATAAAAAAATATGTTAAATACAAAAGTTATAGTAAATTACATTATCTAAAACTTTTATAAGTAATACAATATACGTATATATCATATTTATGGAGATATTTTGAAAACCGGAAATGAGCTTTGATGAATGAAACTCGACTTCCGGTTAAACGATTTACTCCAAAAACTAATCAACTCTGACAGCACACATGACAATACTATATATGAATTTTGGTATTGATACGACTAATGGTTTTCACGTTAGAGCGCCCACTATCACACATACACACACACATACACACAGACATCATTCCGAAAATGGTCAAAACGTGTTCTAGGGACCCCAAAACATGTATTTCCGTTGAAATCGATTGAAGTCGATTTTTTTCATGAAAACAATACTTTCTCTATACTTCGTATGTGGAGAAAGTAAAAATAGAGGGTATGCGTTCAAAATAAATGACTGATATTTTTTTGGACACCCTAATGCATATTTATTCTAATAGGATATCAATGAAGCCAAAGAAGTTGATTGTAGTTCCATGTTTAAGGTGAAGGAGTAATGGTGTCATTGATACCTTGGTAACTCCTCTCCTTTTGACATTAGAAAAATTATTTTAAGGATATAAAGTGAAAATTTCAACTTAATGGAATGAAATTCATAGTGTGATTGGTTTTTGATTAACACATTTATCGAAGGTGAATTTCTCTGCCATATGCTTCTGGTGGCTGACAGGGTTTATATCTAAATAAATCTAATTCTTTCGAATGATCATAAAATCACAGAGAATACTTCAGGACTACGTACTATACTTCCACTAAAAGTTAGGTTTTCCTTCGATATTAGCTCATTGTTCCGGAATGGTTTAAACATTGCCAATTTTCACGATTATACTGTAACGATTGGATTTACACAGGCAGATTAAGCTGGGAATTACTTTTGATTCCTTTCATTGTAAAGGCAAGAAATTGTTCTCTCAAACAATATGCAATATGACCTGTTATATTTGCAGATCATCGTAAGGAAATGTATTAAAGTCCAGGTCTTTTAAATTTCCCCATTACTTCAATTTTCCTTCTTCCCATCGTTTCTTCTGAGATTTTACATAGGATCCGATGGATTGCTTCTGTTTTGTTCTTCACTAAAACACAACAGAAAAAGTCCTTCAACTCAACAAACCCAATTGTGAAAGACGGGCAAGCATAATTGGTGGTAACTGTTTTTGGTCCTAGCTGTACATGCCATTATGACAGTTCACAATCTCATTGTGACATGGTTTATGTCACATTAAAATTTGTTGGTAGTAATAGGTAATTTGATACAGGTAAGTTGAATTGATAATTACAATTATTTTATTAAACTTTGTAGGTAAAATTAATGTGTTCTATCCTCACTTTGTGGGATGCAGTATAAACCATCATAAATAAAACACTAAGTAATTTCCACAAATATATTTTCCAACGACTGGTTTTGTCATCTAGTTGACATCTAAATATATTTGTGGAAGTTACTTAGTGTTTTATTTACGATGGTTTAAACTTTCTAGAGTTCATTTTATCATACCTCAGATTAGCCCCACTAGGGAAGTGGAAGTATGCAATTTTTTTTAGGAAATGTTTTTGTTTTAAGTGCTGTGTTATTTAAACAGTCATCTGTCAATTGATTTGCCATACTCAGGGAAAATCCATATGCTTTCTGGCATTCTGGATGAGTAGCCCATCTATTGATGAGTAAGTTAATTACAATAATACTATTATAAGGAAAGATCATGTTTCAGCTTAACAACAATGATCATCCATAAACATCTTAAGCCAAACATATCTGTGTACATACTGTCAGACTTGCCATGACATACATGTTTGTCATGTACAGTTGTCAGGTTAAAGAAACTTACAAAGTAAGAACTTGAGCTCGCAGGTAAAGAGAAACAATTAATTTAAGGGTGAAGGAATGGGAATCCATTCCCAAGAAGGTATTCATATAAAGTTAATCTTATCTTTGGCTGCAAGATTTTTCTGCCGGCTTTGAATTGTATTATTTTGTAATGTTCTTTTGCTAGTTTATTAAGCATTAATAAAGTGAGTGATTACTGTAGGTAATCAGTAAATTTGGTGAGGTCAGTGCTTTTCAATTTTCTGAAGAATGCTAATCCTGTTCACTGAAAATGTGTTTTATTTATTACAGATTGAGCCAAGGCCATCAAAGTCACTGGATACTTTACTTCAGAGCTGCAATGTATCAGAAGTTTTAATTACTGGAAAGGAAAATTGATCATTGTTTTACATACATATTTCAAAATTTTCTATTATTTGTAAATATATTTGAATTTCACTACTTAAATGTATTTGTAAATAAATGAATCAAAATTAAACTATTGTTTAATAATAGTTACCTATATAACTTGTGAAAATAATTCATTTCATGTATTATTCTAATTGTGGTGATGGCACAATACTATAACCCAACAAAAGGGGAGGACCTTTTATATTTTAGTGGACTGTATTTCATCCAACAAAACGAAATAAAAGTGAGCCCGTCGCAGGGGATGGGAAATCACCTTACAAGTTCCTCTCCTGACTCCATAAGCGCTCATTAACGATGTTGTCTCGACTGTAGGCCTTCATGAAGTGACGCACACAACAATAATAGAAAACACAGTGTGCCAACTGCTTGCGCTCTCTACAACAATAGCTTAATTAAAGGCAAGCAGTGATTCCACTCCCCCCGGCAGGCTCAAATAATACTTTAGTCTAAACACTAATGTTTCACTTAATTGACTGATTGGAAAAGTACTGCTTTGTTCCGAGGTGATAAACATGTTGACAGATATCTAAATATGAATTTTCCTTTTGACCTATTTATCTTAATCCTTTACTCATTAACATTTGATGCGATCATTGTTGCATATTTGGTGTGAATAGAAATGAATTTGGAATTCAGATCACTAGGAAAAAATTTTAATTCTTCTATCAATGAGTTATGGGAGATAAAATTGTACAAAATATTGTACCTCCTGGTTTCGATGGAATGAAAAATTATGATTGCGTAATTCATAAACCTTCATACATTTGATTTTTGGAAAAACTTTACTTTGAGTTTATACAAACTCTAGATATGTAAATCAAGGATAAAATGGAGCCAGTGAAAGGGTCAGGACAAAAAATGCAACATTGTAACAACAGCACCCCTGGCAGTCCCTTCGACTTCCATATTTGTGATATTTTATGCCCGCCTTCCACTGCGAAAGGAAAATGAGCGAGAAATAGCTTAGCGGAACGGAGTAAAATAGTCCTGTCCTTCCACTAAGAAAGAGTTTCAAAGAAAAATGGTATTTGCCTTCCACTGCCAGCGGGGTTTGCGGAGTGAGCTAGGCGAGAAATGAGATGGGTCAGATCACAAGCAGACTGAGCGGAGTGGCACTCAAAGTTGCCATTTATAAAAATTTACAAATCGGTAGATAATAAAATCACATATGGGGTAAAATTTAAAGGCGGAATACATGGTGAAAATATTTTTTTCATATTAGTTAAAATAACATTTATAAAAAATATTTTCTTACATTTCCGCCTGGAAACGCTATTTTCCGACATTATCTTAATAACGCTGTATTAAACATGGCGTTGCTTTAATTGGCACCAAATTTACACAGAAAGTATCTCAGAGTTAACTTTCCGTAATGGTTAGCATAAAATTACGATATTCGTAATTTGAAAACTTTTATAACAAAAAAAGTACAGTTTGATCCTAAAATTTCGAATTATGCATTCCAAAAAGCGATCAGCAGCGAAGTCTCGTACCGTAGGAGATACCCCAATACATGATGCGTATGAAATTTAAAGAAATGTATAAGGCAGTTTTTGGTGAAAGACGGAATACTTTATCTTATTTCCAAAGGAAGTTATGAATTTTTTAATATGATGGTTTTTTCCGCGCGCCAAATTTCCAATGTCTTACCCATGCTGGCTACGACGAGCATATTGCAGAAGCGAATCGCTCCGCTAAGTACCGAAAGCATTTCATAATCTTTTAAAAGTTTGGTAAAAATTGCACTTACATGCATCACGAATACCTTTTTTGCCACAAACTATACTTTTTACTGGATCATTATTTTTCCAACTTAAATTTTCGTGGGATTCAGCGAACGTAGGTCTTACAAGGGAACCTTTACCTCTGCGGGAAACGGATCTTAATGATACTTTAAGGATAGGTTCACCAGCATATGCTTATTACAAATCTGAAGCCGTTTTGACCAACTCTCTTTAGTTATTTAATTATAACCTTTTAAAAATTAGCGTCTGATCACATGCAAGGGTTTATTTGTAGAAGTTGTTTATTTTGATCAATATAAGCCGTAGCGTAGCGACAGCGTGTCCGCTCGCGAGATTTTCTTTTGCTGGTTCGAATCCGACATGTGATAGATTTTTTTGTTTCCTTTTTCTGCCTTTAAATTTTTATGTATTTCTAAAGGCCGCCATACACGGGCAAATTTTTTCGAAAATAATTGTGAAAATGATTTTCAAAATATTCAACATGGCGGATCGGCCATACACGGGCAAATACTTTTGAAAATTATTTTGAAAATTATTTGCAAACATGGCGCATCAGCGATTCCTGATTCACGAAAGATCGCGCGGTTGTTTTGAAAATAAAAGAGCATAGCGGGCTTGCTTGGTCTTTCCTTCGCGTCCATCGTATCTTGCTCAGGCTAAATGAGTAACTTATTGAATGATTAACTCTAGCCCATACTGAGAGAGACCTTTTTCGAGCGTTTCAGGGAAATTAAACGCAATTTAAATGCCGCCTAAGTAAATTGTGATTAAAAAAGTTCTTTATCCAGAAATATGGATAACTATCATTGCATAAAGCTTCTTTATATCATACCAAGAGAATCAAAATGATAGAATAGAAATAAAAATGCTTTATAAATCCTTAAGTAGAGGAATCATCTATATATTAATACGTGAAGAGAAAACTTTGGATCCCTTTTTGAGGATATTGCGCGAACGAAGGAGTTTGAGATTTGGCATAGTTGAAGTTTATATGCAGAAGGAGTGCAGAATGCTAAAAATCTTTGTCCAAATATCCTTGGTTTGACTCTGGACCAGTATAATCGTCTCTCATAAGAAATGCACCCCAAGTTCATTTTGATCAATTACAGACATATTTTCTTTTGCAGAATTAAATCAGAAATAATGGTCGTACGAAATAGTGATAAGTACCAAAAGAAAGTAAATTGAATAGTCTCTCATTTTGTTCGTAGAATATAGTATTCGTGTCGAAATAACGAGAATTAGGGCAAAATTAACGAAAATTTTGTGAAATGTCTTCGTAGTAAACAAACCAGTCCCCCTGACGACCAAGGCGATTGTTGAAACCGAGCATATGCGTTTTCTCATTAGAAAATCTTTTCTCATTTTGAAAATATGGCAATTAACTGAGATACCAACATATGCTAACTGCTTCATAAATAATAGGGATAAAATTACGGCGATTTTACAGAGTTTATTGGAAATCAATCTACAAAATTAAAACTGACAATGAATTGTATAAAAAAATTAATGAAGCTAGAAGCTGTAATTGTCTTTTTTATTGTTACCTACATTAAAATTTTAATTTTCGTAGGTATCGACGGGAATTAAGGCTAACAACACACCCAAATTACGTATTTGTACACGCTCACAGCTGACGTAATAGAAAAATAATGAAAAAATATAAGCAATGATTATATAGGTATATGCTCTTTGACGAAAGAACCTCAGTTAAGTTCAGACTTAAAAATTCAATGAATTACGGTTGAATTTTGACCACTGGGCTATCACTAGTAAATATAAATGGTCCAAAATGTGATAAAAATATTCTTAATTCTTGTCACACGTGAGTACGATTCTCGTGAACAATTTTCAAAGGTTAAACTGTGTAAACTTACTAGTAAAAATAATATGCATTAAATAGTTCTTTTGCCAGTATTACGTCTACTCCGTTTTACTTTTACAGTATACAATAGGTAGTAAAAAGTTTTATTCCATCGATAGTGCTCATTTTCAGTATCTCCTTTTACGATGATGGTCAATCTCGATTGATTTCATTTATTATCATAAGCGGTTTTCATATCTACATACCGTTGATTACATATCCATTAGTCGATTTTACTTTTCGCAAACTTGTCCATGTGATTTGGATCGAGAGCTAAACTGAAAGCTGGAAAGCAACAAACACCTCCAAAGGTAAACAAAGCAGATGACAGCATCCCTATCCTTCCCCATTGGTGTATTCTAGACGGAAGTCGACAGTGGCCAATGGGAATGCTCGATACATTACTATGAATTTATACAAATTCAACAAGTTCCCCATGCTGACGACAAGGTGGCAGAATAGTCAAATATTTGGTAACATGGCCGACTGAAAATATTTTCAAAATAGAACATGTTCTATTTTCAACCAATCAGGAAAGAGGGTCGGCCATGTTACCAAATATTTTCGAAAAAATTTGCCCGTGTATGGCGGCCTTTAAAATATCATACCAATTTTTATCCTTCATTCAGGAGCAACTCTTTGCTTTTTAATGCTCATTTTACTAATTATAATACGTAGATTCTTTTCAGGAAAATGAGAATTCTCCGAATTTTCTTTACTTACTAAAATCGCTTTCTCTAACCACCATTAATAACGATATATAGCGAGGAGAACGAAGAGAGGGAAGCGGGGAAAACCCGTGCCCAGAGGAAATTTTGAAAGATCCTTGCAAACTTAAACTGACATAACCGGCATCGAATAATATATTCTCTTCTTCAAACAGCAATTAAAAAAATACAATGACTTTATTTTCCTTTTTAAAGTTAAATATCTAGTAATCAATCGCGAACTAATTCAATTCGAAAGTTTTGATAATTTTCTTTTTAGGACGACGATTAAATATATTAAACTTAAGCTGGGAATTACCCTGTTTGCACAACTACATCGACCTTTATCGGATACGTAATCATTATTTGTAGAATAAAAGGAAATTTATGCGTATTTATATACAGAACACATTTTATTTAAATTTTTATTTTCCACATGTTTTTGGGTGATATTTGAAGTATAAACATTCAAAACAAATATATTTACGTCACCATGAACAACGTATAAAACTCATAAAATTTTACTCACATTTAAATTTTATATTATCAAGGAAGCAAACTTGGTTGACATTGTTAGTGAAGGGTTATTATTTCTGAAGTGAGGAAGTTAAACATCTGATAAATTAAGATTTTTAAATAGATTGAGGATATTTTAAGTTTTCACATTTACACTGCAAGTATTATTTCAATTGTTTTAAAGATTACTTCTTTCTGTTAATCATTAGAGACTGTTACGTTCTCCTTCACGCTTAATTTGAACGTCGGAAACAAATGCAGTTCTCGTCGAACAACAACTATTTTGAAGGAACATGTTGTTATATCCTATTGTTCCTCAATTTTCCCCTCGTAGAGACAATTCCAGAAGACTATCGTTCATGTCAGAGAATTAGCCTCTGTTCAAGTTATCTCCCTTGAACTGTTTTTTTCCTTCAGGAAATCTTTGGGTTTTGCTAGGGTCTATGGGTTGAGAAGGATATTAGTAAATATGAACGTGTTTGGGATTCAGCTTGGAAATGTTTTCCCTAATGTTTGAGAAATATCTATTTTTGTTGCGTCTGAATAAACGACGTTGTTCTTACCATAGCATTTCGAGCTGCACCGAATGAACAGAGACACTGCGACGGTAAAATATTACTTTATATTGAAATTAACAAACTTAAAAATTCTATGCGTTGTTTTAGTTTTGCCCCGATTTCAGGAAAAAATTCCGAAAATTGGGGGAATGTCATGAACCTCAGTTAAAACGTTAAATAAACCAGCTGCATACAGGGCATTTACAACCCCCATGTCGCGTAGGTCAAGTCATAAAACATCTGGGGAAATTTTGACGCTAAAGGAAACAGAAAGTAAAGTTCTGAACGGATAACGTTTAGAATTTACTTTTTCCCCGCATCTCTACGAATACAGTTACGAATACATCTTACGAATACGAAAAAACGTTTTTTACGATAATCCACATTATTACTAATTGAAATACTGTTTATGTTTATTACTTGTAACATCTTTTATATAAATTGTATTACTTATAATGATGGTAGTGATATTTATGCTTAAAATCCTATAATTTGTGATATTAATTTCCATATTTGTGATATTTTATACTTTTAAAATCCTATTGTTCATTGTATTTTATACTTTTAAATTCTGCTATGCGATATTGGTGCTGTGATATTGTTTGTAACAAAAGGGTACATCCCGTTGAATAAATAAATAAATAATGATCATGATTATATATAATTCATCCTCTCCATTCTCAACAGCAGGAACGTATGGAGGGGCGGGAGTGCCAGCGGAGTCCGTTCAAAACTAGCGTTCGGCACCATGACGCAGCGGACTCCTTTTAACTCGCTCGGTCCGCTCCGCTCACTCGTTTTCAGTGGAAGCACTTACATGAAATTTGGTGTTGCTAGTCGAGCGGAGTCCGTACGGAATCCGTTGGAAATCCGCTCAACTCCGCGACCACTTTTGTGACTCTTTACACTCTTTTAGTCCGCTCCGCTCATTTTCTTACAGTGGAAGCACTTCCATTACGTTTACCGTTGCGAGTTGAACGGAGTCCGTACGGAGCCCGCTCCGCTCGCAGTGGAAGGCGGGCATAAAGGCAGGGACGGATCCAGGGGGGTGGTCCTGGGGGTCCGGACCCCCCCCGAAATATCACTTGTGCCTATTTTTCGAAAATGAAACTCGAATAACGCAAATAAAACACAATTTAATAAGCAATCACTAGCGAAAAAATTCGAGTTTGTCTAACACAATTTTAACGTCACGTTTTGTGAAAGCCGAAATATATTCTATTTTTAAATTTTTCGATCGGACCCCCCCCGAAATTTTTTTCTAGATCCGTACCTGGTTAAAGGGATACTTTATCAGCAGATAGTGGCGCTCCACATTATGTGGAGGCATAGTTACACACTCGAGGCCCTGGAATTTTTCGCGCTCGCGAAAAATTCGCGTTAGGTCGCGAATTTGGCATGAAAACGCGAATTTTACGTTAAAATGTGAAATTGGCATCAAAAAAAGAATTGCTTGTTACAAAGAACCAATTCTCTTGCGAATTTTCCGCAGTAAGGTTTTGTAAAAATCTGCAGTTCAGGATTGAGTAAAAGCAGCAAAGTGGGAAACCGCCAAAATGAATACCATGAAATTTGACAAAATAATTTTTCGTAATTTCACTCATGTATCTGATCATGTTTTACTAAAAACTTGTTGATATTTTATCCTTTAAAAATCGGAGATGATGCAGTTATTTAGATACAGCAATACTTAATCCGCTAAGTTGGCTATTCTTATTGGTAACTCCTCCGGGCATCCCCTTTTTCTTTAGAACTCCCTCCCTTTATATTCCCCGCTCTTGCCGGAAAGATTGGCGAGTTCAGTGACCGCGAAGTTTTACTAGGAATATAAAGGGCGCTGACTTTGTCTACGTAATTAAATCTGTTATATTTCACTCGTTGATAACTTTGGTGATATTTTGGCAGTGGGAAGTTGTTGAGAAGTTGTGGAAGTTGGTAGAGACAGTGGATTTAATCAAAACATTAGAGGGATCATACTACCCTTGCAGCCACACACTTAAAAAAAATTGAACATTCCTTACAAATAGCTGCAGGTGGAAATTTTAGTAAAAAAACAAAAGATATGCCGGAGTCCTGTGGAAATGTTCTCATTACAGCCAAGGTAAATGCAGTATTAGTGAATGCATCACATGCATACACAAAGCTGGTTTCATCATTAATATCAAGTGACCCAGCTAAATACTTTTATAAAAGAGTGAATGTTTTTGATCCTTGTGAAATTGTGTGTGTTGATGTTACTAAGCAATTATGTTCAAAAGTAAAAAATCTGTTTTTGTTCTCAAAAATGGATGAGAATGTATTACTCCAAGGGTTCAAAGAATTACAGACTTTGGTTAAAAAATAACTAACAGAAGAAGGACAAGTGGATATTGTTGTAATTTTGGAAGGCCTTTCGGTGAAGCATCCTGAATTTGTAAAGGCTGCTCTCAAAACAGTATGGATACCATGTGCTAATGCAGACTGTGAAAGATTATTTTCATCGTATAGTGATGTTTAAACAGATAGATGTCATAATTTAAAACAAGAAAACTTGGAATTACTCTCTGAAATGTACTTTGTTAGGTAAAATGTCAGCTTTAACATAATAGCAATGATTTAAAATGTTAATTTCTTGGTTTATAAATTTTTGAAATCATTTACCAATTTATTTTATATGTATTTGCAAGGTTACTGTAACCATTTAAGATATCTCTTTCACTACCATCACATGAAACTCAGGCAATGCTAATGTAAGTTCTGAGAGGACATGTACCAATGTGCATCTATGTTCCATAACCACTTTTGGTTATTTATTGTAGGTTATTTGTAATTATTTTAAAATTAAACTTGTGGATGACTCATAATACAATCATTGTTGCATAATAACTATGTAATTTAATGATATTTAGTATTTAAATTCATTGAAATGACAAAAGGAGATGTTAGGATACCAAAAAGCATGATTTAAAAGCACCAATTGGAAAGCACCACTTTTTGGATTTTAAATCACCGCTTTCTGCTTTTTCAAACACCGAAAAATTCCAGTCCCTAGACATTGGTAATTGAGGGATAGAAGAGAGTGATTGCTGAGGGAGAGATATTCGCAGCAGTTTTTCTTGACATGAAAAGTGAATTTAAGACAACTAATAAAGGATTTTTATTGAGAAATTAGTATAGTTTATATGCAGGAACGGATCTAGAGAAAAATTTTGGGGGGGTCAGATCAAAAAATTTAAAAATAAAAGACATTTCGGCTTTCACAAAACGTGACGTTAGAATTGTGTTAGACAAATTCGAATATTTTCGCTAGTGATTGCTTATTAAATTGTGTGTTTATTTGCGTTATTTGAGTTTCATTTTCGAAAAATAGGCACAAGAGATATTTTGGGGGGGGTCCGGACCCCCAGGACCACCCTCCTGGATCCGTCCCTGTGTATATGGTAAATTGTATGAATGCTTGGAGGATATTTCTAACAATAGATGTCAGGAAGTTATTTTGAGACTCAGGGGAGCTGTAATTGTTGTTTATAAATTAATTGCCTGATGTTCTATATAGTTCTTTTATTATTTTTTTGCTGATGATGCATTTATTTATGTAAAAGGATAGGATATAGAGGAAAATCTTAAAATGGTTAATTCAGCATTGGAGGAAGAAGGCCAGTGATGTCGTGGTTACACTTGACTCTAATTTTCAAAGCGCAACCAGACAATATATTAAGAAATAAAAATTGAAAATGTGGCCGACATTGAACAAAAAAGTTTTTTATCGTTTCTCTTAAAAGTGTTTCCTTGTGGATGCAATGGCAACAAAAGAACGGGGCCCAACCTAACCACTAACCTAGATGGTCAGGGTTTTTAATAACTCCGGCATCTGGGTCTGTAGTGACTCCTGAGCCAGGCAAACTTCCTGCAACAGTGGAAGGTCGGGGTCTAAGATGACTCCTGAGCCAGGTGTTGGGTTCTAAGATGACAACAGGCTGGCTTTATTAGCCAGGATGCTCCCTTTATAATGGAATCTTTTTGCAACTGAATATTGCTGGGGTGACAATGAACAGGGATTTGGCCCTCTTCAGATTGTTTGTTCAGTTCAGCGTGGCAGATTATGGGCGCCAGCCTGGCGGAAGCCATCTACCTGGTGAGCGCCTATCCTTAACCCATTGGCATTGGAGGCCGCCGATCGGCGGCCTTGCCGACGGTACCCAGGAGTGGAGGACGCGGCCTCAGCTCATGTACCAGAAAACAGAAAATTAGATTCCGTTTCTGACTAAACTTTAGTCAGAAATTTGCTAGCCAATCTCAATGGCGATGCGCCGGTAAAAGGGGGCACTTCGCCACAGGTTAATCTTCTCCATTCTCAACAGTGGTTAGAATAAATAAATTATATCTGAATGGGGAAAAACAAAATGTATGGTAATAGGAAATAAAAAACAGAGAGAAATAGTGAGAAAAGGAGGGGTGATCATAAATGTAAATGGGAGAGTTGTGTAGGTCGATAACTTTAAATATTTGGGCATACAGTATAGATGAGGATCTTGATGAGAAATTGAAATCAGTGGAACATATATGTTGCATATTGTTTACTTATATGTCGTATGTATAGGTTACATAAGTAAAAAAAGATTTGTACTATAAGAAAAGCTAAAGAATTTTTTCGAAGTCCTTGGTCTATACTCATCTTAAATATTGTTCTACAGTGCTCTTTGTTTGTTAAGTGGGAGTTATTGAAAGAAGGCAGGTTTAAGTATTGCAGTATGAATAGTGTTAAATTAAGATAAATGATAGTAAGTGATACAGAAGAAGATAGGCATGTTAGCGGTTGAAAAATAAATTTTAGGTGATGTTTTATTATTTATTCATGAGGTTTATAATTGAATTGAAAAAACTGATTTTCTGCAATTGAAGGAATGGTGGAATGAGAAAAGAGAAGAGGAAGAAGAAAGATGGAATTAATAAATGAGGTGAAGAGAGGAGGATGCAAGGACACCATAGAAGAGGCCCGGGACAGGATGATGTGAAAACAGTTGTGGTGTATGGGACCTGCCAACAGGCAGAATACTAGATATAAAATAAATAAAAAACCTTCTTCACCATATGGTGAAGAAGGTTTATAACCTGTTTTTTCGCAGAAATTTTTAGTGGAACATTGTAAAGCATTTGGCTATAATACTGGACAGGCAGATTGCAATTATAGAGCTGGAAGAGTTTCAAATGGTTCAGAAAAGACTATGTTTGATGAGGGAGTAAAGTTTTGTAATTAATTGCCACCGGAAATTAAATTCTTGGGGAGGGTCAGTGAATTTATGGCTAAGATGTGGAAGATGATGAATGACATTGTTTAAATAGCATAGATGGTTTTGATCTAATCTTAACTTATCATCATCACGATTATTTTACCTTTCGGTAAGTTCATGTAAACTCAAAAATCTCCTTCATTTCCTTATAACTAACCTCACCCCTTATTTCACCTTTTGTCTATTTACTTGTATATGGAATGTCTAGTTGTACGTATGTTTAAGTGTTGGCCTTTATGTGCTATTCTTTGTTAATGAATAAAGTAAATATTTTGACAACTGGAAACAACATGGCTTCCGAAAGAAGATCCGTGACATCTGTGACATCTTTGTTAGGTTGGATACGTTTGATATGATTGGTCAACGCCACCAAGTTTTCTGATTGGTCAACGTCACCAAACACTTTTAAAGAGTTTCAAATTTGATTCAACCGCCCTTGTTGGGAGTGAGATCAAACTTAAAATCGTTAGATGTAAACTTATCTCGTCTCTTTGTTATGATGTCGAGAAATCAAACATGTTTTGAAGTGAGACTCATATTCTTCCGTATTTTGTCATACGTGTTCTTTAGACATTCATTCATAGTTACGGAGTTATCCTCGATCTTTTCAGGTAGCTGTCACACCACCATACAAGAAAAAAACTATCTTGGAACCCTCTCCCATTCTTATATTGGAAAAATTTAAAGCGAGCCCATCTCTCTTATTCAAAGATGTTAAAGTTGGCTCCTCTACTTGTAAAGGATTTTGGATAGAAAATCCGAATGACTGCGCCATAACGGTAAGAGAGTATCACCATATATATGTAAAAATAAGATTTGTTTGTTCATAAATAATATCACATAAGGCTAATTGCAGTTAGAGATTTAGAGCATTCCTGGTGCATAAGAAAATTTTCTCGGGATTTCAACTAGTTATTACTTGTTAATTTTGAATGTTTACTTTGTTAAAGCCTTGAATTTGTCATTTAACTTTATCTTCATGTGGTACACTTAACATTTACTACAATGCGCAAGCTAGACTTATCCTTTGGACAAAATGTATTTGAAATCCGACCGTTTAAAGTGGCAAAAATAATTTTCATGATGTAAGAACATTTCATGGTCGAGAACTTTATCCTTGAGTGATATAGATTTTGTAATGTTTGCTTTTATAACAAGCTTTTGTGTATATTTCTGTACTTGGTTACGTATTGAAATTTATTTTATTTAACATGCAAAAGGGCTCTGCTCGTGAATAAATTAATATTAATTACGTCTTGGTGGCTGTTACCTCCTTAAGGGAAACGTCTGCGGTAAATTTCTAGTTTCACACATAGAAATTTACCTCGTCTGCTACTATTCTCTTTAGCTTTGAAAATCCCGTAAAGATGTGACTCATGTATGGTTATGATTACCACACGTTTTTAAGCGGTTAATTTAACGTAATACATTCATCATCATCGCATTTCCCCTACAAGTTAAATGTTATTCTGGATTTTAGTTTCAGTTTCTGGAAATTTCCTTGTACCGGTTATATTTGCACAATTTAAACATTTCCTGTTATAGCTTTTTTATTTTATACAACGATTCTTCCTCTTGAATATAGCCTTACCATAAGTAAATCAATTCTACAAATTAACGTATGATATTAAACTACTCATCAATAGTTCGGTAGTACATATACTTTATAATAGAGGTGTCATCGTGTGGAAGTTAAAACAGAAAATTACTAATTTTTGGGTTTATTCTTAACAAGTAAACTTTAATGTTACTTTATTTTTTATTGTCAGATATATCTTTCAACTTACGGCTGAGTTTATATATAATACGAGAAAAATATTGCATGTTGATAACACAAATGTAAAGTCAACGTCATATCGAGAGGGTCCTCAAAAGTAGAAAAACCACTGAAAATATTCTTGAAATTCGCTGTAATTTCTCCGTTCGGCATCGAACCCGGGTCTTCCTGGTGATAATTACTATGCAGAACAACAGAAAATCACCGTCTCTAACTATGTGTGTAAACTCAAGCAGAAATATTGTCTGTAACTGCATCAAACAACGTCCTACTTTTCCCATATATTCCTTATGTCAGAATTTGTAATGTGCTCTAGCATCGAACCCAGGAAGAGAACGGTCTTGTGTAAATTATTTTTTTAAGCCGAGTGTTAATATACATATTCTAGCAAAGCAAAAACTTCCTATTATTTCGATAAGTGCATAAAAAAATAATGAAAACTTCCTCAATGTATTTTAAATGGTAGATTTTTGCATCGTCCTAGCATCGAACCCAGGATATTTTCCGTAAAAGTCATTTATCTTTTCAATAGATCATAACCATGTCTATAGGCTCCTTGAGTTTTGATTCTCTAACTATCCGGCAAGTATTTTTTAAAAATTCCCAAAAATCGAAGTAATGCTTTAAAATGGGAAAAATCGGGACTTTGGGGCCCTCTGGAATCTAACCCATGACACTGAGGATCAAAATCGCAATTCTTCTGGTGGTTACAGGTCATTGCCAATACGTCTTAAAAATTTCAAATCAATGACTCTTGCAATTTAGCCTGTGAATTAGTATCCCATCTATCTGGATATATATATATATAAATGAATCCGGAGAAGCATCTTTATACAGTAGATGTATTATGATAAAATTGGAAGCATATAATCCTTGAACGGAATCTATTTTCCAGTTTAGAGAAGTTTATTTTCAGTAAAAGCAGGTAGAAAGAGTTATGGGTAGCTTTATGCACCTAGCATTGAGAATACAGCACAATTTATGTTCAAAAGTGAGACATACTCGGTTCACTGATCTTCTGCGCCAACTGGGGCCATAAGCTTTCAGTTTTTCTGCACTGCTTTGCAAATGTAAAAATATTGTAAATTTTTTTCTTTTGTAGGTAATTCTTTCTAAGTTACCACCAGCTGAACGAGGCCTGTCTTTTACTGAATCTGAATTTGTGTTGGAAGCTGGTGGTAGCCGCAGAGTAGAGGTAACATGGACACCAACTTGCGAAGGTTCTTGGAGAGATGTAGTCCAAGTCCAGGTGTGGGGACTACCTCCTCCACACCTTAGCTTCAGAGTGATAATGCACCTGGCATCTGTGCTGCCTAAGATTAAAAGAGTGGGTTTTATTTCTTCATCTGTGCCTTTTGCATGCTTCTCTATTCATTCCATCACATCCTCCTTATGTAGTAAGATTTTCATAATGCCCTTCCTCATTATCAGGTTCATGGCATGACCCCTCCACTAAGTGGAGATTATATAATGAAACAGAAGTTGGGATGGATCTGTGGAAAGCTTTGTAAAACTATTCCATTCATAAATATCACTATGAACATTTTTAAATTTTTGGTTCGATATTTTAAGATTATAAGGTGATATTAGAAGTGTTTTTCATGCTGATCTCAAATCTGATTCTAGTTTTTCTGTATCACGTAAGGTTTTTATATAATTCAATATTGAAGTTTTTAAAAATAAAAATTTTTAACCGGGAAAATAATTATTTGAATATGATTTAAAAATTGTGTGTTTTTAACTTTGTATAAAATTACAATCATGCAATGCAATACCGTAGAAAATAGTATATACTGACTTTAAAATGCTATAATTATTATGAAAACACAAGACATACATATCAATTTAATTCCTCTTCTTCACTGATTTCCTTGCTTCAATATCTTTCTGAGGAGGGTTGAAACTTTTCTTCCTTGATTGTCTCCCTTCGACATTTCCATCTCTTTTTGGGATAAAACAGTAGTCAGTCATCATATTTGTATTCCACCTTCCCTGGTATCTCTTTTCCATGTCCTTTATGTCCTGGTGGAAACGTTCTCCTTGTTCTTCACTGACATCGCCGAGGTTTGCAGGGAAAAAGTCAATATGTGAATGTAGAAAGTGAAGCTTGACACTCATGTTACATCCTAATTCCTTGAAACTCAGCAACATTTTTTTAACCATGTTTTAGTACTTTGTGTGTTTATTGTTGCCCAAAAAGTTGGCCACTACCTCTTTAAACGAAACCCAGGCCCTTTTTTCCATGGCATTCATTGTACGTTCAAACAAACTGTCTTTCATTAAATTTCTGATCTGTGGTCCCACAAAGATCCCTTCTTTAAGTTTCTCATAAGATACTTTAGGATATCTTTTTACCAAGTACTGGAAGCAGTCATCTTCCTTTGGAAGATCTTTAGTGAACTGTTTCATTAATCCGAGTTTTATGTTCAGAGGAGGTAATAGTATCTTGCTCCGTTGAACGAGTGGTACATTTATTATGTTCTGTGTACCAGGTTGGAGGGCTTTTCTTTTGGGCCAGTCTGTCTTCTTCCAATGCATGTCTTTGGCTCGGCTGTTCACAAATGAAACACGGCATTTTTGTATAGCCAGATTTTTGACCAAGTACCAACTACTTTTAAATCCCCACAAACTGTCCAAGAATGTTTTACATAGTTCACGTATTTAAGCAGAGCTTTGAGATTTTCGTACGTCTCCTTGAGATGTACTGAATGTGCAATGGGTACTGAACCAAACAAATTTCCATTATGTAAAAGTACACCTTTGAGGCTACTTTTGGACGAATCTATGAATAACCTCCACTCACTTGGATTGTGATTGACATTAAAGAAATTCAACAAACCCTTAATATCACAACAATTAACCAGAGAGTCTTCTTCTTTAAAGAATTTTATTAATTCCTTTTCTCTGGTCCTATACCAAAAGAACGAGACTCTAGGTAGTAGAAGATTTTTTGCTTTCAATCTTGATCCAAGCAATTGGGCAGCATCTTTTGTCAGATTCAAGTCAAGAGTTAAATCATTCAGTTCATCTTGATTGAATAATTTTGGCGCAGAATCTTCTTCCGGCTCCTAATCATCAGCATCACAGCTTTCAATTTCTGAGTTGCTTTCCTGCGGCACATCTTCAAGAACGTTTGGTGGAACTGGGATAGGGAGAGATTCACAATGCGTATGGTCGAAGGAATGTTCGGATATTGTACATCCTTCTTATTTTTGCGTTAAGACCTTGAATGTTAACCATACAAAAATAACAATCGTTAACATGATTTTGAGGCTTCTGCCAAACCATTGCGATTACAAAAGGCATTGATTTTTTTACACCATTTTTCCACAGTCTCAGTCCCTCAACACATGTATGGCATACTTTGTGCGGTGCCCAGGTTTTGTCCTCATAACCAAGCCTTATGCCGAAGTATGCATAACTGACATTTCTCACGAAACTATTGATGTCCTCTCTTTGCTTAGCAATTGCGTAGTTACCACAAATATAACAAAACACATTGGGGTTATTCAAACACTTCCGGGAACTCATATCTACAGGACGTTCACAGACTCTCTATAACATCACAAAATATAACCTCGCAGCTTTATAGAATGTATACAACGAATGTAGGCATTATAGAATGTATACAATATTTCCCACCTAACAGCCAACTGGATGTAACAAGTGTGGCCAACTATTCCAGTTACCGAAATAAAATTTCCCTTTGTGAAACTTACGTGTAAATAAAAAAATGAATTTACTTGATTTGCAAAAAAACTGTATGTGATAGGAAAAAACGGATAGCAGATCTGGAATCAGCGCAAAAAAATACTTTAGGTACACCTAATACTACAGAAACATAGAAAATCATGTTGCATTGTGTTATTAAGGAATGAGAAATGTTGTAAAAAAAGGTTTACCTATGTACAAGTTGATCCAAATGTGTAATATTCTATTAGGAAATTTGATCTTTTTTCAGAAATGTTGTCAGATGGCTCCCCTGAGATCTCGGAACATGCTAAAAGCGCAAGGTACCTCATCACAATCAAATGTTAGATCTGGTTGCTGTCACTCTCATCCTGCTCCAAAAGCAGCTAATGGAAAGGGCAAAGAAAATTCGACGAAAAAGGAACCGATATTAGCCATAGGAAAAAGAACACCAAAGCGGTCTTCTGTTATGGATAGAGACTCCTTGGAAAACACTCCTCCAAACCAAAAGAACATTGAATTTGTTTCTGTGGATGATGGTTTGCTTCCTCCATGTGATGTTCCTTTGACACCAATTAGACGAAGCACCTACAGCATTACAAATGGTCAGGAAGAATGTGAGGCTTCAAGTAACCCCATACACACGGCTACATTTACGGTAAGAATGTTTCTCATATATTTTGTCCTGGACTGATAAAATCTAAATAGGTTCTCTAATTAAAGTAGAAATTGTGTTATATATATTTATGTATGTTTGTGTCAGTATATCATAATGGATATTCATCCGCAATTGTATTGGGGGCTATAATTAAGAACTTTCAAACTGTGGTTAAAATAATCACTCAGCTGAACTGATGCCACTGTCCTGGTGCAACACTTAATTCATCAGAAATAAGAATTTATCTAAGAACAGGTTCTTCAGTATGCTGTGTTCTTTTCTTATGTAAAATTATATAATGTACTGCATGGAACATACAATGGTTCTAATAAAAATTATACAGAATAAGGAAATGTAAGATTTTGACTTTTGAGCAGTTTATTCTAATCTCAGCGTGTGATTTTCATAATCTTATTATGTATAGACGCTTCTCCGGATATACCTATATATATAACTATACATATATACGAGTAAAATGTAACTTGCATACTGCAAACAGATCGGTAATACTAATTTCATATCGGCATCATATCGGGACGGTCCTCAAAAGAAAAAAAAAAGGATTGAAATTTTTCTTAAAATTCGCTGAAATTTCATCCTCTGGCATCGAACCCCGGGTTTTACTGGTAAACCTACTATGAAACACAATAGAAGATCACCATCTGTAACTATGTCTGAAAATTCAAGCAGAAATATTGGCTACAACTGCATGAAAAGACACTCTAATTTTAATGAATGTAAATGGCTCTCTAGATTCGAACCAAGGACGATCGTGGAAAACTAAAAAATTTTTCTGAAAGTTATGTATGATCTTTATCTATATGCCGAATTTCAAATTTCTATATTATTGGGAAAGGTTTCAAAATAATTCCTAAAAATCGGATCAACTTCTGATTGCAGAGACACCTGGTGTCGAACCCAGGACATATTGTATACTGTTAATGCAAAGTTTGACTTGTAAAGACTTGTTCTTGTATCTTGCAAAGTTTGAAGTCGATAGCATGACTGGAAATACCTAAATTTTGTTTCCGTTATCTCCATAAGAAATGCATTGAGGAATGAAAATGGCCCTCTGGGATCGAACCAAGGACCATCAGCGAACGTGTAAAATTTGATTATGAAGTATATTCATGATATCTATCCACGTGCCGAGTTTCGAATATCCATATAATCGGGAAAGGATCCAAAAAAAATCTTCAAATCACCACAATGCATTTTAAACGGCCGATTTTTGCCCCGACCTAGCATCGAACCATGGACCATATTCGAAGATGTCTTTTTGATTTTCGTTGGATATGCACGGCTTTTAACGATCTATTGAATTACATCTCTCTGCTTTTCCGGGAAGTGCCTAAAAAAAAATTTCGTAATCGCCATGTATTCTTATGGGGAAAATCGCGACTTTGGGGCCTTCTGGAATCGAACCCATGACACCGAGGTTCAAAGTCGGCTTTTTCCTGGAGGTTACACGTTATGGCCAATGTGTCGTAAAAATTTCAAGGCAGTGGCACTTGTGGAACATGGTTAGAATTTTGATCCCCAGTGAGTGAGTGAGTGAATGAGTGTATATCTAGGTATATCCGGAGAAGCGTCTATATAAAATAGATACACATTCATAGGGGATCAAAATTCCAACCATGTTCCACAAGTGCCAACGACTTGAAATTTTTACGACGTATTGGTCATAACATGTAACCTCCAGAAAAAAGCCAACTTTGAACCTCAGTGTCATGGCTTCGATTCCAGAAGGCCCCAAAGTCGCGATTTTCTCCATAAGAATACATGGTGAGGATTTTCGAAAATTTTTTTGAGGCAGTTTTCGTCAAAGTAGAGAGTTGAAATTCAAGGGATCGTTAGATACTGTGCATTACCAACAAAAATCAAAAAGACATCTTCGAACATTGTCCATGATTCGATGCTAGGACAGGGCAAAAATCGGCCGTTTAAAATGCATTGTGGCGATATTCATGATTTATTTTTTGGACCACTTCTTGATGACATGGAAACTTGAAATTCGGCATGATGTTAGATATCATGAATATATTTCATAATCGAATTTTACATAATCGCTGATGGTCCTTGGTTCGATCCAAGAGGGCTATTTGCACTAATCAATGCATTTCTTATGGGGATAATGGAAACAAATTTTAGGTTATTCCCTGCATGATATCGACTTCAAACTTTGTATGTAATTAGATCAAGTCCTAACAAGTCATTCTATGCATTCACAGCTGCCAATATATCCTGAGTTCGACACCAGGTGTCTCTACAATCAGTCACTGATCCGATTTTTAAGAATTATTTTGAACCCCTTTCCCAATAATATTAAAACTCGAAATTCGGCATATATATAGAACTCATAGATAGATTTCGTAAACAAATTTTATATTTCCTAGATCGTCCTTGGTTCGAATTCAGAGAGCCATTAACATCCGTGAAAAGTTGGAGTTCGTTTGAGGCAGTTGCAGCCAATATTTCTGCTTGAATTTTCACACGTAGTTAGAGAAGGAGATCTTCTGATGTGCTGCATAATAAGTTCACCAGTAAGACCCGGGTTCGATGCCAGACGATGAAATTTCAGCGAATTTTAAGAAAAATTTCAATCCTTTTTTTTTTCTTTTGAGGACAGTCCCGATATGATGCCGATATGAAATTAGTATTCCAATATGAATTTAAAATTGGCGATCTGCTTGCAGTATGCAAGCTACATTTTACTCGTAAAATATGAAATCCACTCGAAAATAACGCACACTGTTTTCGGTCGTTTATTGCTAAAACAATTGGGGTAAAATTGTTAGATTCGATTGCGGCACAATACTATTTGATCAAATGTCCTGTAAGTGCAGGGCTGGCCTCATCCTCGGCTCCTCGGTTTATATAACTCCTCAAATGTTCCACCCATACACTATTGATTTTTTGTCTGTAACAGACGCTATAGACTAATGCGTACGATGATTTTTGTGAAATGGAATTGGCCAGACATCAAACTTTTTAAATGACCGATTTTGAAATGGTTAATATGTGTATTTACGTACGACTTTTGGCATAGATGACTACCTGCATTTTGTATGCTGTACTTAAGTGTATAAATATAAGTATATATCAGCATATATGTGTATATTACACACATTTATGGGGCTGCAAATGGCGTGACCTCATTATTATATTCGTGGGCAAATGATTTTTCAATTTCTGACTCTCAAATATTGGGGTGTGTTACATTCAATGTGGTCCATAAGTCCATATGGTATTTCTGTTTTCTTCTGATGCTAGGATTCAGTTCATTCTTTTTATCATATACAGAAATATGCCAGGGTATAAATTGACCCCCGAAATTTTGAGTCGAATTTCATGTTTTAGCCTATGTTCAGCGTATAAGTCGACCCAAGAAATTAGGCAACACCACCTCTGTTTTATGGGAAGAAAACTACAGTACCCATAAATATACAATTGCTTAAGGAATGTTTACCGCATAAGATTAAGGCCCTATAATTGTTTCTTTCAGCTGCCATGTCAACTTCTTGCCTTTACTTAACTATCACACAAGTTTCTTTTGTTAGTATTACTCAGGCTAAACAAATATAAATGCCTTAAAAACAGAAACAAAAATGAATAAAAATTTATATAAGAAATAATGGTAATATAGTGTGGTAATATCAAATCACAACACTGTTAAAACTACTTCCATTAACTCCTAAAGCTATGTCGAATCATAACGATTATATAAACAAAAACCAACTATGATGTGCTTATTGATTATCATTTGTAAAAGGAAAACATCAAAGTATATATTAAATTTTTGTTAAATAAAAATACATGTGAAGTAATGAACATGATTTGTGAAGAATAAATGTGAGTCAAATTTATTTTAAAGATATGAAAATTGTTTATCAATTTGACTCTTTTATTATGAATACGTGTCATAACATAACATATCATACCTTCTTCCACAATTTTATTTTGTGGTGAAATTCGTTTTATATGATATCTACGTTAATTAGACTTGCCAAAAATTAGTGTCAGTTAGAAATAAATGTGGTGAGTTGCGAGAGTTTGTGTACTGCAAGGGTTACGCTGGCAGTTTCACTTCCTTACCCCCCCTTGGTGGTAAAGGGTTTAATTTTATGTTTTATGTATATAAGTCAACCCCTGGTTTTTGAGAGATTTTTTTAGGCTTCAAAGGTCAACTTATATTCCGGCATATACGGTAATTTGAACTTGCAGCATTGATAGTTCATATCAAGGTAAACTATCTATTCTACTTTGGTATGGATTGCTTTAGTTCTTAGATAATTTTCAAAGTAAATCTCTTATTCTGAAATGAGAAATAAAATGAAAAACACAATTCTACTGCAATCTCAATTGACTTCTGTGAGGTTTGAAATCTCCAGTCTCCAGTTAAAAATAGTCGTTTTTGTCGGTGTTCCTCTTCTCATTCTCTGGTATTCCGAGAAAACAAGAATGGACGCTTTTTGAGAGCTCTCATTAGACTAAAAATAGTTCCTTTTTTTTTCAAATAATGAGAAGAGAAATGCCGACAAAAAGGGCCATTGGAGATTTCAAACCTCTAATTTCTTAACAGCTGTGTCCCAATTTTCCTTTCTTCTACTTTTAAGGCTCTCACTTATGAAATGTCCTTAATAATGCTTTCAGGTAGCCAGGCATGCTATTAACTTCTATTTTTATGCTATCTATTGCTTTCTAGAAGTGTAATTTGCATTAGAAACATGTTCTGTAAACTTTAAATTGAATTTCATATGTTCACTAGTAAAGTTCATTTTTTCCTGTTTATGACGATGCAAATATTTTAATGTATTATAAACTCCTTAAATAAAATTGATGTTTGTTTCCATAAGTTTTAGTTGAATTTATTTCAGTTTTATTATGAATAATAAGCAGAAGAAACATTAATTTAGTTTGTTTTTATGAAAGATATTTAAAAAATGCATTACCACTAAGCTATTTTAGTATCTGTTGGTGCTACCTTTACTCAACAACTCTGTATCTATCTATTATTTTTCAAGAAATCGAAAAACCATGAAGTTGTGTTAGTAGGATGTAGCAAATTTGAATGTGCATTGGATTTTTAGATAGCAGCTAAATTATTATTAATTAAAATTGTATTTTTTCCATTAAGATTGAAGAAAAGGGTGAAGAGGCAGCAAAGAGAGAAGTGAAAAGTGGCCACAAATTCCTGAAAGCCTTGGAAGAAGCTTGGTCTCCAATCAACTTCAACAAGAACAAAGAGAATGGAAAGAATACGCCTTCAACGAGATCCATTCCAATGACGAATCATCATGGTCCAGAGCAATGTTCCACTGAAATTAAGACCAAGAAATTGGCTTCACCCTCTGAAACAAGTTCAGCCAAGCATCTCTTTCCAAATATGGTAATAATTTCTTATTTTTTTCTTCTCTACATACATTGTGAGGCAAAAGTAAAATAGAAGTCAATCAACTGAAACATGCCACACTAACTTGAAAATAACGTGCACCCTTTTGGGACTTTTTTCGGCTCAAAAATCAGGGTGCACGTTAGAATAGATGGTGCTCTAGATTTGGACAAGATGCTACTCATGCACATGTCCCATAGTGCATGGATGGCCACATCCTTGGCATACCCTGGTTCCATGTAACTTGTCAAACGTTCCACTAAACCAAAACGTTGTGCCACTGAAGTTTTGACTGTCAGAGCCCCCAAAGACGAAATTGCCAGCTTTAAATCGAAATGGAATAGGATAGCTCATCATACATTTAAATGATCAATTTTAAATTGGTTAATGAGCGTACTCATGGCGACTTACTGCCTGTATTTTGTATTTTGTGTATACACATGTATGTATGCATATATTTAGAATCGTATTTGTGCATAGTAAACGTCTATGGTGCTTCAAATTGCATGACCACATGTCTTGTGGTGCGTATTACATTCGATGGTGCATTATTTTCGAGTAAATATGGTATATCATAAGCAAGGTAGGGTTTTAGACAGGATGTGACAACAATCCATTTCTTGCTTCTTGTAAATCAGTGTAGAAGTATGAAGATAGAGTCACAATATACACCTAAACACCATCAAAGTTAAGGACAAACCAATGTACATTCTGCTGCCAGAGAACAGCATCTTCAAGGTTACAAAGGAGTCACCTTTGTTACCTTGAAGATGCTGTCCTCTGGCAGCAGAATGTAAAATGGTTTGTCCTTAACTTTGATGGTGTTTAGGTGTATATTGTGACGTTATCTACAGTTACAGCCATCAATGGGAACCTTAGGAGAGTGTAGAAGTATATTTTGTCACTTGAAATCAACCTTTTCCGATATAATTTTTAATCCTATACCCCTCTGTTGGTGCTCCCCAGGCTGAATGAAAAGGGTTAAAAATAAATGCCTTAAACTTTAAAAAGGAATCTCTTTTAGTTGCTTTAATTAAATAAAAACTATGGATTATTCAATTCATTAACAAACTAAGATGATTAAGAATCAACATTCAGACTTTATATCTAAACATCTGCTCTGAGACAAGGTCAATGGGGAAGATCCCAAAAGTATATCTTAATCAGTTCTGATTGACTGCTTGGTGTTTCCTCATTTCCTTCTCACACTGTTTGACATAAATGTTGAAAGAAACCTCATATACAATAAAGCAAAGCCATTAGGAAAACATGGCAATATTGATAATGTAAATAAATTATGGTCTTTCAAATAATGTTAACAATTAAGTGGGTTACGCTACAAATGGAATGGGAAGATGTCAAACCCAGCAATTACAAGCACCCATTCCTGTATAATACGAGTAAAATGTAGCTTGCATACTGCAAGCAGATCGACAACGCTAATTTCATGTCGGCATCCTATCAGGACGGTCCACAAAAGAAAAACTAAAAGGATTGAAAATATATTAAAATTTCTCTGAAATCATATCATCTGGCATCGCTTTGAGGTCATACTTAATATGCAGCACAATAGAAGATCACCATCTCTAACTATGTGTGAAAATTCAAGCAGAAATATTGGCTAAAACTGCCTCAAAAGACGTTCTAATTTTCACGAATGTAAATGGCTCTCTGGATTCGAACCAAGGACGATCATTGAAATCTAAAACTTGTTTTCGAAATGTATCTATTATTTAAATCTATGTACCGAATTTCAAGTTTTAATATTAAAGGGAAAGGGTTCAAAATAATTCTTAAAAATCTGATCAGTTACTGTTTGTAGAGACGCTTGGTGTCGAACCCAGCACACATTAGTAGTTGTAAATGCACTGTTTGTTTTGTATGGACTTGATCTTATTTTATGCAAAGTTTGAAGACGATATCGTGCCGGGAAGTACCTAAAATTTGAATCCGTTATCTCCATAAGAAATACATAGAGGAGTGCAAATGGCCCTCTGGGAGGGATCGAACCAAGGACCATCAGCGAATACAAAAAAATTGATTATGAAACATTTATAGTCTCTAACTATATGCCGAGTTTCAATTTTCTATGCCATCGGGAGGTTGTCCAAATAAAACCATAAAAATCGCAACAATGCATTTTAAACGGCCGATATTTGCCCCAACCTAGCATCGAACGATGGACAATATTCGTAGATGTCTTTTTGATTTTCATTGTATATGCACGGCTCGTAGCGATCTCTCGAATTTCAACTCTCTACTTTTCCGGGAAGTGTCTCAAAAAATTTTTTGAAAATCGCCACCATGTATTATTATGGAGAAAATCGCGACTTTGGGGCCTTCTGGAATCGAACCCATGACAATGAGGTTCAAAATCTCATTTTTTTCTGGCGGTTACACGTTATGGCCAATACTTCGTAAAAATTTCAACTCAATCAAGCTTGTGGTTTAGGCTGTGAATTTGTATCCTATCTATCTATATATATGAATGAATCCGGAGAAGCATCTATATATAATAGATGCATTTTTCCTCAGGTCTCTATCACTCAAGGCATCATAAAAATGCCGCTTAAATGGTTTTCTCAACCAATTCAAGAGTTTGGTAAAAAAATATATGAGTTTGTAGAAACATGTTTTCATCAAAACTCCCGTAACCTTTACTAAGTCTCTTGTAGTAGGGAACTAAGTCAATTACTCTTCTTCTTTATTCCTTTTAAACAGGAAATTTCCCATACTTGCACTTTGTCACACACACTTGTCATCTTTCACTGTCATATATCACTTCACTCTCTTGGTCGTACTTGTCATATTTTAAATGAATTAAATCAATTTGTGACATTCCATACTGAAAGTGGAGTGATACTGATTGATGCCTTGTGCTAATGATACTTCCTGCGAATACTCTCTTTAAGTTAAGAATGATTATTTCCTATCTCTCATTGAGCTGTTTAACATGTCCTGCTTTGTAAGTGATTCTGTGAGTTTTGTAGTAGCATCCACAGATTATCTTGATTTAAGATGATTCCTTATTTGTCTAATACTTTTAGTACGAAGAAGGGTTTTAAAAAGATAATGGATGTATGGCAAAAAGCATCAAATTTTCATCAGAATCATATCCCATTCATAACCTGGCAAAAGTGAGAGTTGTTCCTGGTTTGAACAAGTTGTATAAGTTGTGTGTTGCACATATGCAATGTAGTGATAAAATGTCAATTGGTGTCCAAAAATAATACTTAAAATTAAATTAAATAAGTCAAACAACGTGCATCAAAATCAAATTTCTATATTACAGAGTTAATAATACATAAATATAGAAAAAATTGACCAGCTGCTCCATGGAAAAAATGTAAATTTCAGTTCCCTGAAAATGTTTTAATTTTACATGTCTGCATTTTCTTAATGGCAAAATTATTTTATTTCCAATTTACTTCTTTTACATCTTTGATTTCTCTTGTTATTATTTTGCTGAACTTATGTATTTTTTCTCCTATTAACCTTTTCTATTCACGATTGTAATTATATTTATTGAAGGATGTGAAAGACACCAAAAATAGGCCCATTGAATCTTTTCCTTTACAACGTCCTACAGCCAAATGCTTGGTTACTCCACCGTGCTCACCTATACCTTCAGCAAGTCAAGAGTGTAGAGCTGAAGTTTCCATCAATGCCACAGCTGGATGCTGTGTGAATGGTCTGTAATATAGTTGTTTTACATATTCTGTACACTCATGTAAAGGTTATACTAACAAACCCACTTTCTCTGACGAATCCCATGAGTACTTCCAGAGCATTCATTTTAATCTTTGGACTCTGTAAAATGCATAAGCTCAAACTTGGAGATCATTGAGATAATGTTTTGATAAGCTTTCTGAAAATCTTGAAAATAGTTCTAAAATCTTAGTAGATGGATCAGAAAGAGAAACTCGACTCATGCAGTTTGTTCAATGATGGGAAATTGAATGAAATATCCTCTGCTCATGAAACTAAAATTACATTTTTTAATTTTGTCGTAAATTATTTTTAATCTTGTATCAATATATTGTCAAGACAAACCACAAGCGCAATTAATTTTAGAAATATATTTGAACATGTGTTGGAATGGGATAATTATACTGTTTTTGATAAAACTTTCAGACAAAAGAGTTATTTAATGATTACCTTCCCTTTTCCAGACCAGAGACCATTTGCTGAAATGACTACATATGTGAATATCAACCATACTTATATTAGAGATTCTAAGAGTGAGTTTGAAATGGAAGAAGTAATCCATAAGACATGTTCCATTGTACAGGGAAATTGGAGGAGGGTTAAGGATGAAAAGGATAGACAGATGGAAGAATCTGAGAGATTAAAAGTCTTGGAAAAGGCATGTACTGTTATCCAAAGGAAATGGAGATCTTACTTGGCCAGAAGGCATGCCAAGAGAGAGAGGGCAGAGATGTGGGTATTGATGCACAATGCCTGTTGCGTCATACAAAGGAACTGGAGGCTATACTTGACCAGAAAAAATGCTGTATTAGAAAGAGCAGTAAAGCTACAGAAAATGGATGAAGCATCACATATCATCCAGAGGAACTGGAGATTATATTTTGCTAGGAAGCAGGCTATGAAAGACAGGGCAGAGTTATGGGTGTTGATGCATAATTCTTGTTGTATCATACAGAGGAACTGGCATTTACACAAGGATAGAAAGCAAGCTAGGAAAGATAGAGCAATGATGCTGCAAAACATGAATGAAGCATCACTTATCATTCAGAGAAGCTGGAGGTTTTACCTGGCCAGAAGACAAGCCAGAGAGGATAGAGCAATGATGCTGCAGGAGATGAATGAAGCATCATTAATCATTCAGAGAAGCTGGAGGTTTTACCTGGCCAGAAGACAAGCCAGAGAGGATAGAGCAATGATGCTGCAGGAGATGAATGAAGCATCATTAATCATTCAGAGAAGCTGGAGGTTTTACCTGGCCAGAAAACAAGCCAGAGAGGATAGAGCAATGATGCTGCAGGAGATGAATGAAGCATCATTAATCATTCAGAGAAGCTGGAGGTTTTGCCTGACCAGAAGACAAGCCAGAGAGGATAGAGCAATGATGCTGCAAAACATGAATGAAGCATCATTAATCATTCAGAGAAGCTGGAGGTTTTACCTGACCAGAAGACAAGCCAGAGAGCATAGGGCAATGATGCTGCAGGAGATGAATGAAGCATCATTAATCATTCAGAGAAGCTGGAGGTTTTACCTGGCCAGAAAACAAGCCAGAGAGGATAGAGCAATGATGCTGCAGGAGATGAATGAAGCATCATTAATCATTCAGAGAAGCTGGAGGTTTTGCCTGACCAGAAGACAAGCCAGAGAGGATAGAGCAATGATGCTGCAAAACATGAATGAAGCATCATTAATCATTCAGAGAAGCTGGAGGTTTTACCTGACCAGAAGACAAGCCAGAGAGCATAGGGCAATGATGCTGCAGGAGATGAATGAAGCATCATTAATCATTCAGAGAAGCTGGAGGTTTTACCTGGCCAGAAAACAAGCCAGAGAGGATAGGGCAATGATGCTGCAGGAGATGAATGAAGCATCATTAATCATTCAGAGAAGCTGGAGGTTTTACCTGGCCAGAAAACAAGCCAGAGAGGATAGAGCAATGATGCTGCAAAACATGAATGAAGCATCATTAATCATTCAGAGAAGCTGGAGGTTTTACCTGGCCAGAAAACAAGCCAGAGAGGATAGGGCAATGATGCTGCAGGAGATGAATGAAGCATCATTTATCATTCAGAGGAACTGGAAACTTTACTTAGCATGGAAGATAGCTGCCAGAGAAAGGGCTGAGATGTGGATGTTAATGCATGACGCTAGTTGTATCATCCAAAGGAGCTGGAGGCATCATGTTGCTAAGAAGAGGGCTGCAAGAGAAAGGACTGAAATGTTGGCATCTATTAAAGAAAACTACGAATTTCCTGGTGATAAAAATATGACAGGAGACACTGTAGAACGTGATAAATGCTTATTTGAGGTAAGTTTAGCATAGCTTTACAACATTTTAAAATTGTTGATTCAAGGTTACTTTGATTGAGTGACATAAAGAATGTAGCTAAGTATTATCATTACTAGCTAAGTTATCATCTTTGTGACATAAAAGTTAATATAATATAAATTAATAACTAAAATATCTTCCATGTTTATAATGAATACAGACTTTTTAAATACTGTCGTAGATAAATATCTACATCTTATACATGGAGAAAGTCACGTGCTGGCCACATCAGATGTTTTTCTTCAGCCCTTTAAATTCTCCAAAGTTCTGTTCCATTTTGGCCTCTTTTTGTTTTATGGATCTCATTCATGGGAATGAAAATTGAACAACCTTATTCGGGATTAAAATGTATCCTAGGAAACAAATAGGCTAAATAACAAATGCTAATCTAAATAAATTCCATACTTGTGATGGAAAAATTTGAAAGCTAAATGGATATTGTAAAGATGGTAGCTCTTACACGTTTAGTTATTGTGTAACCAAATGCTTAAGGCAACTAAGGTTTTGATATTTTTGTTATTATTTTTATATTTGTAGATGCTTGAGAAATTCCACCTTAAGCCACGTGCCTATGAGCTGCTTTTTGAGCTTGCGGACCTGCATTCTCTCGAAGATTTATATCCTGCATTTACATTCATTCAGAATAGTATTAAAAATGGAGAGATGAAATCAAAAAGATCTGTCTTGCGATGTGATGTTGCCACACAAACAGATACACCTTTGCGAGACGGGGAGTTTGCAAGGCCTGTTACTAGGTCTCTAACAAAAGCATCTCATACCAAGTTGATATCATCCTCCAGAGTATCTGCTCGTAGGTCTTTGTTAGATGGCAGAAAAGGTCTATGGGCCCCTACTCATGGATACCTGTCTCCCATTAAAGTTAAGAGTAAGCAGAGAGAAGTACCTGAAAGAGAAAGATGGAGCTGCGTTGCGGAGGCAGTTGGCAGACAAAATTTTACTCCTCAGAAGTAATGGAATAGCTTTGTAATTTTTGATGCATCTTTCTGTATTACTTTATCTTTATTGCTATCTTTCTTCATGTTATTATTGTGTGAATAAAAGTTGTAGTTATTGTAGAGCTTGCAATTCTTTCATGAATACCATTTCCAATCTTAACTCATTAATACCTAGCAATGCCATTTAGTACCACTTGGTATGGTATTACCAAAATTTTATTTATTTCTCAATATTTTACTAGATTTTCTTAGATTTACATCTGTTTGCATACATTACTGCTCACGATTATCAGAATGTCGCTTTTGCCAGCCCTTACTTAATGCTGATTTTAGAATTAGGTGTTTTCTTACTCTTCGGCTACCAATGTATTTTAAGGCTTACTTCTCTCAAGGGGATAGCTGGGTTGTTATAAATCATTTTGTGTTCTGAGTGTTTAGTTTAATGGTTAAAAGAATAACACTATAATTTATCTTAAAAATGAATGTCAATAGAGAAGTAGTATTTTATGTTTTTACTTTCTCCCTATACGTAGTATAGAGAAAGTATTGTATTTGCACAGGGCCAGATTAAGAATGCAGGGGCCCCAGGGCCAATCAATGTGTGGGGCCCATTTGCGGTCACAAATTAATTACATTATACAAAAAGATTGTCTTCAATTTATTTTCTTTATTTATTATCACAATTTTAACTTAGTCATCTAATACAGCGTAGAAGTCAGTCAGCCAGCATTTCGAATCACTTCCACAAAAATTTCGTCAACTTAAATCCTTAAAAAATTAAAAAACCTATTTGTTTGCATTTTTTGTGAGGGCCCTCAAAATGTGGGGGCTGCGGCACCGTCGGCCCTGCCCTAAATCCCGCCCTGTATTCGCATAAAAAAATTCGACCTCCAATTTTCAACAGAAATAGATGTTTTGGGGCCTATAAAGTTTGTTTTCGCTATTTTACCGAATGAGTGTGTGTGTGCGTCTGTCTGTGGTAAAAACGTTTGTGGGTAAACTATCTTAAAAAGTAATTATCCGATCATTTCCAAAATTCATATTTAGTATTTTCCTAACAATGCCAAGAGTTGATTAGTTTTTGATGAATACTGCTTAAAGTTATAGATAATGTACATTACTACAACTTTTGTTTGAAACATTTTTCTGTAACACTCATTCTTTTGGAGTTATTTATATATTACCGGCATAGGCTTCTGTTTTCAATAAATATGGAGAAAGTCATGTGTTGGCCACATCAGATTTTTTATTTATATTATATCACATGCAATTGTGTTGAATAACTTGTTTGTGATTAATGAGTTGTTATTTTTGCTCTCGAAAAATGTCTTTCTTGGCAAATAAAATTTAAAACATCTGATGTGGCCAACACATGACTTTCTCCATATTTATTGAAAACAGAAGCCTATGCCGGTAATATATAAATAATTCCAAAACAATGAGTGTTACAGGAAAATGTTTCATACAAAAGTTGTAGTAAAATATATTATCTATAACTTTGGTACATCTATTAAATATAATTCCTTCTCCGGATTCATTCATATATATACCCAGATAGGATACAAAGTCACAGGCTAAACCACAAGCGTCATCAACTTGAAATTTTTACGACGTATTGGCCATATCATGTAACCTCCAGAAAAAAAGCGATTTTGAATCTCAGTGTCATGGGTTCGATTCCAGAGGGCCCCGAAGTCCCGATTTTTTCCCTTTAAATGCATTGCTTTGATTTTCCGGAATTTTAAAAAAATATTTCCCAGATAGATAGAGAATCGAAATTCTAGGAGCCTATATATATATTTAAGATCTATCAACAACATTAATGACTTTTACAGAAAATATCCTGGGTTTGATGCTAGGACGATGCAAAAATCCTGTATTTAAAATACATGGGGATAGTTTTTCATTATTTTTTTTATGCACTTATCGGAAGGTTAGGAAGTTCTTGCTCAGCTTGAAGATATATATTAAGAATATAATTAAGAAAACAAATTACATAAGACCATGCTATTCCTGGGTTCGATGCCAGGGCACATTAAAATTTCTCTCATAAGGAATATATGGGAAAAGTAGGACGTCGTTTGAGGCAGTTGTAGCCAATATTTCTGCCTGGATTTTCACACATAGTTAGAGATGGCAATCTTCTAATGTGCTGCATAGCAAATATCATCAGAAAGACCTGGGTTCGATGCTGGGCAGTAAATATATCTGCCATATAAAACACATTGGGATAGTATTTCATTATTTCTTTCATACACTTATCAAAATAATAGAGAGTTCTGGCATAGATAGAAGATGTACATCAAGACTCAAGACAAGAAAAATATTAGGTAAGACAATACTGTTCCTGGGTTCAATGCCAGAGCACATAAACATTACTCACGTAAGGAATATACGTGAAAAGTAGGACGTCCTTTGAGGCAGTTGCAGTGAATATTTCTACTTGAATTTTCACACATAGTTAGAAGTGGTGATGTTCTGTTGTGCTGCATATTATGTTTACCAGGAAAACCTAGGTTCGATGCCAGACGATAAAATTGCAGAGAAATTTTAGAATATTTTCAATCATTTTTTTTTCTTTTGAAGTCCGACCCAATAGGATGTCGACATGAAATTAGTGTTGTAGTTCTGCTTGCAGTATGCAAGCTACATTTTACTAGTATATAGATGCTTCTCCGGATTCATTCATGTATATAGATAGATAGGGAGGATACAAATTCACAGCCTTAACCACAAGCGTGATTGAGTTGAAATTTTTACGACGTATTGGCCATAAGGTGAAACCCCCAGGAAAAAAGCGACTTTGATCCTCATTGTCATGGGTTCGATTCCAGAAGGCCCCAAAGTCCCGATTTTCTCCCTAAGGATACATGGTGGGGATTTTCGAAAATTTTTTTGAGGCACTTCCCGGAAAAGTAGGGAGTTGAAATTCGAGGGTTCGCTAGAAGCCGCGCATATGCAAGGAAAACCATTAAGACATCATCGAATATAGTCCTTGGTTCGATGCTAGGTTGGGGCAAAAATCGGCCGTTTAAAATGCATTGTGGCGATTTTTAAGATTTTTTTTGGACCCTTTCCCGAATGCATGGAAACATGAAATTCGGCATGGGGTTAGATATTATAAATATATTTCATAATAAAATTTTATATATTCGCTGATGGTCCTTAGTTCGATCCCAGAGGGCAATTCACATTCCTCAATGCATTTCTCATGGAGATAACGGAAACAAATTTTAGGTACTTCCCGGCATGATATCGATTTCAAACTTTGTATGAAATTAGATCGAGTCATTAAAAATCGTACTGTGCTTTCACAGCTGCCAATATGTCCTGGGTTCGACACCAGGCGTCTCTACAATCAGTAAATTATCCGATTTTTTAGAATTATTTTGAACCCTTTCCCAATAATATTAAAAGTTGAAATTCAGCATATAGATAGAGACCATTAATACATTTCAAAAACATGTTTTAGATTTCCTTGAGCGTCCTTGGTTCGAACCCAGAGAGCCATTACATTCGTGAAAAGTAGAACGTCGTTTGAGGCAGGTACCGCCAATATTTCTGCTTGCATTTTCACACATAGTTTAAAATGGCAATCTTGCGTTGTACTGCATAGAAACTATTACCAGAAAGACCCGGGTTCGATGCCAGACGATTAAATTACAGCGTATTTTAAGATTATTTTGAATCCTTTTTTTTATTTGAGAATTTTCCCGATATGATGCAGATATGAAATTGGTGTTGTCGATCTGCTTGCAGTATGCAAGCTACATTTTACTCGTAATTGTATATACGTACATTGCATTCTGAAAGAGATATGTATGAAAAACTTCCATTTTTGGATAAACAACAAGTTCCGGATAACTATTATTCAAGAATAACTCCTAAACAATCAGTCTTACGAAATAATGTTTCATGCAAAGGTTCTAGAAAAATACATTATATATAACTTTGGTACATAATTGTATATACAGTAGAACCTCGGTAATCAGGACACTCGCTAATCCGGAACCCTCGGTAATCCGGACGGTCCATTGGGAGTTATGCAAACCCGTAACTTCTTCTTTTGAACTTATAAACACGCATATTAGTAACAAGAAACGAGAGGTGGACAGACTATTTGAAAAATGTCTCCATAAGCTTCAATGATGTGATGGAGAGCAAAGTATTTCGTTTATTGTGATAGCACATCTAAGTTGTGATACTTTTCTGAGACAGCATGTTTCCATCAGAGAAATGCTTAATATGTGCAAGACTAAACAATTTCGAAAGACGATAAATTTTCAGTTGCAGTAGGGTATCACTTATCAAAACATCATGTTCATTAAAAAGCTACGAGAGAAGAGGCTTAAGAAACAATCCTTCCCTTTGATATACGTCCAATGAAATTTCATTGGAAATTTAAATTTCATTTAAATGAGCATGCAGGGGCTATAGAGTTGGTGTTTATAAGCGAGAAAAGCTAAACAATTTTAATCGAGGATTAAATTTATGCCGTGTGCAAATGTGACTGGCAAACATAAGCTTCCTCTGTTTGTTGTCGGAACAGCCAAAAAACCCTGTGCATTCAAGTCAGTCACGCTACCTGTGTGCTATCGAGGGCTAAAAATCGCTCGGGTCACACGAGATTTATTTTTGGATTGGTTTAAAACAGAATTCGTTCCAGCAGTTCGACAACATATGAAATCCGTCAATTTACCACAACGTGCTTTATCGTTGCTTGATAATTGTCCTGGCCATCCTTCTGCAGAAGAATTGTGCACTAATGACGGTGAAATTTCGGTAATGTTTTTACCCCCGTAACACGACTGCGCTGATCCAACCCATGAATCAGAATGTTATTCAAAGCATTTGGTTAGGATATCGTAAGTCGCTTCTTACAAATATTCTCAATTATCCTGTAAACAATGGAAATTTGGAAAATGCACTGAAAAAGGTAAATTTAAAAGATGTCATGTAGCTAACTGTCATCTAGCTAACTGTTGGGCATCTGTGTCTAAATTAACGATCAGCAAGTCGTGGAAAAATTTACTCCCAAATTTTATTGGTTCGGAAGTTTTAGAAAATGTGCAAACTGAAGAAATTCAGCTTGCGCTACTCATTAATCAGTTACAAAATTCGAACCCAATATCTAACCCTGAAGCTCTCCGGTGGAATGCTGAGACTGGCGACAGTTTGGCTCGAAACGAATCTTTAACAGATGACGAAATTACCAGAACAGTAACGGCAGAAGATGATGATGACGACGACGACCACCACCACCCTGTGGACTCCGTCAAAATGTCTCATTCTGAGGCTTTGGCGGCACTCAATACATCTACAAAATTTCGAAGCACATGAAATCATGCTCTTTAAACGTTTTAGAGACCGTGCACTTGATTTGAAAATAAGAACGGTCGCGCAGAAGAAAAAACTGACTTTTTTGCTCGCTGATAATATTTATTCACTTTATATGTTGTAATACCTTATGTAATATATACATGCATTATCTATACATTAAAAGTTTTGAGAAAAAAGGTTATTTTTTTAAAGCCTCGCTAATCCGGAAACCCCGTTAATCCGGACGCCTATGTGCCTGAATTCGTTCGGATTACCGGGGTTCTACTGTACCTACATTGCATTTTGACAGAGATATGTATGAAAAACCTCCATTTCTGGATAACAACAACTTCCGGTTAACCATTATTCAAGAATAACTCCTAAACAATCAGTGTTACGAAGAAATTTTTCATACAAAAGTTGTAGTAATGTACATTATCTATAACTTTTGTATGTAATTGTAAATACCTACATTGTATTCTGACAGAGATATTAGAGAAACAAAATTTTGTTCCGGTTAAACCGGAACTTCCGGTTAAGCGATATTCATCAAAAACTAATCAACTTTTGGCATTGTTAGGAAAATACTAAATATGAAGTTTGGAAAGGATCGGATAATTACTTTTTAAGATAGAGCGCACACAAACCTTTTTACCACAGACAGACAGTCACACACAGACAGACATGTTCGGGAAAATAGCTAAAACATGCTCTATGGGCCCCAAAACATCTATATCCGTCGAAATCTGGAGTTCGAATTTTTTTGCGAATACAATAATTTCTCTATACTACGTATAGGGAAAAAAGTAAAAACTGTCACACTGTAAACACTTCTAAAATATTTACCACAAGCCTTTCAAATGCTTATTTAACGTTAAAAGGGTTGTGTAAAGTCATATTTAGAGGGTTTATTTCTTCATCATTTAGGAATCATTTTACATTAGGAGCATTTTTTTTATTAAAATCGCACCAAAAATGTGTGATAGATGAAAAATATGCAAATTATCGAATTATTAAATCTGGAGGATCAAATACATAGACATATATTATTATTTTAAAACTTTTAGCCTAAATAACACAGAAATATTTCCCCCATTGGTAGCCAAAGGATTAATAAAAGTAAAAAATCATCCTATTATCATACAGACCTTTTCTTTTCACATATCCAGTATTATGTTAATACATGTGACTATGGATATGGGTTTCCATGCCAATTCGACAAGGTGATGTCCCTTTAGGCAACCGATTTTGACCAAATTCGGCAGATCGCTTTGATTTGATAACAAAATGAAAACCCCCTAAGCCGTTTTTTAATTAACGCTATTGTTTACGAAATATTACAATGTTTAAAAATTGAAATTATACAAAAGTGCCTTCGCATTCGAGGCCATATCTCCGGTAATATAGAAGATAAAAATACACAACATAGCTTAATTTAAAGGTCTTGCATCTGCTTATCACCAATTTTAACTGTTCAACCAATATAATCGACCCTTTAATTCCCTTCACCCTTGCCGACTGATGGAACCAATGGGAGTCATTACACTCCGGGAAAAGAAAGTCGCTTGGGCAGACTGAACGAGACGTTACAATCCCTCGATCAAACACCTATTTCAAGCAAAAAAATGTATAGATCAAGGAAATATCCGGCGAGGAAATTTCCACTGCTACCCGGGTAGTGAGTTTGCAATTTTTGACCTCAAATACCTCGGTTCCTAGGCCACGAGGGAACGTGTAATTTCAAATATTTCATTTTCGCACCATAAACTCTGCACCTGCCGAGTTTGAATTAAATCGGGCGGTAATACTCCGTTAATGTTTTTTTGGAGATTCTAGGTTCTTTTAAGGACCTGATCGCCGAGGCTTCCCGAGTCGAGAGTGAGTCGGGTGTCCGTGTGTCGCTGTCATTTTGCAGCATAGTTCCGCGGTCGGACCGTGGTTCTGAGGTTTGGAGTCGCGTTGTCGGCCTGAACCAAAGACTGCGGGACTTCTGTAGGAGCAACGGGGTCGGGTTCGTCGATTTGAGGCCGGTTCTTGATTCATGTCGGCTACCTCTTAATCGTTCTGGCGTTCATTATACTGCCCGGGCGGCGGAGCTGGTGGCACGTAGGATTTACGAGGTAAATAGGGTTTTTTTAGGTTAGACTATTATCAGAGTTCGCCACCCCAGGTAGTTTTAGAGTCCAATTCTTTCGGTTTAAATGAGAGCGATATAACGCAGATAGATTTGCGAGAGAAAAATTTAAATCTAAGGGGAAATAATCTACATCTACATCTACATTAATACCCTACAAGCCGCCTTTCGGCGTGTGGCAGGGGGTGTAAACACCAGTCGAATCTAAATTACTTCCTTATTCGGTTATTGTCACGTATTGTTCGCGGAAAGAATGAATCTCTGAAACGATTCGTCCTAGCATCTATTTCTCTTATCTTACGGTCATTATCGGATCGACCGACGTAGCAGGGGGGATGCACGATACCGATTGTATCTTCGGAAAATGTAGTTTCCCTGAATTTATTAAGCAATCGCAGCCTAGCTTCCAATCTCCTTTCTTTCAAGGATTCCCAACCTACGTCTGAGAGCATTTTTGTAACGCTTGCTTTTTTATCGTAGCATTTCTTAACAAAACGAACCGCTTTACGCTGCACTTTCTCGAGTTCGCGAGTACACGTTTCATCCGCCGGATCCCATATACTTGCCGCATATTCCAGAAGGGGTCTGACCAAGGTAAAATAACATCGCTCTCTCACCTTTTCGTCGCATTTACCGACAATACGCTTTTTAATAATATTAAGAAAGTACATTCAGCGGTAGGAATTATAGATAACACCCACGTAAATAGGCAAGTAGAAACGCATGATCTTAGTCCCCGAAATAGAAACAGTAGCATTGACAATAAAGAGAAATTCAATTCAAAAATCGTTACGGTTATTCCAAACAGAAATCCAACTTTAAAGCGCGAACTCAGAGATCTAAAAATAATAGTCGTGAATTGCAGAAGCATACGTAATAAGCAGGTGGAATTTCTTAACCTTACAAGGAGCACTTGCGCGGATATCATACTGGGATCTGAGAGTTGGTTAAGCGAAGACATTAATTCAAGCGAGATATTTCCTCCAGATTATGTGATATATCGCAAAGACAGACAGGGTAGAGTAGGCGGTGGAGTTTTTATCGCTGTAAAGAACCATTTGATTAGTCAGCGAGATGAGTTTGTAGAAAATAGCAGGAGCGAAATGATGTGGTGCTCGATTTTAAGACCTAACGGTAGTAAGATTTATGTTTGTTCATTGTATCGTCCTCCCGATGGCGAAATTGATTGTATTGACGATTTATCCGGGACGTTACAGATAATCGGTGAAAAAGTAATAGATCCCATCATAGTTGTAGGAGGAGATTTTAACCTACCACATATTAATTGGCGGAATTTAACATGCTCCAACTCTAGTAGAGAGAGAAAAGTTTCTCAAAAATTAATCGATACTTTCTCGTCGCATGCGATAGAACAGGTAAACATGACGAAGACTCGAACGACTCGTGCGGGTGAAGGTAACATCCTAGATTTACTAGCCACCACCCACCCACAATTGATAGCTAATCTCGATATAGTTGACGGTATTTCAGACCATGATGTCATAATGGCGGAGATGAAAGCAGTAGCGGTTAAATCTCTTAAGCCACCGAGGCAAGTATATGTAATTCGCAAAGCTAATTTTTCGGAGTTTAGGGTTTATATTAACGAGTGCAAGGATGATTTTTTCCGCTTCTTGGGTGCAAATACAGTAAATGATAGTTGGATAGAGTTTCTCCGGATAATCAAAGAGGGTTTAATTAAATTTGTTCCTACTAAGAGCGTGCGTGAGCGTAAAGAGCCACGGTGGACGAAACCTAAATTACGAGCATTACATAGGAAGCAAAGAGTCATTCACTCGCGATGGAGAAAACTCAAAGCATGCGGAACGAACCATGAGCTCGAAGAACAAAACTATAGAGAAGTGCGAAAGTTAGTTAAGGAAGAAGCGCGAAAAGAATACCAGGAATATAGATCTCGAACCCTATTAGAATCATTAGGTGGCGATCAGAAAGAATTTTGGTCATACGTGCGTGAGACCCGTGGAGGTCAGTTTTCTGTGCCTAGCCTCATAAGCGCAGAGGGAATTACCGTAAATAAATCAGAAGATAAAGCTAACTTACTTAACAGGCACTACCAGAAATGCTTCACTGTAGACAATGGTCAAGTTAAGGATTTTACCTCGCGCATTGATTCAGAGATGTGTCCCATCGAGATATCGGTTGATGGAATTGGAAAATTATTGCGAGATATTGATAGGAAAAAGGCGCCAGGACCCGAAGGTATTCCCGCTGTTGTAATAAAAACTTTAGCCGATGAAATTGCTCCGCTTTTACAGATTTTCTATCAGAAATCATTGGATGAGGGAACCGTCCCAATGTCGTGGAAAAAAGCTAATGTCACTCCGGTGCCTAAGAAAGGGCGCGCGTCAAAACCAGATGATTATAGGCCTATTTCATTAACTTCAATTTTTTGCAAAATAATGGAGCATATTATAGCGAGCTCTATCATGCGCTTTCTTTCCGAAAAGGGAGCAATCAGTCAGAGCCAGCACGGATTCCGTAAAGGTAGGTCTTGTGAGACCCAGTTAGCGCTTTTTATGAATGACGTATCTAAAGCAGCAGACGGCGGTGTTAGATCAGACGCAGTTTTCCTAGATTTCAGGAAAGCTTTCGACACAGTTTCTCACGAAAAGCTTATCCAAAAGCTGAGTGCCTACGCGATCGACGAAAAAGTTATCAGATGGACCGAATCTTTTCTAGAAAACAGATCTCAGCGAGTTGCGTTAGATGGAGTTTTATCCGAAGAAATAAGTATCTCATCAGGAGTTCCACAGGGAAGTGTTCTTGGTCCAATCTTATTTCTAATTTACATTAATGACCTCGTAGATAACGTAAAGAGTAAGGTTAGATTATTTGCCGATGATACCCTGATATACAGAGAGATTTTGACAGAAAACGATTGTAATGTGCTTCAAGACGACCTGGACGTAATATCAGGATGGTGTAAAGATTGGCAGCTGGATTTAAATATAAATAAATGTGTATCCATGAGTTTTACGCGCTCCACAAACATAATTCCCACGCAGTACCAAATCTCAGGTCATCCATTAGAGTTAGTTCACGACAACAAATACCTAGGAGTCACGTTTAGCAGTAACTTATCTTTTAAAGAACATATTCGAGATGCGATAGGAAAAGCGAATAGAATGCAAAGATTAACTGGTAGAACGTTGAGAGGATGCTCATCGAGAGTCAAAGAAATAGCTTACTTTTCTCTTATTCGTCCGAGTCTTGAATACTGCTGTGCGGTTTGGGACCCACACGAAGTAGGTTTAGTCTCAGATTTAGAGATGGTCCAGCGTAGAGCAGCCCGATTCGTTTGCGGGGATTTCAGGTTTGATAGCAGCGTTACGGCAATGATAGAGTCCCTCAGTTGGAATTCACTACAGATGAGAAGATCTGAATATCGACGGAAACTTTTCGAAAAGTTCAATCGTTCAGAATTTATAGACGAAGTAAGTGAAATGTTAGTGCCAGTAAGGAGCGAACGCGATCTCCGAGAGGCATCGACGAAGCGTTATAGGGAAGTAATCGCAAGGACGGATAATTACTTTTGGTCGTTTTTTCCCCAAGCTATTAGAGATGCTAATAGGTAGGAATGAATAATGGTGGTGTATTACACCCCCTGCCATACGCCTCTGGCGGCTCGCGGGGTATATATCTAAATCTAAAAATCTAAATGTTGGCAGTCTACTCCGCCGCAGCGGCGGCAAAGCTTAGCTGTAGGCAGGGCCTTGCGCAGGATTTGCTCGTGGGAGGGGTTTTTCAATGCCAATGAAAGCGCGCGTACGGAGAAGTCAGGTGCGCGCCGGTAGCGTGGGCTTTTAGGCCCTTTTGTGCATGGTGGAAACAATAAATAAAGAATGTATTCTTTCCACCATGCTTTTGTTCGTGAAACTCGATTTCTGATTAGCGCGTGTGACTCACCGAGACGAAAGAAGGAGTTCTGACAGACGTTAACATGAAAGTTGAAAGAGGCACTAAATTTTGGAAGAAAAAGTTTACTAAATGAAACATTGAATAAAATAATTTCATTTTATCCTATCTTCAATTCATCATTCGTGGAACTTTTTGTATGAAGGATCCTCATGGGGGGGGTTCGAACCCCCAAAATCCCCCCCCCCGTGCGCACGGGCCTGGCTGTAAGCATAGTTTATTTCGTCTGCTGCAGAAATATTGTAATAATTTACAATTACGGGTGCATAAGAGGATCTCGTGCTTTCCCGCTAGATTATGTTGCGATGATTTTCTCGGGTAAGCTGGCGGGTGAGTTAGGGCCGATAGCAACCTCGGCCATCATCCTCAGGTGTAGAAACGTCCGGGGGTTTATATACCGAAAATCCGAAACCTCTCACTTTTACAATCAGCTACGAGCTCAAGAGCGAACCTTCTCCCCATTTTAGGGGGGCACCTTTTACTTCTGTTTCTTTGTATTATCTGCTCGTGGGCCAATGGGCTCATTTTTTATTACAAGTGCAATTTATGTTTACTGTTGCTTTATTGACTACCATTTAATTTCTCAGATATTTTCTACTGCTTTATTCTGTAAGCAATACAATGTTTTTCGTTGAAATCCTCGCAGTTTATGTTTGCTAACTGGTTTACATAAATAAGTAATAAATTGATATCATAGAATTAATAAATACATAAAAATTGAATACCTAAAATGGCGGCATCTTAAACTCGAGACCATGGCGAAATTACCCCGGTAGCCGGGTTTATTCCACCACTGTGCAGTGTTTCATTAAAAATATTCTAACAATTCTGACAAAAAATAATTTAACAATTACTCAAAGCAACTAACCGTGCCAACTAACCCCTTCGTTGTTGGTTGGCAGGTTAGGTCGATTGTCGATCGATTATGACTTTGATGCAACCTCGACCTATCGAAAACGGTTAAGAACAATTTTTTTGCAGTATCATTACTCTAATGTATGTTATAATGTGATTATAATGTAAAGTTTACTGTGTTGTGTTGATCTGATTGATTGTATATTATTGACATGTCTTATACATGCATATGTATGTCGTTGGATAAATAAAAATTATTATTATTATTATTTAGGATTATAACAAATTTTACAGGTTCGTGTTTTCTTTTGAAATGCTTTTAATCTCGTGATTATGACGATCTTTTGCCCTTGTAACGTATCAAAATATGTTTAACTTCGAAAATTATATTAATAATTGAATAAACTAGACGAGTTATACATACTATTATCATTAAAATTAATCGAAATAATCCTTAAACGATGACCTTTAATCATACTACTCATCTGTTGCGCCTAAAGTAAGCAAAAGTTAAATAAAGCACATTTAACCGACACGAGTAGAATTTTACTGAAGCACGCACAAAAACAATTAATCACTACAACTTTTACAAAACTGCTCCGCCGGCAATATTGGTCCTGTAGATGGAGGGGGACAATACTAACAACCTACTGATTGATTTATAGCGCGATCTAGCGTTTATTGTATTAAATAACTCGACTGGGCCAACCAGCCCCTATGGCCAACAAGCCCCGGTCTCCCCTTTTGGTTTAGATATTCCTTTTGGTGAGTCTGCTAAGAGTAGAACAAGGGTTTACGGTTGATGTAAGCGTTTCCAAGAAAGCAGTGAAGAAGTTGAGGATGACGAGCGAAAATGAAGGAAAAATATTATTACGAATGGTCAATAAGGAGTACAACTCAAAAGTCCAACGTGTGATGCGATATGAAAAAACGCCCGGATTAGTGGCGAAACAATTCATGACTTTTGAACCTCGACAATGCGCCTGTTCTCACAACAAACCAACAATGTAATGATGCCCCAGCCTGCATATTCGCTAAACTATTTAGGCTCTGTGTAACTTTTTCCGTTCCGGAAAATAAAGAGAACCTCAAGGGATCGTCGTTTTGCAAGTAGGTATATAAGAGATTAAAAGCAATCGCTGAGACAACTAAAAGTTACTCCAAAGAACCAGTTCCAGAAACGTTTCAGGGATTGAAAATGAACGCTGAAATTACTGTATAATACGAGTAAAATGTAGCTTGCATACTGCAAGCAGATCGGCAATACTAATTTCATATATACATCATATCGGGACGGTCCTCAAGAGAAATAAAAAGGATTGAAATTTTTCTTAAAATTCGCTGACATTCCTGGTCTGGCATCAAACCCGGGTCTTTACTGTGAACTTACTATACAGCACAATAGAAGATCACCATCTCTAACTATGTGTGAAAATTCAAGCAGAAATATTGGCTACAACTGCCTCAAAATACGTTCTAATTTTTACGAAAGTAAATGGTTCTCTGGTTTCGAACCAAGGACGATCTTGGAAATTTAAAAAATGTTTCTAAAAGTTATTTATGATCCCAATCTACATGCTGAATTTCAAGTTTCTATATTATTGGGAAAGGTTTCAAAATAATTCCAAAAAATAGGATCAACTTCTGATTGCAGAGACACCTGGTGTCGAACCCAGGACATATTGTAAGCTTTGAATGCACAGTTTGATTTGTAAAGATTTGCTCTTCTATCATGCAAATCTTGAATTCGATAGCATGCCGGGAAGTACCTAAATTTTGTTTCCGTTATCTCCGTAAGAAATGCATTGAGAAGTGCAAATGGCCCTCTGGGATCGAACCAAGGACCATCAGCGAACATGTAAAATTTGATTATGAAATATATTCATGATATCTATCGACGTGCCGAGTTTCAAGTATCCACGTTCTCGGGAAAGGTTCCAAAAAAAATCTTAAAAATGCCACAATGCATTTTAAACGGCCGATTTTTGCCCCGACCTAGCATCGAACCATGGACAATATTCGAAGATGTCTTTCCAATTTTCGTTGGCTATGCACGGCTTCTAGTGATCCGTCGAATTTCTCTCGACTCTCTCCTTTTCCGGGAAATGCCTCAAAAAAGTTTTTGAAAATCCCCACCATGTAATCTTATGGGGAAAATCGCGACTTTGGGGCCTTCTGGAATCGAACCCATGACACCGAGGTTCAAAGTCGGCTTACACGTCATGGCCATAACGTCGTAAAAATTTCAAGTCGTTGGCACTTGTGGAACATGGTTAGAATTTTGATCCCCTATATCTATTATATATAGACGCTTCTCCGGATATACCTATACGAGTAAAATGTAGCTTGCATTCTGCAAGCAGATCGACAACACTAATTTCATAACGGCATTATATCGGGACGGTCCCGAAAAGGAAAAAAAGAATTTGAAAATATTCTTAAAATTAGCTTCAATTTAATCGTCTGGCATCGAACCCGGGTCTTTTTGGTGAAATTTCTATGCAGCACATCAGAAGATCATCTTCTCTAAATACGTGTGAAAATTCAAGCAGAAATATTGGCTGCAACTGCCTCAAACGAAGACCTACTTTTCACGAATGTTAATAGCTCTCTGGATTAGAACCAAGGACGATCTAGGAAATATAAAATATGTTTTCGAAATGTATCAATAAGTTCTATATATATGCCGAATTTCAAGTTTTAATATTATTGGGAAGGGGTTCAAAATAATTCTTAAACATCGGATCAGTGACTGATTGTAGAGACGCCTGCTGTCGAACACTGGATGTGTTGGAAGCTGTAAATGCACAAAATGACTTGCTAGGACTTGATCTAATTTCATACAAAGTTTAAAGTCGATATCATACCGGGAAGTACCTAAAATGTGTTTCCGTAATCCCCATAAGAAATGCATTGTGGAGTGCAAATGGCCCTCTGGGATTGAACCAAGGACCATCAGCGAATATGTAAAATTTTATTATGAAATATATTTATGATTTCCAACCCCATGCCAAATTTCAAGTTTCCATGCATTCGGAAAGGGGTCAAAAAAAAATCTTAAAAATCGCCACAATGCATTTTAAACGGCCGATTTTTGCCCCGACCTAGCATCGAACCCAGGATATTTTTCGTAAAACTCATTTATGTTTCCGATAGATCATGACCATATATATAGGCTCCTTGAGTTTTGATTCTCTACCTATCCGGAAAGTATTTTTTTTTATTCCCGAAAATCAAAGCAATGCATTTAAACGGGAAAAATCTGGACTTTGGGGCCCTCTGGAATCGAACCCATGACCCTGAGGATCAGAATCGAAATTTTTCTGGCGGTTACACGTTATGGCCAATAAGTCGTAAAAATTTCAAGCCAAGGACGCTTGTGGTTTAGGCTGTGAATTAGTATCCTATCTATCTATCTATCTATGTAGGTACGAGTAATATGTTGCTTGCATACTGCAAGCACATCGATAACACAATTATTTTGTCGGCATCAAATAGAGTGAGTCCTCAAAAGAAAAAAAAATGGATGGAAAATATTCTTAATTTCCGCTGCAAATTATTTGTCTGGCATCGAACCCAGGTCTTCCCGGTCATACTTACTATGCAGCACCATAGAAGATCACCATCTGTAACTATGTGTGAAAATTCAAGTAGAAATTTTAACTGCAACTGCCTTAAACGACGTCCTACTTTTCCTTTATATTTCTTATGAGAGAAATGTTAATGTGCTCTGGCATCGAACCCAGGAATATTACGGTCTTCTGAAAACTGTTTTCTTAAACCAGTTTTAGCCATACATCTTCCAGCCAAGTACGAACTTCCTATCATTTCGATAAGTGCATCAGAAAATAATGAAATACTAACCCAATATATTTTAAACGGGAGACAAATTTGCCGCCCGGCATCGAACCCGGATCTTTCTGGTAATACTTCCAATGCAACATAATAGAAGATCACTATCTCTAACTATGTGTGAAAATTCAAGCAGAAATATTGGCTGCAACTGCCTCAAACGACGACTTACTTTTCCCTTATATTCCTTATGAGAGAAATGTTAATGTGCTCTGGCATCGAACCCAGGAATAGTACGGGCTTAAGAAATGTTTTTTCTTAAACCAATTCTTAATATATATCTTATAGCTGAGCGAAAAGTTCCTTACATTCCGGTAAGTGCATCAAAAAAATTAATGAAAAACTATCCCCATGCATTTTAAATGCGGGATATTTGCATCGTCCTAGCATCGAACCCAGGACGTTCTTATTAGTAGTCAAAAATATGAATTAGTATCCTATCTGGGTATCTGGGTATCTAGGTATCTATTATATATAGATGCTTCTCCGGATTCATTCATGTATCCATATATATATATATACGAGTAAAATGTAGCTTGCATACTGCAAGCAGATCGACAACACTAATTTTATATCGGCATCATATTGGGACGATCCTCAAAAGAAAAAAAAAGGATTGAAGTTTTTCTTAAAATTCGCTGACATTTCATCGTCTGGCATCGAACCCACTTTACTGTGAACTTACTATGCAGCACAATAGTAGATCACCATCTCTAACTATGTATGAAAATTCAAGCAGAAATATTGGCTGCAACAGCCTCAAAAGACGTTCTGATTTTCACGAATGTAAATAGCTCTCTGGATTCGAACCAAGGGCGATCTTGGAAATCTAAAAGATATTTCTGAAAGTTATTTATGATTTCTATCTATATGCAGAATTTCAAATTTCTATATTATTGGGAAAGGTTTCCAAATAATTCCTAAAAATCGGATCAACTTCTGATTGCAGAGACACCTGGTGTCGAACCCAGGACATATTGTAAGCAGTGCATGCAACGTTTGATTTGTAAAGACTTTTTCTTGTATCTTGCAAAGTTTGAAGTCGATAGCATGCCGGGAAGTACCTTAATTTTGTTTCCGTTATCTCCGTAAGGAATGCATTGAGAAGTGCAAATGGTCCTCTGGGATCGAACCAAGGACCATCAGCGAACATGAAAAATTTGATTACGAAATATATTTATGATATCTATCGACGTGCCGAGTTTCAAGTATCCATGTTATCGGGAAAGGACCCAAAAAAATTTTTCAAAATCGCCGCAATGCATTTTAAACGGCCGATTTTTGCCCCGACCTAGCATCGAACCATGGACCATATTCGGCAATGTCTTTCTGATTTACGTTGGATTTGCACGGCTTCTAGCGATCCCTTGAATTTCAACTCTGTACTTTTCCGGGAAGTGCCTCAAAAAAATTTTCGAAAATCCCCGCCATGTATTCTTATGGAGAAAATCGCGACTTTGGGGCCCTCTGGAATCGAACCTATGACACTGAGGATCAAAATCGCAATTTTTCTGGCGGTTACACGTTATGGCCAATACGTCGTAAAAATTTCAAGTCAATGACGCTTGTGGTTTAGGCTGTGAATTAGTATCCTATCTATCTATCTAGGTATATACATGAATGAATCCGGAGAAGCATCTATATATAATAGATATATAGAGAGGATACAAACTCACAGCCTAAACCACAAGAGTGATTGAGTTGAAATTTTTACGACATATTGGCCATAACGTGTAACCTCCAGAAAAATTGCAATTTTGAACCTCAGTGTCATGGGTTCGATTCCGGAGGGCCCCAAAGTCCCGATTTTTCCCGTTTAAATGTATTGCTTTGATTTTCGGGAATTAAAAAAAAATACTTCCCGGATAGGTAGAGAATCAAAACTCAAGGAGCTTACATATATGGTCATGATCTATCGAAAACATAAATGAGTTTTACGGAAAATATCTTGGGTTCGATGCTAGGTCGGGGTAAAAATCGGCCGTTTAAAATGCATTGTTGCGATTTTTAAGATTTTTTTTGGACCTTTTCCCGATGGCATGGAAACTTGAAACTCGGCATGGAGTTGGAGATCATAAATATACTGAATAATTAAATTTTACATATTCGCTGATGGTCCTTGGTTCGATCCCAGAGGGCCATTTGCACTCCACAGTGCATTTCTTATGGGGATAACGGAAACACATTTTAGGTACTTCCCGGTATGATATCGACTTCAAACTTTGTATGAAATTACATCAAGTCCTAGCAAGTCATTTTGTGCATTTACAGCTTCCAATACGTTCAGGGTTCGACACCAGGCGTCTCTACAATCAGTAAATTATCCGATTTTTAAGAATTAATTTAAATCCCTTCCAAATAATATTAAAACATGAAATTAGGTATATAGAGAGAGAACGTAGATACATTTCAAGAACATATTTTATATTTCCTAGATCGTCCTTGGTTCGAATCCAGAGAGCTATCAACATTCGTGAAAAGTAGGTCTTCCTTTGAGGCAGTTGCAGCCAATATTTCTGCTTGAATTTTCACACGTATATAGAGAAGATGATCTTCTGATGTGCTGCATAGAAATTTCACCAAAAAGACCCGGGTTCGATGCCAGACGATTAAATTGAAGCGAATTTTAAGAATATTTTTAATCCTTTTTTTCCTTTCCGGGACGTCCCGATATAATGCCGTTATGAAATTAGTGTTGTCGATCTGCTTGCAGTATGCAAGCTACATTTTACTCGTATATATGAATGAATCCGGAGAAGCATCTATATACGAGTAAAATGTTGCTTGCATACTGCAAGCAGATCGACAACACTATTTTCATGTCGGCATCATATCGGGACGGCCATCAAAAGAAAAAATGGATTGAAATTTTTCTTAAAATTCACTGAAATTCCATCTCTGGCATCGAACCGGGTCTTTACTGTTGAAGTTACTATGCAGCACAATAGAACATCGCCATCTCTAACTATGTGTGAAAATTCAAGCTGAAATATGGGCTACAACTGCCTCAAAAGACGTTCTCATTTTCACGAATTATATGGCTCTCTGGATTCGAACCAAGGACGATCTTGGAAATCTAAAAAATGTTTCTGAAAGTTATTTATGATCTCTATCTACATGCCGAATTTCAAGTTTCTATATTGTTGGGAAAGGGTTCAAAATAATTATTGAAAATCGGATCAGTTACTGATTTTAGAGACGCCTGGTGTCGAACCCAGGACACATTGACAGCTGGGAATGCACAGTTTGATTTGTATGCACTTAATCTTTCTTAGTGCAAAGTTGAAAGTCTTTATCGTGCCGGGAAGTACCTATAATTTGTTTCCGTTATCTCCGTAAGAAATGCATTGAGGAATTTAAATGGCCCTCTGGGATCGAACCAAGGACAATCAGCGAATATATAAAATTGGATCCTGAAATTTATTATTGATCTCCAACTCCATGCCGAATTTCAAGTTTCCATGCCATCGGGAAACTTTCCAAAAAAAATCTTAAAAATCGCCACAATGCAATTTAAACGGCCGATTTTTGCCCCGACCTAGCATCGAACCCAGGATATTTTCCGTAAAACTCATTTATGTTTTCGATAGATCATGACCATATATATAGGCTCCTTGAGTTTTGATTCGCTACCTATCCGGAAAGCATTTTTTTTTAATTCCCGAAAATCAAAGCAATGCATTTAAACGGGAAATATCGGGACTTTGAGGCCCTCTGGAATCGAACCCATGACATCGAGGTTCAAAATCGCAATTTTTCTGGAGGTTATACGTTATGGCCAATATGTCGTAAAAATTTCAAGCCATTGACGCTAGTGGTTTAGCCTGTGACTTTGTATCCTATCTATATACCTATCTATCTATCTATTATATATAGATGCTTCTCCGGATTCATTCATGTATCCATATATATATACGAGTAAAATGTTGCTTGCATACTGCAAGCAGATCGACAATACTATTTTCATGTCGGCATCATATCCGGACGGCCATCAAAAGAAAAAAAAGATTGAAATTTTTCTTAAAATTTGCCTAAATTCCATCGTCTGGCATCGAACCCGGGTCTTTACTGTGAACTTACTCTTACTTACTGTGAATGCAGCACAATAGAACATCACCATCTCTAACGATGTGTGAAAATTCAAGCAGAAATATGGGCTACAACTGCCTCAAAAGACGTTCTAATTTTCACGAATGTAAATGGCTCTCTGGATTCGAACCAAGGACGATCTTGGAAATCTAAAAAATGTTTCTGAAAGTTATTTATGATCTCTATCTATATGCCGAATTTCAAGTTTCTATATAATTGGGAAATGGTTCCAAAAAATTCTTAAAAATCGGATCATTTACTGATTGTAGAGACGCCTGGTGGTAAAACCAGGAAACATTGGTAGCTGTGAATTCACAGTTTGATTAGTAATGACTTGATCTTATCTTATGCAAAGTTTCAAGTAGATATAATATCGGGAAGCACCTAAAATGTGTTTCCGTAATCTCCATAAGAAATGCATTGAGGAATGTAAATGGCCCTCTGGGATCGAACCAAGGACCATAAGGGAATATTTAAAATTTGATTATGAAATATAATTATGATATCTAACGCCATGCCGAATTTCAAGTTTCTATGCCATCGGAAAAGGGTTCAAAAAAAAACTTAAAAATCGCCGCAATGCATTTTAAACGGCCGACTTTTGCCCCGTCCTAGCATCGAACCTAGGATAATATTCCTAGATATCTTTATGGTTTTCTTTTGATATGGGGGGCATCTAGCGATCCCTCGAGTTTCAACTCTCTCCTTTTCCGGGAAGTGCCTAAAATAAATTTTCGAAAATCCCCGCCATGTAATCTTATGGGGAAAATCGCGACTTTGGGGACTTCTGGAATCGAACCCATGATACCGAGGATCAAAGTCGCTTTTTTCCTGGGGGTTTCACGTTATGGCCAATACGTGGTAAAAATTTCGAGTCAATGACGCCAGTAGTTTAGCCTGTGAATTAGTATCCTATCTGGGTATCTGGGTATCTGGGTATCTGGGTATATCATGAGTGAATCCGGAGAAGCATCTATCTATTATACGAGTAAAATGTTGCTTGCATACTGCAAGCAGATCGACAACATTAATTTCATATCGGCATTATATCGGGACGGTCCTCAAAAGAAAAAGAAAAAGGATTGAAAATATCCCTAGAATTCGCTGAAATTTCATCGCCTGGCATCGAACCCGGGTCTTACTGGTGAACATACTATGCAGCACAATAGAGGATCACCATCTTTAACTATGTGTGAAAATTCAATCAGAAATATTGGCTACAACTGCCTCAAAAGACGTTCTAATTTTCACGAATGTAAATGGCTCTCTGGATTCGAACCAAGGACGATCTTGGAAATCTAAAACATGATTTTGAAACATATCTATGATTTCTATCTACATACCAAATTTCATGTTTCTATATTGTTGGGAAAAGGTTCAAAATAATCATTGAAAATCGGGTCAGTTACTGATTGTAGAGACGCCTGGTGTCGAACCCAGGACACATTGATAGCTGTAAATGCACTGCTTGATTTGTATGGACTTGATCTTTCTACATGCAAAGTTTGAAGTCGATAACATGCCGGAAAGTACCTAAATTTTGTTTCCGTTATCTCCGTAAGAAATGCATTGAGAAGTGCAAATGGCCCTCTGGGATCGATCCAAGGACCATCAGCGAACATGTAAAATTTTATTATGAAATATATTCATGATATCTATCCACGTGCCGAGTTTCAAATATCCATGTTATCGGGAAAGGATCCAAAAAAAATCTTCAAAATCGCCGCAATGCATTTTAAACGGCCGATTTTTGCCCCGACCTAGCATCGAACCATGGACTAAATTCTAAAATGTCTTTCTGATTTTCGTTGGATACGCACGGCTTCTAGCGATCCCTGGAGTTTCAACTTTTTCTCTCTCCGGGAAGTGCCCCAAAAAAATTTTCGAAAATCCCCGCCATGTATTCTTATGGAAAAAATAGCGACTTTGGGGCCCTCTGGAATCGAACCCATAACCATGAGGATCAAAATCGCAATTTTTCTGGCGGTTACACGTTATGGCCAATACGTCGTAAAAATTTCAAGTCAAGGACGCTTGTGGTTTAGGCTGTGAATTAGTATCCTATCTATCTATCTATCTATCTATCTATCTATCTATCTATCTATATAGGTATATCCATGAATGAATCCGGAGAAGCATCTATATATAATAGATATAGATGCTTCTCCGGATTCATTCATGTATCCATCTATTATATATAGATGCTTCTCCGGATTCATTCATGTATCCATATATATATATATATAGAGAGGATACAAACTCACAGCCTAAACCGCAAGAGTGATTGAGCTGAAATTTTTACGACATATTGGCCAAAACGTATAACCTCCAGAAAAATTGCGATTTTGATCCTCAGTGTCATGGGTTCGATTCCAGGGGGCTCCAAAGTCCCGATTTTTCCCGTTTAAATTCATTGCTTTGATTTTCGGGAATTAAAAAAAAATACTTCCCGGATAGGTAGAGAATCAAAACTCAGGGAGCCTTTATATATGGTCATGATCTATCGAAAACATAAATGAGTTTTACGGAAAATAACCTGGGTTCGATGCTAGGTCGATGCAAAAATCTGCCGTTTAAAATGTATTGTGGCGATTTTTAAGATTTTTTTTGGACCCTTTCCCGATGGCATGGAAACTTGAAATTCGGTATGGGGTTGGATATCATAAATATATTTCATAATCGATTTTTATGTTTTCCCTGATGTTCCTTGGTTCGATCCCAGATGGCCATTTACATTCCTCAATGCATTTCTTATGGAGATAACGGAAACAAGTTTTAGGTACTTCCCTGCATGCTATCGACTTAAAACTTAGCATGATGGAAGAACCAGTCTAAACAAATCAAACTATGCATTCATAGCTATCAATGTGTCCTGGGTTCGACACCAGGTGTCTCTGCAATCAGAAGTTGATCCGAATTTTAGGAATTATTTTGAAACCTTTCCCAATAATATAGAAACTTGAAATTTGGCATATAGATTGAGATCAATAATAACTTTCAGAAACATTTTTTAAATTTCCAAGATCGTCCTTGGTTCGAGTCCCGAGAGCCATTTACAATCGTGAACATTAGAGCGTCTTTTGAGGCAGTTGTAGCCAATATTTCTGCTTGAATTTTCACACATAGTTAGAGATGGTGATCTTCTATTGTTTTTCATAGTAGGTTTTCAGTAAGACCCGGGTTCGATGCCAGACTATGACATTTCAGCGAATTTTAAGAAAAAATTAAATCCTTTTTTTTCTTTTGAGGACCGTCCCGATATAATGCCGATATGAAATTAGTGTTGTCGATCTGCTTGCAGTATGCAAGCTACATTTTACTCGTATATATATATATATAGAGAGGATACAAACTCACAGCCTAAACCACAAGAGTGATTGAGCTGAAATTTTTACGACATATTGGCCATAACGTATAACCTCCAGAAAAATTGCGATTTTGATCCTCAGTGTCATGGGTTCGATTCCAGGGGGCTCCAAAGTCCCGATTTTTCCCGTTTAAATGCATTGCTTTGATTTTCGGGAATTAAAAAAAAATACTTCCCGGATAGGTAGAGAATCAAACCTCAGGGAGCCTTTATATATGGTCATGATCTATCGAAAACATAAATGAGTTTTACGGAAAATAACCTGGGTTCAATGCTAGGTCGATGCAAAAATCTGCCGTTTAAAATGGATTGTGTTGATTTTTAAGATTTTTTTTGGACCCTTTCCCGATGGCATGGAAACTTGAAATTCGGTATGGGGTTGGATATCATAAATATATTTCATAATCGATTTTTATGTTTTCCCTGATGTTCCTTGGTTCGATCCCAGAGGGCCATTTACATTCCTCAATGCATTTCTTATGGAGATAACGGAAACAAGTTTTAGGTACTTCCCTGCATGCTATCGACTTAAAACTTAGCATGATGGAAGAACCAGTCTAAACAAATCAAACTATGCATTCATAGCTATCAATGTGTCCTGGGTTCGACACCAGGTGTCTCTGCAATCAGAAGTTGATCCGAATTTTAGGAATTATTTTGAAACCTTTCCCAATAATATAGAAACTTGAAATTTGGCATATAGATTGAGATCAATAATAACTTTCAGAAACATTTTTTAAATTTCCAAGATCGTCCTTGGTTCGAGTCCCGAGAGCCATTTACAATCGTGAACATTAGAGCGTCTTTTGAGGCAGTTGTAGCCAATATTTCTGCTTGAATTTTCACACATAGTTAGAGATGGTGATCTTCTATTGTTTTTCATAGTAGGTTTTCAGTAAGACCCGGGTTTGATGCCAGACTATGACATTCCAGCGAATTTTAAGAAAAAATTAAATCCTTTTTTTTTCTTTTGAGGACCGTCCCGATATAATGCCGATATGAAATTAGTGTTATCGATCTGCTTGCAGTATGCAAGCTACATTTTACTCGTATATAATAGATATATATATATATAGAGAGGATACAAACTCACAGCCTAAACCACAAGAGTGATTGAGCTGAAATTTTTACGGCGTAATGGCCATAACGTGTAACCACCAGAAAAATTGCGATTTTGATCCTCAGTGTCATGGGTTCGATTCCAGAGGGCTCCAAAGTCCCGATTTTTCCCGTTTAAATGCATTGCTTTGATTTTCGGGAATTAAAAAAAAATACTTTCCGGATAGGTAGAGAATTGAAACTCAAGGAGCCTATATATATGAACATGATCTATCGAAAACATAAATGAGTTTTACGAAAAATATCCTGGGTTCGATGCTAGGTCGGGGCAAAAATCGGCCGTTTAAAACGCATTGTGGCGATTTTTAAGATTTTTTTTGGACCCCTTTCCGAATGCATGGAAACTTGAAATTTGGCATGAGGTTGGAGATTATAAATATATTTCATAATCAAATTTATTAATTTAAAATATTCGCTGATGGTCCTTGGTTCGGTCCCAGAGGGCCATTTACATTCCTCCATGCATTTCTTATGGAGATAACAGTAAAAGGTTTTAGGTACTTCCCGGCATGATATCGACTTCAAAATTTGTATGAATTAAGATGAAGTCCTAATAAATCATACTGTGCATTCACAGCTACCCATATTTCCTGGGTTCGACACCAGGCGTCTCTACAATTAGTAAATTATCCGATATTTAAGAATTAATTTAAAACCCTTCACAATAATATTATAACATGAAATTAGGCATATAGATAGAGAACATAGATACATTTCAAAAACGTGTTTTAAATTTCATAGATCGTCCTTGGTTCGAATCCAGAGAGCCATTTACATTATTGAAAAGTAGGACGTCGTTTGAGGCAGTTAAAGCCAATATTTCTGCTTGAATTTTCACACATAGTAAGAGATGGTGATTTTCTGTTGTGCTGCATAGTAAGTTCACCATTAAGACCCAGGTTCGATGCCAGACGATTAAATTGCAGTGAATTTTAAGAATATTTTCAAACCTTTTTTTTCTCTTTTGATGGCCTTCCCGATATGATGCCGACATGAAATTAGTGTCTCGATCTGCTTGCAGTATGCAAGCTACATTTTACTCGTATGATATATGAATGAATCCGGAGAAGCATCTATATATAATAGATATATATATAGAGAGAGGATACAAACTCACAGCCTAAACCACAAGAGTGATTGAGCTGAAATTTTTACGGCGTATTGGCCATAACGTGTAACCACCAGAAAAATTGCGATTTTGATCCTCAGTGTCATAGGTTCGATGCCAGGGGGCTCCAAAGTCCCGATTTTTCCCGTTTAAATGCATTACTTTCCGGACAGGTAGAAAATCAAACTTCAAGGAGCCTATATATATAGTCAGGATCTATCGAAAACATTAATGAGTTTTACTTAAAATATCCTGGGTTCGATGCTAGGTCGAGGCAATAATCTTCCGTTTAAAATGCATTGTGGCGATTTTTAAGATTTTTTTTGGACCCCTTTGCAATGGCATGGAAACTTGAAATTCGGTATGAGGTTAGATACTATAAAAATATATCATAATCGAATTTTGCATATTCGCTGATGGTCCTTGGTTCGATCCCAGAGGGACATTTATATTCCTCAATGCATTTCTTACGGAGATAACGGAAACAAATTTTAGGTACTTCCCGGCATGCTATCGACTTAAAACTTAGCATGATAAAGGAACTAGTCCTAACAAATCAAACTATGCATTCATAGCTATCAATGTGTCCTTGGTTCGACACCAGGTGTCTCTGCAATCAGAAGTTGATCCGATTTTTAGGAATTATTTTGAAACCTTTCCCAATAATATAGAAACTTGAAATTTGGCATATAGATAGAGATCATAAATAACTTTCAGAAACATCTTTTAGATTTCCAAGATTTTCCTTGGTTCGAATCCAGAGAGCCATTTACATTCGTGATAATTAGAACGTCTTTTGAGGCAGTTGTAGCCAATATTTCTGCTTGAATTTTCGCACATGGTTAGAGATGATGATCTTCTATTGTGCTGCTCAGTTAGTTTACCAGTACGACCCGGGTTCGATGCTAGAGGATGAAATTTCAGCGAATTTTAAGAAAAATTTCAATCCTTTTTTTTTCTCTTGAGGACCGTCCCGATATGATGCCGATATGAAATTAGTATTGCCGATCTGCTTGCAGTATGCAAGCTACATTTTACTCGTAATAGATATATATATATAGGGGATCAAAATTCTAACCATGTTCCACAAGCGCCACTGCTTTGAAATTTTTACCACGTTATGGCCATGACGTGTAACCTCCAGGAAAAAGCCGACTTTGAACCTCGGTGTCATGGGTTCGATTCCAGAAGGCCCCAAAGTCGCGATTTTCCCCATAAGATAACATGGCAGAGATTTTCGAAAATTTTTTTGAGGCACTTCCCGGAAAAGGAGAGATTTGAAATTCAAGAGATCGCTAGATGCCGTGCATATCTAAAGTAAACCATAAAGACATCTATGAATATTATCCTTGGTTCGATGCTAGGTCGGGGCAAAAATCGGCCGTTTAAAATGCATTGTGGCGATTTTTAAGATTTTTTTTGGACTTTCCCGATAACATGGATACTTGAAATTCGGTATGAAGTTAGATACCATAAAAATATATCATAATCAAATTTTACATATTCGCTGATGGTCCTCGGTTCGATCCCAGAGGGCCATTTACATTCCTCAATGCATTTCTTACGGAGATAACGGAAACAAATTTTAGGTACTTCCCGGCATGCTATCGACTTCGAACTTTGCCTGATAAAAGAAAAGGTCTTTAATAATCAAACTGTGCATTCACAGCTTACAATATTTCTAGGGTTCGACACCAGGTGTCTCTGTATTCAGAAGTTTATACGATTATTAGGAATTATTTTGAAATCTTTCCCAATAATATAGAAACTTGAAATTCGGCATGTAGATAGATATTATAAATAACTTTCAAAAACATATTTAAGATTTCCAAAATCATCCTATGTTCGACTCCAGAGAGCCATTTACATTCGTGAAAATTAGAGCGTCTTTTGAGGCAGTTGTAGCCATTATTTCTGCTTGAATCTTCACACATAGTTAGAGATGGTGATCTTCTATTGTGCTGCATAGTAATTTTGCTCTTTTGAGAACCGTCCCGATATGATGCCGATATGAAATTAGTATTGCCGATCTGCTTGCAGTATGCAAGCTTCATTTTACTCGTACCTATATATATATACGAGTAAAATGTTGCTTGCATACTGCAAGCAGATCGACAACACTAATTTCTTGTCGGCATCATATCGGGACGGCCCTCAATAGAAAATAAAAAGTGATTGAAAAAGTTCTTAAAATTCGCTGCAATTTAATCGTCTGGCATCCAACCTAGGCCTTCATGGTGAACGTAATATGCGGCACAACAGAAAATCACCATCTCTTACTATCTGTGAAAATTCAAGCAGAAATATTGGCTCCAACTGCCTCAAACGACGTCCTACTTTTCAATAATGTAAATGGCTCTCTGGATTCGAACCAAGTACGATCTAGGAAATCTAAAATATGTTTTTGAAATGCATCTATGTTCTCTATCTATATACCTAATTTCATGTTTTAATATTATTGGGAAGGGGTTCAAAAAAATTCCTAAAAATCGGATAATTTACTGATTGTAGAGACGCCTGGTGTCGAACCCAGGAAATATTGTTAGCTGGGAGTGGACATTATGACTTATAAGTTCTTCATCTTATATTATGCAAAGGTTGAAGTCGATATCATGCCGGGAAGTACCTGAAACCTTTTTCCGTTATCTCCATAAGAAATGCATTGAGGAATGTAAATGGCTCTCTGGGATCGAACCAAGGACCATCAGCGAATATGTAAAATTTGATTATGAAATAAATATGAGCTCCAACTTCATGCCGAATTTCAAGTTTCCATGTCATCGGGAAGGGGTCAAAAAAAAATCTTAAAAATTGCCACAATGTATTTTAAACGGCCGATTTTTGCCTTGACCTAGCATCGAACCCAGGATATTTTTTCGTAAAACTCATTTATTTTTTCGATAGATCATGACCATATATATCGGCTCCTTGAGTTTTAAGTCCCTACCTATCCGGCAAGTATTTTTTAAAAATTCCCGAAAATCAACGCTATGCATTTAAATGGGAAAAATCGGGACTTTGGGGCCCTCTGGAATCGAACCCATGACACTGAGGTTCAAAATCACAATTTTTCTGGTGGTTACACGATATGGCCAATACGTCGTAAAAATTTCAAGCCGATGACGCTTGTGGTTTAGGCTGTGAATTAGTATCCTATCTATATACCTATCTATATATATCTATTACGAGTAAAATGTTGCTTGCATACTGCAAACAGATCGACAACACTATTTTCATGTGGGCATCATATCGGGACGGCCATTAAAAGAAAAAATTGATTGAAATTTTTCTTAAAATTCCCCGAAATTCCATCGTCAGGCATCGAACCCGGGTCTTTACTGTGAACTTACTATGCAACAAAATAGAACATCACCATCTGTAACTATTTGTGAAAATTCAAGCAGAAATATGGGCTACAACTGCCTCAAAAGACGTTCTAATATTCACGAATTTAAATGTCTCTCTGGATTCGAACCAAGGACGATCTTGGAAATCTAAAATATGTTTCAGAATTTTATTTATGATTTCTATCTATATGCCGAATTTAAAGTTTCTATATTATTGGCAAAGGTTTCAAAATAATTCCTAAAAATCAGATCAACTTCTGATTGCAGAGACACCTGGTGTCGAACCCAGGACACATTGGTAGCTGTGAATGCATTGTTTGATTTGTATGGACTTGATCTTTCTATATGCAAAGTTTGAAGTCGATATCGTGCCGGGAAGTACCTAAAATTTGTTTCCGTTATCTCCGTAAGAATTGCATTGAGGAATTTAAATGTCCCTCTGGGATCGAACCAAGGACCATCAGCGAATATGTAAAATTCGATTATGAAATACTTTTATGGTATCTAACCTCATACGGAATTTAAAGTTTCTATGCCATCGGAAAAGGGTCCTAAAAAAATCTTAAAAATCGCCACAATGCATTTTAAACGGCCGATTTTTGCCCCGACCTAGCATCGAACCAAAGATAATATTCGTGGATGTCTTAATGGTTTCCTTTAGATATGCACGGCATCTTGCGGTCCATTGAATTTCAACTCTCTCCTTTTCCGGGAAGTGCCTCAAAAAAATTTACGAAAATCCCCGCCATGTATCCTTATGGGGAAAATTGCGACTTTGGGGCCTTCTGGAATCGAACCCATGACACCGAGGTTCAAAGTCGGCTTTTTCCTGGAGGTTACACGTTATGGCCAATACGTCGTAAAAATTTCAAGTCGTTGGCACTTGTGGAACATGCTTAGACTTTTGATCCCCAGTGTATATATATATATATATATATATAAGTATATCCGGAGAAGCGTCTATATATAATAGATATATAGATGCTTCTCCGGATTCATTCATGTATCCATATATATATACGAGTAAAATGTTGCTTGCATACTGCAAGCAGATCGGCAACACTATTTTCATGTCGGCATCATATCCGGACGGCCATCAAAAGAAAAAAAAAGATTGAAATTTTTCTTAAAATTTGCCTAAATTCCATCGTCTGGCATCGAACCCGGGTCTTTACTGTGAACTTACTATGCAGCAGAATAGAACATCACCATCTCTAACGATGTGTGAAAATTCAAGCAGAAATATGGGCTACAACTGCCTCAAAAGACGTTCTAATTTTCACGAATTTAAATGGCTCTCTGGATTCGAACCAAGGACGATCTTGGAAATCTAAAAAAAATTTCTGAAAGTTATTATTTATCACTATCTATATGCCGAATTTCATGTTTCTATATAATTAGGAAATGGTTCCAAAAAATTCTTAAAAATCGGATCATTTACTGATTGTAGAGACGCCTGGTGGTAAAACCAGGAAACATTGGTAGCTGTGAATTCACAGTTTGATTAGTAATGACTTGATCTTATCTTATGCAAAGTTTCAAGTAGATATAATATCGGGAAGCACCTAAAATGTGTTTCCGTAATCTCCATAAGAAATGCATTGAGGAATGTAAATGGCCCTCTGGGATCGAACCAAGGACCATAAGGGAATATGTAAAATTTGATTATGAAATATAATTATGATATCTAACGCCATGCCTAATTTCAAGTTTCTATGCCATCGGAAAAGGGTTCAAAAAAAAACTTAAAAATCGCCGCAATGCATTTTAAACGGCCGACTTTTGCCCCGTCCTAGCATCGAACCTAGGATAATATTCGTAGATATCCTTATGGTTTTCTTTTGATATGGGGGGCATCTAGCGATCCCTCGAGTTTCAACTCTCTCCTTTTCCGGGAAGTGCCTCAAATAAATTTTCGAAAATCCCCGCCATGTAATCTTATGGGGAAAATCGCGACTTTGGGGCCTTCTGGAGTCGAACCCATGATACTGAGGATCAAAGTCGGTTTTTTCCTGAGGGTTTCACGTTATGGCCAATACGTGGTAAAAATTTCGAGTCAATGACGCCAGTAGTTTAGCCTGTGAATTAGTATCCTATCTATCTATCTATCTATATAGGTATATATATGAATGAATCCGGAGAAGCATCTATATATATTATATATATACAAGTAAAATGTAGCTTGCATACTGCAAGCAGATCGGCAATACTAATTTCATATCGGCTTCAAATCGGGACGGTCCTCAAAAGAAAAAAAAAATGATTGAAATTTTTCCTAATATTCGCTGACATTTCATCGTCTGGCATCAAACCCGGGTCTTACTGTTGAACTTACTATGCAGTACAATAGAAGATCACCATCTCTAACTATGTGTGAAAATTCAAGCAGAAATATTGGCTACAACTGCCTCAAAAGACGTTCTAATTTTCACGAATGTTAATGGCTCTCTGGATTCAAACTAAGGACGATCTTGGAAATCTAAAACATGTTTCTGAAAGTTATTTATGATCTCTATGTATAAGCCGAATTTCAAATTTGTATATTATTGGGAAAGGTTTCAAAATAATTCCTAAAAATCGGATCAACTTCTGATTGCAGAGACACCTGGTGTCGAACCCAGGACATATTGTAAGCTGTGAATGCAAAGTTTGATTTGTAAAGACTTCTTCTTGTATCATGCAAAGTTTGAAGTCGATAGCATGCAGGGAAGTACCTAAATTTTGTTTCCGTTATCTCCGTAAGAAATGCATTGAGAAGTGCAAATGGTCCTCTGGGGTCGAACCAAGGACCATCAACGAACATGTAAAATTTGATTATGAAATATATTTATGATATCTATCGACGTGCCGAGTTTCAAGTATCCATGATATCGGGAAAGGATCCAAAAAAAATCACCATAATCGCCGCAATGCATTTTAAACGGCCGATTTTTGCCCCGACCTAGCATCGAACCATGGACCATATTCGGCGATGTCTTTCTGATTTACGTTGAAGTTGCACGGCTTCTAGCGATCTCTCGAATTTCAACTCTCTACTCTTCCGGGAAGTGCACCAAAAAAAATTTCGAAAATCCCCGCCATGTATCCTTATGAAGAAAATCGCGACTTTGGGGCCTTCTGGAATCGAACCCATGACACCGAGGTTCAAAGTCGCAATTTTTCTGGTGGTTACACGTTATGGCCAATGCGTCGTAAAAATTTCAGGTCAATGCCATATATGGTTTAGGCTGTGAATTAGTATCCTATCTATCTATCTATCTATCTATATAGGTACGAGTAAAATGTAGCTTGCATACTGCAAGCAGATCGACAACACTAATTTCATATCGGCATCATATACCGGGACGGACATCAAAAGAAAAAAAAATTCAAAATATTCGTAGAATTCGCTGCAATTTAATCACCTGGCAGCGAACCCCGGTCTTCCTGGTGTACTTACTATGCAGCAAAATAGAAAATTACTATATCAAACTATGTGTGAAAATTCAAGCAAAACTATTAGGTGCAACTACCTCAAACGACGTCCTACTATTCACATACACTCCTTATTTGAGAAATTATAATGTGCTCTGGCATCGAACCCAGGAACAGCATGGTCTTATCTATTTTTTTTCTTAAACAAAGTGTTAATATACATCTTCCATCTAAGCAAGAGCTCCCTTACATATCGATAAATGCATAAAAAAATTATGAAAAGATACCCCATAGTATTATATATGGGTGATATTTTTACTGCCCGGCATCGAACCCGGGTCTTTCAGGCAATACTTTCTATGCAGCACAAAAGAAAAACACCATCTCTAACCGCGTATGCAAATTCAAGCAGAAATATTGGTTACAACTGCCTCAAATGACGTCCTACTTTTCCTTTATATTCCTTATGAGAGAAACGTTATTGTGCTCTGGCTTCGAACCCAGGAACAGTACGGTCTTATGAAAATTTTTTTCTAAAACTTATTCGTACCATACATCTTCCAGCCAAGCACGAACATCCTATCATTTCGATAAGTGCATCTAAAAAAATAATGAAAAACGGCTCCCATGTATTTTAAAGGGCAGATCTTTGCATCGTCCTAGCATCGAACCCAGGATAACTTTTGTAAAAGTCATTGATGTTTTCGAAAGTCCAAGACCATAAATATAGGCACCTTGAGTTTTACTTCTCTACCTATCCAGAAAGTATTTTTTTTTAATTCCCGAAAATCACGGCAATGCATTCAAACGGGTAAAATCGGGACTTTGGGGCCCTCTGGAATCGAACCTATGACACTGAGGATCAAAGTCTCTTTTTTCCTGGGGGTTTCACGTTATGGCCAATATGTCATAAAAATTTCAGATCAATGACGCTTGTAGTTTAGGCTGTGAATTTGTATCCTATCTATCTATATAGGTATACGAGTGCAATGTAGCTTGCATACTGCAAGCAGATCGGTAATATTATTTTATTTCGGCATCATATCGAGACGGTCCTCAAAAGAAAAAAAAAAGATTGAAAATATTTTTAAAATTCGCTTCAATTTTAGCGTCTTGCATCGAACCCGGGTCTTCCTGGTGAACTTACTAAGCGGCACAATAGAAGATCACTATATCTAACTATGTGTGAAAATTCAAGCAGAAATATTTGCTACAACTGCCTTAAACGACGCTCTACTTTTCACGAATGTAAATGGCTCTCTGGATTCGAACCAAGGACGATCGTGGGAATCTAGAACATGTTCCTGAAACGTATCTATAAATTCTATCTGTATGCTGAATTTCAAGTTTCTATATAATTGGGAAATGATTCCAAAAAATTCTTAAAAATCCGATAATTTACTGATTGTAGAGACGCCTGGTGGTGAAACCAGGAAACATTGGTAGATGTGAATTCACAGTTTGATTAGTAATGACTTGATCTTATCTTATGCAAAGTTTCAAGTAGATATAATATCGGGAAGCACCTAAAATGTGTTTCCGTAATCTCCATAAGAAATGCATTGAGGAATGTAAATGGCCCTCTGGGATCGAACCAAGGACCATATGGGAATATATAAAATTTGATTATGAAATATAATTATGATATCTAACGCCATGCCGAATTTCAAGTTTCTATGCCATCGGAAAAGGGTTCAAAAAAAAACTTAAAAATCGCCGCAATGCATTTTAAACGGCCGATTTTTGCCCCGTCCTAGCATCGAACCAAGGATAATATTCGTAGATGTCTATATGGTTTCCTTTTGATATGGGGGGCATCTAGCGATCCCTCGAGTTTCAACTCTCTCCTTTTCCGGGGAGTGCCTCAAATAACTTTTCGAAAATCCCCGCCATGTAATCTTATGGGGAAAATCGCGACTTTGTGGCCTTCTGGAATCGAACCCATGACACTGAGGTTCAATGTCGGCTTTTTTCTGGAGGTTACACGTTATGGCCAATATGTCGTAAAAATTTCAAGGCATTGGCACTTGTGGAACATGGTTAGAATTTTGATCCCCTATGAATGTATATATCTATTATATATAGATGCTTCTCCGGATTCATTCATGTATCCATATATATATATAAAATGTTGCTTGCATACTGCAAGCAGATCGACAACACTTATTTCATATCGGCATCATATCGGGACGGACATCAAAAGAAAAAAAAAATTCAAAATATTCGTAGAATTCGCTGCAATTTAATCGCCTGGCAGCGAACCTCGATCTTCTTGGTGTACTTACTATGCAGCAAAATAGAAGATTACCATATCAAACTATGTGTGAAAATTCAAGCAAAACTATTAGGTGCAACTACCTCAAACGACGTCCTACTATTCACATACACTCCTTATTTGAGAAATTATAATGTGCTCTGGCATCGAACCCAGGAACAGCATGGTCTTATCTATTTTTTTTCTTAAACAAAGTTTTAATATACATCTTCCATCCAAGCAAGAGCTCCCTTACATATCGATAAATGCATAAAAAAATTATGAAAAGATACCCCATAGTATTATATATGGGGGATATTTTTACCGCCCGGCATCGAACCCGGGTCTTTCAAGCAATACTTTCTATGCACCACAACAGAAAAACACCATCTCTATTCGCGTATGCAAATTCAAGCAGAAATATTGGTTACAACTGCCTCAAATGACGTCCTCCTTTTCCTTTATATTCCTTATGAGAGAAACGTTATTGTGCTCTGGCTTCGAACCCAGGAACAGTTCGGTCATATGAAAATTTTTTTCTAAAACTTATTCGTACCATACATCTTCCAGCCAAGCACGAACATCCTATCATTTCGATAAGTGCATGTAAAAAAATAATGAAAAACGGCTCCCATGTATTTTAAAGGGCAGATCTTTGCATCGTCCTAGCATCGAACCAAGGATAACTTTTGTAAAAGTCATTGATGTTTTCGAAAGTCCAAGACCATAAATATACGCACCTTGAGTTTTACTTCTCTACCTATCCGGAAAGTATTTTTTTTTAATTCCCGAAAATCACGGCAATGCATTCAAACGGGAAAAATCGGGACTTTGGGGCCCTCTGGAATCGAACCTATGACACTGAGGATCAAAGTCTCTTTTTTCCTGGGGGTTTCACGTTATGGCCAATATGTCATAAAAATTTCAGATCAATGACGCTTGTAGTTTAGGCTGTGAATTTGTATCCTATCTATCTATATAGGTATATATATGAATGAATCCGGAGAAGCATCTATATATAATAGATATATGAATGAATCCGGAGAAGCATCTATCTATTATACGAGTAAAATGTAGCTTGCATACTGCAAGCAGATCGGCAATACTAATTTCATATCGGCATCACATCGGGACGGTCCTCATAAGAAAAAAAAAGTATTTAATTTTTTCTTAAAATTCGCTGAAATTTCATCGTCTGGAATCGAACCCGGGTCTTACTGGAAAACCTACTATGAAACACAATAGAAGATCACCATCTCTAACTATGTGTGAAAATTCAAGCAGAAATATTGGTTACAACTGCCTCAAAAGACGCTCTAATGTTTACGAATGTAAATGGCTCTCGGGACTCGAACCAAGGACGATCTTGGAAATTTAAAAAATGTTTCTGAAAGTTATTATTGATCTCAATCTATATGACAAATTTCAAGTTTCTATATTATTAGGAAAGGTTTAAAAATAATTCCTAAAAATCGGATCAACTTCTGATTGCAGAGACACCTGGTGTCGAACCCAGGACACATTGATAGCTATGAAAGCATAGTTTAATTTGTTAAGTCTGGTTCTTCTATCATGCTAAGTTTTAAGTCAATAGCATGCCGGGAAGTACCTAAAATTTGTTTCCGTTATCCCCATAAGAAATGCATTCTGGAGTGCAAATGGCCCTCTGGGATCGAACCAAGGACCATAAGCGAATAAAAAAAAATTTATTATGAAATATATTTATGAGATCTAACCCCATGCCAAATTTCAAGTTTCCATGCCATCGGGAAGGGGTCCAAAAAAAATCTTAAAAATCGCCACAATGCATTTTAAACGGCCGATTTTTGCCCCGACCTAGCATCGAACCCAGGATATTTTCCGTAAAACTCATTTATGTTTTCGATGGATGATGACCATATTAATAGGCTCCTTGAGTTTCGATTCTCTACCTATCCGGAAAGTATTTTTTAAAAATTCCCGAAAATCAAAGCAATGCATTTAAACGGGAAAAATCGGGACTTTGGAGCCCCCTGGAATCGAACCCATGACACTGAGGATCAAAGTCGCTTTTTTCCTGGGGGTTTCACGTTATGGCCAATATGTCATAAAAATTTCAGATCAATGACGCTTGTAGTTTAGGCTGTGAATTTGTATCCTATCTATCTATATAGGTATATATATGAATGAATCCGGAGAAGCATCTATATATAATAGATAGATATTTTTTATTCGCTTATGGTCCTTGGTTCGATCCCAGAGGGCCATTTGCACTCCAGAATGCATTTCTTATGGGGATAACGGAATCAAATTTTAGGTACTTCCCGGCATGCTATCGACTTAAAACTTAGCATGATAGAAGAACCAGACTTAACAAATCAAACTATGCTTTCATAGCTATCAATGTGTCCTGGGTTCGACACCAGGTGTCTCTGCAATCAGAAGTTGATCCGATTTTTAGGAATTATTTTTAAACCTTTCCTAATAATATAGAAACTTGAAATTTGTCATATAGATTGAGATCAATAATAACTTTCAGAAACATTTTTTAAATTTCCAAGATCGTCCTTGGTTCGAGTCCCGAGAGCCATTTACATTCGTGAACATTAGAGCGTCTTTTGAGGCAGTTGTAACCAATATTTCTGCTTGAATTTTCACACATAGTTAGAGATGGTGATCTTCTATTGTGTTTCATAGTAGGTTTTCCAGTAAGACCCGGGTTCGATTCCAGACGATGAAATTTCAGCGAATTTTAAGAAAAAATTAAATACTTTTTTTTTCTTATGAGGACCGTCCCGATGTGATGCCGATATGAAATTAGTATTACCGATCTGCTTGCAGTATGCAAGCTACATTTTACTCGTATATAATAGATATACACTGGGGATCAAAAGTCTAAGCATGTTCCACAAGTGCCACCGACTTGAAATTTTTACGACATATTGGCCATAACGTGTAACCTCCAGGAAAAAGACGACTTTGAACCTCGGTGTCATGGGTTCGATTCCAGAAGGCCCCAAAGTCGCGATTTTCCCCATAAGATTACATGGCGGGGATTTTCGAAATTTTTTTTGAGGCACTTTCCGGAAAAGCAGAGAGTTGAAACTCGAGGGACCGCTAAATGCCGTGCATAGCCAACGAAAATCGGAAAGACATCTTCGAATATTGTCCTTGGTTCGATGCTAGGCCGGGGCAAAAATCGGCCGTTTAAAATGCATTGCGGCGATTTTTAAGATTTTTTATGGATCCTTTCCCGATAACATGGATACTTGAAACTCGGCACGTCGATAGATATCATGAATTTATTTCATAATCGAATTTTACATATTAGCTTATGGTCCTTGGTTCGATCCCAGAGGACCATTTGCACTTCCCAATGCTTTTCTTACGGAGATAACGGAAACAAATTTTAGGAACTTCCCGGCACGATATCGACTTCAAACTTTGCATGTAGAAAGATCAAGTCCATACAAATCAAACAGTGCATTCACAGCTATCAAAGTGTCCTGGGTTCGACACCAGGTGTCTCTGCAATCAGAAGTTGATCCGATATTTAGGAATTATTTTGAAACCTTTGCCAATAATATAGAAACTTGAAATTCGGCATATAGATAGAGATCATAAATAACTTTCAGAAACATTTTTTAGATTTCCAAGATCGTCCTTGGTTCGAATCCAGAGAGCCTTGAAACTCGGCACGTCGATAGATATTATGAATTTATTTCATAATCGAATTTTACATATTAGCTTATGGTCCTTGGTTCGATCCCAGAGGACCATTTGCACTTCCCAATGCTTTTCTTACGGAGATAACGGAAACAAATTTTAGGTACTTCCAGGCATGCTATCGACTTCAAACTTTGTACGAAAGAAGATCAAGTCCTTAAAAATCATACTTTGCATTCACAGCTTCCAATATGTCCTGGGTTCGACACCAGGCGTCTCTGCAATCAGAAGTTGATCCGATTTTTAGGAATAAATTTGAAACCTTTCCCAATAATATAGAAACTTGAAATTTGGTATTTAGATAAAGATCATAAATAACTTTCAGAAACATGTTTTAGATTTCCAAGATCGTCCTTGGTTCGAATCCAGGAAGCCATTTACATTCATGAAAAGTAGACAGTCGTTTGAGATAGTTGCAGCAAATATTTCTGCTTAATTTTCAAACATAGAGATGGTAATCTTCTATTGTGGTGCATAGTAAGTTCACCAGGAAGACCCAGGTTCGATGCCAGACGATTAAATTGAAGCGAATTTTAAGAGTATTTTCAATCTTTTTTTTTCTTTTGAGGACCGTCCCGATGTGATGCCGATATGAAATTAGTATTGCCGATCTGCTTGCAGTATGCAAGCTACATTTTACTCGTATAATAGATGGATGCTTCTCCGGATTCATTCATATATATACCTATATAGATAGATAGGATACAAATTCACAGCCTAAACTACAAGCGTCATTGATCTGAAATTTTTATGACATATTGGCCATAACGTGAAACCCCCAGGAAAAAAGAGACTTTGATCCTCAGTGTCATAGGTTCGATTCCAGAGGGCCCCAAAGTCCCGATTTTTCCCGTTTGAATGCATTGCCGTGATTTTCGGGAATTAAAAAAAAATACTTTCCGGATAGGTAGAGAAGTAAAACTCAAGGTGCCTATATTTATGGTCTTGGACTTTCGAAAACATCAATGACTTTTACAAAAGTTATCCTGGGTTCGATGCTAGGACGATGCAAAGATCTGCCCTTTAAAATACATGGGAGCCGTTTTTCATTATTTTTTTAGATGCACTTATCGAAATGATAGGATGTTCGTGCTTGGCTGGAAGATGTATGGTACGAATAAGTTTTAGAAAAAAATTTTCATAAGACCGTACTGTTCCTGGGTTCGAAGCCAGAGCACAGTAACGTTTCTCTCATAAGGAATATAAAGGAAAAGTAGGACGTCATTTGAGGCAGTTGTAACCAATATTTCTGCTTGAATTTGCATACGCGGTTAGAGATGGTGTTTTTCTTTTGTGCTGCATAGAAAGTATTGCCTGAAAGACCCGGGTTCGATGCCGGGCGGTAAAAATATCACCCATATATAATACTATGGGGTATCTTTTCATAATTTTTTTATGCATTTATCGATATGTAAGGGAGCTCTTGCTTAGATGGAAGATGTATATTAACACTTTGTTTAAGAAAAAAAATAGATAAGACCATGCTGTTCCTGGGTTCGATGCCAGAGCACATTATAATTTCTCAAATAAGGAGTGTATGTGAATAGTAGGACGTCGTTTGAGGTAGTTGCACCTAATAGTTTTGCTTGAATTTTCACACATAGTTTGATATGGTAATTTTCTATTTTGCTGCATAGTAAGTACACCAGGAAGACCGGGGTTCGCTGCCAGGTGATTAAATTGCAGCGAATTCTACGAATATTTTGAATTTTTTTTTTCTTTTGATGTCCGTCCCGATATGATGCCGATATGAAATTAGTGTTGTCGATCTGCTTGCAGTATGCAAGCTACATTTTACTCGTATAACTTATATATAGGTATATCCGGAGAAGCGTCTATATATAATAGATATAGAGAGGATACAAACTCACAGCCTAAACCACCAGAGTGATTGAGCTGAAATTTTTACGACGTTATGGCCATGACGTGTAACCACCAGAAAAATTGCGATTTTGATCCTCAGTGTCATAGGTTCGATGCCAGGGGGCTCCAAATTCCCGATTTTTCCCGTTTAAATGCATTGCTTTGATTTTCGGGAATTAAAAAAAAATACTTTCCGGATAGGTAGCGAATCAAAACTCAAGGAGCCTATATATATGGTCATGATCTATCGAAAATATAAATGAGTTTTAAGGAAAATATCCTGGGTTCGATGCTAGGTCGGGGCAAAAATCGGCCGTTTAAATTGCATTGTGGCGATTTTTAAGATTTTTTTTGGACCCTTTCCCGATGGCATGGAAACTTGAAATTCGGCATGGAGTTGGAGATCAATAATAAATTTCAGGATCAAATTTTACATATTCGCTGATGGTCCTTGGTTCGATCCCATAGGGCCATTTAAATTCTCAATGCATTTCTTACGGAGATAACGGAAACAAATTATAGGTACTTCCCGGCACGATAAAGACTTCAAACTTTGCACTAAGAAAGATTAAGTGTATACAAATCAAACTGTGCATTCCAGCTGTCAATGTGTCCTGGGTTCGACACCAGGCGTCTCTAATATCAGTAATTGATCCGATTTTCAATAATTATTTTGAACCCTTTCCCAACAATATAGAAACTTGAAATTCGGCATGTAGATAGAGATCATAAATAACTTTCAGAAACATTTTTTAGATTTCCAAGATCGTCCTTGGTTCGAATCCAGAGAGCCATTTAAATTCGTGAAAAATTGGAACGTCTTTTGAGGCAGTTGTAGCCCATATTTCTTCTAGTCCATAAAAATCAAACTATGCATTCACAGCTATCAAGGTGTCCTGGGTTCGACACCAGGTGTCTCTGCAATCAGAAATTGATCCGATATTTAGGAATTATTTTGAAACCTTTCTCAATAATATAGAAATTAGAAATTCGGCATATAGATAGAGATCATTAATAACTTTCATAAAAATTTTTTAGATTACTAAGATCGTCCTTGGTTCGAATACAGAGAGCCATTTATGTTCCTGAAAATTGGAACGTCTTTTGAGGCAGTTGTAGCCAATATTTCTGCTTGATTTTTCACACATGGTCAGAGATGGTGATGTTCTATTGTGCTGCATATTAAGTTCACAGTAAAGACCCGGGTTCGATGCCAGTCGATGGAATTTCAGCCAATTTTAAGAATATTATATTTTAGGTACTTCTCGGCATGATATTGACTTATAACTTTGCATAAAATAAGATCAAGTTCATAAAAATCTAACTGTGCATTCACAGCTACCAGTGTGTCCTGGGTTCGACACCAGGCGTCTCTACAATCAGTAACTGATCCGATATTCAATAATTATTTTGAACACTTTCCCAACAATATAGAAACTTGAAATTCGGCATGTAGATAGAAATTATAGATACATTTCAAAATCATGTTTTAGATTTCCAAGATCGTCCTTGGTTCGAATCCAGAGAGGCATTTAAATTCGTGAAAATTAGAACGTCTTTTGAGGCAGTTGTATCCAATATTTCTGCTTGAATTTTCATACATAGTTAGAGATGTTGATCTTCTATTGTGCTGCATAAAAAGTTCACAGTAAAGACCCGGGTTCGATGCCAGACGATTAAATTTCAGCCAATTTTAAGAATATTATAAATCCTTTTTTTTTCTTTTGAGGACCGTCCCGATTTGATGCCGATATGAAATTAGTGTTGCCGATCTGCTTGCAGTATGCAAGCTACATTTTACTCGTATATAATAGATATATATATAGAGAGAGGATACAAAGTCACAGGCTAAACCACTAGCGTCAATGGCTTGAAATTTTTACGACATATTGGCCATAACGTATAACCTCCAGAAAAATTGCGATTTTGAGCCTCGATGTCATGGGTTCGATTCCAGAGGGCCTCAAAGTCCCGATTTTTCCCGTTTAAATGCATTGCTTTGATATTCGGGAATTAAAAAAAAATACTTTCCGGATAGGTAGCGAATCAAAACTCAAGGAGCCTATATATATGGTCATGATCTACCGAAAATATAAATGTGTTTTAAGGAAAATATCCTGGGTTCGATGCTAGGTCGGGGCAAAAATCGGCCGTTTAAATTGCATTGTGGCGATTTTTAAGATTTTTTTTGGACCCTTTCCCGATGGCATGGAAACTTGAAATTCGGCATGGAGTTGGAGATCAATAATAGATTTCAGGATCCAATTTTATATATTAGCTGATTGTCCTTGGTTCGATCCCAGAGGGCCATTTAAATTACTCAATGCATTTCTTACGGAGATAACGGAAACAAATTATAGGTACTTCCCGGCCCGTTAAAGACTTCAAACTTTGCACTAAGAAAGATTAAGTGTATACAAATCAAACTGTGCATTCCCAGCTGTCAATGTGTCCTGGGTTCGACACCAGGCGTCTCTAAAATCAGTAACTGATCCGATCTTGAATAATTATTTTGAACCCTTTCCCAACAATATAGAAACTTGAAATTCGGCATGTAGATAGAAATCATAAATAACTTTCAGAAACATTTTTTAAATTTCCAAGATCGTCCTTGGTTCGAATCCAGAGAGCCATTTAAATTCGTGAAAAATTGGAACGTCTTTTGAGGCAGTTGTAGCCCATATTTCTTCTTGAAATTTCACACATAGTTAGAGACGGCGATGTTCTATTGTGCTGCATAGTAAGTTCAACAGTAAAGACCCGGGTTCGATGCCAGACGATGGAATTTCAGCGAATTTTAAGAAAAAATTTCAATCCATTTTTTTCTTTTGATGGCCGTCCCGATATGATGCCGCCATGAAAATAGTGTTGTCGATCTGCTTGCAGTATGCAAGCAACATTTTACTCGTAATAGATATATCTATTATATATAGATGCTTCTCCGGATTCATTCATATATATAGCTATATAGGTATATAGATAGGATACAAATTCACAGGCTAAACCACAAGCGTCATTGACTTGAAACTTTTATGACATATTGGCCATAACGTGAAACCCCCAGGAAAAAAGAGACTTTGATCCTCAGTGTCATAGGTTCGATTCCAGAGGGCCCCAAAGTCCCGATTTTTCCCGTTTGAATGCATTGCCAAGATTTTCGGGAATTTTTAAAAAACACTTTCCGGATAGGTAGAGAAGTAAAACTCAAGGTGCCTATATTTATGGTCTTGGACTTTCGAAAACATCAATGACTTTCACAAAAATTATCCTGGGTTCAATGCTAGGACGATGCAAAGATCTGCCCTTTAAAATACATGGGAGCCGTTTTTCATTATTTTTTTAGATGCACTTATCGAAATGATAGGATTTTCTCGCTCAGCTAGATGATATATATTAAGAATTTGTTTAAGAAAAAAAATTTCATGAGACCGTACTATCCCTGGGTTCGATGCCAGAGCACATTAACTTTTCTCTCATAAGTAATATAAGGGAAAAGTAAGACGTTGTTTGAGGCAGTTGAAGCCAATATTTTTGCTTGAATTTTCACACATAGTTAAAGATGGTGATCCTCTATTATGTTGCATAGGAAATATTAATAGAAAGACCCAGGTTCGATGCCGGGCGGTAAATATGTCTCCCGTTTAAAATACATTGGGTTAATATTTCATTGTTTTTTTGATGCACTTATCGAAATGTTACGAAGTTCGTAATAGGATAGAAGATGTATGGTAAGAATTGCTTTAAGAAAAAAATTTTCATAAGACCTTACTATTCCTGGGTTCGATGCCAGAGCACATTAACATTTCTCTCATAAGGAATATAAGGGAAAAGTAGGACGTCGATTGAGGCAGTTGCAGCCAATATTTTTGCTTGAATTTTCACACATAGTTAGAGATAGTGATCTTCTATTGTGCTACATAGTATGTTCACCAGTAAGAGTCGGGTTCGATGCCAGACGATGAAATTTCAGCGAAATTTAAGAAAAATTTCAATCTTTTTTTTTTTCTTTTGAGGACCGTCCCGATATGATGCGGATATGAAATCAGTATTACCGATCTGCTTGCAGTATGCAAGCTACATTTTACTCGTATATATAATACGAGTAAAATGTAGCTTGCATACTGCAAGCAGATCGGCAATTCTAATATCATATCGGCATCATATCGGGATGGTCCTCTTAAGAAAAAAAAAAAGGATTTAATTTTTTCTTAAAATTCGCTGAAATATCATCGTCTGGAATCGAACCCGGGTCTTACTGAAAACCTACTATGAAACACAATAGAAGATCACCATCTCTAACTATGTGTGAAAATTCAAGCAGAAATATTGGCTACAACTGCCTCAAAAGACGCTCTAATGTTCACGAATGTAAATGGCTCTCGGGACTCGAACCAAGGACGATCTTGGAAACTTAAAAAATTTTTCTGAAAGTTATTATTGATCTTAATCTATATGCCAAATTTCAAGTTTCTACATTATTGGGAAAGGTTTCAAAATAATTCCTAAAAATCGGATCAACTTCTGATTGCAGAGACACCTGGTGTCGAACCCAGGACACATTGATAGCTATGAATGCATAGTTAGATTTGTTAAGACTGGATCTTCTATCATGCAAAGTTTTAAGTCGATAGCATGCCGGGAAGTACCTTAAACTTGTTTCCGTTATCTCCATAAGAAATGCATTGAGGAATGTAAATGGCCCTCTGGGATCGAACCAAGGAACATCAGGGAAAGCATAAAAATCGATTATGAAATATATTTATAATATCTAACCTCATACCGAATTTCAAGTTTCCATGCCATCGGGAAAGGGTCCAAAAAAAATCTTAAAAATCGCCACAATGCTTTTTAAACGGCAGATTTTTGCATCAACCTAGCATCGAACCCAGGATATTTTCCGTAAAACTCATTTATGTTTTCGATAGGTCATGACCATATATAAAGGCTCCTTGAGTTTTGAATCTCTACCTATCCGGAAAGTATTTTTTTTTAATTCCCGAAAATCAAAGCAATGCATTTAAACGGGAAAAATCGGGACTTTGGAGCCCCCTGGCATCGAACCCATGACACTGAGGATCCTAATCGCAATTTTTCTGGTGGTTACACGTTATGGCCAATACTCCGTAAAAATTTCAGCTCAATCACTCTTGTGGTTTAGGCTGTGAGTTTGTATCCTCTCTATATATCTATTATATATAGATGCTTGTCCGGATTCATTCATATATATACCCAGATAGGATACAAATTCACAGGCTAAACCAAAAGCGACATTGACTTGAAATTTTTACGACATATTGGCCATAACGTGTAACCTTCAGGAAAAAGCCGACATTGAACCTCCGTGTCATAGGTTCGATTCCAGAAGGCCCTAAAGTCGCGATTTTCTCCATAAGAATACATGGCGGGGATTTTCGAAATTTTTTTTGAGGCACTTCCCGGAAAAGTAGAGAGTTTAAATTCGAGGGATCGCTAGAAGCCGTGCAACTCCAACGTAAATCAGAAAGACATCACCGAATATGGTCCATGGTTCAATGCTAGGTCGGGGCAAAAATTTGCCATTTAAAATGCATTGCGGCGATTTTGAAGATTTTTTTTGGATCCTTTTCCGATAACATGGATACTTGAAATTCGGCACGTGGATATATATCCTAAATATGTTTTATAATCAAATTTTATATAATCGCTGATGGTCCTTGGTTTGATCCCAGAGGGCCATTTACATCCTACAATGTATTTCTTATGGAGATAACGGGAAGAAAATTTTGGTACTTCCCGGCATGCTATCGACTTCGAACTTTCCATGATACAAGAACAGGTACTTACAAATCAAACTGTTTATTCACAGTTTACAATATGTCCTGGGTTCGTCACCAGGTGTCTCTGCAATCAGAAGTTGATCCGATTTTTAGGAATTATTTTGAAACCTTTCCCAATAATATAGAAACTTGAAATTCGGCATATAGATAGAGATCATAAATAAAATTCTGAAACATATTTTAGATTTCCAAGATCGTCCTTGGTTCGAATCCAGAGAGCCATTTAAATTCGTGAAAAGTAGAACGTCCTTTGAGGCAGTTGTAGCCAACATTTCTGCTTAAATTTTCACACATAGTTACAGATGGTGATGTTCTATTGTGCTGCATAGTAAGTTCTCAGTAAAGACCCGGGGTTCTATGCCAGACGATGGAATTTCAGCGAATTTTAAGAAAAATTTCAATCCATTTTTTTCTTTTGATGGCCGTCCCGATATGATGCCCACATGAAAATAGTGTTGTCGATCTGCTTGCAGTATGCAAGCTACATTTTACTCGTATATATATATGGATACATGAATGAATCCGGAGAAGCATCTATATATAACGAGTAAAATGTAGCTTGCATACTGCAAGCAGATCGACAACAATAATTTCATATCGGCATCATATCGGGACGGACATCAAAAGAAAAAAAAAATTCAAAATATTCGTAGAATTCGCTGCAATTTAATCACCTGGCAGCGAACCCCGGTCTTCCTGGTGTACTTACTATGCAGCAAAATAGAAAATTACCATATCAAACTATGTGTGAAAATTCAAGCAAAACTATTAGGTGCAACTACCTCAAACGACGTCCTACTATTCACATACACTCCTTATTTGAGAAATTATAATGTGCTCTGGCATCGAACCCAGGAACAGAATGGTCTTATCTATTTTTTTTCTTAAACAAAGTGTTAATATACATCTTCCATCTAAGCAAGAGCTTCCTTACATATCGATAAATGCATAAAAAAATTATGAAAATATACCCCATAGTATTATATATGGGTGATATTTTTACCGCCCGGCATCGAACCCGGGTCTTTCAGGCAATACTTTCTATGCAGCACAAATGAAAAACACCATCTCTAACCGCGTATGCAAATTCAAGCAGAAATATTGGTTACAACTGCCTCAAATGACGTCCTACTTTTCCTTTATATTCCTTATGAGAGAAACGTTATTGTGCTCTGGCTTCGAACCCAGGAACAGTACGGTCTTATGAAAATTTTTTTCTAAAACTTATTCGTACCATACATCTTCCAGCCAAGCACGAACATCCTATCATTTCGATAAGTGCATCTAAAAAAATAATGAAAAACGGCTCCCATGTATTTTAAAGGGTAGATCTTTGCATCGTCCTAGCATCGAACCCAGGATAACTTTTGTAAAAGTCATTGATGTTTTCGAAAGTCCAAGACCATAAATATAGGCACCTTGAGTTTTACTTCTCTACCTATCCGGAAAGTATTTTTTTTTAATTCCCGAAAATCACGGCAATGCATTCAAACGGGAAAAATCGGGACTTTGGGGCCCTCTGGAATCGAACCTATGACACTGAGGATCAAAGTCTTTTTTTTCCTGGGGGTTTCACGTTATGGCCAATATGTCATAAAAATTTCAGATCAATGACGCTTGTAGTTTAGGCTGTGAATTTGTATCCTATCTATCTATCTATCTATATAGGTATATATATGAATGAATCCGGAGAAGCATCTATATATATTAGATAGATATATATATATATAGAGAGGATACAAACTCACAGGCCAAACCACAAGCGTCTTTGACTTGAAATTTTTACGACATATTGGCCATAACGTGTAACCTCCAGAAAAATTGCGATTTTGAACCTCAGTGTCATGGGTTCGATTCCAGAGGGCCCCAAAGTCCCGATTTTTCCCGTTTAAATGCATTGCTTTGATTTTCGGGAATTTTTAAAAAATACTTGGCGGATAGGTAGGGACATAAAACTCAAGGAGCCGATATATATGGTCATGATCTATCGAAAACATAAATGAGTTTTACTAAATATATCCTGGGTTCGATGCTAGGTCGGGGCAAAAATCGGCCGTTTAAAATGCATTGTGGCGATTTTTAAGATTTTTTTTGGACCCCTTTCCGAATGCATGGAAACTTGAAATTTGGCATGGGGTTAGAAATCATAAATATATTTCATTATAAAATTTTACAAATTCGCTGAGGGTCCTTGGTTCGATCCCAGAGGGCCATTTGCACTCCACAATGCATTTCTTATGGGGATAACGGAAACACATTTTAGGTACTTCCCGGCATGATATCGACTTCAAACTTATATATTGTATGAAATACGATGAAGTCCTAATAAGTAATACTGTCCACTCGCAGCTACCAATATTTCCTGGGATCGACACCAGGCGTCACTACAATCAGTAAATTATCCGATTTTTAAGATGGAATTTAAACCCCTTCCAATAATATTAAAACATGTAATTAGGCATATAGATAGAGAGCATAGAGACATTTTAAAAACTTGTTTTAGATTTCCTAGATCGTCCTTGGTTCGAATCCAGAGAGCCATTTAATTTATTGAAAAGTAGGACGTCGTTTGAGGCAGTTGGAGCCAATATTTCTGCTTGAATTTTCACACATAGTAAGAGATTGCGATTTCCTGTTGTGCTGCATAGTAGGTTTAACAGGAAGGCCTAGGTTCGATACCAGAGGATTAAATTGCAGCGAATTTTAAGAATATTTTCAATCCCTTTTTTTTTATTTTGAGGGCCGTCCCGATATGATGCCGACATGAAATTAGTGTTGTTGATCTGCTTGCAGTATGCAAGCTACATTTTACTCGTAATATATATAGATGCTTCTCCGGATTCATTCATATATCATATATTCATATATATATATATATATATATATAGAGAGGATACAAAGTCACAGGCTAAACCACTAGCGTCAATGGCTTGAAATTTTTACGACATATTGGCCATAACGTATAACCTCCAGAAAAATTGCGATTTGAACCTCGATGTCATGGGTTCGATTCCAGAGGGCCTCAAAGTCACGATTTTTCCCGGTTAAATGCATTGCTTTGATTTTCGGGAATTAAAAAAAAATACTTCCCGGATAGGTAGAGAAACAAACCTCAAGGAGCCTATATATATGGTCATGATCTATCGAAAACATGAATGAGTTTTACGGAAAATAAATTGGGTTCGATGCTAGGTCGGGGCAAAAATCGGCCGTTTAAAATGCATTGTGGCGATATTTAAGATTTTTTTTGGACCCCTTTCCAATGGCATGGAAACTTGAAATTCGGCATGGGATTAGATATCATAACTATGTTTAATAATCAAATTTTACGTATTCGCTGATGGTCCTTGGTTCGATCCCAGAGAGCCATTTACATTCCTCAATGCATTTCTTATGGAGATAACAGAAAAACGTTTTAGGTACTTCCCGGCATGATAGTGACTTCAAATTTTGAATGAAATAGGATGAAGTCCTAATAAGTCATACTGTGCATTCACAGCTACCAATATATCCTGGGTTCGACACCAGGCGTCTCTACAATCAGTAAATTATCCGATTTTTTAGAATTAATTTAAACCCCTTCCCAATAATATTAAAACTTGAAAATAGGCATATAGATAGAGATCAAAGATACAATTCAAAAAAATTTTTTATATTTCCTAGATCGTCCTTGGTTCGAATCCTGAAAGCCATTTACATTCGTGAAAAGTAGAACGTCGTTTGAGGCAGTTGCAGTCAATATTTTTCCTTGAATTTTCACACATAGAGATTGTGATCTTCTGTTGTGCTGCATAGTAATTTCACCAGGAAGACCCGGGTTCGATGCCAGACGATTAAATTGCAGCGAATTTTAAGAATATTTTCAATCCTTTTTTTTTTCTTTTGAGGACCGTCCCGATATAATGCCGATTTGAAATTAGTGTTGTCGATCTGCTTGCAGTATGCAAGCTACATTTTACTCGTATATATATACGAGTAAAATGTAGCTTGCATACTGCAAGGAGATCGGCAATACTAATTTTATATCGGCAACAATCAAAAGAAAAAAAAAGGATTGAAAAAATTCTAATAATTCGCTGCAATTTCATCGTCTGGCAACGAACCGTGGTCATACTGGTGATCTTACTATGCAGCACTATAGAAGATCACCATCTCTGACTGTGTGTGAAAATTCAACCAAAAATATTGGTTACAACTGCCTCAAACTACGTTCTACTTCTCACGAATGTAAATGGCTCTCTGGATTTAAACCAAGGACTATCTAGGAAATCTAAAATATGTTCATGAAATGAATCTATGATCTCTATCTATATGCCGAATTTCAAGTTTATATATTATTGGGAAAGTTTTCAAAATAATTCCTAAAAATCGGATCAACTTCTGATTGCAGAGACACCTGGTGTCGAACCCAGAACACATTGATATCTTTGAATGCACTGTTTGATTTCTATGGACTTGATCATTCTATATGCAAAGTTTGAAGTCGCTAACATGCCGGGAAGTACCTAAATTTAGTTTCCGTTATCTCAGTAGCCTCGTATATATATATATATATATATATATATATATATATATATATATATATATATATACGAGTAAAATGTTGCTTGCATACTGCAAGCAGATCGACAACACTATTTTCATGTCGGCATCATACCGGGACGGCCATCAAAAGAAAAAATTGGATTGAAATTTTTGTTAAAATTCGGTGAAATTCCATCGTCTGGCATTGAACCCGGGTCTTTACTGTGAACTTACTATGCAGCACAATAGAACATCACCATCTCTAACTATGTGTGAAAATTCAAGCAGAAATATGGGCTACAACTGCCTCAAAAGACGTTCTAATTTTCACGAATTTAAATGGCTCTCTGGATTCGAACCAAGGACGATCTTGGAATTCTTAAAAATGTTTCTGAAAGTTATTTTTGATCTCTATCTATACGCAGAATTTGAAGTTTCTATATTATTGGCAAAGGTTTCAAAATAATTCCTAAAAATCGGTTCAACTTCTGATTGCGGAGACACCTGGTGTCGAACCCAGGACACATTGATAGCTGTGAATGTTAAGTTTGATTTGTATGGACTTGATCTTTCTATATGCTAAGTTTGAAGTCGATAGCATGCCGGAAAGTACCTAAAATTTGTTTCCGTTATCTCCGTAAGTAATGCATTGAGGAATTTAAATGTCCCTCTGGGATCGAACCAAGGACCATCAGCGAATTCGTAAAATTAGATTATGATATATTTTAATGGTATCTAACCTCATACCGAATTTTAAGTTTCTATGCCATCGAAAAAGGGTCCAAAAAAAATCTTAAAAAACGACACAATGCATTTTAAACGGCCGATTTTTGCCCCGACCTAGCATCGAACTAAGGATAATATTCGTAGATGTCTTTATGGTTTCCTTTAGATATATACGGCATCTAGCGATCCCTAGAATTTCAACTCTCTACTTTTCCGGGAAGGGCAGCAAAAAAATTTTCGAAAATCCCCGCCATGTATCCTTATGGAGAAAATCGCGACTTTGGGGCCTTCTGGAATCGAACCCATGACACCGAGGTTCAAAGTCGGCTTTTTCCTGGAGGTTACACGTCATGGCCATAACGTGGTAAAAATTTCAAGTCGGTGGCACTTGTGGAACATGGTTAGAATTTTGATCCCCTATATATATATATATCTTCTATTATATATAGATGCTTCTCCGGATTCATTCATATATATAGATAGGTATATAGATAGATAGGATACAAATTCACAGCCTAAACCACAAGCGTGATTGAGTTCAAATTTTTACTGCGTATTGGCCATAAGAATTAACCGCCAGAAAAATTGTGATTTTGATCCTCAGTGTCATAGGTTCGATTCCAGAGGGCCCCAAAGTCCCGATTTTTCCCGTTTAAATGTATTGCTTTGATTTTCGGGAATTTTTAAAAAATACTTCCCGGATAGGTAGAGAATCGAAACTCTGGGAGCCTTTATATATGGTCGTGTTCTATCAAAAACATAAATGAGTTTTACAGAAAATAACCTGGGTTCGATGCTAGGACAAGGCAAAAATTGGCCGTTTAAAATGCATTGTGGCGATTTTTAAGATTTTTTTTCGACCCTTTTCCAATGGCATGGAAACTTGAAATTCGGCGTGGGATTAGATATTATGAATATATTTCATAATCAAATTTGACATCTTTGCTGATCGTCCTTGGTTCGTTCCCAGAGGGCCATTTGCCCTTCTCAATGCATTTCTTATGGAGAAAGCGGAAACAAAATTTAGGTACTTCCCAGCAGGCTATCGACTTTAAGCTTTGCATGATAGAAGAACAATTCTTTACAAATCAAACTGTGCTTTCACAGCTTACACTATTATTTGGGTTCGACACCAGGTGTCTCTGCAACCAGAAGAGTATCCGATTTTTAGGAATTATTTTGAAACTTTTCCCAATAATATAGAAATTCGAAATTCGGCATATAGATAGAGATCATTAATAACTTTCAAAAACATATTTTATCTTTCCAAGATCGTCATTGATTTGAATCCAGAGAGCCATTTACATTATTGAAAAGTAGGACGTCGTTTGAGGCAGTTGTAATCGATATTTCGCCTTGAATTTTCACACATAGTTAAAGTTGGTGATCGTCTGTTGTTCTGCATAGTAAGTTCACCAAGAAGACCCGGGTTCGATGCCAGACGATTAATTTTAAGCGAATTCTAAGATTATTTTCAATCCGTTTTTTTTTCTTTTGAGGGCCGTCCCGATATGATGCCGACATGAAATTAGTGTTGTCGATCTGCCTGCAGTATGCAAGCAACATTTTACTCGTAGATATAGTAATAGTAAATGGGTGCTTGCTTAATGCAAGCAATGAAAATTATCATTGGATACTACCTTGAGTTGTGGGTCTACATGTTACATTTATGTTTCTTTTTATTTATACCACTATCTATCGTATACATTATTTTGAAACGTGAGATCGAGATTCATCAAATAATATAATAAATATTTCGAAAGCCTTTCACGTTTAATTGAGACGGGATTTTTGCAGTTGGGACCTTAAAGAATACACATACGTAAAATTAAATAAAGGAAATACGCCATACAAAGTAAAGTAAGAATAAAAATCTTCGTAAGATAAAAATGCGAAAAATCGATAGAGGATTCGTTACCTGTAGCACTTGGTTCAGTGCAAGGCATACTTCAATTGAATCCTATGTTCATTAAATGGCGTATGGTAAGAGTAGTCATAGAGTAACTATATAGTTACTCTATGGTAAGGTACTACGTATTAATTAAAAAAACGAAAATTTAACTTAATTTTAAATTCTGTATGGATAAGATGACAGAATAAATATATGTTGTTAAAATAGAAAATACGATACATAATAGGCATACAATAAAAAGCACAATTTTCACACACGAAAGGCAATCCACCATATACGTATAATCCTAACATCGTTCAAGGATATCTTTTTATTTCCTGTGTAGATATTTGTTGTTCATTTAAATGAAAGGTACACTTTCTTGATATTCAATTATAACATGGGCCTTCAAGAAAGGCGGGCAGCAATGGGTTTGGCTGTCCGTATGAGCTTTTCGGTTACAATGTATCACAATGTATGTAGAATGAAAGTGAGGCATACGTTACTTATAGCTTCCCCTCCTAAAAGGAACATCATCTAAAGAAGCCACACTATGAGGTGGCACGCGAGACAGGACGCAGTAGCTTATCTGTCGATCTTAAGAGAAACTAAGGGCAAAATATCTCACACACCGGGTGCGGTGAGAAAGTGGTCACTGTGCTAGGACTCCAACACCAAGGTACTAATTCCGGCTAGCAAGATTTTTCTGGCTATAGAATGGTTGAGTGTCTTTGTTAATAGTATTAGTTATTGAAATGTTGGTAATTGGGATCTTCCTGCTTTCATCAGAGAAGTTATGAATATTGTTATTAATTATAACGCCATAAAGTAGGAATCGGAAACGGCCATTGCAAAGGAAATTTTTAGACATAATTTATTATACGATAAATGCATTGGGTTAAGTGAGAATGAAGTGAAATACTACTATACTAAACTGTAGCGATTTTGATGCTAATGATTCGTATTGTTTGCAGTTATATTATTTCTAAATAATATCGTTAAAACTATTAATTTTCATTAATATTCTGATAGTAATATTTTAGGATGATGTAAATTTCAGTTGTACTTACTTTTACTCAGGCATAGGTAGACTTGGTCCGGTATAATACGTACTTCATCAGTAATTAATGAGTATATTTCATCGAAATTGCTTTCTCATCCCCCTTATATAGATTCAGTGTAGACTTTTCAATTTAATCCTCGAATAATCTCACTACTTACATGACTTTTCCGATTATCTTCGTTTATAAATGGTCTCGTATTCTCTACATAAACTTATGTTATCACTGTATGTATTCCCGAATAATTCATTGGCCGTGCAGATATTCGCTGTCCATTTTGATCAAAGTTACATTTTTCAACCTTCAGTCATAACATATATGGAAAGAAAATTTTTGTTAATTATACCACTGTCTATTATATGCATAATTTTCAAATAAGTGAGATCGAGATTCGCCAAATAATATGATAGTAAAATAATTATTTCTAAAGCCTTTCGCGTTTATGTGATACGGGAGTCTTTAATGAATACGCATTCGTAAAATTATATTAAAGAAATTCGCCAAACAAAGTAAAGTCAGAATAAAAATCTGCATAAGATAAAAATGCGGAAAATAAATAGACGATTACCTGTGTAGTATGTGGTTGAGTGCAAGACATTCTGCAAAATAATCCTATACTCATTAAATGGTGTCTACTACGACAATGAGCTCCATTTCTAATTAAATAAACAAATAGACAATACGCAACGTAATTATGTAAATAGTTTTAAAGAACTTAGAAAAAGAACTTTATTCTAAAGTCCGTATGGAGAAGATCGGAAAATAATATTCATACAATAATACATGCAAACATTGTTTTTACTAACCAAGAATCATCCAGCGTAGAACAACGTAATCAGAAGGTCGTTGAAGGAAATCAGTGTATTATATGAGTAGATTTCTGTTTTTTTATTTTGATGAATGTTGAATTACGTAATAGATTACGAACTAATTGTGTACTACGTATTAATTAAAGAAATTTAGAAAAAGAACTTAATTTTAAATTCTCTTTGGAAAGGATGACAGAATAATTATATGTAATTAAAATAGAAAAGAATAAACATAATAGGCATAAAATTAAAAGTACAGAAACTCACACACGCGAAAAGCAATCCACCATATGCGTAAACCAACGATATCCTAACATAGTTCAATAATACCATGTATTTCCTGATTAGATATTTGTTGTTAATTTAGATGAGAGTTCAGTATATGATAAATGTATTTGGTTAAGTGAGCTATGAAATATAATATATTAATAAATTATAGTGTTCGCGAAACTAATGATTCGTAATGCTTACAGTTATGTTATTTCTAAAGATTGTCGTTAAACCTTTTAATTGACATTAATATCACTATTTATTAATTTATATTCGTATCTATGTACTTCATTCTAGAATAATCTCACTACTTACATGACTTTTCCGATTATCTTCGTTGATAAATGGTCTCGTATCCTTTACATAAACTTATGTTATCACAGCATGCATTCACGAATGATTCATTGACTGTGCAGATATCTACTGTCTATTTTGATGAAATTTACATTTTCCAGCATTCAGTAATAACATATATCGAAAGAAACATTTAAAATAATTAAAAATGCATCAAACCTTTATCATGGTGTATGAAATTAGGATCGTAAACAAACTTGTTTTCGATTCAAACAATGGTTGTTGCCATAGATTTAATTTTCAAAATGAGGAGAAAATAACGCAATAAATTGGCGTTCAAACTAAAATTTTGCAAATTTCCTGCCGGAATGTTAAAATCGGTCGCAAGAAAAGAAAACTTTGATCGTTTAGACATAATATAGACCAAGTCCTACTGCTTTACGATTATATTTTCATATTTTTATAAACGAAAGAAGTTTGCTCTGCATGGCCATTTTTCGATTTTCCCGTTTAAATACATTGAAAAATATAATCGTTTCTGGGATCAAACCTGGGACAAAATCTGTAGATTTTCGATTTTTTCCCAACTCGACTGTCAATTATAAATCTCTCTTGAAAATTTCAGCCTACCAGCTCGATTAGAAATGCCCAGGAATTTGTCGAATGAGTCGGATTTGCAGCTTTATATGTAGTAGTAATAATATATAGGTATATCCGGAGAAATGTCTATATATAATAGATGTAATGTGTATAAATGTTATGGTTATAACATTTTTGTAGATGAACAAATAAAATTCTTTCTAAAAAATTTCCCTTTAATTTTTGACACAAATTCCCTTTAATTTTTTAACACAAATCGCATGCTTTATGCAGCTAAAAATCAGATATACAGTTACACTGATCAGGACAATTCAAACTATAAAAAATCTAAAATCTCAACAAGTTAGTTTTGAAGTTGTCCGACGTCAGAACACGTTCAGACTGTCGATGGAGCAGGATCTGCTTACAAAGAAGTCAATTCCCCTCTCTGGGGGATACACGTTTTTCTGAAGCTCGTTTGGGTTTGCAGTCATAATAGTTAATAGAGATAACAAACTGCACAATTTCAAAAAACGGCCTCCCGAGAGTTCCAAAACACAGCAACTGATACATGACAGGCAACTAATCATTTTACGCTTACTTCTTTTATGATGATAGATGGTCATGATTAAGAAAAGAGATCCAATTAGAAATAATCAGAATCAGAGAGAATGATAGAAAATTCCAACTTGTTATGAAGAAGGTAAAGAGGGAATATTTATTTTCTATATCATGGCAAGAAAAATTTTGGAATCTATCAATCGGAATAATTAATTAAATGATAATATACGTAATCAAGTATATACTAAAATATTTGGATTTTACTTTCCTTTTTGTTCACGGCTTGACATTTACGCGTTTATTTCTTCCGAGTATTTTTCATCTTTAGGGCAACATATGTACTTTTTTATTTCCTGCCTTTCTCCAATTTCGAGTGCTTCAAATTTGTCGGAATTCTTCTGCTCACGATATCATGATGGACGCCACTAGAAATCCTACGGTTAAATATCTTAAGGTTTGTTTATCCAGCTGACTCCTATGGGAGAAGTAGTTCGCAATTTCCACATTCTAATTAGCAAAAAACTGTTCAATATTTTCACTCAGATTCCAACATTAAACGCCAAGTAAATAATTATAGAATTACAATATTTGACTTTTTACGGTGCACATTTTTATCTATGTACTAGCAGAAGTGCCCGTTGATTCTCAACGGGGATGTTAAATTTCATAAATACCAGTGTAACGACCTTGATCCTGACACATGCTTCGTAATTGTTCATAGATAGCCAATACCAGACTTTCTAATCCAATATACCAAGACAATTACATTCAAGTTACAATTAAGTCTACAAAGCTGTATCAACTTAATATTCAATCTCATATACTTTGAATGAAAATGTCTTCAACTGAGACAATATAAAAAATAGTAGTAGTAGTATTGTTAAAAGTGCTTCAACAGCTTAAGTCATTTCGCACATTGGCAATATAAAAATATACTCTAATTCTAAGATCACATTAGGATAAGCAGTAGCACGTTTAATGTTACATTATCATGCAGGTACAAGGAGAAAATTAATCAAACATTCAACATAAATGACGGAAATAAATTATATATCACTCTAATAACCGTCGATGAAGATTCTTTGTGGACAGTAAGTGTATTACGAAGCTGATTCGTATCTCAATCTTAAAATGTGTAACATAAACACGGAACACAAATAAAACAAAATAAATCGCAATGCCAAAATAGAAACGAAGATTAAACCCCAATAACAGAAGGATAGGATAAAAACATGAAGTGGAAGCACTTTAAAACAACAAAGAAATCAATTTTTGCATATAACAAAATAAAATTGCTTTACCTTTATGTTCTATTATACGATATGGTAGGTATATAGAGTAGGGTTTATATGTGCTTTAAAGGGCGTTTCAAGGTCATTCTACGTGCGATCTCCGAGTTCGGATTCGCGCCCGGCCGCATCCCCCACCGCACTCCCCTCCACCAGCTCGACTCTTGCTACGTGGAAGAGGACGAGAAAAGAAAGGGAAATACGATAGAATATTTATAATTGTTTATTGATAACATTATTGTCGTCACGCCAGCTTGGAAATAAAGTTTCTACGAAGTTGTGAGAAATACGCTGAACGTTCGAAGCAGCAGGTGGGATAAGAAAATAAAAAAAAACAGTAATTACATTTTTATAATTGTTTATTGACGAATATTATACAAAGAGAATGAAGATGCACAGTATCAACCTAGGAGAGTTCTCGGAGAATGCCCCCATCGATCTCTTAAAATCTAAGGTGGAAAAAAGGAAAAAATATAAATCGAGTTTGTAGTCGTTTTGAAAAACTCAAAGAGAAGTTTAGAAATATTGAATTAATCGTCACTTCCCGGGAAGAGTCGATAAAATCAACGAAAACTGAGAATTTTTGCGAAATTTTCTGTTTTATGGCACAATTTTGCTTGTTTTTCTAGTAAATCAAGTCGAATTTGTACTCGTTTTGAAGAACTCTTCAGAAGGTATCAAAATATTAAACTCAAACGTCTTTTTCTCCGGAAAAAGTCGAAAAAATCATCGAAAACTGAGAAATTTCGCTAAATTTTCAGTTTTATGCGCTATTTTTCTTGTTTTTTACCTAACCTAACCTTAGATAGATGTATCAAAATATTGAACTAAAATGTTTTTCTCCGGAAAATATCGACAAATATCATCGAAAACAGATTCTTCCAAAATTTTCAGTTTTCTTTTTTTCCTTGTAAACCTATTCACGTTTGTACTCGTTTTGAAGAACTCAACAGAAAGTATCAAAATATTGAACGGAAGCGTCTTTTTTCGGGAAAGTTCGAAAAAATAATCGATAACTGAGAATTTTTGCGAAATTTTCAGTTTTATGGCCTTATTTTGCTTGTTTTTCGAGTAAATCTCGTCAGGTTTGCACTCCTTTTGTAAAACTCAACATGAAGTATCAAAATATTTAGCTTAAGTCTTTTGTTCTCCGAACAACATATAAAAAATCATCAAAACTGAGAATTTAAGCGTAATTTTCGGTATGTATTTTTCACCTTTAAAAGCGTTGCTTTATTTTGGGGAATTAAAAAAAAATACTTACCGGGTAGGTAGAGAAATAAAACTCAAGGTGCCAATAGATATGGTCAGGATCTAACGATAACATTAACGACTTTTACAGAAAATATCCTGGGTTCGATGCTAGGACGATGCAAATATATGCCCTTTAAAATACAATGAGTAAGTATTTCATTTTTTTAATGCACTTATCGAAATGATAGGAAGTTCTCACTCCGCTAGAATATGTTTAATAAAAGTCTGTTTAAGAAAAAAATGTAAGACCATGCTTTTCCTGGGTTCGATGCCAGAGCACATTATAATTTCTCTAATAAGGAAAAATATTTGAAAATTAGGACGTCGTTTGAGTCGGTTGCATCCAATATTTCTGCTTGAGTTTTCACACATAGTTAGTGATGATGACCTTCTGTTGTGCTGCTTAGAAGGTATCTCTAGGAAGACCTGGGTTCGATGCCGGACGGATAAATTGCAACGAATTCTAAGAATTTTTTCAAACCTTTTTTTCTTTTGATCGATATGATGTCGACTTGAAATTAATTTTTACTATATGCTTGCAGTATGCAAGCAACTTTTTACGGTTATATCTATTATATACGAGTAAAATGTTGGCGTATACGAATGGAATTCGTTTTACGATGTTTATAACGTGACGGAAGTGGTTATCTCTTCATAGCACACAATTTATTAGGTGATTTTAACCTTGATTTCCCTTCCTTTCCAAAAATAAATTGAGCATTGATCGATATTTAAGAGTAACTTCAATTCTACATCAGTTTTTCACCAATATGCTTACGAGGAAGGTATTCTAGGATGAACTACAAAGAAAATTTGCGAAGAATAAACAAACAGTAATTTCGACATAACGCAACTTAAACTAACATTAGCGAAATGTATCTCATGTATATCATATTTCAATCACGGCATCACTATAATGACAAATAAAGTGATCAATCAAATCTCACAGCTCACTCGTCCGTCCTGTCGTCTCCGCCCTCTGAGATCCGTTGGAAGAGTCACGCTGCTGTCATTTTCCACACTTTCTAGCGACGGTCAGAACGAAACTAATGTATTAAAAAAAGGTCAAAAGAGGGCACCACTTTAATCATCCAAATGTTTCAGGAATAGAAATCCTTTCGTCGCTTTTGGTGCTTTTGGTCCTGATGACCAGTGACGTCAGAGAAAAGAAATGAGTATCGTTTTATTCGCTATGGACATTGATTCAACGGTTATTCTGTCATTTTAATCTTTTTTTGTCAAAGAAAGAATCCGTTAAGAGGAAGGAATTACTCACTTTCGCATCATTTTCCTTTAAAATAATCTCATACGAATGAAATAGTATAATCTTTAATGGGGCCTTATTCTGCGTATATGTTTGGCCAAAGAATGAAATGTTATTTCGTCTATCTCTTTTAATTGATCACGGGAAATAGTGGCAATGGTGTTATATCAATTATAATAAGTGAAGGAATTTCCCAACAACTTATTTCTTTCATAGGAAATGTTACGTAAAGCTAATATTTATTTAAATAAACATGATATTTTATATAATCACTCATAATTTAAAGCAAAAATGTAATAACCTCGTATAAAAATACGCTCCACAAAACCTCATAATAGGAATTCATCCATGTTAATTAAAATCACATGTAACAACAAGGAGACGAAATTGCTATTTTATTTTAGGTTAATGTCGGACCAAAAATGGTACAGATCTGGACTTTGAGGCTTTTTCTTACAATGATCCGCGATTATAATGGTAAATGTCGTACACAATTTTAAAGATCAACTTATTTTCTTTAATATGATATCCATTATCCATATCCATTGATATCCATAAAACTCCAACATTTCAATTTATAAAAGAAATTTTGTACGAGATCGCTTCCTAATTCAGGTGCTTCTCAAATTTGAATCAATCAGGATCTGCTGTTGAAATTGCACAGCAAGCCTTAAGATTTTATGCCAAGGTTTTATTAAAGGTTTGGTATTCCTGTGAGACATGGTTGTTGTTCAGTAGGGTGGATCGAAAAAATTTGTTTCTCGAAATCCGTCAACGGCTAGTACTTAAAGTTTGTGGTTGATGGTCTTAAAAGGTTTAAAGTTTTGTGAAAAATGTCAAATGTTTGCATTTTTTCCTGATGGTTTCTCAATGTGATATAATGGCAAAGAAGTACTTATATTGCTTGGTTGTTGCTTAATATTAAAGATTTAGTACGTTTGAATCAAGGAAAATAGATTCTCATTTCGCCAAAATTCGTCAAAATACGACAATACACAGAAATCTTACGGATGATGGTTAGACAGTAGGGTGGGTCGTTTTGTCATTTTCATTCTGATAGAAATGATTACCCGGCAAAAGTGGCATAAATAGCTTTCTGGGATCGAACCAAGGACGATAAATGAAATCTAAAACACATCTTTAAAAGATATCTATGATTCTATCTATATGCCGAATTTCAAGTTTCTACAGTATTGGGAAGGGGTTCAAAATAAATCTTAAAAATCGGATAATTTACTGATTGTAGAGACGCCCGGTGTCGAACCCAGGACATATTGGCAGCTGTGAATGAACAGTATGACTTGTAAGGACTTGATCTAATCTCATGCAAAGTTTGAAGTTGATATCATGCCGGGAAGTACCTAAAATTTGTTTCCGTTATCTCCATAAAAAATGCATTGCGGAATGTAAATGGCTATCTGGAATCGAACCAAGGACAATCAGCGAAACTTTCAACAACGTAAATAAAAGATATTTACGATCTTTATCCACATGCCGAGTTTCAAGTTTCTATCTTATCGAGAAGTGATTTAAAAAACTTTATGTAACTTTTAGGACATGTTGGTTTTTTTAACCTAAAATAAAATAGTAATTTCGTCTCCTTGTTGTTACATATGATTTCAATTAACATGGATGAATTCCTATTATAAGGTTTTGTGGAGCCTATTTTTATACGAGGTTATTACATTTTTGCTTTAAATTGTGAGTGATTATATAAAATATCATGTTTATTTAAATAAATATTAGCTTTACGTAACATTTCCTATGAAAGAAATAAGTTGTTGGGAAATTCCTTCACTTATTATAATTGATATAACACCATTGCCACTATTTCCCGTTCCCGCGGTCGGTTGTCCCCGCGGCCAGTTGTCCCCGCGGCCAGTTGTCCCCACGGCCAGTTGGCCCGGCGGCCAGTTGTCCCATCCCGCTATATAATGACGATTTTATTGTTATATGGGCTGATTTATTATAAGCATTTTATTTTCAGCTCCGACTCTTCATTCCTAACGTGATACATAAATAGCCAATTAATATTTTAGCTTCTTCATATTAACTTCAACATTTGAGTAATTTTAGAAATTAGAATAAACCTTTAATTACTCAGCATTTTTTTCCGTCTTCAATTGCTTAAATGCTTATAAATTTCATTTCAACGACATGGAAGACTGATCTTATATTTACTAACATCCAAAAAAGATAAATATTCACAGCTAGGAATGAACATCTTCACTCCATTTTCAACCGGAAGTTTGATTGATGGTACCTCATTGGTCAGATTTACTTCCTTCAATTGCCTCAGCGATTCCTCTCTATGAACCATGGCGCGTTTTATTTCTTTTGCCGTTTATCTTACTTATATATGTACATAAATTCTTACCTATATAAGTTTATTTGTGTTTACTTATTTTTATCTTACTCATATATCTTGTATAAATAAAGGAGTATTTTTTTGTTCCCATCATCAGCTCTGTGAACGTTTTTTGCACGTGATTTATGTCCTGTAATTGACTTCAGATGATTTTGGTATCCTAAAGATTTTCAAATTATTGCAGTTTCTTGCAATTAGATATTGCACTTACTTCTATCCTCAAATCGCTCAATGTCCCTCCTTTTCATTGCCATAAACGGACCGATGTCACGTCGACCTCATTTCATTGCATTCTCTCCTTTTTCACTGCTCGTATTGCATTCTTTTCTGTCGATACTTGCCTTAAGTAAAGGGCATCTGGTTGACCAAATATTCGAAGTTTACATTTCAAGAAATCTGATTACGTCCAATTGATTTCAAAAGGTTCGTACACTATACAAATAGACGGAAAGAGTTGCTCAAATGGCCGAATGAGCAAATGCTTCCAAAGGCATATATAAATTAAATAACGGATTGAGGATCACACTTTCATCAAAAGAGAAAAAACACCATCGCAATTGATGATAGCATATACTACAAAGACTTGTTATAAAATTGGAAGACTATAAAATAGAGCCCTTATTAAAAGAGAAACCGCTTCAATGTTCGCGCAATACTTTTTAATCCAAGAGTACCCTTTTCCATAGAAAAAGAAGAAGTAACAGAAAATTTGGATTCTACTTTGATTTAGTGCACGCGCATACAAATCTGCGGAAACAAATTTATGAAAACATTTAAATAGTTTTGGAAAATCCAGTCGAATTTCTTCAGTAAGGGGTTGGAATGCTAACATCGTACGCCTCTCTCATGCAAACAACTTAAAATTACTTCGGAAATTCTATTGCAAGATTCTCCGCTGTTCGAAAAATTTGGGATCCAAAATTAGGATTCGTTTATACAATGGTAACGTATTTTTACAAACAATTGTTTTAAATTCTGTATGAGGTATATTTTCCTAATTTCAGGTTCCAAAATCAAGGTGCGTCATAAAGATACATTCATGATGACCAATGTGGCACTTTATTTCTTCGGAGAAAACAAATACATTTAATGCTATTTCATCCATTTCTGTATTATTTTTATTTTTTATGTTATATTTTTTTTAGTTTATAAAATTACTAAGTGATTGAAATTTAAAGAAAAGTTTTTGAACTCAAAAGTTTAAAATTTGTGAATTACATCAAATTTTTTTTTAAAGTACAATATGTCACTTAAGTAGATGCTAACTTCAGTGACTTTTAATGTTATTGGATAATGTGAATCATGACTTAATAGAAGATAAGGATTTTAAAACTATTACGCGTATGCCTAAACAGAAAAATTACATTTTCTATACCGATTGTGAGGTTAACTTATCAAAGATTATGTTGAAAATGAAGTGGAATTCTACGGTTCTGCCAAACTCCCAAAACATCGGTTGAGAATTCAAGTGAAATAAGGATTAAAAATCTAGCGATTTACTTCCAAAAAGGGTTTGCCACTTTTCCGAACAGAATCCTTATTTCCTATCGAGACAAAACACGAATTAATCATGAAAGCAAAAGACAAATCTTTCTGAGAAAATATATCGTCGGAATGCTGTCTGAGCATAAATCATGAATATCTTTCCGTTTTAAGTTGTCGAAGAAATTTTTCCTATTCCCCGACATTAATCCAAAATCTTATACAACGAATATTAACCGCACATAAATTTTGAATACAGCTGTAATTTTTGACAAAAACTTCATATTTGATGAAAATTCTCGATACATTATTGATATTTAACTAATTAAATAATATGTATTTGTAATGTTTCAACAAGATAATGATGAAAAAAGTATAAATAATCAATAAAAGTATTTCAATAAAATCATGCAAGTATCGATAAAGTCTAAAAAGTAAAAGTTACTTGTGTTGTTTGTATTACGTTTGTTTTATTTAACAATTGTTCGTCGGAATCACGCAAAGTGACGCCGTTAAAGTAAAAATCAAGAAAGCGCGCAAGAATGTCAAAAAACTCACACAATGGAACAGTCGAGGCAAAATACAGCACCTCATTAATCAGAGAGAATTTGCCAAATTATGAAAATATTGGAACGTGGTTTACTTAGTGATGACTGAAGTTGAAATTAAGTTGGTGTAGAAAAAGGAGCTGGGGAAATCGAAAAATTGATATATATTATTTATGACGACGATTTATTCAAAGCCTCTAACTACGCCCTAAACCCTCCATTTTGTAGAATTGATTGATAAGTATGTAATTCCATGAATATTTCCAAGTTGACATTTACTTCAACAAAATGTGATTTAGACATTTACTTGAGAAAATGTACAATTATAATTTAATTTTCAGAGAGAGAAAGAGAGCGTTTAAATTAACAGCGTTAATTAAGAGCGTTTCTGTGCTGAGAAATGAGGATAATTTCACCCCTTCTTAAAATCAAAATCTAGAGTGACAACTTCTACAAATCGCATCGCGTTTAAATGTACTTTTATCGAACAAAGAATATGAAATTCTCCGTCCGATTCAAGATTCGGTCATGTTTTTTTACATCGAATATGAATCTCACGGATACCTTTGATACGGATTATTTTGGAAGCGATAATTCATTTTATTAATGAGTAAGTGACTCGAGCAGAATGTCATGCATCGTCTTGCAATTTCTCTTTGGCGCATCGCTTGGAAGAAGTTCGATTTGGGAGAACAGAAGAAATGACTCCAGTATTCTATGAAATCGATTGAGGCCTTGATCCGCCATCTCCTGTTTGCTTTCTTCTTGAGGAACTCTTCGGTGCTAAGGATGGAATTTGAGGCAAGTGACGGACCGACTCATCAAAAATTTCCGATATCTCTGCAAACTACGCGTGCGTGAAAAGATGGCGCACTCGAGATTACGAAATTAGATCACGAAACGCCGGTCGATAATTTAGAGATTAATTGAATGGAAATAGAAACTTAGAGAAGTAAAATAAATTGAATGGAAATAAAAACTTAGAAGAGTGTCTTTTGATTCGCACCTCAATTGAAAAAAATCGTAATATATATTCCGCGAGTAAGAAATGAGTAAATGAATCGAAGCAGATGTGTGACTAGAGAGGGTGTTCCAGACTCAAACAGTTCGGGTTTTATTTGAGCAAATTCTTGATTCGCCTCACACAGATGACGTAATTCCCGCTTCGTGCAACTATTCCCACGCATGCTAACTTGCTATTTTCTATTCCCTTCCCCTGTAAAATAAAATCCTTAACCTCCGACTTTCACTTTGAATTAAATACAATCCACGCCATTATAAATGGTTACTCCCCTTGTCAACATGACAAATGAAAATTCTGTCTTCACTCACCTGATTTCTCCTCAGAGATGGTAAAAATTCAATTCATCAACAAATTTTCTTGTGCTGTCTGTAACATTTTCCATAAACGTGGATATCAATGTACAAATTCTGGACATCGCAAAATTTGAAAACTTATATCCACCCTCTTAATTAGCAAACATGAATCGGAGCTACTGTCGAAAAAATTAAAGAATTGGATACGAAAAATGAAATCATATTCATATTGTGTGTTGCGAGTGGCAGAAGTATTTCTACAAGATTTAATAAGCACCAAAGACGCATAGGTGCTTATTATAAACAGAAAAACTAAGATCCCTCTTTGCTGATAATTATCTAAGCTTTGAACAATGTCCCTGCATAAATATTTTTATTTTTAATATTTAATTTTCTTCGTTTGTTTCACAATAATTAAACGAAATAAATGAACATCTTCGAGGCAGGTGGGAGGCAGAATCAATCAAGAAAGACACTGAATAAACGATGAACACCTCTTCACGTAGTATCTGGGCTGTCTGCAATTGTTGCGGCGTCTGAGTAAATCAGATAATTTATAAAAAGAGATAACAACTCTTTCGTGAGAACAATACACCGTAGCATCGGAATTCATATTCTCAAATTAATGCTGGAATGGTTTTATGGAAATTCCGGCTTTGCGTAGTGTTCGCCTTGTGGGGTACGAGTGGGGAGGGCACGTGACAGAGTCGCGCGCGCCTATCTCGGCATTCCAACTGCTCGTGCTTTCGGAGACGGACCCTCTTTCTCTTACCTTAACCCAATCCATGTCCGCTGAGTGGGGATACGCGACGGACAATGGTGAGTCGGACCATTTCACCCATACGACACGGCTAATGCCGATGGATCTCCTGCTGATCGGTAAAATAGTTCCTCGAACGCATTTCTCGTGGACTGTAGATGGATTCCTGAGGAAGGCGTTCGGCCGCGCCACACTTTACCAAGAGTTTATCACTTCGCATAACACATTATCATTCAACCTAGTAAGCAATATTTGGAAGCGACATTAATTAAATATTTGTTTCGAAAAGTGACAAATCCAGAAAGTCCGGACGTCGTCATCGTTCGTTTCTGTCTCCGCACGCACGCTACGCCGAGGAAATCCGCACGGAATATAAACAGAGCTGTAAAAATGTACGGAATCTCTTAGATTCATAATATTTATCGATAGAAGAAGGGAATTAATTGGTAAGGTTTTGGTTCGTGTAAAAAGGTAGTTGCTCCAGTGCGAAATTACTTAGGAATGCCCGTCCACTCCACTTATATTTTCTACTTCGGAAGCGTTCTTTTTGTATCCTTTTCTACTTGTCTGCATCGATAGAAATACTTGACTGTTAGTTTCCTCACCGTTAATCATCCCATCCGAGGCCCCATTTAGGGATCTAACAGATTTCTTTTTAAACCTTTTTCGCCCCTGAACTCGTGATCCCCAAATGAAACTTTTCAAAAACGGCAATTTTTTGTCAAAAACCTTTGTTTTAGACTTTTATGTAATTTATAAGTAATGTGGCATGGTGGAATAAGCCACACAACTAGTATGGTAGTTAGTTGATGCTAATTATGACAATTTGGTCATTAATAGGTTAGCTCTTTGTCTATAGAAACATAAGATGGGTTTGCAAATGATAATTAGATGCAATGTAGTCGGCCAAGCAAATTGTTCCAGCGAAAGTCCAAACACATTCAGTCCAATCTTCAAATTCCAACATTCCCGTTCATGAAGGAGTTTTTCATTCATTTATATACATTTTATTCATTCTTTTCTGCTTTTATGCGAAAGCGGTTCTCGTCAAGATCGCAGCGGTGTAAACGTTGCGTTCAAATCGAAATCAATGTTCAAATATCAAACTAATAAGAGAGTTGAGCCATAGTAATGGAAAAATCCTCGCCTTTGGATTTGTAAATATAGAAAATTGAAACTACCCGCCGAAATAAGGCGCAATGCGTTCTAAGAGAGGACGTGGAATGAAGATTGGACGACAAATTGCAATTATCTGGATGACGCATCCCAACTTATCGTTTCAGATCTTCAAAATTAAATCACACCTGCTTCGACCATTTAATTCAATCTCATACTTTATTGAACTCTATCCGCATACTACAATTTTCGCCATCCAATTTGTCCCGCCAGGCATATTGTATGATAAACCGTCGATCCGTAAGGGATTGTATTCTGGAGTAACAGAAATCAGAATCCGTGAGAAGCTAAAATGATAATGTATTAGAGTAAACTGAGGCGAGAAAAATATAGAGTTAAGTGAATCATAAGAAGGAGGGATGAAAGTAGTTACAACAGGACTGACACCATCGTTTGGAAAACAAGGAAACTAATGAACATCGGTACGACTATCATTTAATTACGTTCTTTAGATTTTATCGAATGAATCGCCATACTTTACATAATGGATCCGTACAATTTATCGAATAATTAACCTCGCAAGAATGAGTAATGAGATTTCCATAAACCGTATCATCTGTTCCATCCGAGATTCTTCCGTGAATGCACAAAGCTGGAATCCAGACCGACTTTTCCAGCTCATAAGCTTATCTCAAGCGAGTATACAACGACCTTTTATTCACTCCGACATTGATTGTTAAATGCTCCAACCGATGACTCTATTAACCACTCGCGTCATTACAATCTTTTGGTATCAGACCCCTCACAAATTTCCGATTCACTATGACCAGCGAGCAAAGCGCTTAAAACACCGATTTCATCAATTTGTTGAAAATGTGTGGTCGCCAAAATCATATCCTTTTCCATTATTTTTTCACCACTAAATAAAGGGACTGATTTCCTTTCTGACGCCATAACTGACCTATCGTTCACGTAGAATTCCAATTTAGTGATATCTCTCTTGTTTGCAGTGGTTTCCAACCTTTGCTATCCGTACCCTTTGAAAAGTGTGACAAAGTGAAGAAGAGGCGAATAAAGTATTCCAAAAGTACTTGTTACAGTTCCCTTTATTTTGTAATGGTGCTGTTCGACAACATTTCTCATCCTAGTAGGACAACTTTAAATTTTATTACATTTTTATAACGACGTTGGAATGGCTTACTTTAGAGCAGAAGGGGAACCATAAATGGTTGGGAACCCCTGGTCTACCTACAATCGATGAAATTATATTAATTTGAAATAGATAGACAAAAATCCCAACTGAAGCAAACTTCATCCATCCTTGCCTTATCTTCACATATGAATAGTCTACTGAATTAACTTTTTAAACCTCTCAATAAATTTGTCGTTGCAGTAATATCATCCATTTTAAATGTAACTGGCAAGTTTATGCTTGGAGCAACTGTCTGACTAATTCATACGGAACTGCGCGGTCGTCAGATGCAGCGCTTTTCCAGCGTACGATAAGATAAAAAAATATTTTAATTCCGAGGAAAAAATAAATCCTACTCAGTCTACAGATTAAATATAAAAACCCGAAGGAGGCTTCTTTCTCGAATTCAGGAAACAGAACAAACTCAAAACAGAACAGGTACAAAAAGACGAGGTTGTGAGGGAGAAAATAGGAGAACATATAATTTGGGAATACATTAAAAAGGAGAGGGAAAGTAAAGCAATATTATAGGAAATTAGGAGGAAAGATATGCACTATTCATGACAAGATGGTGGTGAATTCGTAATTTTCCGAGTTTCTTTCCTTTACGACCAACGTCGATGATTGTGTATGAACATACGTAAGCATGATGATTCTCAGATGTGCCACGAAATGGGATTTACTGATTTCTTTAAAAAGAAAGTCCTGTGTTTGTTTTTTAATTTATCCCAGTTTAGCTGTATTGGCTATATAATATGGGCCGCAATTGTCGCAATCTTATCCGATAGATATATTTTATAATTCCCTCGGGTTCGGCCGTTGCGAAGAATTTCCTGCAGAAAGGAGAAGCTCTCTGCCAACGAAATTGTTGACAAATTTTACTCTAAGGAAGTGGAGGGAAATGGAAGAGTACTGGTCAGTTTCGGAATAGTATGTAAGAATAGCTATATCTATTTCTTCGTAATAATTTATTATATCCTGTAAGAAACCGTTCTTTTTGGCAATTAAATGGATATGTTTGAGTTAATGATTCTGGGCAGACAAAGAAAAGCGTCGGAACGATTGGAAAAGGGAATGAAATGGAGGAAATTGAGGCAAAGGGTGCTGATAACTCACGAAGGAGAGAAATTGGAGTTGTTCCCTCGAATAGACTGAAATCCTCAACGCCCAGAAGTCGCTGGCGGACAGAAAACAAAATACTTAATCTGGTTGAAGTAATTGCCGATGTTCACAAATAGTACAGGAATATTGCTAAAGGCGGGAGAAATCACGATGTAAGGGGGCAAAATCTTAAGACGGCGGAGTCACTCATTTTGTTGCTTCGAGGAAACCCTGCAAAGTCTCCAGACAAAATACTATTAGCGGACTTGAGAGTTTTACACATGTTCAGACATGGAATGGCGGTCATGAAAGAGTCTTGCGACTGGAAAATAAACAGATGTTTATGCGGTCAACTCGAGGATGGATATACTTGCAATCATCGCAGTTATTTAAGGCAAAAATAAATAATTAAACGCACATTCTCTTCAGAGTTTCATGCAATCAGTAAAATCCCAAATCTTTTGCATTTACGCCTCATCGAGAGTATCTCGGTCCCTTAAACCTCTCCTATGATTTTTTTTTTCAAATCAGTTTGGACATTCAAAGGCTTCGAAATAAAATTAAAATCGATACTTGAGTCGAAAGAAAAAATACTTAGTAATTTCCACAGAAGGTTTATTGATCGACTAGTTTCGTCAACGGGTTGACATCTTCATGCGCGGGTCTACATGAGTGCAGGGCTTAAATACAGAAATTACAAAGTATTCTTTCTTTCAACATGTGTGTTGGGTTCCACAAAGTTACGCTTTACAATATTAATTTAATTCGATACCTGAGCTTTGATTCAGAAATTATTGAATTTTTCCTAATCGTTTGTTTGGCGCATATTCAGAATAATAGCACTTGAAGTACACAGACGTTAGCAATGCTGCAAAGTTATATCGAAAGTGACGGAATGAATGATTTCAGACGAGGTCGAGACGAAACATTCTCAGGGAATGTGTCGATCTCAATCAATTACTCGAATCAAAGTTGAAATTGGAAAATCGCGGTATTGATAAGATTCTGAATTATTAAAAATATTCCAAAAGATTGTAAAGTATTACCACCTTGTCTTCAATATCCTTCAAATTCGCCTTATCTACCAAATGGTTCTTCAGTTGAGTTCGTCCATTTTCGAATCTGCGAAACGTTTTCTCAACGCCTTCTGTGGTTGAAACGGTCTATTTTATGGTCTCTTAACTTTATTTCTTATTTTCCCGTTTCTTTGGACAATTGGGCGAGCTCCAAACTTAGCATGTGTTTCCAGTAAGAAGTTGGGAAGTTTTCGTTTTAAATTGCAAAAGTCCGCTCATACTGGTTAATTTATATCTCTACGAGGTCTTGGCGAAATTAAGCTTCGAGATCAGGCCATCGTCAATGCTACTCAGTGGTACGTTTTCTTTGCGAAATTTAATGCATTTCTAAAATATCTTAACAATCGTTTTGCTTCCCCAGATGTAATTTTTTTGCTTACCTTAACATGCATAATTAACATCAATTGATTGCTTCGTTATTTGCACGTCATATCCTTCTTAAGATCTCGACGTATCATTACCAACTGATCAACTTCACAATACGGAGCTTTGTGTCCATAATTTGTGTCGCTATCGGTCCGAGTCACTTCGTCTTAAGTTCCACAGTTTGCGTCAATGCAATCATGCTTACGTCTAGATTCTAGCTACTAACGTTCATACCGGAAATGAATCTGATAAAAAGTGTTTCAAAGCGGTAAGCAAACTATTCCGAACTTCACGAGTTTGAAAATTTATTGCGCTACTATATTTGTGCTCTTTGGCCTTCAAATTTTATAGCTCATTCCAGAAATCTCTTAGTGACAGCAAAGGGTTAACACCGAATGAGAGATAGCAGAGGAAAAGCCGGCTCGAGTGATATTGGTGCGTCCAGAAATGTCTAATAACGTAATGTTTTGACAAATTCACGAATTTGATGGAATTTGAAATTTTGATTTGAAAAGCAACACTTTCTAACAACGAATACTTTATCGATTTATCTAAATCGATTCTATACATAATTAATTCTTCCAGAACCTTTTTGAATATCCTAATTTCATTAATTTCATAGAAGATGGGACTTATTACTAGTGTTTTTCTTTCTTCTTTACTCTCTTCCTCTTTCATTGGCGTTCAGTGTCACAATGACAATGATGATATCCGTCATATTCTTCACAAATTGGAACAAAATTGAACGAAGCATTTCACAAATGCTTCGTTCAACCGAATTTAATCTAAAGCTGAAAAATTCAGCTTTAGATTAAATTTGGAAAATTTCGTTAGCACAATTGAACACTATTGCTTTCGTCTTATCACTTCTTATTCAAATCAAACTAAGGGTGAATGTTCCTTGTTTGGTTCTTTTATTAATTATTTATTTATGTTTATGGAAATTTCGTGAGAGTAAATCAACAAGAACATCCGCATATTCACTTTCGCATGGAATAGAAACAGGATTTTGTAGTTTTATCGATTCGGCCGAGATGTTGTGGAAAGACATAACTGAACACAGATTTATACTTTTCCACAAAGATTTTTATTAAGGAACTACCGGTTTCGGTATATTACCATCGTCAGGTTAAAACAAAACTGAATCCTAAAACTGCCGAGGCTTACATTGTAAAATGGGTGATGACATGTTGTAATTTTGACTGTCATCACCCAATTTACAATGTAAGCCTCGGCAGTTTGAGGATTCAGTTTTGTTTTAACCTGACGATGGTAATATACCGAAACCGGTAGTTCCTTAATAAAAACCTTTGTGGAAAAGTATAAATCTGTTTTCATGGATTTTATATTTTTATCGTTGACATTTAAATCGTCTCTTTGCCTAACCCAAGAAATGTTCTGACGTTAGAAAATATAAAATACGGTTTCATAGCTTTAATTAGGTGTTTTTCTGAGCTCACGTGAGGAAATCGGGGTAAAGTTACTTTTTTCCATCGCTTTCGCTGAGAATTTTCAATTATGCACTGGATGAGACGAGGCTTCCATGCGCTTAAGCATGTCAAGAAAGCCCATTCTGCATTTGAGACAAGTTCGCCAATTAGGGTTGGGTACATCGACGAGAAATGCAGATCAGCGGATCTTGGATGGGTTTCTCCAACTTTCTGCCAATTATTTCTTCGAATTTTCCAATTCGACAGCTTCGATATTTTGACTGTATTTTTACGGAGGTGCAAGTTATGAAAAACTTCTACCACTTCAAAAATATTTAATTGTAATTGTTTTTGATAATATAACATTATAAATAAATGAAGTTTGGTGTATTCTCCCGAAAATATTCGGCTTCATAGAAAAAAGGAATACAATCTAGGTGAAACGGAATCTTATGCAGAATTTTAATCGACTGAAAAGGTCGCAGATTTAATAGTCGCAGATATAATCATGCAATATCGTAAATCCTCAATCTTTCGGATACGTTGATGCTTTTGGTTAACTTATAGTTTTAAACATATCTCCTCCAAAAATATCTAATTAAAAAGTTAGGAGTAAATACATTTCATAGCTTCGACAAAAACCGATTTTCTAATAAAAAGTATCAACTTTTTGCTCAAGAATTTACTGTGGCCGAATAAAGTTTTTATTTTTTTGGATAACTTTAAAAATGCAAAATGAAATTATATTTGATTATTTTGTGGAGAATAATGTTGTAGTTCTTATTCCGAATATATTTGGCTAGTAAAAGACGCAAATATCAGTATGTTAGTGGTCACACTAATTGAAACACTTATTCAAACGTGCAGTGGCATGAGGAAACCTAACTATAGTCAGCCTACGGTCATGAAGGATATCTTAAGTATCCATTTAATCAATTATCACTGAAATCACGACAGCTTATCTATATGCTGTTTCGATATCACCTGTTAGAATGACATTGACCGATATTACGTAACAATGGTATCGCGCTTCTATTCTTTATTACGTTCTTGCAGTTGTATGCGCGTTCATTTATCGTATTAGAAATTGTCACGTAATAAATGCGAACGGCAGATATTTATGCTCCAAATCTTCTGCAAAGAGATCAAATGGGTAGAAAACGATATCAAATTCTATCATAAGTGGTGAATTCTAGGATTTTCAATATTTTGAATAAAAAATATGAAATAGTTTCGATACGAGAAACAATGGAAACCGCAGTAATATCGAATCTCAATGCAGTATTCCGTCTCTTACAAATTTCAATTTCAATTTATTTGTTTAGCGTAAAACGGCATTTATGGCGGAATTTCGATGGACTAAATATATTATTTTATAAACAGTTGAATCGAGTAATTAGGTCACTTGAGTCAGTTGGTTTATGTTTATTTATTTATTCGATGTAAATTATATTTTTCGACATATGAAGTAATAAAAACTTTTTTCCACCGAACTCAAACACATTTTCTGAATTCGGTGCACATTCATGTGAATACGTCAGTTATTTCGTGGACACCAATTTCAACTGTATTATCTCGATTAGTGGTTATGACTTTTCAGAATTAGGAAACAATTCACGAGATTTTTGTAGATATTTTCATAAAAAGATCTACCAATTTATGTTAAACGTACGAATTGTATCAGCGAGGGAGGTGCGATGACGATGGAAGTAAGCAATTCCAGAGAAAGCGAAAATGGATTACAGAAGTTCTTTCATGAGGCAAAATTAATGTATAGCACGTTGTTATACTCATAAGTATTTGTAGAACTCCAATTGATGACTTTTAGAGATAAATTCTCTGATCAGCAGAAAAATTATATTACCAATGCTACGTCACATTCTAGACATTGTTCACTTTTAGTTAATTATCCACATTGTTCTCTCTTTGATATTAATTCAAAGTTAACTAAATTAGAGAGCTGAATGGGAGTGAAATTTCGTGATGGAATACATACATGAAATCGGGTTCGTCACAGATTGGTACAACTGTCGCTGTGTGGATTGCAGCTCGACGTGTCAGCGATCTCTTCAATGCGACTGGTCGTAAATGAAAAAAGACAAATCCGATTTAATTCTCATCTAATGATTGGTGATTCGGTGGTGAACTTCTTTGGGGTAAAGATGCGGTTCTGCAGAGCGACGCTCACCGAGGCCAACTAGGGAAGGACCCCACTTTGCACGGCATTTTGCACTGCTCACGATCTAAGATTTTTTTATATTAAAAGAGGGGGCTCGAGGTGCTGTACCAAATGGCTTGAGTTTCTTGTTTACTAGCAGAATGGGAACCACTCTGGTCGCCTCTATAATCCAGGTTGCTCCATCTTCTCTGAAATTGCTTGCTGAATTATTGATTAAAATACATTATTCAATGTCGTAGTAGTAGTATAGTTAAAAGTGCTTCGACAGCTTAGGTCATTTCGCACATTGGCTTCCACCGGGAATCGAACCCGGGACTTTTTCAGCAAAGGCAAATGCGCTGTACACATGACTATCCGGGAGCCCTGTTCAATGTAATTTCATTCAATGAAGTGTCGACAGGATATTTACGGATATTGATAAAAGTAATTCGAAGTAATCTCTTTTTGTGATATATTCCTAAAAGCATGATAACTTTTGTACTTTGAAATATTTCTCAAGTATGTTCATATAATTAGCCCCAATACGTGTTACGCAGTAGAAAACATTTCTTCAAAATGTTTTCACATAAATGAGTTCAAAATCACTACAATACGGCAGTAAAATTACCAATTTGTCTCTTTCATTAAAATAAACCTTCGTCTTTAGCATCCCTGCCTCGCTGTTAGGCGTCCTCCAAACCTCACTTTCCTTAGAAGTTAATAACAATAAGGGTTCAAAGCAATCGTCTAAACACAGCTCTCTTCGTTGGTAGAGATTCGACCACTGTGCACCTCTGGGGAAATTCGCTCATCGAAAAGAGCAAAGGCGAGTAAAAGTGGTTACATATCGCCATTATCTCTCAAAATAACCCAAAGTATATATAAGGAAAGCAGAAATTACGTTAACGCAAAATCAGGTTCGATCAAAATTATCAAATACGGGTATTTACTCCTGGTACTCAAAACCAGAGGCGATAGGAATCAATATTTGACTGATAGCGGAAAGATAAATTCTTCGCTTGGTCGAAGGAGGTGTACTCGATCAAAATCTCGAGTCCTTTCATTGAACGGAACAGATTTGAGTAGATATAAATCAAATTAAGTTTCGAAAAATCAAATTACAAAGAAAAGAAGATCTAATTACAGACTGGAGCTTTTCGAGAGAGTAAACAAGTGCGATCTCCGAGAGGCATCGACAACTTGTTACAAGTAATCAATCGCCATAACAGATAGTCACTTCCTGTTTCTTCTTGGACTATTAGAGAACCTCGCAGTTATGTTCATATCCCCTTCGCCATGCGCCGTTGGTGGCTCGCGGAGTAGCAATGTACGAGATAGATAAAAACTATTATAACAGGCCAGACTTGAAGGAACGACATCAAACAGAATGAAGAAGAACTAAGTTCTTCGCTCTGTATGATGACGTCTATAGCAAAGTAAATGCCTTGTTTATAGTAATCGACCAATCGCATGCTCGTCCTATTCCCCATCAGCTACATTTGGAGAATGAATGAAATGGGTCGCAAAGGATGTAGAAAACAACCATTCTGTATACTTTTCGAGAATTTTTCGTATATGTTTATTTGCTTTTCTATGCTCTCTTTTCAAATATTTAACGAGAAATATAATATTTAAGTCTTTCCTGGTGTACGATTTGAATAAATTCTTCTCGGGGCCTCCACCAGGTCAAATGAGTCTCCACCGACGTCCTCAGAGTTTATCGTTGGATTATTATTATTATTATTATTATTATTAATTCACTTAGCAAGAAATTTTAAGAATGAGACAATAAATACAATAAATTGGGCTTACTCTCCCTCAAAATCTCAAATCCAACAACGAACGGAGCAAATACCATTACAAGTGGTTTCATATTATCTCTCAAATAACCCAAAGTATATTTAGAAACAGAAGAGATAAAGTTAAATCGATATTAGATAAAATTTCGATCAAAATAATTAAACACGGCAATTATTCCTGGTACTCAAAATCAGAGACGATCGGAATACACATTTCGCCGATAGTGAAAAGTTAAACTTTCGTTTGCTTTTGAAGGACTCGATTAAAATCTCGACTCCTTCCATCGAACAGAACAGATTAATGTAAGAATCAGATAAAGTTGCGAAAATTCAAATTACAAAGAAATCACTAATAATATTAAATGTCTTTACTTCCATTAGCACAGGTTGGCGCGAAGCATATTAAAGAAAATCATGCACGCCAATCTATTGTGTTAATTCTAAACTCGCATTTGCTAAGGATGATGAACGGTGATCGCTTTAGGAAAATGAAATACTGGAGGTCTTAATTCGTATATCCTTCTACTGAGTTGAAATGAAACAAAATTTCCCTCTACTTCAACAGAAGAGATAAATGTGAGATAATTTTTAAGATTTTTGTGATGAGTTTCAAAGATTCTTGGAAATACGTGCGGGAGATAGCTCAAATGTTAACAAGTTACGATAAAGGTAATCTAGAGGTAAGCCGAAGACGCCCATGGAAAAAGAGGAGACATAAATCGAGCAAAGAAGTCGACGGTATTAAATTGCATGCACTCGTACAAAAGCGGTCATTTTGATGTAAAGGTACGCCAATGTCTGTGATCAAGCTGCCTCCAATTTGTTGGGTGGAACCCACATGGATGCCATTAAAGGGTCAATCTATCCAAAACAAGCAGTGACAAACCCTTTTTATTATGTTCGTGCATTTCAATGCAGTCCAAACAACTGTACCTCATCAACTACTTTCATTTGTCAGTCACTTTTCGATTTTATTTCTTCTCACTTTCCGGATAAATATTCTTGGCCCTATTCAGCAATATTTCTCATCAACTCTTTCGCGCTGATCAGAGATTTTCCAATTTACGCGGCGTGTGATTTTCATCAAAGATGGCATATTTTGCATGAGATGTAGTGCGAGAGAAGCTGCAGACCCAAAAGCATTTTTTTGGACAAAATAAGACTCGTACCTTGAGAAGTCAGTCATGAAGCGAGTGAATTGATACATTTCCCATTGATCAGGAGAAAACGACTTTAGCCCGCAGACAGTGAACTTCTCCATCAAATTGTACGAAATGGCCACGGTGGTTTGGCGATCATCAATTGTTTTACATATTCATCAAGAAAGGGTTTCAAAATTTTCAAGTCACTCGTTTACTCGGACCCATCGCTTTCTTCAGGGAATCATCATTCATTCAGAAAAGAGAAAAAAACATGCAAAATGTCCGAAAATATTTGTGAATTTTCAATGTAAGTGAGTGGAGTGCATTATTTTTAATTTCGCATCATTACAATGAGCATTGATCGATGAAATCACCGGTGTTTCGTAAAGACACTATTATTAATGATCTTTATCGGCGCACGAATTGAATCTTTCCGTTCGTCATTGCACAAAGTTAATGGGAACGAGTCGTCCATTAATCTCCCTGTTCTAATCGAGCACAATTAACATCGGCCGCATCAATGGAGAGCATTCGTTTAACTCTTCCGCTCTAAGTCTACCGCATTAGCAAACCGACAGCGCTAAATATTACATCGCTAGCGCTAGTGATTTACATGTGCCTAAGTATGAGAACTGAAATCATTAGAGAGCGCACTCTGAAGACATCTGTAATGAATCAGCGAACGAATGAACGACAAACATCCGTTGGGACTGAGTGGAGATGATCCCGAATGCCCTGCAACGCCATTTCATGAGGTCTATCTTTACGAGATGTCCTTCATAAATAAATAAGAAGTTTAATTTTATAGAGTGGAACTGTTTTTACTAATAATCTTGCTATAGTGAATCTTTAAATTATGATGAAAGGGGTATTCTATTCAAGAATAGAAGAAAAGACACGAGGTGATGATTAGGTGATCCGATAAGCGTAATTTCGAAGCGTTATTTATTCTGTGCATAATGATTAAACTTTCACTAACAGATCGCTTTCCAGTTGCGCTTAACATTTCCGACTAATTTTTCATGCACGAGGCATATTTTTTCATTTTCAAAACATCACGATGCTCATCTCATCGCCGTCGCACATTTTCGTTATTAACTGAAATAAAGTAGTCGTAAGTCCATACGGGTATTTTCTTTTGGTGCAGAAATTTATGTTCATAGATTCATTTTTCTACATAGCACAACATAGGTATCGTACTTAATAAATGCCAGCTAATATAACATAAATATGCAGATGCAAACCTAGTTAATATTAATTATGTTTTTACGTTTCAGAAACGCCTAAGCTATTCAAATCATTTGTATAACGCCTTTTCGGAAGGGATTTGAATTATTTTACTATAAATAAGAGGTTTGGCGACATAGATCTGGTTATAGACAATACTTTACCGTAACTAGTGTCACCGCGTTAATTTTAATTTACATATTTTTCGCTAAATATCTATTGCTTTGATCAGTGATATAATTTTGACGTTTTTACGGTACCAAGATACAAATTAATTAATCACAAAGTTACCCGTGAGCAGTGATATAAAATAAAATAAGATCTGCATATTTAACCAGATGCAATCAAATTACGATGGACTAGAACTCCCGGAGGCTCATTCATTTCGTTTTCTGATCACTCAAAACTTAATACCTGTACTACTATCATAACAATGATTACAATTTTTACGTGAGAGCACTATTTATTAAAGTAAGAAGAATACCTTACGAGAATCATTTTAAGCATTAATAAAGTGTTAAAAATATATAAATAAAGAGTATCTTGATTTTTGTAAGTAAAGCTATCATAAATGAGAGGACTAGTAAGCTATGCCTTGGATTCCCTTTAAAATGTGGAAGTATTTTTAAAAAAATATATATGAGAATGTCTCTTTACAGAAATGAAAATTAAATTTAACAATACCTTGAATTGCAAGTGATCTTTAATGAAATATTTGCCAGGAGTAAGGAAACACTCGTTTCCATAGCGATTCCTGAAAACATATAAGCTGTGAAGAAAAATGAAAGCACATTATTAGGAAGGAGAATAAAATGAAACGAATACAGAAAGAAAGAATCGAACTGCATGATTTGCATTGCATTAAAAGTTTTATAATGAATGTAACTGAATGTTGTCCATGTTGAAATGGACTAGAAGTGAGGATGCCTCGATTCCCTCAATTTAAAAGAAAAGCAAAAAATCAATATTTTTATCATAGATCGATTTATTTGAATCATTCCTTCTAAAATCACTTTCTTACTGCCAAAAAATGTTTTGGTGTAAATGGTAATTTTCAAAAACATTCCTCCTGACCTGTTACTTATTAATCACTTGAAGAGCCGCTTCAACTTGGCTAATGAAGCATTTTTGTCAATCGTGAAACGCCTTTATCTGTCGCGATTATATATTTGCAAATAACCGATGGTCTCGCTGAAGAGACATGAGCGCTTTCACGAAACAGGAAGGGAAAAATTAAGCGATTAAATCATAATTAATGATTATTTGCCTCATTGGTGAAAGAAATCGGTTTCAAGCTCCAGAACTTGGTCAAAGTCGAACAATTATGTTAGGCAAAATCTAGTCGGATCTTCATCGAGTATGATAGATTTCGGGTATTACTAGAAGTGATAGTATTTTTAAATTGCTTCGGTAATTTCTAAATGGGCTGATTCACTGCGAAACGAACCTTTCACCGAAAACTAAATCGCTACGCAGTTTGTTATCAAAATATTTTAAGCCGACCTCGACTCCTATTGTTCTTCGAAATGTATTCCCACTTATTATTAACTACTTCTTAGTAACAAGAAGTTATCCGAAAGTAGTTGTTAGCCAAAGTACGAATCAGCAAATTACCAATTTTCAACAATTTGATAGTAATGTTGCAGGAATCCTGCGCGCAAATATTGTTATTTTTACTTTTTATATTGTGATTCATTGATTGCGTAGATATTGTTAAAACTTTATTATGGAAATAAACTGCTTGTTTCAATTGCTTCATTAATAGTTCTTTCGAAATTTCTGTGCTTTTGTAAATGTCCACATTTCTGAAATATTTTACACAGATTTCGCGAAAAGATAATTTCGAGGTCTTTAATTGGAATTTGTTATTAAGTTTAAAAAGTCTCTGAATTGGAGAGGCGAGAAGGCCAGAGCGTGTCCCAATTGCACAGGATGTTCAAGTGTCCCATTGATTCCTCTGAGAAGGGTCTGCTGTCAGATGAGTACGCTTTCATGAATGCATAGTTACTTGGTAGTAAAATTGCCGAAATAAATTCACTGACTACAAACCAAGGACAGAATTGGCTAAATCGCTTCCACTATCATTCAAACTTCTGACCCACTTGGAGAAAAAAATGTAAAGTTTTTGATTGTCTTTAATTAACATCACTGCTAACAGAACTACTCGTGGAGGTCGGTTTTGCTGATTTTTTTCCGAAATTTTCTAAAATATGTATCTCTAATTCGTTTTCGCCTAGGTCTTAGCTATGATGACAAAAGAGGCATTAAAATACCAGTTATGCTGTTTAGTGGCATCCATTTTGGTCACTCTACGTTACTATGGAAATAATACCATGGAATAGTAATGGAAAAATAGAAAATAATCTTTCTTCGATGTGAAATACTATGAAAAATGTCAATCAAAGGGTCGTTGTGCTACTTTTACGTTTCCCATTTAAGTCATTCTGGCTCACTCCTTCGTACCCATTATGTCAAATACAATTTTTAGAGCTTCTGTAATCTAAAAGGAAGGGTTTTAAACAGAAAAGGGACTGAATGAATACTGTAGATAAAGTTGTATTATCTTAGCAATGTTCTTTATGGCGGTGAATTTTCAAAAAATAAAAATCTTCTTCAATTGCAAGTATATTCAGACATTCCGGTGGAAATATCGAGGAAATTGTTTAATAAGGAACATTAGTTGATACATTGTGTAAAGGCGAAGACCGACCTCCGGATTAAATGCCATGAAGAGCATTCGTCATAATTCTTCTTTCCAATAAAAGTTTACTTTACTTGTTTAATAAATAAGCTGTTAATCTGTTTGTATGCACATTTTGAACAATGTATTTAGAAATTCGTTTACTTATAGCATAGGTTGTTGTTAGTGTTAAATATATACGTCAAATTACAGATCAAAAGATTTGTATGAAAGAAGGGCCACGAATACCCTCGCCTCTCTGAAGTGGTGATTCTTAAAATGGCGGTTGGCTCTGGCCATAGCTCAAAAGTAATGCTTATTTTTCACCAGTCTATTTCATAGCAAATGCGTGTCACCACAAAATGGCAGTCAACAAGGACAAAATTAAATTAAACGCCGCGAAATGTGTAATGATTACAGTTCCGTGAGGAGTAATTGAATCCTCACGAACGTACGCCTCTTCTCTCATTAGTGATTTTTACGCTTCTTAAATAACATTCATCATCCTTCCTTCTTTTACCCTTTACTCCCACCTCTTCAATTTCACTGCAATAAGAATCATTTCCGGATATTTTTGATCTTTTACCACCTCTCTAAGTTCGTAGATTTTATAACTATTTACTTTAGTTCTTTAGACTTTCTTTGTTGATGTATTTTGTTATTCCAATCTTAACGAGTTTTAATTTTGTTTCATTCGCACTATTTGTTTAGAAGGAGATAACGAAAAACTCGTCCATTTCTCGACCTAATAACTCAACGATTTCTCGATGTACATACATGATGCTTATTATTATCGCTTATAGCAGACAGACAGATTCTGTTGGCAGCGAAAGAGTTGATTTATTTCATTCGTTTCTTTATAACCTAACGTACTATTAATTATATTATTAAATATTGTATCTACTTAAATGAATGAATAATTTATTATTTAGGCGGGCGAAGGCTTTAAGGAAGGCGGTACTGCGTGAACAATAAGCTTTATCATTGACGTTAAAACATGTACGCATTACTGCGGTTTCTAAGATGATACAGATTTTCCATGATTCTAGAAAAGAAAATCTTCTTGAATGAAAAAGTTGTCCTTCGGTTATTCTTTAGTTTCTGTGGACCGGACGATGATATTGTATCGAAACAGTTCGGAAATAAAGTTTATGTGGAAAACATCTATCATTAATTATGACCTTCCACAACATCACGGTCCCATCCTTCGATTGGTTATTCTTTATATATACAATTCCCATGGTTTGAGTGGTGAAATGATGAAATACATGAGTTCATATATACAAATCAATATATCTTATTCGCCGTTTTCAATATTTTTCTCTGATTATGATATTTTGAAATTTCATAACTTTTAAAAATAAATGCCGGAATAGTTACTACCGATGAATGTGACAAATGTCGAATTCATTCCAATTTCTCACTCTGAACTTAAAAAAGGTATTACTAATAAACTGATCTTCTTTAGTACGTACTTACAAACGAGAGGACAATATCTGGCGTTTTATGAAGAATTTATATCGACTTTATCTATAATTTTCAGAGATTTCAAAGAGATTGAAGGCCACGAATAAATGTTATTATATAGTTGGGCCATTCCACGCCAATTCGACATGGTGATGTCCCTTGAGGTAACCGATTTTGACCAAATTCGGCAGATCGCTTTGATCTGATAACAAAATGAAATCACCCAAGCCGTTTTATAATTAACCCAATTGTTTACGAAATATTACAATGTTTAAAAATTGAAATTTTACAAAAGTGCCTTCGCATTCGAGGCCATATCTCCGGTAATATAGAAGATAAAAATACATATGATATGAGATATGAGACGCCACACTTCCGAACGTTCAGCGCTCGAGCCGGACGGCGCGGCGAGCGTCACGCCTATACTCAAAAATATTTTTCTTTCTTAAATGAAATATTACCCTCGCCAAATTTTTTTAAATTGTAGAGGAGGGTTGAATGTACAACATATAAAAAAATGAGAAAAATCGAAGGCACAGCTACACCGTCAAAAATCGATTTCAAAATTTTAAATTGTTATAAACTTTATTGAATTGTTATAAACTTTATTGAATTGTTATAAAGTTTATTAAATTGTTATAAACTTTATTAAATTGTTATAAACTTTATTAATTTTTTAAAATTTTATAAAACCTTCCTATTTTTATCTTTCCTAACACAAGACCTTTAAATTAAGCCCTATTTTGTATTTTTATCTTCTATATTACCGGAGATATGGCCTCGAATGCGAAGGCACTTTTGTAAAATTTCAAATTTTAAACATTGCAATTTTTCGTAAACAATTGGGTTAATTATAAAACGGCTTAGGGGGTTTTCATTTTGTTATCAGATCAAAGCGATCTGCCAGATTTGGCCAAATTCGGTTGCCTAAAGGGTCAATTTTGCCGATTTCCTTGTCGAATTGGCGTGGTATGACGCAGTTATATTATTGTTATTCAATAAATGTCCTAACAACATAATAATAAACAACATTATAATTTTAAGAAAATCAGGCGTCACTTTGTGGAAATCCATTATACAATAAGGAAGAAAAAACTTTTCGAAACAAATGTTTTAATTGGACCGGTTTCGCTACCGGAGTAGCATCTTCAGGTGATTATGGTTTGCGTGGAAAATTTACTAATTTTTCTTCCTTATTGTATAAGGAGTAATTATCCTTTTATTTAGAACATTTCGTGGCTCCTAAAGTGGCTAAACGAGGCCCTCTTAGCGTTTTTACAGAAATCAGAAAACAAATTCTTGTGTAGAGCCTGTGCTCTTGATTTATTCTTCTTAGCTTTTGGGATTATACCAATTGCCGTAGTTAGCGGAATAGCCCTATATAAATAAAGTACCGCATTAACATTCCTCTAACTAAAGAAAACAAAAATAACAAATTTTTACCCTAAACACACGGAACAAATTAATTCTCTTTTCGTTGAAATTTGTCATCTTCCGCAAAAATCACAACCCGCTTTCCTTTCTCCATCATTTGACGTTCTTTTTCTCGGAGAATCCTCAGCAGCATTCTGTCGCACTATTTGAGATCTTTTAATTTAGCTTCCTCTAAAGGCACCATCGCAAACTCTTATTGTTAGGTCAAAGCGAAATCAGCGATTTGCAAGTCGATGAAGATGCTCAAAGGGGGAACATCACTTGGGAATTTTCAAAAAATAGATTTTTTGTTTCACTAATATTTTTAAAGTTTATGGAACTCATACAAAGCGATTCGAATACTTCTCGCAGTGTTACACTAATTATATCAGTTTGTAATCCGATAAAACCCATAACTTAAATAAAGGATAAAGTTGACGAATACTTTCCACGAAAATTTTCAATTTTCCATTGGGGATAGTTGGACAAAACGGGGTACTTAAAAAATTAATTACCATATCTCATAAACTAGATAATATTTCTCTGTTTTTTTATTGAATTAGTGCTTCATCTTTCTGCCTGAAGTTGACGACAACAAACAAATTTAATGAACATAAACTAAGATAATTAATACTTACTTGATTTATGTAAAGTTTTATCAGACCGGTTTGATAAAACGGGGTACTCGGTTTTAAAGTAGATGCCTAAACATTCTTTTTTCAAAGAATCAATATTTGCTCTAGTCACAATGATCACATATATATTGTAACGGAACAAAATCGTCATCTTACAGAGTAATTAAATTAATTATTGGGTTCGGAGGGCGCCCCACCTCGCAAGGAGATGTCGAGCGTGAGTTCAGAAAAGAATTTAGAACCCCAATTGATACCTCATGCACCATTTATTATTCAATTAAGTTAAACAACGGAAAGAAAACTAAGAATTAACAAAAATAAATTTAGAGCTGTTTACAATGTGGTATCCAATGTGGATAATCCGAATACCAATAATGCGAACCACTCCTCGTGATCTCCTTTCTCTGCCGTGGTCGCGGCATAGGGCAATGACCTCGGCAGTCAGAATGCCATCCTAGAGGCAGCGTAGTTCCTTCAGCCACCCAACACGGCGCTCACACCGGTGGCCTTTCTCAGCGCCACCAAAACACTTCCTCCGAAAAACCACGACGCACCACAATTAAAAAAATTAAACCAACACACCTCAATCGAAAGAAATAACGGGGCTCTTAAAAATATCGTTACAATATATGGTTCGTCTTATACATCGTCAAAACCAGTGCACTCTTCATGAGCCCATTCACTACACTTAAAGGACTTTATCCACCCTTCTTCCGATTTGGAATTTGAAAAAGTTCATTGCACTAAATACAATCGGTGTTTCCGTCTTCTTCCCCTTCGGACGATGCCTATGACGATCTTCTGGGCTGCAGAAGATTTCTTTGACTTCTTCTTCCCGCCCTTTCTACGAGCCGTTGTAGACTCACCGGCAGGAGTAGTCTCAGGCATGGATTCCATCTGAAGTTTCCTTTTGGAGATGAAATCAGTTCTGCTTCTTTTTCTACTTTCGAAATTGCTTTTATAATTTGTGGAGATTTGGAGAGCTGAAGTTGAAGGTGCACTTTATTTGGACGGATGGACGTGATTGATAAGAAGACATTGTCATCGGTATGCCGATGATAATGCCTTATAGCTCTGAAGCAGATTCCAGGGAATAGACAGCATAATTCTCTAGTGTGTGGTTCCAACTGGCGTGTCAGCGGTTTCAGTTGAGCACTAATTTTAGACAGCACTCAAGTGGTCACTTCATAAGTCACAAATCTACACTTGAGTGCTCGCGCCGAATTTTCAGTCGCAGAATGAGTGGTATATGCACTCACATTGTGAGCGTCGTTGGAGGGTACACTCGAGTGCACTCGGAGACATTTGTAAACATACAAGATGGTGGAAGATCTAGCCTTCAGTTTCCGTCTGAGAATTTGATTCTCTAATAAAGGTGAAATCACGGAATTTCCGTAAAATACTAATTCCATTATTCTAATTAAGCCGGCTTACTTTAATTAAGACATTATTTCCAGCCCTTGGACACAAATTTATCTATATTGCTAATGGTATATAAGTTTCCTAACGTTACTATGTACAACACTCGCGCACACTGTACTTTTTATAACTAAGGAATTCATAATATTAATAATTCTCAGTTTAATATCAATACATAGAATCTTAAATTATCCTGTGAGGTGCAACACAAAGATCAATCACTTTACTCACGTAAGCATGGCTATTAAGTTTTTCTTCAATCTTCATCCAACTTTTAACTTTTGCTGACAGGTATGTATCTCGGAAAAGTATACCTGCCATTTATCAAACCCGCTTGAAATCTTCGTATTTTTACTCTTTTTAATGGTGTATAAATGAAAATTCTACTGGTTGTAAAGCTATTATTTTTTAAGCTGGAATTCCTCTCCGAGGCCAAGGATTTGCCTGCTGATTATGTCATAGCATAGGTTTTCTTACTTTCCGATATGACTTGCGTTCAATAATTAAATTTACGAGCGAATCTTTCTCGGCTGTAGTGTGCCTTTTGAACGACCACAATGATTGCGTTCCGCTGAGGTGAGTAAATATCCTGAAATTGAATTGTAACCACATTGGAAGTAATTAAATTACTTGGTCCGATTACATATCTCCTCGGTAGTATAGTGGTTAGTATCCCCGCCAGTCACGCGGGAGTCCGGGGCTCGATTCCCCGCCGGCGAGGAATGTTCACCGGCTGCGGTGGCGGAGTGGTGCTAGAACGCCAACGTCCCGGGATCGAATCCCGGCTAGTCGGATTTTCCTGGCTAGGAAATGGTTGTGAGTCTTTGTAAATAGTAATATTATTGAAATTGATGTAATTGGGATTTCCATTAGAGAAGTTATTATTACAATTATTATGTATTGTTTGGAAATGTTTACTTTTAGGGAAATGGAATCGGTCACCAATAATTAACTTAATGTCTTTGAAAGAAAGGTGTAATTGGTCATTAATTAAACCATTCATTGATGGCAAGAATTACAGTAGTATGAAAAGGCACATTGGTCATCTTGTAATTTTAATAAATTATCCCGGTGGGAAGATGTTTCAGCGTGTTACATCACATCCATAATAAAGTAGTACCTCGTTATCGCATTCGTGAGAAATATGTCTCTCGTGTAGAAAATGGAGTATTTTGTAGGTAATAATTCCGTTTCTATTATTTTAACTATTTCATCGGTTGAAGTTTTGAGAAAAAATAATGTTTCCTATCGCAATAACTATCGATGTAAGTCTGACAACTTTGTATGTTGCTGAACTGTTCAAAAGTTGTGCATTCCATTTGATTTGTTGTAATTAAAGTGGAAGATCTTTGATATTTTATTTCGACCCCTTCCTTCGTCAACAAATTCACACCAGCTTTTATGTGGAGATTAGAGATGGGCGCCGCGCCGGTTACGCCAGCCGCCGACAATATCGGGCGCGCCGCCGCCGCCGAAGAAATAACTACGGTGCGGCGTGGCTTGGATTTAAAAACAAAGTGCCACATTCGAAATATGCTGACAAGTAGTTCGAAGAGATACGCTTTGAACTGATAGAATACATCTGGGGCTTTCCACGAGGGCGCTGAGTTATACGTCATATCGATACGTGTTACGATTAGGCCGTTTGCACACGTGCCGGCAAAATCGGTGCCAGTGTAGGAGTCGAGGAGCACTTAACGGGCAGGAGTCACTGTACAGTGAGTCCCACTAGAAGGTGGCGTTCACTTGACAAGTGTGTCTTGCCCGGGCGGGGTACACTTTACTTAGGCGGCTATCACTTAACACATAGTTTTCTTCACATATTTGTAGTTTTTTTGCCTTAGAATTTGCGGAAACTTGTTTCTAATTATCAGACGTATGTTTTAAAGGAATTATAAATTATTATATCATATCTTATTGAAAAACAAAGTTTTTAATTTTAAATAAATGAAAAAGCTATTTATTGTCGGTCTTTCCATTATAGTTACTTGAGTTTTGAGTTGAATAAAACTTAAACAAGAATGTCCACAGAAAAACAAGTTCTACCAAATTTTAGCTTGATATATTGCATGTGTAACTATGTAATCGAAATTTTTTGTTTTTATCTTTCTGGTACTTTATCGCAGTCAGAAATAAATAAGTTCCCGTTATTTCGCACTCTCAAACAGAGCGCCCAATTTGAAAAATTATATCTCAAAAAATAATGATGTAATTAACACAAAATTTTAACACAATATTGCGTTAATATTTTTATTCAAAATTAAAAATTTTAATTTATTTCCTTGCCACCAGAAAAATTGTTACCGATTATGTAAAACAACTTTTTCTCAATAATGAAAGTACCTAGTTACGATTGCAAACTTGGTTTTGTTACCAAGCTCTTGGTAGAATATTTCATAATCTCATCTTCTTATCTTATCTTATATCTTATCTTATCTTATATTCTTATCTTATATATATATAAAAATGCCTGTATGTATGTATGTTCCAGAAAATCTCGAAAACTAGACGTCGCACGATGTTCAAACTTTTAACATCATTAAATGTCTTCCCGGGGATGATCAAGTGATACTTTAAATTTAATTTAAGTCCACGGTTCGAACCCAGACAAGTAAAATAGTTTGCATAAGAAATACACGCAAAGTTCATTTTTTTCGTTGCAGGCTTCAATTCTTTTGAAAAACTAAATTAGAAAGAACGGTCGTAAGGAGTCTAAACGAGCATCAAAAGAAGGGAAATAGAATAAAGATTCTTATTTTGGTCGAGAAATATCGTCTTCGATTCGAAATTGCGAGAATTTCGATAAAAAATACGAAAATTTTGTCTAAATTTCCATGTAGTAAACAACTCATTCCCTTGACGATATAAATTTTTAAAAATTCGAATTTTGTTGACGAGTCTGTAGCAACCAAGTTTTATTTACATCAACTTAATTGTTTACCGTATTCTTCGTAAAATGAAATGAGTTTTATAACAGTGGTTTACTGAAAATGGATTTCTATCGATCAATTCAAGTATTGCGTATATTCTGGTAAGTTGAGGATGTTAAGAATATATTCTTCTGAATTAAGTATTAAATCTAATCTATTTGCTTAGATGTATATTTAGCAAATTACGGAAATGGAGTTTGCGAAGAAAGAAAAAGAATTCCCAGATTCGTAGTTTGTAATCCTTGAAGAGTTGAACGGCAAGTTGTTAAGTTGTAGCAGACCTCCAGCATCCTATGATAGATCAAAAAGGTAAAGAAATTATATTTTGTTAAATTCAGGATGCAAAAATTGATTTATTCGTTGTTTTAAAGTGCTTCCACTCCATATTCATTTACTATCCTTCTGTTATTGGTGTTTAATTTTTGTTTCTATTTTGACATTGCGATTACTTTTGTGGTTCGTGTTTATGTTACACATTTTAAGATTGAGATACCAGTCTGTTCCAAAATACATTTACTTTCCGTGTAGAATATTCATCGTTGGTTATTTGAGTGAAATTTTATTTATTTCTGTCATTTACGTTTAATGCTTGATTCATTTGGCCCCTTTGTACCTGTATGAAAATGTAACTTTAAACGTGGTACTGCTTATCCTAATGTGATCTTAGAATATATATATATTTAAAAACAAGGGAAATAGAATAAAGATTCTTACTTTGGCTGAGAAATATCGTATGCGATTTGAAATTGCGAGAATTTTGATAAAATATACGAAAATTTAGTCTAAATTTTCATGTTGTAAACAAACCCATTCCCTTGACGATCAAGGCGATTGTTGATTCCGAACTCATGTGTAATTCTATAAGAAGACATGGCGGATCAATGGCCAGTAAAAATAAATTTTGAAAATAAGAGTTGAAGATTTATGGTGAAGATAAAATTGAATGGCATTTTAAAATTTGTTGTGACAAACAATATCCTGTGAAGAAACGCACGTTGAAAGGTACGAACATTTTTTCATTGATTTTTTCAATTTTCTTTAAGCGTCTGTGAAAACCGAGTTTTGTTTATGGTTACGCAATTGTTAACTGAATATTCAGTGAAATAAAATGATTTCGAAATTCGTACTTTGATAGAATTTGCATTCTCACTGTCAATTCCAATGATTTAAAATAATAACGTGGTAAGTTGTGGACATCTCTCATATTATTTTTGAGTTTTGACGGAAATTACGGACGTTCTTATTTCTTATGTTTAATCGGTCTTTGTTTTCTTTTAAATTTTGAGCGACGAGTGGTCAGGAGCGAATAAGTAACATTTAAAAGCCTAAAAAGGTAAAGCGATTCCAGTTATCTGTAGACCGCAAAAAATCTAAGATATTGTAATAGAATGGGTAATCCCTTACGTCAATCCAAATCCAAACTACTGCCCGCGGGCCGCATCTGCTGTTTGATAGTTAATAAAGCTGAAAAGTTTGGAGACCCCTACTTGAAACGCAGTATATTGCGGATATCGTAGACACAAGTATAATAGTTTTTGAAATCATTTCTCAGTTTTTCAATCACAAATGAATAAAGTCTATTCTACTGCACTATAATACTATGCTATTTTGTGTTGAAAATTCTTACTGCAATAGATGTAAATACGTTTAAAAAACTTATGTAACATTATTGGCCGGTATTGTAATGTATATTTTGCGTTGTTTAAGTTGTTTATCTTCATATAAATGGCTTTGTCTTTTCGTCATATTGTTTATCAGTTTCAATATTATGAAATTGCATGATTTTATGTATTGTTAATTGTTGAAAGTGAAAAATTCTGTTTTTTTTTCGAAACTGTATAGAAATATCTAATGCTGCGTAAATTATAGCTGCAGTAGCAATATCAACGTTCAATTATAATTACGAGCATCGTGATCAACTTACTGATTTATGCATTTCGTTATGAATATATAGTATGATTTACCTAGGTGTTTACTGGACGGAGTGCCACGTCGAAATAAAACTCTGATATTGAAAACAGCTAACCCAAATGTCAATACATATTTAACATACTGTACTCTGAAATTTATTAATTTGACCTCAGCCGAAGAATAGGTTATAAATCTTAAACATCTTGAACATAAGTTTGTTTTCGGAATAAGAAACTATACAGATAACCACAAAATGTAAATTTACTTAAGCCACTATACAACTTCTCAACGGAGGTAGGTGGTGTCTGTATTTATTGATTACTGTGAAGATTCTACGCTGAATGTATTTTGGGGGTCCAGGAAATAATTTATCTTAGAAGTTTTTCATTAGTTACTGGAGAAGGAATTAATATATCAGATCATTTACATTACCAATATTTTCCCCAGCCATACGTCACTCGCAGAGTACATAAATCTAACAATCTTAACCAAGTCCCGTACACAGACATATAGGCAAAGTGTTTACCGAGATCAAACTAGCATTTTTCGAAGCCTTATCACTTGGATCCAAAAGGAACTTTCCTGACATTTTCTGTGTGAGACTGCCAATGTTATTATTCGATCGAAAATATTTTCAGCAATAAAATAATTGCAAATATTTATTAGGTTTGTAATCAAATACTTTTCTGCTCACTTAACCCAATGCACTTATCATATAATGAATTTCGACTGAAGAGCATAGCTCCACAGACTGATTTCGGTAAAGTTGTCGCTCTATTGTCATGGCTTTTATCGTTCCATCCTAATATGGCGTTGTGTCTTGCACTTAATCATTCCCAAGATCTACGACTAAGTTCCTGGACATTAATTAACATACCACTACATTTTATACGAGTCACGAATTCTCACTAACAACCTCATGTTATAAGTATAGCCAAGATAAAACAATGAAACATACCTTCTGGTTCCATGATACACCATTTCTTATTTAATGTCTATAGTTTTTTCTTCACTTAAGAAATACAACAATGACGTATTTTTCCATTCTCGGAATCACACTTATTCAGTTACTGAAGATATCCTCTCAATGAGGACCAGTCGAAAGTTTGCGGCTTCAATCGGCGTAGAAAGAAGGGAAATGCTCCTTTAGGAGATAAAAGTCAGAGGGGAAGAAGCTATTACCTATGCCTCTTTTCATACGTAGATACATTTTGATACATTGTTACCGAAAAGCTCATTCAGATACTAGAACCTGCCTTCAGAAGATATAAGCCAAGAGAGAAGAAGCCATATGTAAGCCTCACTTTCATATGTAGATACATTTTGACACATTGTCACGGAAAAGATCATCAACCTGAGTTAAATTGAATATTGAGTTAGAGTGGATTTGTACACTTAATTTTAACTTACATTTCTTGATATATTGGTTTGGAAAGTCTGGTATTCGCTATTTACCAACAATTATGGAGAATTTGTTACGATCAAGGTTATTACACTGATATTTATGAAATTAAACATCCCCGTTGAGAATCAACGGGTACTTCTGCTAGTATATCTATAAAAATGCCTGTATGTTTGTTTGTATGTATGTATGTTCCAGATAATCTCGAAAACTAGATGTCGCACAATGTTTTAACTTTTAGCATCATTAAAAGTTTTTCCGGCGATGATGAAGTGCTATTTTTTATTTGCCTAAAGTCCACGGTTCGAACCCAGACGAGTAAAACAATTTGCATAAGAAATACACGTAAAGTTCATTTTTTTCGATGCATTGTTCATTTCTTTTGCAAAACTAAATTAGAAAAACAGTCGAAGGAAGTCAAAACTAGCGTTAAAAGAAGGGCAATAGAATGAAATTTCTTATTTTGGTCGTGGTATATCGTTTGCGATTCGAAATTGCGAGAATTTTGATCAAATGTACGAAAATTTCGACTGAATTTTCATGTAGTAAACAAACCATTCCCTTAACGATCAAGGCGATTGTTGATTCCGAGCTCAAGCGTAATTCCATAAGAAAACGTGGAAAATTTTTGAAATTTCGAATATTGTTGACGAGTCTGTAGCAACCAAGTTTTATTTATAGCAACATAATTGTTTACCGTCTTTTTCGTAACACAAATGAGTTTTATATTTGTGGTTTACCAATAATTGATTTTTCTCGATCAATTCAACGGGCTGCGTATAAATATCCTGGTAAGTTGCGGATTTATTGAATATATATTCTTCTGAATTAAGTACTAATTCTAATTTATTTGCAATAATGTATATTTAGCTATTTATGTGAATGGAGTTAGCGAAGAACGTAAAGATTTCCCAGATTCGGTGTTTGTAATCTTTAAGGAGTCGAACGGCGAGTTGTAAAGTTGTAGCAAATCTCTAACATCATATACTAGACCAAAAAGGTAAGGCAATTTTATTTCGTTAAATGCAGGATGTAAAATTGATATTAACGTTGTTTTTGAGTGCTTCCACTCCATATTCATTTACTATCCTTCTTTTATTGGTGTTTAATTTTTGTTTCTATTTTGACATTGCGATTACTTTTGTGTTTCGTATTTATATTACACATTTTAAGATTGAGATACGAGTCAGCTCCATACTACATTTACTTTCCGTATAGAATATTCATATTTGGTTATTTGAGTGAAATTTATTTTATTTCTGTCATTTACGTTTAATGCTTGATTCATTTGTCCCCTAGTACCTGTATGAAAATGTGACTTTAAACGTGGTACTGCTTATCCTTATGTTATCTTAGAATATATTTATATATAAATATATTTCAAAACAAGGGAAATAGATAAAGATTCTTATTTTGGCTGAGAAATGTCGTATGCGATTTGAAATTGCGAGAATTTTGATAAAATATACGAAAATTTAGTCTAAATTTTCATGTTGTAAACAAACCCATTCCCTTGACGATCAAGGCAATTGTTGATTCCGAACTCATGTGTAATTCTATAAGAAGACATGGCGGATCAATGGACAGTTAAAATAAATTTCGAAAATAAGAGTTGAAGATTTATGATGAAGAAAAAATTGAATGGCATTTTAAAATTTGTTGTGACAAACAATATCCTGTGAAGAAACGCACGTTGAAAGGCACGAACATTTTTTCATTGATTTTTTCAATTTTCTTTGAGCGTCTGTGACAACCGAGTTTTGTTTATGGTAACGTAATTGTTAACTGAATTTTCAATGAAATAAAACGATTTTGAAATTCGTACTTTGATAGAATTTGCATTCACGCTGTCAATTCCACTGATTTAAAATAATAACGTGGTAAGTTGTGGGCATCTCTCATATTATTTTTGAGTTTTGACGGAAATTACGGACGTCCTTATTTCTTATGTTTAATCGGTCTTTGTTTTCTTTTAAATTTTGAGCGACGAGTGGTCAGGAGCGAATAAGTAACATTTAAAAGCCTAAAAAGGTAAAGCGATTCCAGTTATCTGTAGACCGCAAAAAATCTAAGATATTGTACTAGAATGGGTAATCCCTTACTTCAATCCAAATCCAAACTACTGCCCGCGGGCCGCATCTGCTGTTTGATAGTTAATAAAGCTGAAAAGTTTGGAGACCCCTACTTGAAACGCAGTATATTGCGGATATCATAGACACAAGTATAATAGTTTTTGAAATCATTTCTCAGTTTTTCAATCACAAATGAATCAAGTCTATTCTACTGCACTATAATACTACAAACAGTATACAACAGAACAGTAATGTTTAAATTCTTACTGCAACAGGTGTAAAAACATTTCAAAAACTTATGTAACATTAATGGCCGGTATTTTAATGTATATTTTGCGTTGTTTATAACTTTAATCTTCATATAAATGGCTTTGTCTTTTCATCATATTGTTTATCAGTTTCAATATTATGAAATTGCATGATTTTATGCATTGTTAATTGTTTAAAGTGAAAAATTCTGATTTTTTTTCGAAACCGTATAGAAATATCTAATGCTGCGTAAATTATAGCTGCATTAGCAATATCAACGTTCAATTATAATTACGAGCATCGTCATCAACTTACTGATGTATGATTTACCTAGGTGTTCACTGGACGGAGTGCCATGTTGAAATAAAACTCTGATATTGAAAACAGCTAACCCAAATGTCAATATTTAACACACTGTACGCTGAAATTTATTAATTAGACCTCAGCCGAAGAATAGGTTATAATTCTTAAACATCTTAAACATAAGTTAGTTTTCGGGATTAGAAACTATGCAGATAACCACAAAATGTAAATTTACTTAAGCCACTTCTCAACGGAGGTAGGTGGTGTCTGTATTTATTGATTACTGTGAAGATTCTACGCTGAATGTATTTTGGGGGTCCAGGAAATAATTTATCTTAGAAGTTTTTCATTAGTTACTGGAGAAGGAATTAATATATCAGATCATTTACATTGCCAATATTTTCCCCAGCCATACGTGACTCGCGGAGTACATACATATCGGCAGAGTGTTTACTGAGATCAAACTAGCATTTTTCGAAGCCTTATCACTTGGATCCAAAAGGAACTTTCCTGACATATTTCTGTGTGAGACTGCCAATGTTATTATTCGATCGAAAATATTTTCAGCAAAAACATAATTGCAAATATTTATTAAGTTTGTAATAAAATACTTTTCCGCTCACTTAACCCAATGCACTTACCATATAATGAATTTGGACTTACGAGCATAGCTCCACAGACTTCTTTCGGTAAAGTTGTCGCTCTATTGTCATGGCTTTTATCGTTCCATCCTAATATGGCGTTCTGTCTTGCACTTAATCATTCCCAAGATCTACGACTAAGTTCCAGGGCATTAATTAACATACCACTACATTTTATACGAGTCACGAATTCTCACTAACAACCTCATGTTATAAGTATAGCCAAGATAAAACAATGAAAAATACCTTCTGGTTCCATGATACACCATTTCTTATTTAATGTCTATAGTTTTTTCTTCACGTAAGAAATACAACAATGACGTCTTTGTCCATTCTCGGAATCACACTTATTCAGTTACTGAAGATATCCTCTCAATGATGACCAGTCGAAAGTTTGCGGCTTCAGTCAGCGTAGAAAGAAGAAAAATGTTCCTTTAGGAGATAAAAGTCAGAGGGGAAGAAGCTATTATGTATGCCTATTTTCATACGTAGATACATTTTGATGCATTGTTACCGAAAAGCTCATTCAGATACTAGAACCTGCCTTCAGAAGATATAAGCCAAGAGAGAAGAAGCCATATGTAAGCCTCACTTTCATATGTAGATACATTTTGACACATTGTCACGGAAAAGATCATCAACCTGCGTTAAATTGAATATTGAGTTAGAGTGGATTTGTAGACTTAATTGTAACTTACATTTCTTGATATATTGGTGTGGAAAGTCTGGTATTCGCTATTTACCAACATATATGAAGAATTTGTTACGATCAAGGTTATTACACTGATATTTATGAAATTAAATATCCTCGTTGAGAATCAACGGGTACTTCTGCTAGTATATCTATAAAAATGCCTGTATGTGTGTATGTATATATGTATATTCCACATAATCTCGAAAACCAGATGTCGCACAATAATCGAACTTTTGACATCATTAAAAGTCTACCCGGGGATGATCAAGTGGTAGTTATAATTTCCCGAAAGTCCAACGTAAAGTTAATTATTTCGTTGCAGGGTTAATTTCTTTTGAAAAACTAAATTAGAAAGAACGGTCGTAAGGAGTCGAAACGAGCATGAAAAGAAGGGAAATAGAATAAAGATTTTTATTTTGGTCCAGAAATATCGTTTTCGATTCGAAATTGCGAGGATTTGGATAAAATATACGAAAATTTTGACTAAATTACCATGTGTAAACAAAACCATTCCCTTGACGATATAAATTTTAAAAAATTCGAATTTTGTTGACGAGTCTGCAGCAACCAAGTTTTATTTACATCAACTTAATTTGTTAACCGTCTTCTTCGTAAAATGAAATGAGTTTTATAGTTGTGGTTTACTGAAAATGGATTTCTATCGATCAATTCAACTGGTTGCGTATCATGGTACGTTGCGGAAGTTTTGAATATATTCTTCTGAATTAAGTGCTTAATCTAATCTATTTGCAATTTTGTATATTTAGCGATTGACGGGAATGGAGTTAGCGAAGAACGTAAAGATTTCCCAGATTCGGTGTTTGTAATCTTTGAAGAGTTGAACGCCGAGTTGTTAAGTTGTAGCAAACCTCCAGCATCGTATGATAGACCAAAAAGGTAAAGAAATTTTATTTTATTACATGCAGAATATAAAAATTGATTTAATCGTTGTTTTTAAGTGCTTCCAATCCATATATATTTACTATCCTTCTGTTATTGGTGTTTAATTTTTGTTTCTATTTTGACATAGCAATTACTTTTGTGGTTCGTGTTTATGCTACACATTTTAAGATTGAGATACGAGTCAGATCAATACAACATTTACTTTCCGTATAGAATATTCATCGTTGGTTATTTGAGTGAAATCTAATTTATTTCTGACATTTACGTTTAATGCTTGATTCGTTTGTCCCCTTGTACCTGTATGAAAATATAACTTTAAACATGGTGCTGCTTGTTCTAATGTGATCTTAGAAAATAAAGAGTCCCAAAGTTCGTTTTTCTTCGTTATAGGGTTCATTTCTTTTGAAAAACTAAATTAGAAAGAACAGTCGTAGGAAGTCGAAAGGAGCATCAAAAGAAGGGAAATAGAATAAAAATTCTTATTTTGTCCAAGAAATATCGTTTGCGATTCGAAATTGCGAGAATTTCGATAAAACATACGAAAACTTTGTCTAAATTTCCGTGTAATAAACAACCCATTCCCTTGACGATATAAATTTTTAAAAAATTCGAATTTCGCTGACGAGTCTGTAGCAACCAAGTTTTATTTACATCAACTTAATTGTTTACCGTCTTTTTCGTAAAATGAAATGAGATTTATAACAGTGGTTTACTGAAAATGGATTTCTATTGATCAATTCAACTATTGCGTATAAATATCCTGGTATGTTGTGTTAGTTTTAAAGTATATTCTTCTGAATTAAGTATTAAATCTAATCTATTTGCAATGATGTATATTAAGCGATTGACGGGAATAGAGTTATGGAAGAACGTAAAGATTTCCCAGATTCGGTGTTTGTAATCTTTGAAGAGTTGAATGGCGATTTGTAAAGTTGTAGCAAACCTCCAGCATCGTATGATAGACCAAAAAGGTAAAGAAATTTTATTTTATTATATGCAGAATATAAAAATTGATTTAATCGTTGTTTTTAAGTGCTTCCAATCCATATATATTTACTATCCTTCTGTTAATGGTGTTTAATTTTTGTTCCTATTTTGACTTTATGATAAATTCTGTGTTATTTGTGTTCCGTGTTTATGTTACACATTTTAAGATTGAGATACAAGTCAGCTCCGTAATACACTTACTTTTCCCAAGAAAATTTCATCGGTGGTTATTTGGCGATATATAATTTATTTCAGCACCTAATTTATGTTTAATATTTTATTACTTTGCCCCCATGTACTTGTATGAAAATTTCTCTTTAAAGGTGGTACTTATTGTCTTAATGTGATCTTAGAATATATTATATATATATTATATAGACGACTAAAACAGTTTGCATAAGAAATACACGCAAAGTTCATTTTTTTCGTTGCAGGCTTCATTTCTTTTGCAAAACTAAATTAGAAAGAACATTCGTAGGAAGTCGAAACTAGCTTCAAAAGAAGGAAAATAGAATAAAAAATTTTATTTTGGTCGAGAAATATCGTATGTGATTCGAAATTGCGAGAATTTAGATAAAATATACGCATATTTTGTCTAAATTACCATGTGTAAACAAACCCATTCCCTTGACGATCAAGGCGTTTGCAGATTCCGAACTCACGTGTAATTCCATAAGAAAACATGGCGGATCAATGAACAGTTAAAATTAATTTTGAGAATAAGAGTTGAAGATTTATGATTAAGAAAAAATTGAATGACATTTTAAAATTTGTTATGACAAACAATATCCTGTGAAGAAACGCACGTTGAAAGGTACGAACATTTTCCCATTGATTTTTTCAATTTTCTTTGAGCGTCTGTGACAACCGAGTTTTGTTTATGATAACGTGATTGTTAACTGAATATTCAGTGAATGAAAACGATTTTGAAATTCGGACATTGAAAGAATTTGCATTCTCGCTGTCAATTCCACTGATTCAAAATAATAACGTGGTAAGTTGTGGACCTATCTCATGTTACTTTTGACGGAAATTACTCACGTCTTTATTTCCCATCATAATAAAACTCTGATATTGAAAGTAACTCACCCAATTGTCAATACTTAGCATACTGTACGCTGAAATTTATTAATTTGACCTCAGCCGAAGAATAGGTCATAATTCTTACACTTGTTGAACATTAGTTTGTTTTCGGGATAAGAAACTATACAGATAACCACAAAATGTAAATTTACTTAAGACGCTATTCACCTTCTCAACGGAGATAGGTGAATAAAATAATCGAAAATATTAAAGATCGTTAGCTTCACGATCTATTCAGGTTTGAAATCAAATACTTTACAACTCACTTGACCCAATACACTTATCATATAATGAATTTCGACTTAAGAGCATAGCTTCACAGACTTATTTCGGTAAGGTTGTTGCTCCATTGTCATGACTTTTATCGTGCTATCTAATATGGCGTTGTATCTTGCACTTAATCATTCCCAATATGTACAACTACGTTCCTAAACATTAATTAACATACCACTTCATTTTATACGTGTCACGAATTCTCACTAACAACCTCATGTTATAAGTATAACCGAGATAAAACAATTGGCCTAATTGCAGCGTAATTTGAAAATAATGAATTTGAAATAAATAAAACATACCTTCTGGTTTCACGATACACCATTTCTTATACAATGTCTATAGTTTTTTCTTCACGCAAGAAATATAACAATGACTTATTTGTCCATTCTCGGATCACTCTTATTCAGTTACTGGAGGCATATTCTCAGTGATGACCAGTGGAAAGTTTGCGGCTTCAGTCGGCGTAGAAAGAAGGGAAATGCTCCTTTAGTAGATTTGGGGGGAATTTCAGAGGGGAAGAAGCTATTATGTATTCCTAACTTTCATACGTAGATATGTTTTGATACATTGTCACCGAAATGCTCATTCGCTACCTCAACCTGCTTTTAGGAGATATAAGCCAGAAAGGAAGAAGCTATATGTATGCCTCACTTTCGTACGTAGATACATTTTGATATATTGTCACGGAAACGCTCATTCAGCTATAACAACCTGCCCGCATCTCATTCAAACTATATGAGATTAAATATTAAGTTGATACAGCTTTTTAGACTTAATTGTAACTTACATATCGTCGTATACATGTTTGGAAAGTCTGGTATTTGCTATCTATCAACAATTACGAAGCATGTGTTACGATCAAGGTTGTTACACTGGTATTTATATAATTTAACATCCCCGTTGAGAATCAACGGGCACTTCTGCTAGTATATATATAAAAATGGCTGTATATATATATATTTATATGTGTTTGTATGTATGTATGTATATTCCAGATAATCTCAAAAACTAGACGACGCACAATGTTCTAACTTTTAACATCATTAAATGTCTTCCCGGGGATGAACAAGTGGTACTTTAAATTTGCCGAAAGTCCACGGTTCGAACCCAGACGAGTAAAACAGTTTGCATAAGAAATCCCCGTAAAGTTCATTTTTTTCGTCGCATGGTTCATTTCTTTTGCAAAACTAAATTAGAAAGAACAGTCGAAAGTAGTCGAAACTAGCATCAAAAGAAGGGAAATAAAAATAAAGATTCTTATTTTTGTCGAGAAATATCGTTTGCGATTCGAAATTGCGAGAATTTTGATAAAATATGTGAAAATTTTGTCTAAATTAACATGTGTAAACAAACCCATTCCCTTGACGATCAAAGCGATTGTTGATTCCGAGCTCAAACGTAACTCAATAAGAAGACATGGAAAATGAATGCCGAGATAAGATTAATGCTGTAAATAAGATACATACTATATTAGTACGAGATTTAAACATTATTATCTATGATATTTAATTATTATTATATATGATATTTAAACATTAGCAAATACAAACAATATCCTGAGAACAACCTCTCGGACAAATATAAGAAAATTTTTAGAAATTCGAAATTTGTTGACGAGTCTGTAGAAACCAAGTTTTATTTATATCGAAGTAATTGTTTACAGTCTTTTTCGTAAAATGAAATGAGTTTTATGCAGTGGTTTACTGAAAATGGATTTCTATCGATCAATTCAACTATTGCGTATAAATATTCTGGTAAGTTGAGGATGTTCAGAATATATTCTTCTCAATTAAGTATTAAATCTAATCTATTTGCATTGATGTATATTTAGCAATTTACGGACATGGAGTTAGCGAAGAACGTAAAGATTTCCCAGATTTGATGTTTGTTATCTTACCCTAAGGTCCACGGTTCGAACCCAGACGGATCAAAACGTTTCCATAAGAAATACTTATACTTATATATATAGTACTATATCCATGATACACTTACTTTCTGCAAAGAGTATTCTTCGTTGGTTTTGAGTGATATATATATAAATATATTTCTGTTATTTGTGTTTAATCGTCGTTTCCGATAACCTTTTCTGCCTTTCAGAAAATGTCTCCTAAAAGGTGGTGCTGCTTATCCTAATTTGTTTACGAATATATTTTATATAATCTTTAAATAATTTTTGTCTTCATCGAAGAAAGTGTTCATTCAAAGGATATGAGATTAAATCTTTAGGTGACTTTGTAGACTTAATTATAATTTCATTTACTTTGTTCATTGGTTTGGAAAAAATTATAGCCTGGAATCGGCTATGTACCAAAAATTATGAGGCAAGTGTTACGATCAAGACTGTACCAAGAGTAATTATCAATTTGGATTTTCCCGTTGAGAATCAACGGGCACATCTGCTAGTACGTATATATAATAATATTTTTCATGCGTAATAAAATTCATACAATACATTGCGGAAGATGTAAGTTCCGCAATGTAAGATCGTTTTCGAATGTTTATAATAGAAAATAGGGATTTAATATAACACAAATAAAATTCAGTCTTTTCTCAGAATACTATCTCGCTGGATGTTTTTAATGAATGAAGTTTAGCGAAAAGTAGTAGACAACTACTTTTTTGAACGCATTTTTCTCAAACCTCTCGACATTCCCTTCAAAATTTTAAGGATGTATTTTCTCAGAATATTTACCAGGAAATTTAAAAGTATCGAAAAAAGATCATAAAAGGAAGCAAATTATCAAGAATAAGAACTTCTTCGTTTCTGAAATGAGAGTGAGTATTTTAAAAAACAAGTACAAACAAATTCGCTACAAATTTCGTTATACTGTGAAATGTGAGCTCGTTTTCCTTAAATCGGAGGGTCCGAGAGAGGATAAGAGAAAGAAATGTAGCTTAAAAGACATGTTGCATGAAGTGAGTATTTCACCAACAGAAGCTAATTCGGAGATCTGATGGAAGTGATGCAATAATTCAAATATTCAACTGTGATCACTTAAAAAATCATGATTATGCATAAGGATTGATTATTTAACACTGTATTGATTTTTCCCGATGATTCTGCTCATTTGGGTTTGGTTTGAGGCTGAAGAATTTTGCAAAAATCTAAGCCTGGCATTATTCGTGAATTTTGGTCAATTTTGACCACCTTTAGAATTTTAATAGGTAGAAATCAGTGTAAATAATTTGGTAGTAATAGGCAGGATTTATTCGAGAATTGCCAGTACTAAAGTCCGCACTCAAGAAAAGGACTTTTCCAGGTTTTTTCGATTCTAGCTCATTGTGCTGAGTATTCAAGATAGCTCTACATTGTCTTTAATGGTATGATATAATTGTAATAATGTACTCTCAGATATTCGAGTTCTTCGCCTTTTTTTCTGCCGTATACGAACGAAATTTTATTCGCCGCCGGTTACGCCGCGCCGCCGCCGACGATTAAGCAGTCAACGTTCACGCCGTTACGCCGCCGCCGCCGGTTTCATTTTCCCCCTACGCCGCCGCTGACAAAAATCATAACGGCGCCCATGTCTAGTGGAGATACAAAATTCATATATTTAAATATTAAAAGTGCAGTCCAATGCCATCTCCTCTAACCGCAGGTTGAACTTCAATCGAAGGAAACGTCACCGATACGTCATCAAAGTAGCACTCGGTTGAGCCGAGTAGAGTTGTTGACTGACGATACGACAGCTGAGTGCAAATCAGCTCAATGAAGTGGGGATTCAGCACTTACTCGGATATAGTCTTAAAATTCGGCCATTAGTTAGACACCCCTAGAATAGGCAGTTGCCTGGGGCCCCCGATTTTAGGGGGCCCCCGAAAAATGAAAAAATCTTTGAAAATTTTCTTACAAACATAAAATTCCAAAGAATTAAATGAAAATATAATCACAACTGAACATTTTTATGAAAGCTATAAGTTTTTATTTTAATCGAAAAAAGAAGGGAACGGACGTGAAAAAAAGGGCCCCCAAATTGATGGTTGCCTAGGGCCCCGTTGAGGGTTAATCCGGCCCTGAGAACTGGGTAGTACCCCGTTTTATCCAAAAACGCCATTTTATGAAACAGATGACTTCAACAGAAAAGTAGTGGAATATTCATTTTGAAACGTACGTCATTACGCGGAGAAAACGAGGTTTAATTTGCACCAAACTTACTTTGAAATGTTCAAATGAATGTTTTCCATAATCACGCCTTTCAGAGCCTAAAATTACATCACAACACACCAAAAACTGTTTTTTTTAACGCAGAGATCGCGGACGCGCACAAAGCGGATTGCTACTCTCAGAATGGTTTTACGAAGATGTTGCAGTGTTGAGAACATGACAGCGCGGTACCCTGTTTTATCAGACCACCCCGTTTTATTCAACTCTCCCCTACAGCGTAGAGTAGCCCGATTCGTCTGCGGGGATTTCAGGTTTGATAGCAGCGTTACGGCAATGATAGATTTCCTCGGTTGGAATTCACCACAGATGAGAAGATCTGAATATCTTCGGAAACTTTTCGAAAAGTTCAGAATTTATAGACGAAGTAAGTGAAATGTTAGTGCCAGTAAGGAGCGATCTGCGAGAGGCATCGACGAAGCGTTATAGGGAAGTAATCGCAAGGACGGATAATTACTTTTGGTAGTTTTTTCCCCAGGCTATTAGAGATGCTAATAGGGATGAATGAATAATGGTGTTGTATTACACCCCCTGCCATACGCCTCTGGCGGCTCGCGGGGTATATATCTAAATCTAAATCTACAGTGCCGGTAAAATTCGAAAATCACCAAGATAAAATTTTTTAAAGTAACTGAAAGACCAAATATTTTGATTTACAGCGTAATGATTGATAATTTGACTCCATATTCAAAGTATACAACGGTCAAACTCATCTTTGAGAACACAAATAATTACCGCTCGACAGAGAGATGATAACTTATGTATCACTGCTTTCCGTAATAGGAAATTTTGAATTCCTGTCAGTTTCCTCTAATCAGTAGTAACTGCTCGTCGTTCATTTCCGAGTTCTCTGAAGAATACGCTAAAAATTGATTTTATGCTCAGTTTGCCTTCTTCAGTAGCGAAACCACACTCAGTCTCATTACGGACCGTTGGATACGCATTCCCATTTTAGAAACTCGAAATTATCCTTCCTAGAAAGGAAAAAGCCCTGCGACCAGAGCCTTCACTTTCTTTTTTATTCATCTTAAAGCTTAAGGATGTGGAAAATCATTTAAATCCTGTTTTCTTTACATAAAAACCAAAGCTCAGCATTGTTTTCATTCTCATTGAAGGGATGTAAATATATTCAGTTAGAGACAAACTTATTTATCACTTGCCTTTCTTCTTTCCTTCGAACATTTTTGACAGAATAGCGACTCTTCTGATTCCACTTCAAATGTATAATTCAAGTTCAGTCTCTTTGAGATCATAATTTCGCAACAATTCTCATTGAACTGTATTCTTTGGACGAGAACTTTTTGACCTTATCCTTTACATTTGATAATTTTTCTTTGTATGCTTCATTTTGGATGACATTGAAAATAATTTCTTATGAAATTTTCTCTCCAATTGGTCTCATCGTCAATTTTCATCAGTATGTTTAAATTAATCTCAAACCTGAAGCATTTATCTTCCGTTAGAGGAATTGAAAGTACTCATGAATACGTACACACTCCATTTGTCAAAACATGTTTAAGATCCGTTAATTCAAACAGTGCACACGGCTATCGATAGCTAGCGTCAGTTGACGTCTATTTGTAGAAATATCCATTACAAGGCAACGATACTTGTTTTAGCAATTTGGACCGACGTGTGATTTCCTCAGATGCTTGCAGTTAGTTCCTCGGCTACAGAGCGCGGTGTAACATGACCGAGATCAAGTGGATTCCGTGCAAGAGGAAGACTAGAGATGAAGAGAAGAGAGAAGAACCACCGAGGAAATATTTGAGGGCAGAGAAAGTGGCGAAGGATGAAGGAGAGCGAAAGGAAAGGATCGAGTCGAAAGGGAAAACGAGAGACGATCGAGGTGAGGAAATTAATATTATTTTGGCGCCGATCTTTCCGATGAGGCTGTGTTACAGAAATTAGCAGTCATTGATTTCAGGAGCTTCGTCACAGTTTTAGGTCTACGGCTCCTCTAAATACCTCTCGCCAGCATAATCAGCATTAATGGACCATTTTGTAGGTGAATGTCTCGTCCCATGAAAATCAGCCAAATAAGAATGAATGAAGACTTCACTCTGTTTAGCTTAGGCGATTGGCGAGATGTGGCATCTATTTTCTAATTATTCCTTTGGATGGCCTTTACTCGACGTCGGATAGAAAATCATTGATGTTAGTCGTGAATATTCTTGCATTCTCCTCCGGCAACGACGAACAAATTAATTTTCGGTATAAGACTTTCCGATAAATGTATTTCGTAATTTTGTCCATTTTTTCGATTAACATTCAGAAAATTCCAAAATTTCCATGTAATCTTTGCAAAATATTTCAAATATTGCCACTCAAAAAAAACCATTAACGTAAGCGTAAAACTAAAGTAACATTCGTAACGCACTCCAAACATTGCCATTTCTTCAAAATTCAGTAAATGCAACGGATGGGCTCATATTGACCCTGACTAATTAACGATCGAATTTCAAACTGTAAAAATCGAGAGTCCGATTAATTTTAGTCTATTGAATTAATTCGTAACTTTCCATACTTCTAATACAATGGTTATTTTAATGTTAACTGATAAACATTGCGAAGAACTGGAGGTCCAATGCGATGCCCCAGTTTATTGCATCAATCAATCAGAATTCGATCGCATGAACACGCATAAATATCGAAGAAGAATGATTACGTGGGTCGATTGCAGGTCCCAGCACGTGGTCATCAGGTTGGCCGGTGGCTGAGAGTGGGAAGAGGCAATCGCCGGTGGACATCCAAACGAGACAAGCACTCGAGACCCTGGAGCAGATCACTTACGAACCGAGCAGCGACGGGAAAAGCGCAAAGCTGTCAAACGGAGGCGCCGGGTGGAAAGTGGAGTGGGAAGGTAATTTGGGAACGAAAATAAATAAACACTTGCATTTGAGACATCGATGAGAGTGAGCGGGAACCGCGCATCTTCATTTGTTTTCAGGCATTTAGCTGCTAACAAACTAATAAATCTTGATCCCTGATAATTTATCAACTATAACTTTCTCTTTTCCATTGTTCCCCCTCATTGTGAATCTCTCTCATTTAAATGACTTAATTAGTCACTTAAATTGCTTTAAGTACCTAATTATGTAACTAACAATTTGACAAACATGATTAATTGATTTCGTTATGATTAAATCTTCTCTCTCCTCCTATGGCGATCGAATGGTTCGGATTCCTCTTTGATATACCTTTTTAATCCCAATTCTCCCTCGGATTACTTCATTTTCCTCAGTTTTTTTTCACGATTGTCTCTGAGAAATGCATCGTTTTGCCGTATCTACTCCACGAATGACAATCCTCAATAATTTAAATACTCTACGTAATCGCTCGGCCAATCAATACAAACTTTCGATGAAAAGTTAAAGTAAAAATAACAACGAAGGAGATGTCGAAAATATAGAGCTCACCTTATGGTGAGTGTAAAGATTCTACTAAATCTCTTTTACAGATAAAAAGCGGGGATAAAATATAAATGATCTTCATAAATATCAATTCAATTCCTGCAAATGAGCGAACCAAAACAAACAAAAGATTTTGCGAAAATTCATGAAATGGGATTATGTCCTTCCAAACATTTCCATCGATTTCATATTTCTTTTCGTCGAAGGCGACTTTAGTGGATTAAAATTACTGTTAATTTGTTGAATTCGAAGACGAGCAAGGTGTTAAGCTGAGTGGAGGCCCACTTGGAGAGGACGCGTACCGGCTGAAGCAGTTCCACTGCCACTGGGGGAAGGACTCCTCACGAGGATCCGAGCACACCGTGGATGGGAAGCCATACGCCGGAGAGGTAATCGACATGGATTCTTTCGAATTAGGGGAATGTGTAGATGTCGGTAATGAGATCAACGGCTGCCTACTTCCAAGAACAAACGAGAGCTCGTAGTAAACTTAGAGATATTTCGTTGGAATCGTCATTATATTTTAGACTATAACGAAACCGAATTCGACTTTGCTATATAATGAGAGACCGAACTTCTGTCACTTGCGGCTGCTAATTTTCAAACCTTCTTCCGATATTTCAAGACGATGAATACCTAAATGAGTTGAATTTTTTAGGCATTCTTTTCTTGTTTGATGACACGGAGTCAGCAAAAAGAATTCATATCTTCGAGAAGAATATCTTAAATAAATATTTTGATCTAAACATTATTGAAACTGAGCAAGATTGATAAAAAGCATGTTCGGAAACACTCTAAGCGTGCTTTTCAAAATAATTCTCTTTCGCCCAAATTGCAAGAATTTCAGATGATAACGAAAACTCTCACTCTCCTTGAAACAACATCAAGATTCGAGCAACCTCAATGAACTAACATAATCTTCCATATTTATGAACCACAAAATACGTAAATACCTCTCACGTATGAGTTACATATCGAGGATATTACTGGTATTTATTCTCATTTCATCAAATACTGTACGACTTCTTATACTTTAAATCAACGAGCAGTCAAATGTAAATGTTTCACCCGTTTGTTGCATGGTAGAGTTAAAGCTAAACCAAAAACTTCACGACTTAGAAATTTGAGTAGTAATTCCAAGTAACTCGTAATGGCGCGCAACCGACATTTAGGTGAAGTAATTCTCACATTAAAAGAAATAGTGGACATCACATAATTCGCAACTCATTGATAATGCGAAAAATCTTGAAAATTGCATAATCTGACAAATGAAATGAAATGAATGGGAAAAAGTGATACCTTTATATCTCCTCAGTAACTTAATGTAGCACGATTATATTTTGAAAGGGTAATCATCGGGATATTCTATAAGATATTTTATGGAAACAAAAGAGTTCCATCGATTATGTTCTATCGATACATTACTTCAAATTACAAAGGTTTCGCAAATCATTTCATTAAAGTTTAAAATCTTCACTTTTTGTCGGCGTTCCCCTTCTCATTCCCCGGTATTCATTCATGGAAAACAAGACAGGACACCGTACATTTTGAGAGCACGTATTTCGAATGCGAAGAATGCATCGCATTTGCATTCGCTATTTTAAACCTCTAATTCCTCAACAGCCTTTCCTTTCTTTTCAAATCATTTGATGCTTTTCAGCTTCACCTGGTCCACTGGAAGAAAGACGCGTATCCTCAATTCTCAACTGCCGCCTGTGAAGAGGACGGACTCGCCGTTCTCGGCGTCTTCTTAAAGGTGAGACAGTCCTTTCGTAAAGCTAATTGAGTTTTAACGAAATGTCCACCAGGTTGTTTGAAGGAAACCTTGCGATTTGCAACTAGACTGCGTCAATAAATTGGATTGAAGATAACACGGATACGAATGGTAGGGATTTTGTTCGGCAGAAAGCTGAATTTTTGGGTAAAAAATTTCTTTTAATCACTAGTATTCATCATAAACACCGAAATTCTAGAACGGAATAGTATTATTTTTACCTATTTGTTAAAAAAGCAAATATAAAAATTACCTTATAAGGCATGAGGATAGGAAATAACTTAGCACGTGAAGTTGTGCGACTGAAACCCAATGATAAACAGAGGTGAAAAATAGCGACATGACTGAACCCAGGTCTCCCACTTACCGGGCAGGTTTTCTAACCACTAAACTACCATGCAGCATCAATTCCACCTCTGTTAAAGGGATATCATTATTTAATCTTATTTCCAATCCTTAGGGGGGATTCCCTTACACCGCTTTGTCAGCTGGCTCTGTGAGGACCTCTGGCGGTGGTCGGTGCCACTATGTGGAGCGCCACTATCTGCTCATCCCTTTAACAGGAGTGGAATTGGGGTGACATAACAGTGGGTAGAACACCTGCCCGGAAAGAGGGAGACCTGGGTTCGAGTCCACGTTATGTCGCTATTTTTTACCTCTGTTTATCAAATATTACCTTGTTAATTGATAGTTCTCTCACCAATTTCCTCTTGGTCTACTGAGCCTGCCTGTATTCGTTTCTCACCTGCTTTTTCTCTCATCTTTCTTTCTCACACCTGAAGATGGGCGAAGGCTTTTTGATTTCTAATGAATTTGTGAACCAGAGGATTTCGGAAATATATTAATAGAGCCTTCAAATAAAAATACATTTTAATGCATCTTTCTCTTTCTTATAATTAAAAATATTAAATCTTAAGAAAAAAATTTTCTAAACGTACGATTCGTTAACGTTTCCGTATAATTCCATCGAATGCACGCCGCATTGAAAAACCAATATTTATAAATACACTATTTATACTCTGCTAGTTTCTTGGACATATCTTGCTTTTCCGTTGTTGAATTTTGCGGCTCGTTGGGGCACTGACTCGTTCAGCGACAGGAGGGCTCACCACCGTTTTAAATGCGCGAGTTGAAAAAATGTATCAATTCCCTCTGCATTTGATGAAACTTGGACCAAGTGGAGGCTTTCATTACCGTTTGTGGTGAATCCTCCTGAGTCATTTTCTAACAACTCGTGGAGGGAAACCTACAAATGATGAATAGCTGTAATAAATCTTCCTGAATTCGTTGTCCGGAATTCCGTGGTCCAGGAGGACCAATTTGAGGATCTCATCCACAGCTTTTATGCTTGAGTGTCGCCAAATAACCATTGTCTCGAATATACTATGATTACTTCGGATGGTTAAGTCATAATGGAGAGACGTTATAGGAGTCGGCCTACTCGTTGTGGGTGGTAGAGTTTCAAACAAATTCAAATCATAATTTTTATGATTTTTTCCCTCAGCGTCTCCCCTACACAATCTTTTACCGTCTTCAATCTCACAGATATGCCAAAAAGTTACATCGAACTCTAAAACATTTCTTTCGTTGCGTCGATTTCCTAATTTCCCGAACTTATTTCTTCTTTGGCAGAACCCAATCTTCCATTACAGCACTCTCTCTTTTCCTAGTTCATTCACAGAATATACAATACGCAGAATTTGAATTGACAGCAATTCATTTTCGATGATTCAAAAACTACCAATGGTAGATTCAAAATTACATGGAAATTCCGGCTTACGAAATGTATTACTTAAAATATGACATCATGTGCGCTTGACTCTAAGAATTCCCAAAAAGGTTTAAAAACAGCAAATTCAGCGTCTGTACAAGAAACAACAATAACGTTTAATGATATACAGCCGTGTGATGGATTAACAATTATGCCTATGGATGATCTTCCTTATAATTTCTCCTCAGTTTTGTGCGTTATTTCTCCACCGATCGATAAATGAAACGCAATAACTCTGCTTTCGCTTGGGATGAACGAATCATTTGCGATAGAGAGTGGTAACCACTTATCTTCGGTGGAGAAAACTTTTCTTTGTGCAACGTAAGCATAAAAGAAATCGATTACCGTCAAATCTCATATAAAGTTGATGTTTTTGGGAATAAGTAAAAACATGAGTGGTCGAATCTAACAGCAGTAATACTTTTGAAGGCTTAAGACATTAGCGAAATTCTGCAAATCCTTTTCATACTGGAAATGTTAGTTTGCATAATAAAATTGAAATTAAAAAGACAAAACAATTGAAACGATGTCTTCTCTTCGATTGCTTTACTTACGGTAAAAATAACTAGGTAAATGTTTCACAAATTATTTTGTTTAATTCAATAGTTGAAACCAGTCTCATTACACAAAATATTTTGTGAAACTTTTACGTAGTTATTACCACAGTAATTCATTTTCATCAAATAACGGCTTCTTAGATTAATATTATACTTACGTTTTCACTTCCTGAATCGCAACATAAATAAGGCATCGATTGTTTTTTTATCCCTCGCAATTTCTACAGACACTAAACGCGGAATGATATTATTCGTCCATTGAAGAAGTCATTGAAGTAATAGAAAATCGTAGTGGAATTCGTAACTCACGAGAATTATGAATCTGTGAATGCTTTCATTTTAGCGTTTATGCAAAAGATATGTTGTTCTTAACAGTCTAATAAAAAACATTTAATTGGACCTCGTGATTTTTGAGATAACAAAGCCGTCGACCAAATTAAAACTTCGAGGTTCGCGATCATAAGAATTAGCAGATAAAAGCTTTAATTCTTCACCATGAAATTAAAATTCGAACCAAACACGCGGACGGAATACAGTAAAACCTCGTTTACTCAAAGTAACCGCAAAATCCATACGATGAGATTACTTTAAAGTTGTGTACTTCATAAAATTATCTTTTGCCCCAAGTACTACCAACAAGTTAAAACCTATTTTTTCCCAAGTTCGACTTAACTCCGGTCTTTGTTAATAACAACAAACTCTTGAATCTCCTCCACAACCCCAAAGACATCAATCAATCATCAAAACCCCATCAACACAAAAATCGGGGATATATGAAATTTCATGTCAAGATTGTGAAATGATATACACCGGACAGACGAGACGAAAATTAGAGAAACGTTTTCAAGAACTGGAACTTCAAACATAACTGATTGGGCAAATCCAGTTTGGCTCAGCGTAAACAACAACACAATCACAGGGTCACAATGGAAAATGTAAAACTGAAAAAATCTATAAAATATCCTCAAAACGAAATGCCTATGAAAGCATTATCACACATCAGAAGAAAGAGAAAAACAGCGATATGGGCCCCATCTCTTCCCTTTCGGGACCGAGACGCAGGTAGGACATACCAGAGGACCATCGGCGTCACTTTGGCATATCCGAATTCTTTTCAGACCCTTGCATACGCCACAGGAAATTCCCAATCCACTCCACCCCCACATAATACAGACCCCACGCCTTGCTTTCTATTTTACAACCCCTGTAGCATTGCTATTGAAAAGATCTTTGGGTACAATTATAGTGTATATTCCTTTCTCCGACTTCCTGTAAGTAAGAGGGGAAACGACGACAAGGACGGCTTTTGGAGATTTTAAACCTTTAATTCATTAACAGCCGTGTTCCAATATTTCTTTATTTACAACTACTATACATAAAAATACAACAATGTACTAGGAAGATAATTTCAAGTTTGTTACATTTGTAGGATGTTCAAAAAAAGCAGTTCAACTGGTGTTACACCCCCTGCCACACGCCAAAAGGCGGCTTGTAGAATGTAGATGTCTCGTAGATGTAGGAGAATGTCCAATTCGGATCGAGGCAATCCGATGAGAGATGTTGGAAGTTTATTACGATTCGACTCATAAGAATACACCAACGCTGACTGATGTATATTAAAGAGTATACTCATGTAAAACCCCTTAGCGTAAAGATGCTTCGGAGCCTTAAACTTTTAGTCTCAATATCGTGAATGACAGTATTCCAACATTTCCAACGAACCACAAATCGCTATTCAATTTTTTAATATTTTACACCCACTTCCATATGCTACACGAAGGCTTGCAGTGTACAAACGTATGCACACATTGCACACAGAAAAATGCATTGCAGCACGAACAGGAGTTAAGAAAGCGATCTTTCTAAATGTGAATTTTGGAATCCACCGAGTGCCGCGTTTAAATCTGAATTAGAGGCTATATTTTCCTGTGGAGACCGTAATTTGGATTACTGTTATTGAGAAAGCTTAGTTAAACGAGTATCATCGAGCTTCAACTGCATACACACATAATTAAGAGAGATCGTAAGTTTTCTGTGCGATGCATTCTACAGACGCTATATGAAATTAAATAACCAGTTAAATGGAAAACACAACAATTTCAAATAGTAAAATATAGTACCGTGACAAACTTAATGTGCGGAGAAATTATTATGTATGAAAAGATGTTGAAATTATTTCGCCCATAATGTGTTCCACAAGATGGAGTCCGTCGTCAGAAATAAAAATTTGAAATTTAGTCAATTTTGTGAATAATTATGGATTGAAGTGGATGCGTTTAATAGTTAATATGTATTTTGAAACCAAATTATGTTGCCATTTGTTTTATTTCTGGGTAATTTACCCTATGGAGCACCCGCACATTTCACTCTTCTCCGAAGGTGGCAATGGCAGTTTTCAATTTCCTTATCGCATTACATTATTTTGGGTTTTATCTTTTCAATGTGCTTGAACAAGACCTACTCAGATATAGGAATGATATCAATTCACTATACCATGATATTATAGACAAATAATAATAATATTTTCCAACGCGATTAAAGTAATACGTTTTTAATACTCAATGATTAATGAATATCAATATAAATGTAACATATATTACGAAAATTACGGAGAATGGTGGAATATGATTAGAACATGATTTTTCTCTTGGATGCTGAAACATCAAGAATATCTATATCTATTATATACGAGTAAAATGTAGCTTGCATACTGCAAGCAGATCGGCCATACTAATTTCATATCGGCATCATATCGGGACTGTCCACAAAAGAAAAAAAAAAAGGATTGAAAATATTCTTAAATTCGCTAGAATCTCTTCGTCTAGCATCGAACCCGGGTCTTCCTGGTGAACTTACTATGCAGCACAATTGAAGATCACCATCTCTAACTATGTGTGAAAATTCTAGTAGAAATATTGGCTGAAACTGCCTCAAAAGACGTTCTACTTTTCAGAAACGTAAATGGCTCTCTGGATTCGAACCACGGACGATCTTGGAAATCTAAAAGATGTTTCTGAAATTTGTTTATGATCTCTATCTATATGCCGAATTTCAAATTTCTATATTATTGGGAAAGGTTTCAAAATAATTCCTAAAAATCGGATCAACTTCTGATTGCAGAGACACCTGGTGTCGAACACAGTAAATATTGTAAGCTGTGAATGCACAGTTTTATTTGTAAAGACTTGCTCTTCTATCATGCAAAGCTTGAAGTCAATCGCATGCCGGGATGTACCTAAATTTTGTATCCGTTATCTCCGTAAGAAATGCATTGAGAAGTGCAAATGGCCCTCTGAGATCGAACCAAGGACCATCAGCGAACATGTAAAATTTTATTATGAAATATATTTATGATATCTATACACGTGCTGAATTTCAAGTATCCATGTTATCGGGAAAGGATCCAAAAAAAATCTTCAAAATCGCCGCAATGCATTTTAAACGGCCGATTTTTGCCCCGACCTAGCATCGAACCCAGGATATTATCCGTAGAAGTCATTTACGTTTTCGATAGATCATGACCATACATATAGGCTCCTTGAGTTTTGATTCTCTACCTATCCGGAAAGTATTTTATTTTAATTCCTGAAAATCAAAGCAATGCATTTAAACGGGAAAAATTGGGACTTTGGGACCCTCAGGAATCGAACCCATGACACTGAGGGTCAAAATCGGGGCAAAAATCGGCCGGGGAGGGGAGGTCGGGGCAAAAATCGGCCGTTTAAAATTCATTGCGGCGATTTTGAAGATTTTTTTTGGATACTTTCCCGATAACATGGATACTTGAAATTCAGCACGTGTATAGATATCATAAATATATTTCATAATAAAATTTTTTATGTTCGCTGATGGTCCTTGGTTCGATCCCAGAGGGCCATTTAAATTCCTCAATGCATTTCTTATGGAGATAACGGAAGCAAATTTTAGGTACTTCCCGGCAAGATGTTGACTTCAAACTTTGAATTTAATAAGATCAGGTCAAATCAAGTCATAATGTGTTTTCACAGCTGCCAGTAGGTCCTGGGTTCGACACCAGGCGTCTCTACAATCGGCAATTGATCCAATTTTTTAGGAACTATTTTGAACCCTTTCCCAATAATATAGAAACTTGAAATTCGACATATAGATAAAGATCATGGATACATTTCAAAAACGTGTTTTAGATTTCATTGATCGTCCTTGGTTCGATCCCAGAAAGCCATTTTCATTACCCTATGCATTTCAGATGGGGATTATGGAGTTTTATTTCAGGACCTTCCGAGTATGATACATTAATTAAGATCAGGTTCAAACAAGTTGTTATGCCTATTAGCATCTTCCAAATGGTCCTGGGTTAGACACCAGGCGTCTACAAAAATTAGAAATTGCAACGATTTTTAAGATTTTTTTTTAAGCCCTTCTATTCTATTCCTGATAACACGGAAACTCAAAACTTGGCGTGTGAATAAAGATTATAAATACATGTTATATGCTTGCAGTATGCAAGTAACATTTAACTCGTATATAATAAATCTGTAGAGGGGTCGTGTCTGTACATTGATCCGATTTCAAAAAAAGTTGTATTGCTGGATACTAGGGTTGTTCCCGAGTCCGAAACACGTTTTAGAAATTTTCATGTCTGTCTGTCTGTCTGTTACAGCATCACTCAAAAACTATCCATCCGATTTTGATGAAATTTGGTATGATGGTCATTTGTCATCCGGGGAGTGACATAGGCTACCTTTTATCCACCTAGCTGTCCCCAGTTCGTCCCCAGTTGGGGTCAAAAATCTATTTCACGCTTAACTCTAAAGTTAATTATTTATAAAATTTGTACTATATTAAATGTCTCCCTAGCGCAAATGATAGGCTAATATTTGTTGACCCAACTGTACTCGGTTCGACTCCAGAGGGTCGAATAGTTTCCATAAGAAATACATGGGAAGACATTTTTATCATTTGCATAGTACCTTTCTTTAATGAAATGAAATAAGAAATAATGGTCCTTTGAAACAAAAAATAACACCAAAACAAAGGAAACAGAATATAGTTTCTTATTTTGGTCGTAGAATATTGCTTTCACTTCGAAGTTGTGAGAATTTGGAAGTAAAATACAAAAATTTTATGAAAATCTGACATCGTAAACAACCCGTCGTCAAGACCAACCTCTATATCTTTAAATTCAAATTCGTTAGCAGTAGCGCGTCATCAACAACCAAGCTTTGTTTATAGCAACACCAGTGTTTGTTGATTCTTTCCGTGAAATTAATCATTATCGTCGTATTAAATGAATCTTCTTTCCTCATATAAAGTAATTATATCTTCTTAGCTTGGTCAGTTGATAACTTTCTCATTCTTATTTTCCGATCTAAATAGAAATCGTTTCATTTAGCGTCCCGTCGTGCATTTAATGAATCAATCAAGATCGTTAAAATATCCCTGTATTCAGTGATTGCTTCCTTTGAAGTGTAAAGAATTGGATTTAAAGTAGCAAAGAATCACAATCCTTTTGTACGTGACTGGAAAAAGGTAAACGAATATTGTGCTTTTAGATATAGAATTGGAAATTAAACCAAGAAATGTTTTAGTGGATCGTCTATTGATGTGTTTAAGTATATTTACTATCCACCTATATCTTTTCTTGACGGTGATAGTCATACTCATTGGTATTTTGTTATATCTTACATATTATATTACAATTTTCGTGCTATACGGTTGCCGATACGTTATTAAGTTTGTTAGCCTATAAAATATGAAACACCTCTCTCAGATTATGGGTGACTGTCCTTTATTTTTATGCTTCGGTTCTATGCTGGCTGCTCAAATATTATCATTACGAATACACTTCAATATGAATGTTGTATTTTGCATGGTTTAATTATTCCAAAAAAGTCAATTCAGTATTCAATTTACGGACTCCAGACAAGCATCGAGAGAAATAAATTATACATGCATTCTTTTCATTGCTGTAACTAATAGATTGTATGTCTAGGCAAGGACAAATTGGATAAACTGAATAAGAATTTACACGAATAAGCATAATTTCGAAGAATGACCTCTAACAAGATATTTCACTTTCGAAATCTTTTTCGTCAATATACTTCACATTTTCAGTAACATATACTATAGAAATTCCCTCTAGAATGAAGTATTGCTGGTATATGTTTTACCATAAGTCCAATATTAAACTCTGTATTTTTTCAGATATGTTACTCTATACATGAAAGTATCAACTTCGAATATTTTAACTATAGGAGCCATGTCCCTGAATTTCAATTATTTGCCGATATCACCGAAAACAATCGCAAATGAATAAAATAATTGACACAAAATTTGATCATTTTTATATTTATATTGACAATTGGTTTTTCTCTTATTGGTACATACATCTTCTTTCTATTGGAGTTCGTTTTAGAGGTACTGTGAGGTTAATGCTAAATATATTGTATTTGTTCTTGGTTGCGAGTTAAAATCATGCAAATGAGAGAGAAAAATAAATGGCTAAGTAAAGGAAATGCAATTGATTTTTGTTATTCGAATTTCATGAATTTTTGAGGAAAGATCGCGAGAAAAACTTGCAAGCATTTCTTATCATCACCGATTACATCGCTCAAATGAGATAACAACCATAAGTTTGAATGTCTACTTCCGCTTGGAAAAAGAATGAAGTTTCTTCATTCCACATTTACGAAAATATCGGAATACAATATTTTTCGTCAACGGTATCTGAAAACATTGAAATTAAATTAAATCCTATTCAAGAGAAGAGGTAAGAGTTCACTCTGATTTTGCAACATAAGGGTCAAATTATTATTGCGATATAATTAAACAGATGCGCCGCTTACATTATCAATAGGATACATTTTTTTTCACAATTCTTACAGTCAATTTAACAGCAGAGGATTATTTATTAAGAGTTAAGTAATTAAATTAAGGAACAGCCGACGCCATCTTAAGGATAAATTAGGTGTTAATTCTTAAAAGGACGAGTTCTAATTAGATTAACTACTATATATCGTCATTAATTTGCGGCGTTTATTTGTTATTCGTTTATTTGATAGTTGCGATGATTTCACTGACTCGCTGTCTAACGGACATATTAGACGTGCTAAGAGACTGGTTCATTCGTTTTCGTTTGTGGTTCACAAGATTTGTGTGGCTATTTTTGTGATTTCGTCTCCATTCATTTGGTACTCAGTTGTTTCCTCTATTTGTTGTAGCGACCGGTGCATTAGTTTAGTCTGTGATTGAGATTTGTGTAGCTGTTTTTGTGATTTCGTAAGACACATAGGATGAAGAGAAGTATTGTTTTTTCATAAATTTAAGAGTTCTCATATCTAAATTTTTTCATATGTAAATTTCATTGCTTTCGATTTACATTCATTTTTCCGTTGAGAATCAACGGGCACTCCGCTAGTATATAATAAATCTGTAGAGGGGGTCGTGTCTGTATATTGATCCGATTTCAAAATAAGTTGTATTGCTGGATACTAGGGTTGTTCCCGAGTCCGAAACACGTTTTAGAAATTTTCATGTCTGTCTGTCTGTCTGTCTGTCTGTTACAGCATCACTCAAAAACTATCCATCCGATTTTGATGAAATTTGGTATGATGGTCATTTGTCATCCGGGGAGTGACATAGGCTACCTTTTATCCACCTAGCTGTCCCCAGTTCGTCCCCAGTTGGGGTCAAAAATCTATTTCACGCTTAACTCTAAAGTTAATTATTTATAAAATTTGTACTATATTAAATGTCTCCCTAGCGCAAATGATAGGCTAATATTTGTTGACCCAACTGTACTCGGTTCGACTCCAGAGGGTCGAATAGTTTCCATAAGAAATACATGGGAAGACATTTTTATCATTTGCACGAAACTTTTCTTTAACAAAATTAAATTAGAAATAAAGGTCCTTTGAAAGTAAAACTTACACCAAAACAAAGGAAATAGAATAAAGTTTTTTATTTTGGTCGTAGAATATTGCTTTCACTTCGAAGTTGTGAGAATTAGTAAGTTAAATACGAAAATTTTATGAGATCTGATATTCTAAACAACCCGTCGTCAAGGCCATCTCGATATCTTTAAATTCAAATTCGTTAGCATTAGCGCATCATCAACAACCAAACTTTGTTTATAGCAACACCAGTGTTTGTTGATTCTTTACGTGAAATTGATGTTTATCGTCGTATTAAATGAATCAAAAGGAAAAATTGCGAAATGACCTCAGCTGTCGAGGCACCTTCATAATTACTACTACTACTTAAATTAATCTTCTTTCCTCATATAAAGTAATTATATCTTCTTAGCTTGGTAAGTTGATAACTTTCTCATTCTTATATTCCGCTCTAAATAATAATCGTTTTATTTAGCGTCCCGATGTGAATTTAATCTTTAACGCTGAAGAATGAATCAATCAAGATATTTGAAATATCCCTGAATTCAGTGATTGCTTCCATTGAAGTGTCAATAATTGGGTTTAATAAGCAGCAAGGAATGACAAGCCTTTTATAGCTGACTTGAAAGGTAAACGAATTTTGTACTTTTAGATATAGAATGGGAAATTAAACCAAGAAATGTTTTATTGGATCATCTATTGGTGTGTTTAAGTATAGTTACTGTCCACCTACTCGATATCTTTAAATTTGAATTCAAATTCGTTAGCATACGCGCGACTGCAACAATCAAGCTTTGTTTATAGCAACGCCAATATGTTTTGATTATTTACGTGAAATTAATGTTTATCGTCGTATTAAATGAATCTTCTTTTCTCATATAAAGTAATTATATCTTCTTAGCTTGGTAAGTTGATAACTTTCTCATTCTTAATTTCCGATCTAAATACTAATTGTTTCATATAGCGTCCCGCCGTGCATTTAATGAATCAATCAAGATCGTTGAAATACCCCTGAATTCAGTGATTGCTTTCTTTGAAGTGTAAAGAATTGGAATTTAAGCAGCAAGGAATCTCAATCCTTTTATGCCGGACTGGAAAGGTAAACGGATTTTGTGTTTTTAGATATAGAATTGGAAATTAAACCAAGAAATGTTATATTGGATCATCTATTGGTGTGTTTAAGTATAGGTACTATCCACCTATATCTTTTCTTGATAGTGATAATCATACATATTGGTATTTTGTTATATCTTAAATAATATGTTTAAATGTTCGTGTTAAGCGATTGCCGATACGTTATTAAGTTTTTTAGACTATAAAATATGGAACACCTCTCTCAGATTATGGGCGGCTGTCCTTTATTTTTATGCTTCGGTTCTATGCTGGCTGCTCAAATATTATCATTAGAAATACGCCTCAATATGTATGTTGTATGTTGCAGGGTTTAATTATTCCAAAAAATCAAAGTAGTATTCATTTTACGGACTCTAGACAAGTATCGAAGGAGATAAAATATACATTTATTATTTTCATTGCTGTAACTAATAGATTCTATGTCTAGGCAAGGACAAATTGGATAAACTGAATAAGAATTTAGTCGAATAAGCATAATTTCGAAGTATGACCTCTAACAAGATATTTCACTTTCGAAGTCTTCCTCGTTAATTTACTTCTCATTTTCAGTTACATATACTATAGAAATTCCCTCTAGAATGAAGTATTGCTGGTATATGGTTTTCCTTCAGTCCAATATTAAACTCGGGAACTTTTTTCAGATATGTTACTCTATGCATGAAAATATCATCTTTGAATAAGGAAAGGGTTAAGGTGACTTTTCACATAAAGGCGTACACCCAGGAAAATTCCCAAGGAAAAACGGACTTGAAAATTCCACCTCCTCCTCATTCCACGTTTATTAAAATATCGGAAGACAATATTTTTCGTCAACGGTATCTGAAAACATTGAAATTAAATTAAATCCTATTCAAGAGAAGAGGTAAGAGTTCACTCTGATTTTGCAACATAAAAGTCAAATTATTATTGCGATATAAATAAACAGATGCGCCGCTTACATTATCAACAGGATAAAAAAATTCTACACAATTCATACAGTTAATTAAACAGCAGATGGTTATTTGTTAAGTGTTAAGTAATTAAATTAAGAAAACGGCCGACGCCATCTTAAGGATAAATTAGGTGTTAATTCATAAAAGGACGAGTTCTAATTAGATTAACTGCTATACATCGTAATTCGTTTGCGGCGTTTATTTGTTAATTCGTTTATTTGATAGTTTCGATGATTTCACTGACTCGCTGTCTAACGAACATATTGGACGTGCTAAGCGACTGGTTCATTCGTTTTCGTTTGTGATTCACAAGATTTGTGTGGCTATTTTTGTGATTTCGTCTCCATTCATTTGGTACTCAGTTGTTTCCTCTATTTGTTGTAGCGACTGGTGCATTAGTTTATTCTGTGATTTACATTTGTGAAGCTGGTTTTGTGATTTCGTAAGACACATAGGATGAAGAGAAGTATTGTTTTTTCATAAATTTAAGAGTTCTCATATCTAAATTTTTTCATATGTAAATTTCATTGCTTTCGATTTACATTCATTTTTCCGTTGAGAATCAACGGGCACTCCGCTAGTTTCAAATATAACAATGGTTTTTCCCCAAGGAGGACATTTCCTGTCGATTTTCAAGGCATTTCAATCTCTTCAATTTAAAATCGGTCAAACAACATTTATAAGCGAATGGTTTTCTCATTTGTAACCAAAGACTATCCTTCGATGCCTCAAAATGGAACTTCCTTTAACTGCAGCATCAGATATCTGTTGAGTATCGCATACCCACACGTCAGGGCCTTCCAAGAGACGAGACACCAGGAGGTGCTCTTGCCTCACCATTAATGCTCAGACAAGTGGATTTCTAATTCTGTTCTCACCATCGCCATATATGTGGACGGAGGACGGCAAATATCAAACTCATACTGCGCCTCCGACAAATTTGAAATGGTTGCGTAGAAATAATTTTCTTCTCGATCATTACAGCAAATGATAGAAAGATTAAATCAACAACCAAAATAAAATCGCAAGGAGAATAATCTTGTTTTTACAAAACAAACGCCAATAAATCGCATTTCATGGGGGAGCGAGGAGACACGGGCGGATGTTATACATGAGAATATGCTTAAATTAGAACGTATCACCGAATTTTTCATACATTACAAGTTTGAGGGATAGATAAATATTAGAAGAAAACAAAGCAAACACTAGAAGAGAAGATATTCCCGAAAAAGAAAAAACGTAAACTTGAGGTATCAGTTAAATCATATCTTATTGGAAGTTAATTCAATAATAAATTTATACTATACGTTTCACCGGTTACGAGCTAAAAAATGCAAAGTGTTTGGTTCCAGTTTTCTTTTTTTAGTATTTGCATATCTAATGAAAATATTTTAAAAGCTGTTGAACATCCTTTCTCTACCTTGTTGTACACTTTTAATATAAATTTTGTAGGTATTTTAAAACAGATATTCCATAGTGGTTTATACGAAATCGGATTTCAATAAGAAAGTATCTACACTGCTGGAAATATGACTTTAAGCCATGAATATCTACGTTGGTCCTAAAACAAAATTCAGCATTACAATTACAACATCGTCGAGGCTAAGCATAAACTATTGAAAAATCCAGAATCGAACCCAGGGTCGCTTTTGATGGAGTCCAATGCATTTACTACTTCGTCCAAAAAGTTCTTATTTTAATTAGTGACAATGATTGTAAGTTGGGCAACTTTTTGAGCAGTAATTACAGATCTCCTGAATCAACAAAACGCTTAAAAATGCATTATCACCTTCGGAAGCACTTAAGATAGAATTCTAAATGAGACCACAATGTATGTGTAGTATATACATCTAGTACACCAGAAATCACACCATAGATACTTCTTGGAATCAAAATGGCTTATTTTTGCTAAAAATCTCCCTTAAGGTTTCCCTATTCCAATCAATGGCGTGATGTATTTTAACCCCCTTTATCATGATATAGAAAAGTGAAAGTGACCTTTAGAAAACCGTTTTGAAGACGACTGTAATAATAAAGCTATTAGAGAGAATAAGTCTCTACTTTCGTCTAGTACTTATACATTAAGTTTATCCGTTTTCTTTGTCGTAATTGTAATTAACAGTCCTTTTAAAACAACAATCTTCCCCCAGACATTTCGCAAAATTTTGAGCTTTCACAAAAGCATTTATGTGGTTATATTAACCAATAATACATTTTTGTTTGTTTAAATTATTACCTTGGGTATCATTTCGACGGCAATATTTTCCATATTTATTTTGAAAACATAAACATTTATGATTTGACATTTCATTCACCAAGTACAGCCACCAACAGCAAGTTTTATTACTTCTTAAACTATATGTCTGAAATTAGATTTCCATCTCTCGATTCTGCTCCTACTAAATCGTCTCGAATTAGTAAGAGCACTATTTCTACTTCTGTAGATGAAATGAAGCCTGTAAAAGGTAAAGAAGTATGTACATGCATTTCTAATGAAAGACTCGTCTAGAGCCGAACCCACAATTAACATTGGGAAATGTATTTCCAGTTTTCTTCAAAGACACAAGACATAACTAATTTCAACTCTCTCTTTTCCCGCAAAGTGCTTTAAAAAATCCCTGAAAATTCGCATTATGTATACTTATGGGTAAATCGGTATTTCGGGGCCTCCTGGGATCGAACTCGCGACCGATTTCTCTTGGGGGTGTCACGTTCGGGCGAAGATGCCCCAGGTCGATGACGCTCGTGGTCTAAAGCTTTGTATCCTAATGGTGCTTTGCTCCTAATGTGGAGTACCACAGTATCTGATCAGCCAAGTGCTGTTTTCTGTCAGCTCGTTCTTTAACTTGATGCAAATGCCCCTGGCGGTGTTCATGCGAGTTATCACTTGTCCAGAACGTGCTTTGGTGACGCTCTCAAGTTTTTAAGTCTTCACGAGATTTTGGCGAGAAATTTTCAACCTATTACCCAAAGACGGCGAGTGCGATATAAAGTACAATGACCGTTAATAAGAGTAAGTTGTTCTGTTTTTTATCACAGAAAATTTAATATCCAAGACCAGCCCAACTTGTAAAAATTGCGAATGTTCCTATATGGCGTAATGTTCCTATTACGGAATACTTACGTGTTCCCAATATGGAATATTCAATATTGTAGAATATAGAACGCTAAATGTTTTTTTTCTTTTTTATAGCAAAGGGTATCTCTGATTAAACTAACCTAACTAACGCTACATGTTTTATTGCTAAAATGTATTTATTTTAACCAAATTATAGTATATTTCAAATAATTCTTTCATCAAAATTATGATACGTATAACACATATTCATCAATGTTATAAAATGTGCGTCTGTATGTGCAAGGTGAATTACTAAACGAAATAATAAAAATCGGAATAAACGGATATGTTTACGAAATGATTTAGGCACTTTGAAACATTTGTAAGAAAACGATTTTATTTTGAAAATGTCCCTACAAACATTTAAATATTATAAATGAATAAATGGAAAAAGCTTTCTAATTTTCAAATTTCATTATTCTGCTTTTAAAACGTAGGCAACTTATGAATAAATCAACATCATTCAAATCAAGTTGTGCATGCTAGGATTTTTGTAATGTTATTTATTTTTACGTTTACTAGGTATATGATTTATTTTTACAACAAAATATTACAAAATTGTGTTTTTGCAGCTTAATTTTTTATCAGTTTGAAAGTACGTGTAATTCAAACGGTTTTTGAACAACTATTTTAGTATACCATATTAAGACCTCCATTGCCCTAATATGGGAAAAGATGTCTGTCTACCTTTTGTCTGACATTTTCTTAAAAGCTTAAAAAATATTTAATTAATCTATAAATTTCCAATGTGGTACAATAGCTGAGAGGTTTAGTGAATATTTCTGAAATAGAATTTCAAACAAATGAAATGGGCGATAAAAGGAATTTTCAAAAAGTATTCCATATTTGGTACGGCAAAACAAATTCATCCTTTTCCATAGCAAATCCACCCATTCAGAAATCAAGTATTTCAAATACAATATTTTCAGTGTTATGCTATTATAAAAATGAAATCTTAGCAAACATGTCAACATCGATCATTTTAAGGCATTTTGTATTTCACAATCTGAATTTCATTTACCTCTCAAGAAGGCATTTAACTCCTTGTTTTTTTTCCAACTTCTTTTACTATTAGTGTTCAGCCATTATTCATTATTATTTATAATGCGTATACATTGTGAAGCCTCACTAAAATAATAATTGAGTGGTGAACTGAGAGTGCACGTCCAAGTAACTCGATTATTAGGGTGTTTAAATGAAAATGTACGAAATGACACTGTGGGTATAGTTGAAGTCTATATCCAAATTAATCACCAGAGGCCTGAGCACAACTATGTCACTGTTTCACGAGCCGAAGGATTCCCTGTTCCCAGAATTCCCGTGACAAGTCCTTCACTGATTGATTGTGCGTTCCGTCCAAGAGACGCGGCAGTGCTCTAAAAAGGACATGAACACGTTCACATTGCAAAATTCGACGATTGACCAGATTTCTGACTGCGGAAGACCGGCAGATATTCATCGCCTGATGGTAATTAATTTGGATACATACTTCAGTTATATGCACAGTGTCATTGCGTACCTTTTCATTTGAACACCCTAATATTTTATGACAAGTAATTGTTGACTGTGATAATCCCGCGAAAAGAAGCCTAGCGCAAGAGTAACTCATTGTCAGTAGAAAAAACCCGCCTCCACGCCACCATCGGCGTATGGGAAACAGAGTTTAAATTCTTAAATTTTCGAAGAAGCCTCTTCATTGGGATTCAGCGTAGAGACGAGACTTTCAGGACGAACAATTCCTGAAAGTCACGTTTTTTTTAATACGAAAACAATTCGCAACACGGGAACGCCATAAGCGGAGTGAGCCGAAGCGGAGCTCTTCCGATAATATCTACTTTTAGGGACACCCAGTATAAGCACACAAACTAAATAATAGGTTGGTTGATCTCTAAATACAAAATTCCTGTAAAAAAGCACAGCTTCAATCAACAACTACAACCACCGCACAAGTGCAATTTATACGCAGTGGATCGTACAATTAAAATTCAAACAGATGGTATGAATAAAGCAAACCAATTACATGATTCTGTTTTATTGAATCCGGCCAAATTTCTACGTAGAACCCCGGTAATCCGGACGAATTCAGGCACGTAGGCGTCCGGATTAGCGGGGTTTCCGGATTAGCGAGGTTTTCAAAAAATAACGTAAAAAACATTTTTTTCTCAAAAATTATATTGTATAGATAATGCATGTATATATTACATAAGGTATTACAGCATATAATGTGAATGAATATTATCAGCGATCAAAAAAGTCAGTTATTTACTTTTGCGCGACCTTTCATATTTTTTAATCAAGTGCGTGGTCTCTAAAACGTCTAAAGAGCATAAATTCATGTGCTTCGAAATTTTGCTTCTCCGCCCACTTTAACGATGTATTGAGTGCCGCCAAAGCCTCAGAATAAAAATTTTGGAGGAGTCCATATGCATGGTCATCCTCATTGGACATCTACCAACGGGAAAGATTGTTTCTTACGCCTCTTCTCTCATAGCTTTTTAATAAACGTGATGTTTTGAGAAGTGATACCCCGCTGCAACTGAAAATTTAATGTATTTCGCAACTGTTTAGTCTCGCACATATAAGCATTCCTCTAATGGAAAAATGCTGTCTCAGAGAAGTATCATAACTTATTGTTAGATGTGTTATCACAATAAACGAAACACTTCGCTCTTCATCACATAATTGCAGCCAATTGACAATATTTTCAAATAGTCTGTCCGCCTCTCGTTTCTTGTTACTAATATCCGTATGTTCACAAGAAGAAGTTGCGGGTTTGCCTAACTCCCAATGGACCGTCCGGATTACCGAGGGTTCCGGATTAGCGAGTGTCCGGCTTACCGGGGTTTTACGTATTTCAAAATTGCAACAGTAATCTATATCTATTATATATAGACGCTTCTCCGGATGTACCTATATATAAGTTATATATCTATTATATCTATATATATCTATTAAATATAGATGCTTCTCCGGATTCATTCAAGGATATAGATAGATAGATAGATAGATAGATAGATAGGATACTAATTCACAGCCTAAACTATAAGCGACATCGACTTGAAATTTTTACGACGCAATGGCCATAACGTATAACCACCAGAAAAATTGCGGTTTTGAACCTCAGTGTCATGGGTTCGATTCCAGAAGGCCCCAAAGTCGCGATTTTCCCCATAAGAATACATGACGAGGATTTTCGAAAAATTTTTTGAGGCACTTCCCGGAAAAGGAGAGAGTTGAAATTCGAGGGATCGCTAGAAGCCGTGCATATCCAACGAAAATAAAAATGACATCGCCGAATATGGTCCATGGTTCGATGCTAGGTCGGGGCAAAAATCGGCCGTTTAAAATGCATTGTGGCGAATTTGAAGATTTTTTTTGGATCCTTTCCCGATAATATGGATACTTGAAACTCGGCACGTGGATATATATGTTGAATATATTTCATAATTAAATTTTACATGTTCGCTGATGGTCCTTGGTTCGATCCCAGAGGGCCATTTGCACTTCTCAATGCATTTCTTACGGAGATAACGGAAACAAAATTTAGGTACTTCCCGGCATGTTATCGACTTCAAACTTTGCATATAGAAATATCAAGTCCATACAAATGAAACAGCCTATTCACAGCTATCAATGTGTCCTGGGTTCGACACCAGGTGTCTCTGCAATCAGAAGTTGATCCGATTTTTAGGAATTATTTTGAAAACTTTCCCAATAATATATAAACTTCAAATTCGGCAAATAGATAGAGATCATAGATTCATTTCATGAACATATTTTAGATTTCCTAGATAGTCCTTGGTTTGAATCCAGAGAGCCATTTACATTCGTGAGAGGTAGAACGTAGTTTGAGGCAGTTGTAACCAATATTTTTGGTTGAATTTTCACACACAGTCAGAGATGGTGATCTTCTATTGTGTTTCATAGTAGGTTTTCCAGTAAGACCCGGGTTTGATTCCAGACGATGAAATTTCAGCGAATTTTAAGAAAAAATTAAATCCTTTTTTTTCTTATGAGGACCGTCCCGATGTGATGCCGATATGAAATTAGTATTGCCGATCTGCTTGCAGTATGCAAGCTACATTTTACTCTTATATAATAGATAGATGCTTCTCCGGATTCATTCATGATATACCCAGATACCCAGATACCCAGATAGGATACTAATTCACAGGCTAAACTACTGGCGTCATTGACTCGAAATTTTTACCACGTATTGGCCATAACGTGAAACCACCAGAAAAAATGTGATTTTGATCCTCAGTGTCATAGGTTCGATTCCAGAGGGCCCCAAAGTCCCGATTTTTCCCGTTTAAATGCATTGCCGTGATTTTCGGGAATTAAAAAAAAATACTTTCCTGATAGGTAGAGAAATAAAACTCAAGGAGCCTATATATATGGTAATGATCTATCGAAATCATAAATGAGTTTTACGGAAAATATCCTAAGTTCGATGCTAGGTCGAGGCAAAAATCAGCCGTTTAAAATGCATTGTGGCGATTTTTATGATTTTTTTTGAACCCTTTTCCGATGGCATAGAAACTGGAAATTCGTCATGGCGTTATATATCATAATTATATTTCATAATAAAATTTTACATGTTCCCTGATGGTCCTTGGTTCGATCCCAGAAGACCATTTGCACTTCTCAATGCATTTCTTATGGAGATAACGGAGACAAATTTTAGGTACTTCCCGGCATGATATCGATTTCAAACTTTGCACAAAATAAGATCCAGTCCTTTAAAATCATACTGTGCATTCACAGCGTAAATATATTTCCTGGGTTCGACACCAGGCGTCTCTTATATCAGTAGTTGATCCGATTTTTAATAATTATTTTGAGCCCTATCCCAATAATATAGAAACTTGAAATTCGGCAAATAGATAGAGATCATAAATAACTTTCATGAACATGTTTTAGATTTCCAAGATCGTCCTTGGTTCGAATCCAGAGAGCCGATTACATTCCTGAAAAGTAGAACGTCGTTTGAGGCAGTTGTAGCCAATATTTCTGCTTGAATTTTCACACATAGTAAGAGATGGTGATTTTCTGTTGTGCTGCATAGTAAGCTTACCAGGAAGACCCTGGTTCGATGCCAGACGATTAAATTGCAGCGAATTTTAAGAATATTTTCAATACCTTTTTTTTTCTTTTGAGGGCCGTCCCGATATGATGCCGACATAAAATTATTGTTGTTGATCTGCTTGCAGTATGCAAGCTACATTTTACTCGTAATAGATATAGATGCTTCTCCGGATTCATTCATATCTATTATATATAGATGCTTCTCCGGATTCATTCATATATATACCCAGATAGGATACAAATTCACAGGCTAAACCAAAAGCGTCATTGACTTGAAATTTTTACGACGTTATGGCCATGACGTGTAACCTCCAGGAAAAAGCCGACTTTGAACCTCGGTGTCATGGGTTCGATTCCAGAAGGCCCCAAAGTCGCGATTTTCCCCATAAGATTACATGGCAGGGATTTTCGAAAATTTTTTTGAGGCACTTCCCGGAATAGGAGAGAGTTGAAATTCGAGGGATCGCTACAAGCCGTGCATATCCAACGAAAATAAAAAAGACATCGCCGAATATGGTACATGGTTCGATGCTACGTTGGGGCAAATATCGGCCGTTTAAAATGCATTGCGGCGATTTTGAAGATTTTTTTTTGATTCTTTCCCGATAACATGGATACGTGAAACTCGGCACGTGGATAGATATCATAAATATATTTCATAATCGAACTTTACATGTTCGCTGATGGTCCTTGGTTCGATCCCAGGGGGCCATTTGCACTTCTCAATGCATTTCTTACGGAGATAACGGGAACTAAATTAAGGTACTTTTCGGCATGCTATCGACTTCAAACTTTGCGTGATAGAATAACAGGTCTTTACAAATCAAACTGTGCAATCACAGCTTACAATATTACCTGGGTTCGACACCAGGTGTCTCTGCAATTAGATGTTGATCCGATTTGTAGGAATTATTTTGAAACCTTTCCCAATAATATAGATATTTGAAATTCCGCATGTAGATAGAAATCATAAATAACTTTCAGAAACATTTTTTAGTTTTCCAAGATCGTCCTTGGTTCGAATCCAGATAGCCATTTACTTTCGTGAAAATTAGAACGTCTTTTCAGGCAATTATAGCCAATATTTCTGCTTGAATTTTCACACGTAGTTACAGATGGTGTTCTTCTACTTTGCTGCATAGTTAGTTCACCAGTAAGACCCGGGATCGATGCCAGACGATGAAATTTCAGCGAATTTTTAGAAAAATTTAAATCCTTTTTTTTTCTTTTTAGGACCGTCCCGATATGATGCCGATATGAAATTAGTACTGACGATCTGCTTGCAGTATGCAAGCTACATTTTACTCGTATCTATTATATATAGATGCTTCTCCGGATTCATTCATATATATACCTATATAGATAGATAGGATACAAATTCACAGCCTAAACTACAAGCGTCATTGATCTGAAATTTTTATGACATATTGGCCATAACGTAAAACCCCCAGGAAAAAAGAGACTTTGATCCTCAGTGTCATAGGTTCGATTCCAGAGGGCCCCAAAGTCCCGATTTTTCCCGTTTGAATGCATTGCCGTGATTTTCGGGAATCAAAAAAAAATACTTTCCGGATAGGTAGAGAAGTAAAACTCAAGGTGCCTATATTTATGGTCTTGGACTTTCGAAAACATCAATGACTTTTACAAAAGTTATCCTGGGTTCGATGCTAGGACGATTCAAAGATCTGCCCTTTAAAATACATGGGAGCCGTTTTTCATTATTTTTTTAGATGCACTTATCGAAATGATAGGATGTTCGTGCTTGGCTGGAAGTTGTATGGTACAAATAAGTTTTAGAAAAAAATTTTCATAAGACCGTACTGTTCCTGGGTTCGAAGCCAGAGCACAATAATGTTTCTCTCATAAGGAATATAAGGGAAAAGTAAGACTTCCATTGAGGCAGTTGCAGCCAATATATCTGCTTGAATTTTCGCACATAGTTAAAGATTGATATCTTCTATTATGTCGCATAGGTAATTTCACCAGAAAGACCTGGGTTCGATGCCGGGCGGTAAATATGTCTCCCGTTTAAAATACATTGGGTTAGTATTTCATAATTTTTTTGATGCACTTACCGAAATGATAGGAAGTTCGTACTTGGCTGGAAGATGTATGGTTAAAATTGAATTAAGAAAATAATTTTTAAAGGACCGAACTATTCCTGGGTTCGATGCCAGAGCACAATAATGTTTCTCTCATAAGAAATATAAGGGAAAAGTAGGACGTCGTTTGAGGCAGTTGCAGATAATATTTCTGCTTGAATTTTCACAGATAGTTAGAGATGGTGATCTTCTATTGTGCTGCATAGTATGTATCACCAGGAAGACCCGGGTTCGATGCCGGACGAATAAATTGCAGCGAATAATCAGAATATTTTCAATCCATTTTTTTTTCTTTTAACGGCCTTCCCGATATGATGCCGACATGAAATTAGTGTTGTCGATCTGCTTGCAGTATGCAAGCTACATTTTACTCGTATACCTATATAGATAGATAGATAGATAGGATACTAATTCACAGCCTAAACTAAAAGCGTCATTGATCTGAAATTTTTATGACATATTGGCCATAACGTGAAACCCCCAGGAAAAAAGCGATTTTGAGCCTCAGTGTCATGGGTTCGATTCCAGAGGGCCCTAAAGTCCCAATTTTTCCCGTTTAAATGTATTACTTTCGTGAATTTTTAAAAAATACTTCCCGTATAGTTAGAGAATCGAAACTCAAGGAGCCTTTATATATGGTCATGATCTATCGAAAACATAAATAAATTTTACGGAAAATATCCTGGGTTCGATGCTAGGTCGAGGCAAAAATCGGCCGTTTAAAATGCATGGCGGCGATTTTGAAGATTTTTTTTGATCCTTTCCCGATAACATAGATACGTGAAACACGGCACGTGGATAGATATCATAAAAATATTTCATAATCGAATTTTATATGTTCGCTGATGGTTCTTGGTTCGATCCCAGGGGGGCATTTCCACTTCTCAATGCATTTCTTACGGAGATATGGGAAACAAAATTTAGGTACTTCCCGGCATGCTATCAACTTCAAACTTTGCATGATACAAAAGCAAGTCATTACAAATCAATCTATGCATTCACACGTTACATTATGTCCTGGGTTCGACACCAGTTGTCTCTTAAATCAGAAGTTGATCCGATTTTTATGAATTATATTGAAATCTTTCCCAATAACATAGAAACTTGAAATTCGGCATATAGATAGATATCATACATACTTTAGATGAACATATTTTAGATTTCCTAGATAGTCCTTGGTTCGAATCCAGAGAGCCATTTTCATTCATGAAAAGTAGAACGTCGTTTGAGGCAGTTGCAGCCAATATTTCTGCTTGAGTTTTCCCACATAGTTAGTGATGGTGATCTTCTCTTGTGCTGCTTAATAGGTTAGCCAGGAAGACCCGGGTTCGATGCCAGACGATTAAAATTGCAGCGAATTTTAAGAATATTTTTTCATTTTTTTTTTTTAATACCGTCCCGAAAGGTTGCCGACATTAAATTGGTGTTGTCGATCTGCTTGCAGTATGCAAGCAACATTTTACTCGTATCTATGATATATAGATGCTTCTCCGGATTCATTCATGGATATACCTATATAGATAGATAGAGAGATAGATAGATAGATAGGATACTAATTCACAGCCTAAACCATAAGCGGCATTGACTTGAAATTTTTACGACGCATTGGCCATAAGGTGTAACCGCCAGAAAAATTGCGATTTTGAACCTCAGTGTCATGGGTTCGATTCCAGAGGGCGTTTATATATATATCTATTATATATAGATGCTTCTCCGGATTCATTCATATATACGAGTAAAATGTAGCTTGCATACTGCAAGCAGATCAACAACACCAATTTCATTTCAACACCACCTTCATATCGGCATCATATCGGGACAGTTCTCAAAAGAAAAAAAAAGCATTGAAAATATTCTTAAAATTCACTGCAATTTAATCGTCTGGCATCGAACCCAAGCCTTCCTGGTGAACTTACTATGCAATACTACAGAAGATCACCATCTCTAACTATGCGTGAACATTCAAGCAGAAATATTTACTGCAACTGCCTCAAATTACGTCCTACTTTTCATATACATACCTTATGTGAGAAATTGTAATGTGCTCGGGCAACGAACCCAGGAACAGCATGGTCTTATCTATTTTTTTTTCTTAAACCAAGTCTTAATAAACATCTTCTATCTAAGCATGAACCTCCTATCATTTCGATAAGTGCATCAAAATAAATAATGAAACCTCTACAATGTATTTTAAATGGGGGATATATTTACCGCCTGGCTTCGAACCCGGGTCTTTCTGGTAATATTTTATATGCAGCACAACAGAAGATCAACACCTCTAACTATGTGTGAAATTTCAAGCAGAAATATTGGGTGCAACTGCCTCAAACGACGTCCTACTTTTCCCATGTATTCCTTATGAGAGAAAATTTAATGTGCTCTGGCATCGAACCAAGGAATTGTACGGGCTTATGAAAATTTTTTTCTAAAACCAATTCTTTTTATACATCTTCCAGCCGAGCACGAACTTCCTATCATTTTGATAAGTGCATCAAAAAATAATGAAATACTAACCCAATGTATTTTAAACGGGAGACATATTTGCCGCCCGGCATCGAACCCGGGTCTTACTGGTAATACTTTCTATGCAGCACTAGAGAAGATCACATTCTTTAACCATATGCGAAAATTCAAGCAGAAATATTGGGTGCAACTGCCTCAAACGACGTCCTACTTTTCCCATGTATTCCTTATGAGAGAAAATTTAATGTGCTCTGGCATCGAACCAAGGAATTGTACGGGCTTATGAAAATTTTTTTCTAAAACCAATTCTTTTTATACATCTTCCAGCCGAGCACGAACTTCCTATCATTTTGATAAGTGCATCAAAAAATAATGAAATACTAACCCAATGTATTTTAAACGGGAGACATATTTGCCGCCCGGCATCGAACCCGGGTCTTTCTGGTAATACTTTCTATGCAGCACTAGAGAAGATCACATTCTTTAACCATATGCGAAAATTCAAGCAGAAATATTGGGTGCAACTGCCTCAAACGACGTCCTACTTTTCCCATATATTCCTTATGAGAGAAAAGTTAATGTGCTCTTACATCGAACCCAGGAATATAACTGGCTCATGAAATTTTTTTTCTTAAACAATTTCTTAATATATATATCTTCTAGGTGAGCGAAAAGTTCCTTACATACCGATAAGTGCATCAAAAAAATTAATGAAAAACTATCCCCATGCATTTTAAACGGCCGATTTTTGCCTCGACCTAGCATCGAACCCAGGATATTTTCCGTAAAACTCATTTATGTTTTCGATAGATAATGACCATATATATAGGCTCCCTGAGTTTCGATTTTCTACCTATCCGGAAAGTATTTTTTTTTAATTCCTGAAAATCAAAGCAATGCATTTAAACGGGAAAAATCGGGACTTTGGGGCCCTCTGGAATCGAACCTATGACACTGAGGTTCAAATTCGCAATTTTTATGGCGGTTACACGTAATGGCCAATACGTCGTAAAAATTCTATGTTAATGATGCTTGTAGTTTAGCATGTGAATTTGTATCCTCTCTATCTATCTATCTATATACATGAATGAATCCGGAGAAGCTTCTATATACGAGTAAAATGTAGCTTGCATACTGCAAGCAGATCAACAACACCAATTTCATTTCAACACCACCTTCATATCGGCGTCATATCGGGACAGTTCTCAAATGAAAAAAAAAAGCATTGAAAATATTCTTAAAATTCACTGTAATTTAATCGTCTGGCATCGAACCCAAGCCTTCCTGGTGAACTTACTATGCAGTACTACAGAAGATCACCATCTCTAACTATGCGTGAACATTCAAGCAGAAATATTTACTGCAACTGCCTCAAATGACGTCCTACTTTTCTTATACATACCTTATGTGAGAAATTGTAATGTGCTCGGGCAACGAACCCAGAAACAGCATGGTCTTATCTATTTTTTTTCTTAAACCAAGTCTAAATAAACATCTTCTATCTAAGCATGAACCTCCTATCATTTCGATATCAAATCAATCAATCGATAATCAAATTCGTGTATCAAAATAAATAATGAAACCTCTACAATATATTTTAAATGGGGGATATATTTACCGCCTGGCTTCGAACCCGGGTCTTTCTGGTAATATTTTATATGCAGCACAACAGAAGATCAACACCTCTAACTACTTTTCCCATGTATTCCTTATGAGAGAAAATTTAATGTGCTCTGGCATCGAACCAAGGAATTGTACGGGCTTATGAAAATTTTTTTCTAAAACCAATTCTTTTTGTACATCTTCCAGCCGAGCACGAACTTCCTATCATTTTGATAAGTGCATCAAAAAATAATGAAATACTAACCCAATGTATTTTAAACGGGAGACATATTTGCCGCCCGGCATCGAACCCGGGTATTTCTGGTAATACTTTCTATGCAGCACTAAAGAAGATCACATTCTTTAACCATATGCGAAAATTCAAGCAGAAATATTGGCTAGGATATATATATAGATAGGATACTAATTCACAGCATAAACCACAAGCGTGATTGACTTGAAATTTTTACGACGTATTGGCCATAACGTGTAACCACCAGAAAAAATATAAATTTTTAACTCGGTGTCATAGGTTCGATTCCAGAGGGCCCCAAAGTCCCGATTTTTCCCGTTTAAATGCATTGCTTTGATTTTCAGGAATTAAAAAAAAATACTTTCCGGATAGGTAATGAATCGAAACTCAAGGAGCCTATATATATGGTCATGATCTATCGAAAACATAAATGACTTTTACGGAAAATATCCTGTGTTCGATGCTAGGTCGATGCAAAAATCGGCCATTTGAAATACATTGAGGTAGATTTTCATTATTTTTTTTCATGCACTTATCGAAATGATAGGAAGTTCTCGCTTATATGGAAGATGTATATTAAGCATAATTTTTTGAAAAAAATGTTGATAAGACCTTACTGTTCCTGGGTTCGATGCCAGAGCACATAAACGTTTTTCTCATAAGGAATATAAGGGAAAAGTAGGACGTCATTTGAGGCAGTTACACCTTATATTTCTGCTTGAATTTTCACACATGGTTAAGGGATGTGATCTTCTTTAGTGCTGCATAGAAAGTATAACCAGAAAGATCCGGGTTCGAAGCCAGATGGTAAATATATCCCCCATTTAAAATGCATTGAGTTAGTTTTCATTATTTATTTTGATGTATTAAACGAAATAATAGGAAAATCTTGATTTGCTAGAAGATGTATATTAAGACTCAGTTTAAGAAAAAATTAGATATGACCCTGCTGTACCAGGGTTCGATGCCAGAGCACATTAAAATTTCTATCATAAGGAATATATGGGAAAAGTAGGACGTCCTTCGGGGCAGTTGAATTGATAGTTGAAAAAGTTGATTTTCTGCTGTACTGCATAACAAGCATTACCAGAAAGACCCGGGTTCGATGCCAGACGATTAACTTGCAGCGAATATTAAGAATATTTTCAATATTTTTTTTTTCTTTTTAGGACCGTACCGATATGATGCCCATATGAAATAACTGTTGTCTATCTGCTTGCAGTATGCAAGCTACATTTTACTCGTCTATTATATGTAGATGCTTCTCCGGATTCATTCATATATATAGCTATATATATAGGATACTAATTCACAGGCTAAACTATAAGCTTCATTGCCTTGAAATTTTTCCGACGCATTGGCCATAAGGTGTAACCGCCAGAAAAATTGCGATTTTGAACCTCAGTTTCATGGGTTCGATTCCAGAGGGCCCCAAAGTCCCGATTTTTCCCGTTGAAATGCATTGCTTTGATTTTCGGGAATTTTTCAAAAATACTTCCCGGATAGGTAGAGAATCGAAACTCTAGGAGCCTTTATATATGGTCATGATCTATCGAAAACATAAATGAGCTTGACGGAAAATAACCAGGGTTCGATGCTAGGTCAAGGCAAAAATCGGCCGTTTAAAATGCATTGTGGCGATTTTTAAGATTTTTTTTTTCGACCCTTTCCCGATGGCATGGAAACATGAAATTCGGCATGGAGTTGGAGATCATAAATATATTTCATAATCAAATTTTACATATTCGCTAGGACTGTCCCGATATGATGCCGTAATAAAATGTGTATTGCCGATCTGCTTGCAGTATGCAAGCTATATTTTATTCGTATATATATATATATACGAGTAAAATGTTGCTTGCATACTGCAAGCAGATCGACAACACTATTTTCATGTCGGCATCACATCGGGACGGTCCTCATAAGAAAAAAAAGGATTTAATTTTTTCTTAAAATTCGCTGAAATTTCATCGTCTGGAATCGAACCCGGGTCTTACTGAAAAACCTACTATGAAACACAATAGAAGATCACCATCTCTAACTATGTGTGAAAATTCAAGCAGAAATATTGGCTACAACTGCCTCAAAAGACGCGCTAATGATCACGAATGTAAATGGCTACCGGGACTCGAACCAAGGACGATCTTGGAAATTTAAAAAATGTTTCTGAAAGTTATTATTGATCTCATTCTATATGCCAAATTTCAAGTTTCTATATTATTGGGAAAGGTTTCAAAATAATTCCTAAAAATCGGATCAACTTCTGATTGCAGAGACACCTGGTGTCGAACCCAGGACACATTGATAGCTATGAATGCATAGTTTGATTTGTTAAGACTGGTTCTTTTATCATGCTAAGCTTTAAGTCGATAGCATGCCGGGAAGTACCTTAAACTTGTTTCAGTTATCTCCATAAGAAATGCATTGAGGAATGTAAATGGCCCTTTGGGATCGAACCAAGGAACATCAGGGAAAACATAAAAATCGATTATGAAATATATTTATGATATCTAACCCCATACCGAATTTCAAGTTTCCATGCCATCGGAAAAGGGTCCAAAAAAAATCTTAAAAATCGCCACCATGCATTTTAAACGGCAGATTTTTGCATCGACCTAGCATCGAACCCAGGTTATTCTCCGTAAAACTCATTAATGTTTTCGATAGACCATGACCATATATAAAGGCTCCTTGAGTTTTAAGTCCCTACCTATCCGGCAAGTATTTTTTTTTAATTCCCGAAAATCAAAGTAATGCATTTAAACGGGAAAAATCGGGAATTTGGGGCCCTCTGGAATCGAACCCATGACACTGAGGATCAAAATCGCAATTTTTATGGTGGTTACACGTTATGGCCAATACGCCGTAAAAATTTCAGCTCAATCACTCTTGTGGTTTAGGCTGTGAGTTTGTATCCTCTCTATATATATATATATATACGAGTAAAATGTAGCTTGCATACTGCAAGCAGATCAGCAATACTAATTTCATAACGGCATCATATCGGGACGGTCCTCAAAAGAAAAAATAAAGGATTGAAATTTTTCTTAAAATTCGCTAAAAATTTCATCGTCTGGCATCGAACCCGGGTCTTACTTGTGAACTTACTATGCAGCAGAGTAGAAGACCACCATCTGTAATTACGTGTGAAAATTCAAGCAGAAATATTGCCTACAACTGCCTGAAAAGACGTTCTAATTTTCACGAATGTAAATGGCTCTTTGGATTCGAACCAAGGATGATCCTGGAAAACTAAAAAAGGTTTCTGAAAGTTATTTATGATCTCTATCTATATGCGGAATTTCCAATTTCTATATTATTGGGAAAGGTTTCAAAATAATTCCTAAATATCGGATCAACTTCTAATTGCAGAGACACCTGGTGTCGAACCCAGGACATATTGTAAGCTGTAAATGCACAGTTAGATTTGTAAAGATCTGTTCTTCTATCATGCAATGTTTGAAGTCGATAGCATGCCGGGAAGTACCTTAATTTTGTTTCCGTTATCTCCGTAAGAAATGCATTGAGAAGTGCAAATGGCCCCCTGGGATCGAACCAAGGACCATCAGCGAACATTTAAAATTCGATTATGAAACATATTTATGATATCTATCCACGTGCCGAGTTTCACGTATACATTTTATCGGGAAAGAATCAAAAAAAAATCTTCAAAATCGCCGCAATGCATTTTAAACGGCCGATATTTGCCCCGACGTAGCATCGAACCATGGACCATATTCGGCGATGTCTTTTTCATTTTCGTTGGATATGCACGGCTTCTAGCGAGCCCTCGAATTTCAACTCTCTCCTTTCACAGGAAGTGCCTCAAAAAAATTTTCGAAAATCCCTGCCATGTTATCTTATGGGGAAAATCGCGACTTTGTGGCCTTCTGGAATCGAACCCATGACACCGAGGTTCAAAGTCGGCTTTTTCCTGGAGGTTACACATCATGGCCATAACGTCGGAAAAATTTCAAGTCAATGACGCTTTTGGTTTAGCCTGTGAATTTGTATCCTATCTGGGTATATATATGAATGAATCCGGAGAAGCATCTATATATTACTACGAGTAAAATGTAGCTTGCATACTGCAAGCAGATCGGCAATACTATTTCATATCGGCATCATATCGGGACGGTCCTCAATAGAAAAAAAAAGCATTGAAATTTTTATTAAAATTCGCTGATTTTTCATCGTCTGGCTTCGAACCCGGGTCTTTTCTGTGAACTTACTATGCAGCACAACAGAAGATCACCATCTCAAACTATGTGTGAAAATTCAAGCAGAAATATTGGCTACAACTGCTTCAAAAGACGTTCTAATTTTCACGAACGTAAATGGCTCTCGGGACTCGAACCAAGGACGATCTTGGAAATCTAAAAGGTGTTTCTGAGAATTATTTATGATTTCTATCTATATGCCGAATTTCAAGTTTCTACATTATAATGAAAGGTTTCAAAATAATTCCAAAAAATCGGATCAACTTCTGATTTCAGAGACACCTGTTGTCGAACCCAGGACATATTGTAAGCTGTAAATGCACAGTTTGATTTGTGAAGACCTTCTCTTGTATCATGCAAAGTTTCAAGTCGATAGCATGCCGAAAAGTACCTAACATTTGTTTCCGTTATCTCCGTAAGAAATGCATTGAGGAATTTAAATGGCCCTCTGGGATCGAACCAAGGACCATCAGCGAATATGTAAAATTTGATTATGAAATATATTTATAATATCCTACCCCATGCCGAATTTCGAGTTTCCATGTTATCGGGAAGAAGTCCAAAAAAAATCTTAAATATCGTCACAATGCATTTTAAACGGCCGATATTTGCCCCGTCCTAGCATCGAACCATGGACCATATTCAACGATGTCTTTATGATTAACGTTGGATATGCCCGGCTTCTAGCGATCCCTCGAATTTCAATTCTCTCCTTTTCCGGGAAGTGCCCCAAAAAAATTTTCGAAAATCCCCGCCATGTATTCTTAAGGGGAAAATCGCGACTTTGGGGCCTTCTGGAATCGAACCCATGACACCGAGGTTCAAAGTCGGCTTTTTCCTGGAGGTTGCACGTTATGGCCAATATGTCGTAAAAATTTCAAGTCAATGACGCTTTTGGTTTAGCCTGTGAATTTGTATCCTATCTGGGTATATATATGAATGAATCCGGAGAAGCATCTATATATAATAGATACGAGTAAAATGTAGCTTGCATACTGCAAGCAGATCGACAACACTAATTTCATAACGGCATTATATCGGGACGGTCCCGGAAAGGAAAAAAAGGGATTGAATATATTCTTAAAATTCACTGCAAATTAATCGTCTGGCATCGAACCTAGGCCTTCCTGGTGAAACTACTATGCAGCACAACAGAAAATCACCATCTCTTACTATGTGTGAAAATTCAAGCAGAAATATTGGCTCCAACTGCCTCAAACGACGTCCTTCTTTTCAATAATTTAAATGGCTCTCTAGAATTCGAACCAAGGACGATATATGAAATCTAAAACATGTTTCTAAAATGTCTCTATGTTCTTTATCTATATGCCTAATTACATGTTTTAATATTATTGGGAAGGGGTTTAAATTAATTCTTAAATATCGGCTATTTTACTGATTGTAAAGACGCCTGGTGTCAAACCCAGGACATATTGGTAGCTGTGAATGCACAGCATGATTTATTAGGACTTCATCTTATTTCATACAAAGGTTGAAGTCGATATCATGCCGGGAAGTACCTAAAATGTTGTTATTTTATCTCCATAAGAAATGCATTGAGGAATGTAAATGGCTCTCTGGGATCGAACCAAGGACCATCAGCGAATATGTAAAATTTGATTATAAAATATATGTTTGATCTCCAACCTCATGCCGAATTTCAAGTTTCCATGCCATCGGGAAAGGGTCCAAAAAAAATCTTAAAAATCGCCACAATGCAATTTAAACGGCCGATTTTTGCCTCGACCTAGCATCGAACCCAGGATATTTTCCGTAAAACTCATTTATGTTTTCGATAGATCATGACCATATATATAGGCTCCATGAGTTTTGATTCTCTACCTATCCGGGAAGTATTTTTTTACAATTCCCGAAAATCAAGGTAATGCATTTAAACGGGAAAAATCAGGACTTTAGGGCCCTCTGGAATCGAACCAATGACACTGAGGTTAAAAATCGCAATTTTTCTGGAGGTTACACGTTATGGCCAATATGTCGTAAAAATTTCAGGTCAATGACGATTGTGGTTTAGCCTGTGAATTTGTATCCTCTCTATATATATATATGGATACATGAATGAATCCGGCGAAGCATCTATATATAACGAGTAAAATGTAGCTTGCATACTGCAAGCAGATCGACAACACTAATTTCATATCGGCATCATGTCGGGACGGTTCTCAACAAAGAAAGGAGTGAAAATATTCTTAAAATTCGCTGCATTTTAATCATCTGGCATCGAACCCCGGTCTTTCTGGTAAATTTACTATGCAGCACAAACGAAGATCACAATCTCTTACTATGTGCGAACATTTAAGAAGAAATATTGGCTACAACTGCCTCAAACGACGTCCTACTTTTTACATATATTCCTTATGTGAGAAATTTTAATGTGCTCTGGCATCGAACCCAGGAACAGCATTGTCGTATCTAATTTTTTTTCTTAAGCCGAGTCCTAATATACATCTTCTAGCAAAGCAAGAAATTCCTATTATTTCGATAAGTACAACAAAATAAATAATGAAACCTACTCAATATATTATAAATGGGGGATGTATATACCATCTGGCTTCAAACCCGGGTCTTTCTGGTAATACTTTCTATGCAGCATTAAAGACGATCACCACCTTTAAGCATGTGTGAAAATTCAAGCAAAAATATTGAGTACAACTGCTTCAAAGGACGTCCTACTTTTCCCTTATATTCCTTATGAGAGAAATTTTAATGTGCTCTGGCATCGAACCCAGGAACAGTACGGTCTTATCTAATTTTTTTTCTGAAACCTTTTGTTACCATACATCATCTAGCCAAGCACAAACTTCCTATGATTTCGATAAATATATCAAAAAAAAAGTGAAAAACTACCTCAATGTATTTTAAACGGCCGATTTTTGCATAGTCCTAGCATCGAACTCAGGACCTTTTCCGAGATGATCATTTACGTTATCAATAGATCCTGACTATATCCATCGGCTCCTTGAGTTTAAATTCCCTACCTATCCGGGAAATATTTTTTAGAAATTCCGGAAAATCAACGCAATGCATTTAAAAGGGAAAAATCGGGACTTTGGGGCCCTCTGGAATCGAACCCATGACACTGAGGATCAAAGTTGCTTTTTTCCTGGGAGTTTCACGTTATGGCCAATGTGTCATAAAAATTTCAACTCAATCACGGTTGTGGTTTAGGCTGTGAATTTGTATCCTATCTATCTATCTATCTATATAGGTATATATATGAATGAATCCGGAGAAGCATCTATATATAATAGATATGGATACATGAATGAATCCGGAGAAGCATCTATATATAATAGATATATATATACGAGTAAAATGTAGCTTGCATACTGCAAGCAGATCGGCAATACTAATTTCATACTGGCATCATATCGGGACGGTCCTCAAAGAAAAATAGTGGATTGAAAATATTCTTAAAATTCGCTGCAATTTCATCTTCTGGCATCGAATCCGGGTCTTCCTGTGAACTTACTATGCAGCACAATAGAAGATCACCTCCTCTAACTGTGTGTGAAAATTCAAGCAGAAATATTGGCTACAAATCCTCAAAAGACGTTCTACTTTTTATGAATGTAAATGGCTCTCTGGATTCGAACCAAGGACGATCTAGGAAATCTAAAACATGTATTCAAAATTTAACTATTATTTCTATCCATGTACCGAATTTCAAGTTTTAATTTTAAAGGGAAATGGTTCAAAATAATTATTAAAAATCGGATCAGTTACTGATAGAAAAGACGCCTGGTGTCGAACCTAGGAAACATTGGTAGCTGTAAATGCACAGTTTGATTTGTAAGAACTTAATCTTATTTTATGCAAAGTTTAAAGTCGATATCATACCGGGAAGTACCTAAAGTTTGTTTCCGTTATCTCCGTAAGAAATGCATTGAGGAATGTAAATTGCCCTCTGGGATCGAACCAATGACCATCAGCGAATATCAAAAATTATATTATAAATTATTTTCATGACTTCTAACTACATGCTGAATTTCAAGTTTCCATGCCATCGGGAAAAGGTCCAAAAAAAATCTTAAAAATCGCCACAATGCGTTTTAAACGGCGGATTTTTGCTTCGACCTAGCATCGAACCCAGGATATTTTCCGTAAAACTCATTTATGTTTTCGATAGATCATGAGCATATATAAAGGCTCCTAGAGTTTCGATTCTCTACCTATCCGGGAAGTATTTTTTAAAAATTCCCGAAAATCTAAGCAATGCATTTAAACGGGAAAAATCGGGACTTTGGGGCCCCTTGGAATCGAACCCATGACACTGAGGATCGAAATCACAATTTTTCTGGCGGTTAATTGTTATGGCCAATACGCAGTAAAAATTTGAACTCAATCACGCTTGTGGTTTAGGCTGTGAATTTGTATCCTATCTATCTATATACCTATCTATATATATGAATGAATCCGGAGAAGCATCTATATATAATAGATATATATATATATATATATATATATATATATATATACGAGTAAAATGTTGCTTGCATACTGCAAGCAGATCGACAACACCAATTTAATGTCGGCAACCTTTCGGGACGGTCTTAAAAAGAAAAAAAAATTGAAAATATTCTTAAAATTCGCTGCAATTTTAATCGTCAGGCATCGAACCCGGGTCTTCCTGGCTAACCTATTAAGCAGCACAAGAGAAGATCACCATCACTAACTATGTGTGAAAATTCAAGCAGAAATATTGGCTGAAACTGCCTCAAACGACGTTCTACTTTTCAATAATGTAAATGGCTCTCTGGATTCGAACCAAGGACTATCTAGGAAATCTAAAATATGTTCATCTAAAGTATGTATGATATCTATCTATATGCCGAATTTAAATTTTCTATATTATTGGGAAAGGTTTCAAAATAATTCATAAAAATCGGATCAACTTCTGATTGCAGAGACGCCTGGTGTCGAACCCAGGACACATTGATAGCTGTGAATGCACTTTTTGATTTGTATGGACTTGATCTTTCTATATGCAAAGTTTGAAGTTGATAGCATGCCGGGAAGTACCTAAATTTTCTTTCCGATATCTCCGTAAGAAATGCATTGAGAATTGCAAAAGGCCCTCTGGGATCGAACCAAGGACCATCAGCGAACATGTTAAATTCGATTATGAAATATATTTATGATATCTATCCACGTGCCGAGTTTCACGTATCTATGTTATCGGGAAAGGATCAAAAAAAAATCTTCAAAATTGCCGCCATGCATTTTAAACGGACGATTTTTGCCTCGACCTAGCATCGAACCCAGGATACTTTCCGTAGAACTCATTTACGTTTTCGATAGATCATGACCATATATATAGGCTCCTTGAGGTTTGATTCTCTACCTATCCGGAAAGTATTTTTTTTTAATTCCTGAAAATCAAAGCAATGCATTTAAACGGGAAAAATCGGGATTTTGGAGCCCTCTGGAATCGAACCCATGACACTGAGGATCAAAATCGCAATTTTTCTGGTGGTTGCACGTTATGGCCAATACGCCGTAAAAATTTCAGCTCAATCACTCTAGTGGTTTAGGCTGTGAGTTTGTATCCTCTCTATATATATATATATATATATCTATTATATATAGATGCTTCTCCGGATTCATATATATATATGGATACATGAATGAATCCGGAGAAGCATCTATATATCTATTATATATACGAGTTAAATGTTGCTTGCATACTGCAAGCAGATCGACAACACTATTTTCATGTCGGTAGCATATGGGGACGGCCATCAAAAGAAAAAAGTGGATTGAAATTTTTCTTAAAATTCGCTGAAATTCCATTGTCTGGCATTGAACCCGGGTCTTACTGGTGAACCTACTATGAAACACAATAGAAGATCACCATCTCTAACTATGTGTGATAATTCAAGCAGAAATATTGGCTATAACTGCCTCAAAAGACCCTCTAATGTTCACGAATGTAAATGGCTCTCGGGACTCGAACCAAGGACGAACTTGGAAATTTAAAAAATGTTTCTGAAATTTATTAATGATCTCAATCTATATGCCAAATTTCAAGTTTCTATATTATTGGGAAAGGTTTCAAAATAATTCCTAAAAATCGGATCAACTTCTGATTGCAGAGACACCTGGTGTCGAACCCAGGACACATTGATAGCTATGAATGCATAATTTGATTTTTTAAGACTGGTTCTTCTAACACGCTAAGTTTTAAGTCGATAGCATGCCGGGAAGTACCTAAAATATGTTTCCGTTATCTCCGTAAGAAATGCATTGAGGAATATAAATGTCCGTCTGGGATCGAACCAAGGACCATCAGCGAATATGTAAAATTATATTATGATATAATTTTATGGTATCTAACCTCATACCGAATTTCAAGTTTCCATGCCATTGGAAAGGGGTCCAAAAAAAATCTTAAAAATCGCCACAATGCAATTTAAACGGCCGATTTTTGCCCCGACCTAGCATCGAACCCAGGATATTTTCCGTAAAACTCATTTATGTTTTCGGTAGATCATGACCATATATATAGGCTCCTTGAGTTTTGATTCGCTACCTATCCAGAAGGTATTTTTTTTTAATTCCCGAAAATCAAAGCAATGCATTTAAACGGGAAAAATCGGGACTTTGAGGCCCTCTGGAATCGAACCCATGACACTGAGGTTCAAAATCGCAATTTTTCTGGAGGTTATACGTTATGGCCAATATGTCGTAAAAATTTCAAGCCATTGACGCTACTGGTTTAGGCTGTGACTTTGTATCCTCTCTATATATATATATATATATATATATGAATATATATATATATGATAAGATATGAATGAATCCGGAGAAGCATCTATATATAATAGATATATATATATATACGAGTAAAATGCTGCTTGATGCAAGCAGATGGACAACACTAATTTCATGTCGGCATCATATCAGTACAGAAATCGGAAGAAAAAAAAGGATTGAAAATATTCTTAAAATTCGCTGCAATTTCATCGTCTGGTAACGAACCCGGGTCATACTGGTGAAATTACTATGCAGCACTATAGAAGATCACCATCTCTGACTGTGTGTGAAAATTCAACTATAGGTATAATTATTATAGATTCGGGTATTAGGTATAATTATTATAAATTAATATAAATCTATTATATATAGATGCTTCTCCGGATTCATTCATATCTATTATATATAGATGCTTCTCCGGATTCATTCATATATATACCTATATAGATAGATAGATAGATAGGATACAAATTCACAGCCTAAACTACAAGCGTCATTGATCTGAAATTTTTATGACATATTAGCCATAACGTGAAACCCCCAGGAAAAAAGAGACTTTGATCCTCAGTATCATAGGTTCGATTCCAGAGGGCCCCAAAGTCCCGATTTTTCCCGTTTAAATGCATTGCTTTGATTTTCGGGAATTTTTAAAAAATACTTCCCGTATAGGTAGAGAAGTAAAACTCAAGGTGCCTATATTTATGGTCTTGGACTTTCAAAAACATCAATGACTTTTACAAAAGTTATCCTGGGTACGATGCTAGGACGATGCAAAGATCTGCCCTTTAAAATACATGGGAGCCGTTTTTCATTATTTTTTTAGATGCACTTATCGAAATGATAGGATGTTCGTGCTTAGCTGGAAGATGTATGGTACGAATAAGTTTTAGAAAAAAATTTTCATAAGACCGTACTGTTCCTTGGTTCAAAGCCAGAGCACAATAACGTTTCTCTCTAAAGTAATATAAAGGAAAACTAGGACGTCATTTGAGGCAGTTGTAACCAATATTTCTGCTTGAATTTGCATACGCGGTTAGAGATGGTGTTTTTCTGTTGTGCTGCATAGAAAGTATTGCCTGAAAGACCCGGGTTCGATGCCGGGCGGTAAAAATATCCCCCATATATAATACTATGGGGTATCTTTTCATAATTTTTTTATGCATTTATCGATATGTAAGGGAGCTCTTGCTTAGATGGAAGATGTATATTAACACTTTGTTTAAGAAAAAAATAGATAAGACCATGCTGTTCCTGGGTTCGATGCCAGAGCACATTATAATTTCTCAAATAAGGAGTGTATGTGAATAGTAGGACGTCGTTTGAGGTAGTTGCACCTAATAGTTTTGCTTGAATTTTCGCACATAGTTTGATATGGTAATCTTCTATTTTGCTGCATAGTAAGTACACCAGGAAGACCGGGGTTCGCTGCCAGGCGATTAAATTGCAGCGAATTCTACGAATATTTTGAATTTTTTTTTTCTTTTGATGTCCGTCCCGATATGATGCCGATATGAAATTAGTGCTGTCGATCTGCTTGCAGTATGCAAGCAACATTTTACTCGTATATATATATAGATGCTTCTCCGGATTCATTCATATATATACCTATATAGATAGATAGATAGATAGGATACAAATTCACAGCCTAAACTACAAGCGTCATTGATCTGAAACTTTTATGACATATTGGCCATAACGTAAAACTCCCAGGAAAAAAGCGACTTTGATCCTCAGTGTCATGGGTTCGATTCCAGAGGGCCCCAAAGTCCCGATTTTTCCCGTTTAAATGCATTGCTTTGATTTTCGGGAATTTTTAAAAAATACTTCCCGTATAGGTAGAGAATCGAAACTCAAGGAGCCTTTATATATGGTCATGATCTATCGAAAACATAAATGAGTTTCACAAAAAATATCCATGGTTCGATGCTAGGTCGGGGCAAAAATCGGCCGTTTAAAATGCATTGTGGCGATTTTTAAGATTTTTTTTGGACCCCTTCCCGATGGCATGGAAACTTGAAATTCGGCATGGGGTTGGATATCATAGATTTATTTCATAATCAAATTTTCCATATTCGCTGTCGGTCCTTGGTTCGATCCCAGAGAGCCATTTACATTCGTCAATGCATTTCTTATGGAGATAACAGAAAAAGGTTTTAGGTACTTCCCACATGATATCGACTTCAAACTTTGTATGAAATAAGATTAAGTCCTAATAAGTCATACTGTGCAATCACAGCTACCAATTTTTCCTGCGTTCGACACCAGGCGTCTCTACAATCAGTAAAATAGCAGATTTTTAAGAATTAATTTAAACCCCTTCCCAATAATGTTAAAACATGAAATTAGGTATATGGATAGAGAACATATATAGATTTCAAAAACATGTTTTAAATTTCCTAGATCGTCCTTAGTTTGAATCCAGAGAGCCATTTACATTATTAAAAAGTAGAACGTAGTTTGAGGCAGTTGTAGCCAATATTTTTGGTTGAATTTTCACACATAGTTAGAGATGGTGATATTCTATTGTGCTGCATAGTACGAGTTTCACCAGTAAGACACGGGTTCGATGCCAGACGATGAAATTGCAGCAAATTTTAAGAATATTTTCAATTCTTTTTTTTTTTCTTTTGAGGACCGTCCCGATATGATGCCGATATAAAATTAGTGTTGTCGATCTGCTTGCAGTATGCAAGCTACATTTTACTCGTATTAATATATAATTCAATTCAAATATAGGTATATATATACACATTCATTCATTCATAGGGGATCAAAATTCTAACCATGTTCCACAAGTGCCACTGACTTGAAATTTTTACGACGTATTGGCCATAACGTGTAACCTCCAGGAAAAAGCCGACTTTGAACCTCAGTGTCATGGGTTCGATTCCAGAAGGCCCCAAAGTCCCGATTTTCCCCATAAGATTACATGGCGGGGATTTTCAAAATTTTTTTTGAGGCACTTCCCGGAAAAGGAGAGAGTTGAAATTCAAGGGATCGCTAGATGCCGTGCATATCTAAAGTAAACCATAAAGACATCTACGAATATTATCCTTGGTTCGATGCTAGGTCGGGGCAAAAATCGGCCGTTTAAAATGCATTGTGGCGATTTTTAAGATTTTTTTTGGACCCTTATCCGATGGCATAGAAACTTGAAATTCGGTATGAGGTTAGATATCATGAAAACATATCATAATCGAATTTTACATATTCGCTGATGGTCCTTGGTTCGATCCCAGAGGGACATTTAAATTCCTCAATGCATTTCTTACGGAGATAACGGAAACAAATTTTAGGTACTTCCCGGCACGATATCGACTTCAAATTTGGCATATAAAAAGAACAAGTTCATAAAAATCAAACAGTGCATTCACAGCTATCAATGCGTCCTGGGTTCGACACCAGGTGTCTCTGCAATCAGAAGTTGATCTGATATTTAGGAATTATTTTGAAACCTTTGCCAATAAGATAGAAACTTCAAATTCGGCATATAGATAAAGATCATAAATAACTTTTAGAAACAATTTTTAGATTTCCCAGATCGTCCTTGGTTCGAATCCAGAGAGCCATTTAAATTCGTGAAAATTAGAACGTCTTTTGAGACAATTCTAGCCCCTTATTTCTGCTTAAATTTTCACACTTAGTTAGAGATGGTGATGTTCTATTGTGCTGCATAGTAAGTATCACTGGAAAGACCCGGGTTCGATGCCAGATGATCATAGGTCTCCGAATTTTAAGAAAAATTTCAATCTTTTTTATTTCTTTTAAGGACCGTCCCGATATAATGCCGATATGAAATTAGTGTTGTCGATCTGATTGCAGTATGCAAGCAACATTTTACTCGTATATATATATATATAAGTATATCCGGAGAAGCGTCTATATATAATAGATATATGAATGAATCCGGAGAAGCATCTATATATAATAGATAATAGATATAGACGTTTCTCCGGATATACCTATATCTATTATATATAGACGCTTCTCCGGATATCTATTATATATAGACGCTTCTCCGGATATACCTATATATATACGAGTAAAATGTAGCTTGCATACTGCAAGCAGATCGACAACACTAATTTCATGTCGGCATCATATCGGGACGGCGCTCAAAAGAAAAAAAAGGGATTGAAAATATTCTTATAATTGGCTGCAATTTAATCGTCTGCCATCAAACCTAGGCCTTCCTGGTGAACCTACAATGCAGCACAACAGAAAATCACCATATCTTACTATGTGTGAAAATTCAAGCAGAAATATTGGCTCCAATTGCCTCAAACGACGTCCTACTTTTTTATAATGTAAATGACTCCCTGGATTCGAACCAAGGACGATCTAGGAAATATAAAACATGTTTTTGAAATTTATTTATATTCTCTATATGTATGCGTAATTTCATGTTTCAATATTATTGGAAAGGGGTTAAAATTAATTCTTAAAAATCGGATAATTAACTGATTGTAGAGACGCCTGGTGATGAACCCAGGAAATATTGGTAGCTGTGAATGCAAAGTATGACTTATTAGGACTTCATCTTATTTCGTACGAAGTTTGAAGTCGATATCATGCCGGGAAGTACCTAAAACCTTTTTCTTTTATCTCCATAAGAAATGCATTGAGGAATGTAAATGGCTCTCTGGGATAGAACCAAGGACCATCAGCGAATATGTAAAATTAGACTATCAAATATATTTATGATATCTAAACCCATGCCGGATTTCAAGTTTGCATGCCATCGGGAACGGGTCCAAAAAAAATCTTAAAAATCGCCACAATGCATTTTAAACGGCCGATATTTGCCTCGACCTAGCATCGAACCCAGAATATTTTCCGTAAAACACATTGATGCTTTCGATAGATCATGACCATATGTATAGGCTCCTTGAGTTTTGATTCTCTACCTATCCGGGAAGTATTTTTTAAAAATTCCCGAAAATCACGGCAATGCATTTAAACGGGAAAAATCGGGACTTTGGGGCCCTCTGGAATCGAACCTATGACACTGAGGTTCAAATTCGCAATTTTTCTGGAGGTTACACGTTATGGCCAATATGTCGTAAAAATTTCAAGTTAATGACGCTTGTGGTTTAGGCTGTGAATTTGTATCCTCTCTATATCTATTATATATAGACGCTTCTCCGGATATACCTATATATATACGAGTAAAATGTTGCTTGCATACTGCAAGCAGATCGACAACACTATTTTCATGTCGGCATCATATCGGGACGGCCATCAAAAGAAAAAATGGATTAAAATTTTTCTTAAAATTCGCTGAAATTCCATCGTCTGGCATCGAACCCGGGTCTTTACTGTTGAAGTTACTATGCAGCACAATAGAACATCGCCATCTCTATGTGTGAAAATTCAAGCTGAAATATGGGCTACAACTGCCTCAAAAGACGTTCTAATTTTCACGAATTTATATGGCTCTCTGGATTCGAACCAAGGACGATCTTGGAAATCTAAAAAATGTTTCTGAAAGTTATTTATGATCTCTATCTACATGCCGAATTTCAAGTTTCTATATTGTTGGGAAAGGGTTCAAAATAATTATTGAAAATTGGATTAGTTACTGATTTTAGAGACGCCTGGTGTCGAACCCAGGACACATTGACAGCTGGGAATGGACAGTTTGATTTGTATACACTTAATCTTTCTTAGTGCAAAGTTTGAAGTCTTTATCGTGCCGGGAAGTACCTATAATTTGTTTCCGTTATCTCTGTAAGAAATGCGTTGAGGAATTTAAATGGCCCTCTGGGATCGAACCAAGGACAATCAGCGAATATATAAAATTGGATCCTGAAATTTATTATTGATCTCCAACTCCATGCCGAATTTCAAGTTTCCATGCCATAGGGAAAGGGTCCAAAAAAAATCTTAAAAATCGCCACAATGCAATTTAAACGGCCGATTTTTGCCCCGACCTAGCATCGAACCCAGGATGTTTTCCGTAAAACACATTTATGTTTTCGATAGATCATGACCATATATATAGGCTCCTTGAGTTTTGATTCGCTACCTATCCGGAAAGTATTTTTTTTTAATTCCTGAAAATCAAAGCAATGCATTTAAACGGGAAAAATCGGGACTTTGGGGCCCTCTGGAATCGAACCCATGACATCGAGGTTCAAAATCGCAATTTTTCTGGAGGTTATACGTTATGGCCAATATGTCGTAAAAATTTCAAGCCATTGACGCAAGTGGTTTAGCCTGTGACTTTGTATCCTATCTATATACCTATCTATCTATATATATATATGAATGAATCCGGAGAAGCATCTATATATAATAGATACGAGTAAAATGTAGCTTGCATACTGCAAGCAGATCAACAACACTAATTTCATAACGGCATTATATCGGGACTGTCCCGGAAAGGAAAAAAGGATTGAAAATATTCTTAAAATTCGCTTCAACTTAATCGTCTGGCATCAAACCCGTGTCTTTTTGGTGAAATTACTATGCAGCACATCAGAAGATCATAATACGTGTGAAAATTCAAGCAGAAATATTGGCCCAGGAAATACTGATAGCTGTTAATGGACAGTATGTCTTATTAGGTCTGCATCTTATTTCATACAAAGTTTGAAGTCGATATCATTTCGGGAAGTACCTAAAATTTGTTTCCGTTATCCCCATAAGAAATGCATTGTGGAAAGCAAATGGCCCTCTGGGATCGAACCAAGGACCAAAAGCGAATACAAAAAATTTGATTATGAAATATATTTATGATTTCTAACCCCATGCCAAATTTCAAGTTTCCATGCATTCGGGAAGGGGTCCAAAAAAAATCTTAAAAATCGCCACAATGCATTTTAAACGGCCGATTTTTGCCCCGACCTAGCATCGAACCCAGGATATTTTCCATAAAACTCATTTATGTTTTCGATAGATCATGTTCATATGTATAGGCTCCTTGAGTTTTGATTCGCTATCTATCCGGAAAGTATTTTTTTTTATTCCCGAAAATCAAAGCAATGCATTTAAACGGGAAAAATTGAGACTTTGGGGCCCTCTGGAATCGAACCCATGATACTGAGGTTCAAAATCACAATTTTTCTGGAGGTTATACGTTATGGCCAATATGTCGTAAAAATTTCAAGTCATTGACGCTAGTGGTTTAGCCTGTGACTTTGTATCCTATCTATATACCTATCTATCTATATATACGAGTAAAATGTAGCTTGCATACTGCAACCAGATCGGAAATACTAATTTTATATCGGCAACAATCGGGACGGTCATCAAAAGAAAAAAAAAAGGATTGAAAAAATTCTTATAATTCGCTGCAATTTCATCGCCTAGCATCGAACCGGGGTCATACTGGTGATCTTACTATGCAGCACTATAGAAGATCACCATCTCTGACTGTGTGTGAAAATTCAACGAAAAATATTGGTTACAACTGCCTTGAAACTACGTTCTATTTCTCACGAATGTAAATGGCTCTCTGGATTCAAACCAAGGACTATCTAGGAAATCTAAAATATGTTCATGAAATGAATCTATGATTTCTATCTATATGCCAAATTACATGTTTATATATTATTGGGAAAATTTTCAAAATAATTCCAAAAAATCGGATCAACTTCTGATTGCAGAGACACCTGGTGTCGAACCCAGGACACATTGTTAACTGTGAATGCACTGTTTGATTTGTATGGACTTGTTCTTTCTATATGCAAAGTTTGAAGTCGATAACATGCCGGGAAGTACCTAAATTTTGTTTCCGTTATCTCCGTAAGAAAAGCATTGAGAAGTGCAAATGGCCCTCTGGGATCGAACGAAGGACCATCAGCGAAAATGTAAAATTCAATTATGAAATATATTCAACATATATATCCACGTGCCGAGTTTTAAGTATCCATGTTATCGGAAAAGGATCCAAAAAAAATCTTCAAATTCGCCACAATGCATTTTAAACGGCCTATATTTGCCCCGACCTAGCATCGAACCATGGACCATATTCGGCGATGTCTTTTTGATTTTCGTTGGATATGCACGGCTTCTAGCGATCCCTCGAATTTCAACTCTCTTCTTTTCCGGGAGGTGCCTCAAAAAATTTTTCGAAAATCCCCGCTATGTATTCTTATGGGGAAAATCGCTACTTTGGGGCCCTCTGGAATCGAACCCATGACACTGAGGTTCCAAATCGCAATTTTTCTGGTGGTTATACGTTATGGCCAATACGTCGTAAAAATTTCAAGTCGATGACGCTTCTAGTTTAGGCTGTGAATTAGTATCCTATCTATCTATCTATCTATCTATCTATCTATCTATCTATATCCTTGATTGAATCCGGAGAAGCATCTATATTTAATAGATAAGTTTTATATAGGGGATCAAAATTCTAACCATGTTCCACAAGTGCCACAGGCTTGAAATTTTTACGACATATTGGCCATCACGTGTAACCTCAAGAAAAAATCCAACTTTGAACCTCTGTGTCATGGGTTCGATTCCAGAAGGCCCCAAAGTCCCGATTTTCTCCATAAGGATACATGGTGGCGATTTTCAGAAATTTTTAAATAATACTTCCCGGATATGTGGAGAATCAAAATTCAAGGACCTTACAGATATGGTCGAGAACTATTAAAAACGTTAATGACTACTAATGAGAACGTCCTGGGTTCGATGCTAGGACTATGCAAAAATCCCACATTTAAAATGCATGGGGATGGTTTTTCATTAATTTTTTTGATGCACTTATCGGAATGTAAGTATTTTCTCGCTCAGCTAGATGATGTTGATTTTATCAGTTGATGATGATGATGATGATGATGATATATATTAAGAATTTGTTTAAGGAAAAAAATTTCATAAGACCGTACTAACCCTGTGTTCGATGCCAGAGCACATTAACTTTTCTCTCATAAGGAATATAAGGGAAAAGTAAGACGTCGTTTGAGGCAGTTGCAGTCCATATTTTTGCTTGAATTTTCATACTTAATTAAAGATGTTGATCTTCTTTTATGTTACATAGAAAGTATAACTAGAAAGACCCAGGTTCGATGCCGGGTGGTAAATATGTCTCCCGTTTAAAATACATTGGGTTATTATTTCATTCTTTTTTTGATGCACTTATCGAAATGTTACGAAGTTCGTAATAGGATAGAAGATGTATGGTAAGAATTGCTTTAAGAAAAAAATTATTATAAGACCATACAATTCCTGTACGGGCTAGATATGAATGAATCCGGAGAAGCATCTATATATAATAGATACGAGTAAAATGTTGCTTGCATACTGCAAGCAGATCGACAACACTAATTTCATATCGGCATCATATCGGGACGGACATCAAAAGAAAAAAAAAATTCAAAATATTCGTAGAATTCGCTGCAATTTAATCGCCTGGCAGCGATCCCCGGTCTTCCTGGTGTACTTACTATGCAGCAAAATAGAAAATTACCATATCAAACTATGTGTGAAAATTCAAGCAAAACTATTAGGTGCAACTACCTCAAACGACGTCCTACTATTCACATACACTCCTTATTTGAGAAATTATAATGTGCTCTGGCATCGAACCCAGGAACAGCATGGTCTTATCTAATTTTACCCCATAGTATTATATATGGGGGATATTTTTACCGCCCGGCATCGAACCCGCGTCTTTCAGGCAATACTTTCTATGCAGCACAAAAGAAAAACACCATCTCTAACCGCGTATTCAAATTCAAGCAGAAATATTGGTTACAACTGCCTCAAATGACGTCCTACTTTTCCTTTATATTCCTTATGAGAGAAACGTTATTGTGCACTGGCTTCGAACCCAGGAACAGTACGGTCTTATGAAAATTGTTTTCTAAAACTTATTCGTACCATACATCTTCCAGCCAAGCACGAATATCCTATCATTTCAATAAGTGCATCTAAAAAAATAATGAAAAACGGCTCCCATGTATTTTAAAGGGCAGATCTTTGCATCGTCCTAGCATCGAACCCAGGATAACTTTTGTAAAAGTCATTGATGTTTTCGAAAGTCCAAGACCATAAATATAGGCACCTTGAGTTTTACTTCTCTACCTATCCGGAAAGTATTTTTTTTTAATTCCCGAAAATCACGGCAATGCATTCAAAGGGGAAAAATCGGGACTTTGGGGCCCTCTGGAATCGAACCTATGACACTGAGGATCAAAGTCTCTTTTTTCCTGGGGGTTTCACGTTATGGCCAATATGTCATAAAAATTTCAGATCAATGACGCTTGTAGTTTAGGCTGTGAATTTGTATCCTATCTATCTATATAGGTATACGAGTAAAATGTAGCTTGCATACTGCAAGCAGATCGACAACACTAATTTCATATCGGCATCATATCGGGACGGACATCAAAAGAAAAAAAAAATTCAAAATATTCGTAGAATTCGCTGCAATTTAATCACCTGGCAGCGAACCCCGGTCTTCCTGGTGTACTAACTATGCAGCAAAATAGAAAATTACCATATCAAACTATGTGTGAAAATTCAAGCAAAACTATTAGGTGCAACTACCTCAAACGACGTCCTACTATTCACATACACTCCTTATTTGAGAAATTATAATGTGCTCTGGCATCGAACCCAGGAACAGCATGGTCTTATCTATTTTTTTTCTTAAACAAAGTGTTAATATACATCTTCCATCTAAGCAAGAGCTCCCTTACATATCGATAAATGCATAAAAAAATTATGAAAAGATACCCCATAGTATTATATATGGGGTATATTTTTACCGCCCGGCATCGAACCCGGGTCTTTCAGGCAATACTTTCTATGCAGCACAAAAGAAAAACACCATCTCTAATCGCGTATGCAAATTCAAGCAGAAATATTGGTTACAACTGCCTCAAATGACGTCCTACTTTTCCTTTATATTCCTTATGAGAGAAACGTTATTGTGCTCTGGCTTCGAACCCAGGAACAGTACGGTCTTATGAAAATTTTTTTCTAAAACTTATTCGTACCATACATCTTCCAGCCAAGCACGAACATCCTATCATTTCGATAAGTGCATCTAAAAAAATAATGAAAAACGGCTCCCATGTATTTTAAAGGGCAGATCTTTGCATCGTCCTAGCATCGAACCCAGGATAACTTTTGTAAAAGTCATTGATGTTTTCGAAAGTCCAAGACCATAAATATAGGCACCTTGAGTTTTACTTCTCTACCTATCCGGAAAGTATTTTTTTTTAATTCCCGAAAATCACGGCAATGCATTCAAACGGGAAAAATCGGGACTTTGGGGCCCTCTGGAATCGAACCTATGACACTGAGGATCAAAGTCTCTTTTTTCCTGGGGGTTTCACGTTATGGCCAATATGTCATAAAAATTTCAGATCAATGACGCTTGTAGTTTAGGCTGTGAATTTGTATCCTATCTATCTATATAGGTATATATATGAATGAATCCGGAGAAGCATCTATATATAATAGATATATGAATGAATCCGGAGAAGCATCTATATATAATAGATACACTGGGGATCAAAAGTATAAGCATGTACCACAAGTGCCACCGACTTGAAATTTTTACGACGTTATTGCCATGACGTGTAACCTCCAGGAAAAAGCCGACATTGAACCTCGGTGTCATGGGTTCGATTGCAGAAGGCCCCAAAGTCGCGATTTTGTCCATAAGAATACATGGCGGGGATTTTCGAAATTTTTTTTGAGGCACTTCCCGGAAAAGGAGAGATTTGAAATTCAAGGGATCGCTAGATGCCGTGCATACCTAAAGGAAACCATAAAAACATCTATGATTATCATCCTTGGTTCGATGCTAGGTCGGGACAAAAATCGGCCGTTTAAAATGCATTGCGGCGATTTTGAAGATTTTTTTTTACCCTTTTCTGATGGCATAGAAACTTGAAATTCCATATGTGGTTAGATACCATAAAAATATATCATAATCGAATTTTAAATATTCGCTGATGGTCCTTGGTTCGATCCCAGAGGGACATTTAAATTCCTCTATGCCTTTCTTACGGAGATAACGGAAACACATTTTAGGTACTTCCCGGAGGAATATCGACTTCAAACTTTGCATGTAGAAAGATCAAGTCCATACAAATCAAACAGTGCATTCACAGCTATCAATATGTCCTGGGTTCGACACCAGGTGTCTCTGCAATCAGAAGTTGATCCGATTTTTAGGAATTGTTTTGAAACCTTTGCCAATAATATAGAAACTTCAAATTCGGCATATAGATAGAAATCATAAATAACTTTCAGAAACAATTTTTAGATTTCCAAGATCGTCCTTGGTTCGAATCCAGAGAGCCATTTAAATTCGTGAAAATTACAACGTCTTTTGAGGCAATTGTAGCCCATATTTCTGCTTAAATTTTCACACTTAGTTAGAGATGGTTATGTTCTATTGTGCTGCATAGTAAGTTCACAGTAAAGACCCGGGTTCGATGCCAGACGATGGAATTTCAGCGAATTTTAAGAAAAATTTCAATCCATTTTTACTTTCTCCATATACGAAGTATAGAGAAAGTATTGTTTTCATGAAAAAAATCGACTTCGAGATTTCAACGGAAATACATGTTTTGGGGTCCCTAGAACACGTTTTGACCATTTTCGGAATGATGTCTGTGTGTATGTGTGTGTGTGTGTATGTGTGTGTGTGATAGTGGGCGCTCTAACGTGAAAACTATTTGTCGTATCAATACCAAACTTCATATATAGTACTGTAGTGTATGCTGTCAGAGTTGATTAGTTTTTGGAGTAATCGATTAACCGGAAGTCGAGCTTTATTCATTAAAGCTCATTTCCGGTTTTCAAAATATCTCCATAAATATGATATATAGGTATATTGTATGCCAAATAAAAGTTTTATATAATGTGTTTTACTATAACTTTTGTATTTAACATATTTTTGTATAACCGGTTGATTAGGAGTTATTCGTGAAATACTGATAAACCGGAAGAAGATGATTATGTACTTTGTGGGCGCTCTAACATGAAAACTATTTGTCGGATCAACACCAAATTTCATATATGGTATTTTGGTTTGTGTCGTTAGAGTTGATTAGTTTTTGGAGTAAATCGGTTAACCGGAAGTTGAGCTTCATTCTTCAAAGCTCATTTCCGGTTTTCAAAATATCTCCATAAATATGATATTTAGGTATATACTATTATTTATAAATGTTTTAGAAAAAGAAATTGACTATAACTTTTGTATGAAACATATTTTTGTATCATTGATTTTTTAGGAGTTATTCATGAAATACTGATAAACAGGAAGTTGCTGATTATGTACATTGCGGGCGCTCTGGGCTCAATGGGCGAAAGGCCAAATTCATCGTTTTTCATCGAGCATGTCCCGAAAAACATTATTTATAATGTTTGTGACGTAAAAGATAATAATACATAAATTAATCATTCATCTTCCAAGTTTAGATGGAATATAGAGTTCGAAATTACTGTCGTAGATAAATATTTACATCTTATGTATGGAGAAAGTCATGTGCTGGCCACATCAGATTTTTTCTTTTGACGGCCTTCCCGATATGATGCCGACATGAAATTAGTGTTGTCGATCTGCTTGCAGTATGCAAGCAACATTTTACTCGTATCTATTATATATAGATGCTTCTCCGGATTCATTCATGGATATACCTATATAGATAGATAGAGAGATAGATAGATAGATAGGATACTAATTCACAGCCTAAACCATAAGCGGCATAGACTTGCAATTTTTACGACGCATTGGCCATAAGGTGTAACCGCCAGAAAAATTGCGATTTTGAACCTCAGTGTCATGGGTTCGATTCCAGAGGGCCCCAAAGTCGCGATTTTCTCCATAAGAATACATGGCGGGGATTTTCGAAAATTTTTTTGAGGCACTTCCCGGAAAAGTAGAGAGTTAAAATTCAAGGGATCGCTAGAAGCCGTGCAAATCCAACGTAAATCAGAAAGACATCGCCGAATATGGTCCTTGGTTCGATGCTAGGTCGGGGCAAATATCGGCCGTTTAAAATGCATTGCGGCGATTTTGAAAAATTTTTTTGGGTCCTTTCCCGATAACATGGATACTTGAAACTCGGCACGTCGATATATATCATAAATATATTTCGTAATCAAATTTTTCATGTTCGCTGATGGTCCCTGGTTCGATCCCAGAGGACCATTTTCACATCTCAATGCATTCCTTACGGAGATAACGGAAACAAAATTAAGGTACTTCCCGTCATGCTATCGACTTCAAACTTTGCAAGATACAAGAAAAAGTATTTTCAAATCAAACTTTGCATGCACAGCTTACAATATGTCCTGGGTTCGACACCAGGTGTCTCTGCAATCAGAAGTTGATCCGATTTTTAGGAATTATTTGGAAACCTTTCCCAATAATATAGAAATTTGAAATTCTGCATATAGATAGAAATCATAAATAACTTTCAGAAATATCTTTTAGATTTCCAAGATCGTCCTTGGTTCGAATCCAGAGAGCCATTTACATTCGTGATAATTAGAACGTCTTTTGAGGCAGTTGTAGCCAATATTTCTGCTTGAATTTTCACACATGGTTAGAGATGATGATCTTCTATTGTGCTGCATAGTTAGTTCACCAGTAAGAGCCGGGTTCGATGCCAGACGATGAAATTTAAGCAAATTTAAAAAAAAATTTCAATCCTTTTTTTTTTTCTTCTGAGGAGCGTTCCGATATGATTCCGATATGAAATTAGTATTGCCGATGTGCTTGCAGTATGCAAGCTACATTTTACTCGTATATAGATAGGTATATAGATAGGTATATAGATAGATAGGATACAAATTCACAGCCTAAACCACCAGCGCGATTGATTTCAAATTTTTACTGCGTATTGGCCATAATAATTAACCGCCAGAAAAATTGTGATTTTGATCCTCAGTGTCATGGGATCGATGGGATTCCAGAGGGCCCCAAAGTCCCGATTTTTCTCGTTTAAATGCATTACTTAGATTTTCGGGAATTTTTAAAAAATACTTCCCGAATAGGTAGAGAATCGAAACTCTAGGAGCCTTTATATATGGTCATGATCTATCGAAAACATAAATGAGTTTTACAGAAAATAACCTGGGTTCGATGCTAGGTCAAGGCAAAAATCGGCCGTTTAAAATGCATTGTGGCGATTTTTAAGATTTTTTTTGGACCCTTTCCCGATGTCATGGAAACTTGAAATTCGGCATGGAGTTGTAGATCATAAATATATTTCCTAATCAAATTTTACATATTCACTGATGGTCCTTGGTTCGATCCCAGAGAGCCATTTACATTCCTCTATGCATTTCTTATGGAGATAACAGAATTAGGTTTTAGGTACTTCCCGGCATGATATCGACTTTAAACTTTGTATGAAATAAGATTAAGTCCTAATAAATCATACTAAGCATTCACAATTACCAAAATTTCCTGATTTCGACACCAGGTGTCTCTACAATCAGTAAATTATCCGATTTTTAAGAATTAATTTGAACCCCTTCCCAATAATACTAAAACATGAAATTAGTCATATAGATAGAGAACATAGATACATTTCATAATTATGTTTTAGATTTCCTAAATAGTCCTTGGTTCGAATCTAGAGAACCATCTACCTTCGTGTAAAGTAGGACGTTGTTTCATGCAGTTGCAGTCAATAATTCTGCTTGAATTTCCACACATAGTTAGTGATAGTGATCTTCTGTTGTGCTGCATAGTAGTTTCACCAGTAAGACCCGGGTTCGATGCCAGACGATGAAATTTCAGCGAATTTTAAGAAAAATTTCAATCCTTTTTTTTTTTTAGGACAGTCCCGATATGATGCCGATATGAAATAAGTATTGCCGATCTGCTTGCAGTATGCAAGCTACATTTTACTCGTATAGCTATAAAGCTATATAGATAGGATACAAATTCACATGCTAAACTACAAGGGTCATTGCCTTGAAATTTTTATGACGTATTGGCCATAACGTGAAACCCCCAGGAAAAAAGCGACTTTGATCCTCAGTGTCATAGGTTCGATTCCAGAGGGCCCCAAAATCCCGATTTTTCCCGTTTAAATGCATTGCCGTGATTTTCGGGAATTTTTAAAAAATACTTTCCGGATAGGTAGAGAAATAAAACTCAAGGTGCCCATACTTATGGTCTTGGACTTTTGAAAACATCAATGACTTTCACAAAAAATAACCTGGATTCGATGCTAGGACGATGCAAAGATCTGCCCTTTAAAATACATGGGAGCTGTTTTTCATTATTTTTTTTTGATGCACTTCTCGAAATGATAGGAAGTTCGTGCTTAGCCGGAAATTGTAAGGTAAGAATTGGTTTAAGAAAAACATTTTCATAAGACCGTACTATTCCTGGGTTCGATGCCAGAGCACATTAACATTTCTCTCATAAGGAATATAAGGGAAAAGTAAGACTTCGATTGAGGCAGTTGCAGCCAATATATCTGCTTGAATTTTCGCTCATAGTTAAAGATTAATATCTTCTATTATGTTGCATAGGAAGTTTAACCAGAAAGACCCGGGTTCGATGCCGGGCGGTAAATATGTCTTCCGTTTAAAATACATAGGGTTAGTATTTCATTATTTTTTTGATGCACTTATCGAAATGATAGGAAGTTCTTACTCGGCTGGAAGATGCATGAAAATAATTGGTTTTAGAAAAAAATTTAGATAACACCGTACTATTCCTTGGTTCGATGCCAGAGCACATTAGCATTTCTCTCATAAGGAATATAAGGGAAACGTAGTACGTCGTTTGAGGAAGTTGCATTTAATATTTCTACATGAATTTTTACACATAGTTACAGATGGTGATCTTCTATGATGCTGCATAGTAAGTATGACCGGAAAGATCTGGGTTCGATGACAGACGAATAAATTGCAGCGGAAAAAAAGAATATTTTTCATCCATTTTTTTTTCTTTTGAGGTCTCACTCTATGTGATGCCGACAAAAAACTTTTGTTATCGATGTGCTTGCAGTATGCAAGCAACATTTTACTCGTATATATATATATATAAGTATATCCGGAGAAGCGTCTATATATAATAGATATATATATTCATATATACGAGTAAAATGTAGCTTGCATACTGCAAGCAGATCGGCAATACTAATTTCATATCGGCATCATATCGGGACGGTCCTCAATAGAAAAAAAAAGATTGAAATTTTTCTTAAAATTCGCTGAAATTTCATCGTCTGGCATCGAACCCGGGTCTTTCTGGTGATACTTACTAAGAAGCACAATAGAAGATCACCATCTCTAACTATGTGTGAAAATTCAAGCAGAAATAATGGCTACAACTGCATCAAAAGACGTTCTAATTTTCACGATTGTAAATGATTGAAATTTGATTATGATCTCTATCTATATGCCGAATTTCAAATTTTTATATTATTGGGAAAGGTTTCAAAAGAATTCCTAAATATCGGATCAACTTCTGATTGCAAAGACACCTGGTGTCGAACCCAGGACACATTGGTAGCTGTAAATGGACAGTTTGATTTTTAATGACTTGATCTTATTTTATGTAAAGTTTGAAGTCGATATCATGCCGGGAAGTACCTAAAATATGTTTCCGTTATCTCCATAAGAAATGCATTGAGGAATGTAAATGGCTCTCTGGGATCGAACCAAGGACCATCAGTCAATATATAAAATATGATTATGAAATATATTTATGATCTCCAACTCCATGCTGAATATCAAGTTTCCATGCCATCGGGAAGGGGTCCAAAAAAAATCTTAAAAATCGCCTCAATGCATTTTAAACGGCCGATTTTTGCCTCCACCTAGCATCGAACTCAGGTTATTTTCTGTAAAACTCATTTATGTTTTCGATAGATCATGACCATATATATAGGCTCCTAGAGTTTCGATTCTCTACCTATATAGGAAGTATTTTTTAAAAATTCCGGAAAATCAAAGCAATGCATTTAAACGGGAGAAATCAGGACTTTGGGGCGCTCTGGAATCGAACCTATGACACTGAGGATCAAAGTCGCTTTTTTCCTGGGGGTTTCACGTTATGGCCAATATGTCATAAAAATTTCAAGTTAATGACGCTTGTAGTTTAGCCTGTGAATTTCTATCCTATCTACATACCTATATAGCTATACGAGTAAAATGTTGCTTGCATACTGCAAGCAGATCGGCAATACTAATCTCATATCGGCAACATATCGGGACGGTCCTCAAAAGAAAAAAAAAATATTGAAATTTCTCTTAAAATTCGCTGAAATTTCATCGTCGGGCTTCGAACCCGGGTGTTACTGGTGAAATTACTTTCTAACACAATAGAAGATCACCATCTCTAACTACGTGTGAATATTCAAGCAGAAATATTGGCTACAACTGCCTCAAAAGTCGTTTGACTTTTCACGAATGTAAACTGCTCTCTGGATTCGAACCAAGGACAATCATGGCAAACATAAAGATGTTTCTGAAAGTTATTTATGATCCCTATCTACATGCCGAATTTCAAGTTTCTATATTATTGGGAAAGGTTTCAAAATAATTCCTAAAAATCGGAACAACTTATGATTACAGAGACACCTGGTGTCGAACCCAGGAAATATTGTAAGCTGTGAATGCACAGTATGATTTTTAAAGACTTGCTCTTCTATCATCCAAAGTTTGAAGTCGATAGCATGCCGGGAAGTACCTATATTTTGTTTCCGTTATCTCCGTAAGAAATGCATTGAGACGTGCAAATGGCCCTCTGGGATCGAACCAAGGACCACCAGCGAACATATAAAATTTGATTATGAAATATATTTATGATATCTATCGACGTGCCGAGTTTCAATTATCCATGTTATCGGGAAAGGATCCAAAAAAAAACTTCTAAATCGCCGCAATGCATTTTAAACGGCCGATTTTTGCCCCGGCCTAGCATCGAACCAAGGACAATATTCGAAGATGTCTTTCCTATTTTCGTTGGCTATGCACGGCATCTAGCGGTCTCTCGAGTTTCAATTCTTTGATTTTCCTTGAAGTGCTTCAAAATAATTTTTGAAAATCCCCGCCATGTATTCTTATGGACAAAATCGCGATTTTGGGGCCTTCTGGAATCGAACCCATGACACTGAGGTTCAAAACCGCAATTTTTCTGGCGGTTATACGTTATGGCCAATATGTCGTAAAAATTTCAAGTCGGTGGCACTTGTGGAACATGCTTAGAATTTTATCCCCAGTGTATCTTCTATTATATATAGACGCTTCTCCGGATATCTATTATATACGAGTAAAATGTTGCTTGCATACTGCAAGCAGAGCGACAACACTAATTTCATATCGGCATTATATTGGGTCGGTCCTCAAAAGAAAAAAAAAAGGATTGAAAATGTTATTAGAATTCGCTTCAATTTAATCTTCCGGCATCGAACCCGGTTCTTCCATGTGAACCTACTATGCAGCTCAACAGAAGATCAGCATCTCTAACTATGTTTAAAATTCAAGGAGAAATATTGACTGCAACTGCCTCAAACGACGTTCTACTTTTTACGAATGTAAATGGCTCTTTGGATTAGAACCAAGGACGATCTTCGAAAACTTAAAGCTGTTTTGGAAATATATATATAATCTCTATCTATATGCTAAATTTGAAGTTTCTATATTATTGGGAAAGGGTTCAAAATAATTATTGAAAATCGGATCATTTACTGATTGTAGAGACGCCTGGTGGTGAAACCAGGAAACATTGGTAGCTGTGAATTCACAGTTTGATTAGTAATGACTTGATCTTATCTTATGCAAAGTTTCAAGTAGATATAATATCGGGAAGCACATAAAATGTGTTTCCGTAACCTCCATAAGAAATGCATTGAGGAATGTAAATGGCCTTCTGGGATCGAACCAAGGACCATAAGGGAATATGTAAAATTTGATTATGAAATATAATTATGATATCTAACGCCATGCCGAATTTCAAGTTTCTATGCCATTGGAAAAGGGTTCAAAAAAAATCTTAAAAATCGCCACAATGCATTTTAAACGGCAAATTTTTGCCCCGACCTAGCATCGAACCAAGGCTATTATTCGTAGATGTCTTTATGGTTTCCTTTTGATATGCGCGGCATCTAGCGATCCCTCGAGTTTCAACTCTCTCCTTTTCCGGGAAGTGCCTCAAATAAATTTTTGAAAATCCCCGCCTTGTAATCTTATGGAGAAAATCGCGACTTTGGGGCCCTCTGGAATCGAACCCATGACACTGAGGATCAAAATCGCAATTTTTCTGACGGTTACACGTTATGGCCAATACGTCGTTAAAATTTCAAGTCAATGACGCTTGTGGTTTAGGCTGTGAATTAGTATCCTATCTATCTATCTATCTATCTATATGAATGAATCCGGAGAAGCATCTATATATAATAGTGCTGCGCCCAACGTTATTTCATGGAAATGCCGCGAACTATTATAAATACGCGACGCGGCAGTTACTAAGGACAATGTAACTATGTTGAGAGACAATGTTGAGAGCCTCTCAATTAAGACCATTTCTCCGTACGGAACACTTACATTGTGGCACAACTCATCGAGTGCTTGGGACGCGTTCCACTTCGAGAGAGAGGAGTGACCCGTGACGCTCAAGAGATGATGCGGAGAGAAAAAAAATAGATAAACAGTTGGAGTTGTGTTTGGTGTTGAGCGTGTTGACGAAGAAAAGTTTCTGTATTGATTAAGATCGGGAATAAAGTGTTATTTTTCGGATTACGAGAGTTGAGTAAATTATCCCGAACCCCACGGCTCGTAACAATTTGGTGTCAGAAGTGGGATAATTATGCCGATTCTACCGAAAGATGATACTGATGTGGTTCGCACCAGGAGTCAACACCGCCAACAGGAAGTGAACCAGGGGAGGTTTGGTGATTCTCCGGAACTCATCCGTCAGCAGCAGCAGACGACGGATTCTACCAATTCTGATCCGTCTGGCGTGACATCGGCGACTGCACCGCAGGCTCCTGCTCCTGCATTCGACATGTCTGCTCTAATGGAGATTCTTCAAGAGCAGGCCCGCCGTCAGGAGGAACAAACTCTGCTCATGAAAGACATCCGACACGCTTTTGAGAAAGATCTAACTTCTTTAAAGGAGGAAATATTGGATGCAAAAAGTCGGATAGACAACACGGAGGCCCAAATAGCACTTGTAAAGAAAGATTTGGGATATTTGAAAGCTGGCGAAGGAATTGCTGCTCATTTTGTGACTGCATCTCCGGCGCGCGGATTCAAGGTGCCACCATTTGATGGAAGCTCTTCGTGGTCTGCGTATAAAATTCAATTCGAAGCCGTCGTTGAAGCCAATGGATGGAGTGAAGCACAGGCTATGACGGCGCTCAAGCTAGGTCTCCGAGATCAAGCCCTAACGGTACTGGAGGCTCTGGGAAATAAGGCCACCTTTGACCAACTGCTGGAAGCATTGGAGTCTCGTTACGGCGACGCACACTTAGAGCATGTATGCCGCGCTCAGTTAAAGGATCGTACTCAGCGTAGTGGCGAGAATCTTCAACAGTGGGCACTAGAAATTGAAAGGCTGGTCCGGAAGGCGTATTACTCATCGCCGGAAATTATCGACAAGATTTTGATTCAAGCCTTCGTCGATGGAATACACGATCTGGAAGTGAGGGCTGCCGTCAGACTTGGACATCCCAAGACTTTGAGAGATGCTTTGGCCCACGCCCTCGAGGTGGAGGCAGTTCGTCGGGATCATCGAGCCTACCGCGTCAGGGAGGTGGTAGCAGCACCTAGCCGCGAAAGTCGACAAAGGTTTAGCCCGAGATGCTATGAATGTGGAGAAAAGGGTCACCTAAAGTCCAGTTGTCCTAAACGTAACACCAAGTGGGAGGATAGAGTACAAGAAGAATGGATAGGTAGCAACACTCCCCACCAGCAGCAGGGAAACGAATAAACGCCAGGACTGAGGGGTGGGTGCTGGCTGGTTTTGGAAAAGGCCCCAAGGTTTCGATCTCACAGGCCCACGATGGGAACAGCCTGATCATCGTCGGTGAAATTAATGGAACACCCTGCAAGTTGACATTGGATACTGGAGCGTCACGAACAGTCGTCAGTTCCCATGTTGCCAATCGTCTTCTTGGGGACTCCTCCCGGAACCGTGACCGAATTCTACTCCTAACAGCAACCGGTCAGCACATACCCGTCCATGGTGAGAGGCGAGTGGAAATGAAACTGGGTGAAAGGATCTTTCGGCATAATGTCATCGTGGCCAATATCGTCGATGATTGTATTCTGGGTTTGGATTTCATGAGAGAACACCATTGCGAGATCGATGTGAAACAAGGAATTTTGAAGTGTGGTACAGAAGAAATCTCCATGGAAGGTGGATCGTCAGGCAATGTCTACTGTCTTAAGAAAACAATCCTGCCAGCTAGATCGGAATCCATAGTACCAGTTAATTTACCACGGGACCCTGGACGGAAGCAACGATGCTTGATCTTAGAAAGAGTGGACACTGACAAACCATGGATGATGGCTCGAACTCTAGTGACGGGCCCAAATACTTCAGCTGTCCGCATACTGAACCTGAGTAATGAAGAACACGTCATCAAAAAGGGAACGTTAATGGGTACTTGCCAAGAAGTAGCGTGGGTGCGAAGATGCGAAGCATCTACCAGCGGCACTAAACAAAATGGAAGCTTCGATGTGTCACCTTTTCTCAAAGACTGCCGCGAGCATCTGTCTGATAGAGAAGTTACATTGGCCAAGAAGATGCTACTGCGTTATGCCGATATTTTCTCATCGAATAATGCTGATATTGGGAAGACTAATTTGGTTCAGCACAAAATAAATACGGGCTCTGAGCTACCGATACGCCAGCGTCCTAGAAGAGTACCAGTTGCGCGAGAAAAAGAAGTAGAGACCATGATCGAAGAAATGGTGAAGGACGGCGTGATAGAATCTTCATCCAGCCCTTGGTGTTCTCCTGTGGTACTCGTGAAGAAAAAGGACGGGACCATGCGTTTTTGTGTAGACTATCGCCGACTGAATCATATTACTAAAAAGGACAGCTATCCCCTACCTAGGATTGATGATACTCTGAATACGCTGACAGGGATGAAGTGGTTTACAACCCTGGACTTAAAAAGTGGCTATTGGCAAGTAGAAATAGACCCTGGAGACAAGGAGAAGACCGCCTTCTCTACAGGAAAGGGCCTATGGCAATTTAAGGTTATGCCATTTGGTTTGTGCAACGCACCTGCAACTTTTGAGAGATTGATGGAACGAGTACTTACTGGACTGGTTGGAGACGCTTGCCTTGTATATTTGGACGATATCATTATCGTCGGACGCACATTTGAAAATCACCTTAAGAACCTGGATAGTGTGCTTGCAAAGATTCGTGCGGCTAACCTAAAATTGAGTCCGAAAAAGTGCTCATTCTTTAAACAGCAAGTGAGCTTTTTGGGGCACGTTGTTTCGTCAGAAGGAGTGCAGACTGATCCAGAGAAGATTGCTGCTGTCAAGGAATGGCCGATTCCAAAAGACAAGACAGAGATCAGAGCATTTTTGGGGTTGTGCTCCTATTACCGTCGATTTGTGAAGAACTTCGCTGACATTGCCAAGCCTTTGCACAAGCTTACCGAAGAAAAGCGAGTATTCTCCTGGGACAAGGACTGCGAAGTTGCTTTCCGGGTATTGAAGAAGCATCTATGCGACACTCCTATACTTGGGTTTCCGGACACTGAGAATGAGTTCATCGTAGACACAGACGCAAGTAATACTGGCATCGGCGGAGTATTGTCGCAGCGTAAAGGAGAGCATGAGGTTGTGATCGCTTATTTCAGCAAATCTTTATCGAAGCCGGAGAGGAACTACTGCGTCACAAGAAGGGAACTGCTTGCAGTAGTAAAGTCATTGCAACATTTCAGTAAATACCTGCTAGGACGCAAATTCCACCTTCGTACCGACCATGCTGCATTGAACTGGCTACTGCAGTTTAAGAACCCTGAGGGACAAGTGGCTAGATGGATCGAGCAGCTACAAGAGTTTGACTACAAAACCGAGCATCGTAGTGGAAAATCTCACGGGAATGCAGACGCGCTGTCAAGAAGACCTTGCCCGGAAGACTGCAAGCATTGCATCAGGCAAGAAGCAAAGGAAGTTCTGCCTGTCAGAATGATGAGGACAGATTTAGGCGATGATTGGAAACAAGCGCTACAACATGCCCAAGAGATTGACAAGGACGTTAAGCCTATTGTAGAGTGGATTAAGGCCGGGGCCCTAAAGCCCAAATGGAGTAATGTTGCTGGAATGAGTGCGGCGACCAAGGGTTATTGGGCTCAGTGGGACAGCTTGGTCATGCAAGACGGAGTATTGTGCCGTAAATGGGAAAATGCTCGAGGAGACCGTAGTCATCTGCAAATGGTAGTCCCTAAAGCCAAGGTACCTGAAGTTCTACAGCTCTACCATGATGAATGTTCTGGCGGACACATGGGCGTAAAGAGAACTCTATTAAAGATACGAGAGCGATTTTATTGGCTCCATTGCCGAGATGACGTGGAAGACTGGTGCCGAAAATGCACGAGCTGTGCAGCGGTAAAAGGACCTCAAACGCGCAGCAGAGGAGCACTGAAGCTGTATAACGTCGGAGCGCCATGGGAACGCATAGCAGTAGATATTGCGGGACCATTCCCTGAGAGTGAATCTGGAAACAAATACTTCATGGTCGTCATGGACTACTTCACAAAATGGCCGGAAGTTTTCGCAATTCCTAATCAGGAAGCTTCTACAGTAGCGGACAAACTAGTCCACGATGTCTTTTGTCGTTTTGGTGTACCGCTTGAAATTCACAGCGACCAGGGCAGGAATTTCGAATCACAGATATTTCAGGAGGCGTGTCGAGTAATGGGTACCCATAAGACTAGAACTACGTCATATCACCCACAGTCTGATGGAATGGTCGAAAGATTTAACCAAACGCTGGAAAGATATCTAGCTAAAGTGGTGGAAAACAGGCAAAAGGATTGGGACCGACACATCCAGCCATTTCTCCTGTCATATCGAAGTGCAGTACACGAGGCTACGACTATGACTCCAGCTTTCGCGAACTTTGGACGAGAACTGCGATTACCAGCTGATCTCATAACTGGCATCCCACCGGATTCTCCACAAAGTCTGACAGAATACGCGAGTGACCTGCGGAACAGAATGAATGACGTTTATGAACACATCAGGCAATCAGGTCAACAAACGTCTGAAAAGATGAAGACCCGCTATGATAGGAAAATGAACGATCCGGGTTTTAGTGAAGGATCCATGGTGTGGCTGCATAATCCAGTCCGCAAGAAAGGAAAATCTCCGAAATTACAAGCAAAATGGGACGGACCATACCGGATTGTGACCAAAATTAATGACCTGACGTACCGGATTCAAAAAGGCCAACGGGGTGCTCCGAAGATTGTCCATGTTGATCGATTGGCGCGATATTACGGGTCCAACAATGCTCGAGACGAGCATGTCTAAGGAAGGGGCAGTACTGCGCCCAACGTTATTTCATGGAAATGCCGCGAACTATTATAAATACGCGACGCGGCAGTTACTAAGGACAATGTAACTATGTTGAGAGACAATGTTGAGAGCCTCTCAATTAAGACCATTTCTCCGTACGGAACACTTACATTGTGGCACAACTCATCGAGTGCTTGGGACGCGTTCCACTTCGAGAGAGAGGAGTGACCCGTGCACGCTCAAGAGATGATGCGGAGAGAAAAAAAATAGATAAACAGTTGGAGTTGTGTTTGGTGTTGAGCGTGTTGACGAAGAAAAGTTTCTGTATTGATTAAGATCGGGAATAAAGTGTTATTTTTCGGATTACGAGAGTTGAGTAAATTATCCCGAACCCCACGGCTCGTAACAATAGATAGACGTTTCTCCGGATATCTATTATATATAGACGTTTCTCCGGATATACCTATCTATTATATATAGACGTTTCTCTCAAAGGAGAGATTTGAAATTCAAGGGACCGCTAGATGCCGTGCATATCTAAAGGAAACCATAAAGACATCTACGAATATTATCCTTGGTTCGATGCTAGGTCGGGGCAAAAATCGGCCGTTTAAAATGCATTGTGGCGATTTTTAAGATTTTTTTTGAACCCTTTTCCGATGGCATAGAAACTTGAAATTCGTCATGGCGTTATATATCATAATTATATTTCATAATCAAATTTTACATATTCCCTTATGGTCCTTGGTTCGATCCCAGAGGGCCGTTAACATTCCTCAATGCACTTCTTAAGGAGATTACGGAAACACATTTTAGGTTCTTCCCGATATTATATCTACTTGAAACTTTGAATAATATAAGATAAAGTCATTACTAATCAAACTGTGAATTCACAGCTACCAATGTTACCTGGTTTCGCCACCAGGCGTCTCTACAACCAGAAGTTGATCCGATTTTTAGGAATTTTTTTGAAACCTTTCCCAATAATATAGAAACTTTAAATTCGGCATATAGATAGAGATCATAAATAACTTTCAGAAACATGTTTTTGATTTCCACGATCGTCTTTGGTTCGAGTCCCGAGAGGCATTTACTTTCGTGAAAAGTAGAACGTCGTTTGAGGCAGTTTCAGCCAATATTTCTGATTGAATTTTCACACATAGTTAGTGATGGTGATCTTCTGTTGTGCTGCTTAATAGGTTAGCCAGGAAGACCCGGGTTCGATTCCAGACGATGAAATTTGCAGCGAATTTTAAGATTATTTTCAATTTTTTTTTCTTTCTAAGACCGTCCTGAAAGGTTGCCGACATTAAATTGGTGTTGTCGATCTGCTTGCAGTATGCAAGCAACATTTTACTCGTATATATATATAGGGGATCAAAAGTCTAACCATGTTCTACAAGTGCCACCAACTTGAAATTTTTACCACGTTATGGCCATGACGTGTAACCTCCAGGAAAAAGCCGACATTGAACCTCGGTGTCATGGGTTCGATTCCAGAAGGCCCCAAAGTCGCGATTTTGTCCATAAGAATACATGGCGGGGATTTTCGAACATTTTTTTGAGGCACTTCCCGGAAAAGGAGAGATTTGAAATTCAAGGGATCGCTAGATGCCGTGCATATTTAAAGGAAACCATAAAGACATCTACGAATATTATCCTTGGTTCGATGCTAGGTCGGGGCAAAAATCGGCCGTTTAAAATGCATTGTGGCGATTTTTAAGATTTATATTTTAAACCTTTCCCGATGGCATAGAAATTTGAAATTCGGTATGAGGTTAGATACCATAAAAATATATCATAATCGAATTTTAAATATTCGCTTATGGTCCTTGGTTCGATCCCAGAGGGACATTTAAATTCCTCAATGTATTTCTTACGGAGATAACGCAAACAAATTTTAGGTACTTCCCGGCACGATATCGACTTCAAACTTTGCATATAGAAAGATCAAGTCCATACAAATCAACCAGTGCATTCACAGCTATCAATGTGTCCTGGGTTCGACACCAGGTGTCTCTGCAATCAGAAGTTGATACGATTTTTAGGAATTATTTTGAAATTTTGCCAATAATATAGAAACTTCAAATTCGGCAGATAGATAGAGATCATAAATAACTTTCAGAAACATATTTTAGATTTCCAAGATCGTCCTTGGTTAGAATCCAGAGAGCCATTTAAATTCGTGAAAATTAGAACGTCTTTTGAGGCAGTTGTAGCCCATATTTCTGATTGAATTTTCACATATAGTTAGAAATGGTGATGTGCAATTGTGCTGCATAGTAAGTTTACAGTAAAGACCCGGGTTTGATGCCAGACGATGAAATTTCAGCGAATTTGAAGAAAAATTTCAATCCATTTTTTTCTTTTGATGGCCGTCCCGATATGATGCCTACATGAAAATAGTGTTGTCGATCTGCTTGCAGTATGCAAGCTACATTTTACCTCGTACTCGTAATACTTCCCGGATTGGTAGACAATCAAAATTCAAGGACCTTATAGATGTAGTCGAGAACTATTGAAAACATTTATGACTACTAATGAGAACGCCCTGGGTTCGATGCTAGGACGATGCAAAAATCCCGCATTTAAATGCATGGGGGTAGTTTTTCATTAATTTTTTTGATGCACTTTTCGGAATGTAAGGATTTTCTCACTTAGCTAGAAGATATATATTAAGAATTTGTTTAAGAAAAAAAATTTCATAAGACCGTACTATCCCTGGGTTCGATGCCAGAGCACATTAAGTTTTCTCTCATAAGGAATATAAGGGAAAAGTAAGACGTCGTTTGATGCAGTTGCAGCTAATATTTTTGCTTGAATTTTCACACATAGTTAAAGATGGTGATCTTCTTTTATGTTGCATAATAGGTTAACCAGGAAGCCCCGGGTTCGATGCAAGACGATTAAAATTGCAGCGAATTTTAAGATTATTTTCAATTTTTTTTTCTTTTTACGACCGTCCCGAAAGGTTGCCGACATTAAAATGGTGTTATCGATCTGCTTGCAGTATGCAAGCAACATTTTACTCGTATATAAAAGACGAGTAAAATGTTGCTTGCATACTGCAAGCAGATCGACAACACAAATTTCATGTCGGCATAATATCTGGACGGCCCTCAAAAGGAAAAAAAAAGGATTGAATATAATCTTAGAATTCGCTTCAATTTAATCGTCTGGCATCGAACCCGGGTCTTCTTGGTGAACTTACTATGCAGCACAACAGACGATCACCATCTCTAATTATATGTGAAAATTCAAGGCGAAAGATTGACTGCAACTGCCTCAAACGACGTTCTACTTTTCACGAATGTAAATGGCTCTCTGGATTCGAACCAAGGACGATCTTGGAAATCTAAAATATGTTTCTGAAAGTTATTTATGATTTCTATCAATATGCCGAATTTCAAATTTCTGTATTATTGGGAAAGGTTTCAAAATAATTCCTAAAAATCGGATCAACTTCTGATTGCAGAGGCACCTGGTGTCAAACTCAGGACATGTTGTAGGCTGTGAATGCACAGTTTGATTTATAAACACTTGCTCTTGTTTCATTGAAAGTTTGAAGTCGATAGCATGCCGGCAAGTACCTAAAATTTGTTTCCGTTATCTCCTTAAAAAATGCATTGAAGAATGTAAATGGCCGTCTGGGATCGAACCGAGGACATCAGCGAATATAAAAAAATTTGATTATAAAATATATTTTTGATATCCAACCCCACGCCGAATTTCAAGTTTCCATGCATTCGGAAAGGGGTCCAAAAAAAATCTTAAAAATCTTGGAAACTCTTAAAAGAAAAATAAGTATCATAGCCCATGCTGCACAAATACTACTGAGGATTTTGAATCAAAGATTCCTAGGAGTAATGGAAAATAATATAGGAGAGGAACAATTTGGCTTTAGAAGAGGAAGGGGCGCTAGAGAAGCTATTGGTCTATTGCGAATAGTTGGAGAAAGATACCGGGAAAGAGGAAAAGGAGTAAGCTTATGTTTCATTGATTTGGAGAAAGCTTTCGACAGGGTCAAGTGGGATAAGTTAATGGAAATTCTTAAAATGAAGAGAGTAGATTGGAAGGACAGGAAGCTGATCAGGGAATTGTATAGAACCCAGAAAGTGGCAGTGAAAGTTAATGGTAAATTGACAGAGTGGATGGAATTGGGTCGAGGGGTAAGACAGGGCTGTTGTCTTTCACCAACATTATTTAACCTCTATATTGAGGACATGATTGTCAACACCCTGGATGAGGAAAAAGGGATAAGTATCGGAGGAAGAGACAAAAATACATCAGATTTGCTGATGACATGGTAATCTTGGCCGATAACAACCAGGCACTCCAAGGAACAATAAGATGTTTAGAAAAAGAAATGGAAATATATGGGAAGAGACTAAACGCCAGTAAAACAAAAGTTATGAGAGTGAATGACGGAGAAGTTGTCAAAATGCTTATATACGTGACTGGAAAAAGGTAAACGAATTTTGTGCTTTTAGATATAGAATTGGAAATTAATTATTATGTTTAAATGTTCGTGTTAAACGATTGGCGATACGTTATTAAGTTTGATAGCCTATATAATATGGAACACCTCCCTCAGATTATGGGTAGCTATCCTTTATTTTTATGCTTCGGTTCTATGCTGGCTACTCAAATAAAATCATTACAAATACGCTTCAATATGCATTTTGTATGTTACAGGGTTTAATTATTCAAAAAAATCAAAGCAGTTTTAATTTTGCGGACTCTAGACAAGCATGCTTGTCATCGATGCATCGAAAGAAATAAATATACATGTTTTCTTTTCATTGCTGTAAAAATAGATTGTATGTCTAGGAAGGGAAAAATTGGATAAACTGAATAAGAATTTACACGAATAAGCATAATTTCGAAGAATGACCTATAACAAGATATTTCACTTTAGATATCTTTTTCGTTCATTTACTTCACAATTTCGTCAATATACTTCACATTTTCAGTAACATATACTATAGAAATTCCCTCTAGAATGAAGTATTGCTGGTATATGTTTTACCATAAGTCCAATATTAAACTCTGTATTTTTTCAGATATGTAACTCTATCCATGAAAGTATCAACTTCGAATATTTTAACTATAGGAGCCATGTCCCTGAATTTCAATTATTTGCCGATATCACCGAAAACAATCGCAAATGAATAAAACAATTGACACAAAATTTGATCATTTTTCTATTTATACTGACAATTGATTTTTCTCTTATTGGTACATCTTCTGATTACATCGCTTTAATGAGATAACTACCATAAGTATGACGTCTACTTTCGCTTGGATTACGTTTACTCATTCCACGTTTATGAGCTTATATGAAGACATTATTTTTCGTCAACGGGATCTGAAAACATTGAAATTAAATGAAATCCTATTCAAGAGAATAGGTAAGAGTTCACTCTGATTTTGCAATATAATGGTCAAATTATAATTGCGATTTAATTTCACAGATGCGCCGCTTACATTCTAAGTAGAATTATAATTTTCTTCACAATTCTTACAGTTAATTTAACAGCAGAGGGTTAATTATGAAGTGTTAAGTAATTTAATTAAAGAATAGCCAACGCCATCTTAAGGAATAAATTATTAGGTGTTAATTCATAAAAGGACGACTTCTAATTCGATTAACTACTTTACATTTTAATTCGATTGCGGCGTTCATGATTTTATTCGTTTATTTGATAGTTGCGATGATTACACTCATTCGCTCGCTGTCTATCTGGCATATTGGACGTGCTAAGCGGCAGGTTCATTCGTTTTCGTTTGTGATTTAGATCTGTGTGGCTATTTTTGGGATTTCGTCTCCATTTATTTGGTGTTCGGTTGTTTCCTCTATTTGTAATAGTGACTGGTGCATTAGTTTAGCCTGTGATTTACATTTGTGTAGCTGTTTTTGTGATTTCGAAATTTACATAGGATGAAAAGAAGTATTGTTTTTTCATAAATTTAAGACTTTTCATATCTAAATTTCATTACTTCCGATTTACATTAATTTTTCCGTCGAGAATCAACGGGCACTCCGCTAGTTATGATATAAGAATATAATATTAATATTTTATTAATTGACTTATAAAACTCAATCTGAAAGTTGTAAACAGTAAATTTTATCTTCTCAGCCTTCCTAAGTTTTTAGTAAAATGTATATTTGAAAGGGATTAGGAACAATTAAAATGAATTTATAAATTTACAAAAATCACATTAATCATATGTAATAATTATGATAAAATAACAATTAACACCTCACATCAGTAAAAAAATTAATAGATTTTAAAGTATTGGGAGATCAAATTATACAAATATATATAAAGACTTTTAATAATTCCTGGTGAATCAATTGTGTAAAAGATTCTTGGGTTTCCACACAACTAAGTTCCAGAGACATTGTTGTCGCCAAATCTCTGTAATCTTCCTCCAGGCTGAGGTGTTGAATTGATTGGGTGGAAATCCAAGAATATTTTATACAAAAATGTACATATTCGTGTTCTTGTCATAATACAGAATGAATATAACGCAATTATTCCACATATAAATACTGCTGTTACAGTACAAATCTGCTTTTCTCTAATGCATTAAGCATCTCTTACGTCAATATTGGAAACCTTTCTTATGCAACATTGTACTGCAGGTGGGAAAATCTCATCCAGAGCTGGAGAAAGTTACTTCTCAACTTTCAAAAGTGAAATATCGAGGAAAAATTACTCAACTGGATGCACAAATAGACCCATTAAAGCTTCTTCCTGGTAAGTCTTAATCTTAGTCATTGTAGTATTAATTATGTTTAAATATTTTCATTTTAGAGTATGGTATGCCCTCGATGCCCTCTAACATGTTTGTCTGGAAATAAAATCGAAGTTTGAAGCAGTCACTTTGTGAAACTCCATAACAAGAATGACAAACTTTGTAATGTTTAACCAATTTATTTTGTGAGCACAACTATTATTTATAACGTACCAATTTTGTGAGTGCTATCAGCACTAACCTTGATGACATGAAGATGAGTCTATACTAGTTGTACTCAGAAAATAAAGTAATTAAATATCACCAAGTCCTTAAATTCTCATCCTTGGCTGATACTGAAATTAAAAATATGCAAAATAAAATGATTAATTTCTAATTTTTGTCAAAAGTTTGGCTTAAGAAAAAGGTATACCTCTTGAGCTAATCTTCTCGAATCTTTTCCTAAAATGTGCACATGATTGAAGGCATGCAGATCTTGATTTTTTTCAATTAATGCAAAATATTCACTCCAATTTTCAGATTCTCGTGCTTACTGGACATACCTTGGATCTTTAACTACGCCACCTTGCTACGAAAGCGTAACTTGGATTATATTTAAGGAGCCAATTGAAGTATCAGAGGAGCAGGTAATTACTCACTTCAAAATAATGTTATTTCTCATTAATGAATAATGTTAATTTTTAAAAGTCATGCAGTGTTCTCAATTTTAATAATCCAAGAATAATGGTGTTGTACTTAATGGCACAGCGTAAACAGATGAAATTAGTAAAACAAAAATTTCATCAAAGAAAAGAACAGTTATTGGTTTTAAATTTAATCAACTGTCCTTAAAAATATCTCATAGTCATATTGACAGAAATGAGTGAATTTCGAAGTAATTCATTATTAATAGCTCTTTCAACCATAAGGTCAGTCATACATACACACCTTGCACAGGGAAGGAGTTGTCTACGGGAAAATTTCTCTTGAGATAATAGATGCATTATATCTTACTCTGTATAAATTGTGCATTCACATAGGACACGCAATAATATCATATATGAAACAATTTATATATTTATTGAAAATGTAACATTTTTCCAAAAAATTCCAAAAACATCATCTTGGGCAAAAATATCTTATTTCCACTCAGTACATAAGACTCACGTAGGAATAGATGGAAAGAATTTGCATAATACTCAATAATAGTAACCTTGAAATCAAATTGAGTTGTTTTAAAATCAATGCTTCCATTGCTTTGAATTGGCTGAGTCATCATCTCCTAAGATCTGACAGACTATGGACCCTAATCTTTTCATTTGTTTTTCAGAAATTTCTCAAACAATTCATGGCTACTAATTGCCCCGCCCCCCCCCCCTCCTTCCACGCTGATTTCCTTTTCATCCAAATACTAGTTGAATAAGCACTTTAAGATATTGACACCATGCAGTGAAAATTTAAAACACATTCCAGTAATAATTTTTTAATCATACATTCTCTTTATCTACTGCATACAGTATTACTCTCAACTTTTGACTATATTTAATCTTTATCTTTGCTGATAATAGTCTTCAATAAGCATATTTAAACATGACATTTAAATCTTTCATTTATTTCACGTCCTTCCTCTATCAGTTGGAGTTATTCCGAAGCCTTTGCTGCAACTGCATGGAAGATGAGAAGGGCACAAAACATCATCTATTGGAAAATTTTCGGCCAACTCTGCCAATTGGACAGAGACAACTGCGTGGATGTACAAAATAACACTATCAATTGTTTACTTGTATAGGAACCGTAGGAACTGATGGAAATAATATTTTGGAATATATTTCCTTTCGTGATAGTGTAAAAGTGATGGGTAAATTAATATATTCTGAAGATAGCTGTCTGAGAATAGCAGAATAACTTTTCCTTGTAAAAGCAAATGCATATGGAGATTAACTTTGTCCAAATGTGTGTAAAATCTTGCATATTTATATATAGATGAAGGAAATTTTATGAATATTGTTAAACTATTTTTACAAATGTTATCAAACCAAGTTCAGAGTATATTTATTCATTTTGCATCATTGTCTATCAATATGTTAAATAAATGCTATCTATTTTAAATAATAGAAGTATAATTGAAAATAACCCAAACATACGATATTAAAATATATGTACAGTTAGGATCAGAAATAAGTTACTACCCCCACCCCAACTTGTCAAACAGATACAAAGTTTATGGCGAGCAAGCCTCTCTCACTCCAGAAGAGAGAGAAAACAAAGATGGAGATGTCCTCAGTCTTTGTTTTCTCGTGGTGCATTACGCTTACCCAACTGTCATGGTTGGATAGAGTTTTTTTTTACTTTAACATGGCAGAGTACTATTATAGCAATGCAGAGGTCAAAATCCATATATCCAGTGGTTACAAAGTTGTTTATATGAAATGGAGAATGTTTGCGCATTCTGCAGCTTTGGCATTATATCTGTCGAGTTGAGTTGAATAACGTTTTCTACAAGAACCCAGGTTTGAGTGATGGACAGAACAGAGGCATCCTTCTCCATCTGCAGAGGGCTTTCCTATGGGTTCAAAATCTTAGAAGACAGGAAGGGTAGAAGGAAAATTTCCTCCAAGTCTGATTTTGGCCGAATTAAAAATATGTAGACCTGGACTTCGGTACGTTCCCTTACGATGATTGGCAATTATAACAGGGCATGTTGCCTTTACAAAGGTAGACATAAGGAATCAAAAGTAATTCCTAGCTTAATCTGAGTATGTCTAAATCCAATAAATTCAGTATATTCATGCAAATTGGCCGTATTTAAACCATTGAGGAACAATGAGCAATCATCACAGGAAAACCCAACTTTAAGTAAAAGTGTAGTACGTAGTCTGGAAGTATTCACCGCAATTTTAAGATCTTTTGAAGGATTTAGTTTTTTTTAGATACGTACCCCGCAAGCCAACAGAAGCGTAGATCAGAGGACCTGCCACAACCTTTGAGAAATGTGTTAATAAAAATCAATTGCACTTTTCAAATTTAATTCCATGCGGTAGAAATTTTCATGAAATACCCTTTAAATGATATCCTCTTCGAAAAGTTTTAAATGATTTTTCTTAAGTCAAAAGGAGGGGAGATACGAAGAGGTCACTTATGATGCCATTCCTCCTTCAACTTTGTGGGATACAGTAATTTCATTGTTTTTCCAAACCCCTATGTTTAGCAAACATTTAAGAATCCCAATTGAAAATTGTTCATCAGCAGAAATAAATAAGGAATAGTTTTTTCAAGATAATAAGATCCTGTTTAGTCTCACATCTTCTATAGGTTCTATATTCCATGTCTTTGGATAATTAAATTATTATCACAACAACTCAGTACAAAAATTCATGTGACTAGTTTTGATGGATAAGCATAACATCCTCGGATCCTCCATATAGCTGGAGGAGATAACCTCGAGAGTAGATGCAGCACTTATTAAAGTTCAAAAGAAGAAAGAATAGAAGGGAATGGTTACCTGCAGGTGAAAGGGTAGAATTTGAGGAAAACTAATAAACAGGACAACATGAAGGGGTGAAGGACAAATAACTTCTGTAAGCAAAGGCAAAGAGAGGGGAAAAACTTCAACTGAAAAAAAAAACAATTGGGGTTTTAATTTGCTTGATTCATTTTGATTTTTTCAAAATAGTTTGTCCGTTAACATTCTCTAATATGTTTAGAATCTTCAGCTCGTAATTTGAAGAATGACTAGATAAAAATAAATGTTTCACAAAGTGGGTCTGGAGAGAATGAGTTATTTTATTTTCTGAAGAAATGTTTTTTAAGAGAAACAGTTAACGAATAGTTTGCAAGTCCTATAGCCTTAACTTAGGAAATTTGACACTTTGTCTAATGTAGATTTTAATGAAAATCCTCAAGCAAGTTGATTGATAAAACAAAGGCTTGAAAATGTATCAATGGAATCCTTATCATTTCAAAGATTTTGCATCCGACTGATGTAGAAGGCTGGCCCTCCTCTTGGTTAAGGTTTCCTAATTTTATTTTTCCTATGCTACTCCACCTTTCTATTATCATTTTACTGATGCATCGATGCACTAATGATATATTTGAAATTGTTTATTTTGAAGCTCTCAGTATTTTAAGGCGACCATCTTTCATTTATCAGTTATATAAACTGATAATACTGCTAACCACCGCCACTTAACCACCTTTTTATGACATTGGGTTAACCTAAATCTGACTAAACTTTCTTAGAGGTATGAAATATCAGCATTTGGATCAGGATGGTTGTATTTGTTGCAGGCAGTTGCAGAGGTGTTGTGGTCTTGACGATTCTATCATTGTTTAAAATACATCTTTAAATGAAATTCTAATATTGAATTTTATGAAGAGGGTGAGATAAACTAGAAAACTTTAATTAGCAGCATTTATCAGTTAATGAAAATGAGTTCAATGTTTTGGCTATCATCAACATTGAGGAAAACAATGAATTTACTTCCTTTTAGAGGTACAGTAGAACCCCGGTAATCCGGACGAATTCAGGCACATAGGCGTCCGGATTAGCGGGGTTTCCAGATTAGCGAGGTTTTCAAAAAATAACTCAATAAACATTTTTTCTCAAAAATTATATTGTACAGATAGTGCATGTATATACTACTTAAGATATTACAACATATAAAGTGAATGAATATTATCAGCGAGCAAAAAAGTCAGTTATTTTCTTTTGCGCGACCGTTCTTATTTTTAAATCAAGCCCATGCATGGTCATCCTCATTGGACGTCTATCAAAGGGAAGGATTGTTTTTTACGCCTCTTCTCTCATAGCTTTTTAATGAACGTGATGTTTTGAGAAGTGATACCCTGCTGCAACTGAAAATTTATTGTCTTTCGAAATTGTTTAGCCTCGCACATATTAAGCATTCCTCTAATGGAAAAATGCTGTCTCAGAAAACTATCACAACTTAGATGTATTATCACAATCAACGAAATACTTCGCTCTCCATCACATCATTGCAGCCAATGGACAACTTTTTCAAATAGTCTGTCCACCTCTCGTTTCTTGTTACTATGTAATATGCGTGCTTATATGTTCACAAGAAGAAGTTGCGGGTTTGCATAACTCCCAATGGACCGTCCGGATTACCGAGGGTTCCGGATTAGCGAGTGTCCGGATTACCGGGGTTCTACTGTATTATATTATATTAATTAGTACAAGTTCTTAACATCTACGAAATTAAGGACTGTGAATTTTATATCATAGAATAAAAGAATAGTTGGGAAATATTCCCCCATTCTTTCTTAAAATTTCCTCGTTTAAGGATAAGAGGGACATTTACAACCTCTAAGGGGTGCAGACATTGATATGTGAAGATTTTTGGTGTTTCACATGGGGTAAACCAGCCAAAACTCTAAGGTAAGAACAAAGAAACAGAGCAAGCAGTTTGGAATTTTTTCTACCACCTTTGCCAAAACCCCAGCTCATTTGTTCCTGCAGGGGAAGGGGAACAATGAGATCATGGAAGCGGCCCTTTCAGAGCTGACATCTTCTTTATTCTTCAACACTCCTATCTTTTACACGCAAAACTATGTAACAGGGTATAATTTGGTCAGTATTTTCAGTGATACACATGGTGACGACAGCAAACCCAAAACTGGTAGTTAATTACGACATTTTGAAGAAAATACGAAGATCTTTTTTATTTATATTTACTTCACATTATGTGAATTCTCAAAATCTCTATTAACCAATAATATAATTCATTGTGCCAAATTTTGCAGAGTATCGCTATATAACTGAGATTAGTTAAATGGCTATGTTCCACAGAGTAAACGTTGAAATAGTATATTATATAAAGAATCAAGAATATTTTTAATGAGTAAATTATTAGTTTCCCCAAATTTTTTGTTGGATATCTAATTTTGTTCTTTTTCTATATTTAAGCATCTAAAAGTAAAAATGCTACCAGAATCTTCAATTACTACATCAATTTAACGTTTACCATTGACAAAGAACAAACACTAATGATGTAATCATTGAAAGAGAGAAATTAGATCGTTAAGACATTCATGATCACCACATTTTGCAAGCAGGCGACAAGGGCTTCAGGACCAATACTTTACATACATCTGGATTTTAAGAAATAAGAATAACTTATCTAATGGAAACAGGAAGATCCCAATTACATTTCAATTATTATTACTATTTACAAAAACACCATTTACCATTCCCTAGCCAGAAAAATCTGACAAGCCAGGATTCAAACCCAGGACCGTGGAGTTGGAGCGATAAAGTGTGAGCATGCTAACCACTCGGCCCGTTGAAAGCATTTGATTCTGTGTTGCGTTGTGTTGCAGAGAAAATTGCAGAGAAGTTACTACAAAAACCTGGCTCTTATGCGAATGATGGCCAAATCATTCAATAGTATATAATTAATGATGCAAACAATAATCTATAATATATAAATTATTGGGTCACCTCAAACAAATTGGATATAAATACAGAGAAATGTAAAGCCATTAGCTTTAATAAGAGTAAATTTCAATTGTAAGGAAAAATACTATACTAATACCATTAAATGGAATGTGCAAACACAAAATATCATAGGCAAAGCCAATAAAACTTAACCAAGTTAAATTTTGTGAAATATACTCTTAAGTAATCGAACAGGAAAACAAAACAAACACCTATCATTAGTTAGGCCTATACTAAAATCTGTTGAATGTTTATGGGATCCTCATCCAGTCGGAGAAAAAAGGAATTGGAAAAGATGCAAAGAATGGCGACTGTTAGCTAGGTATAAAAAACATAGCAACGTTACTCGGATGATAAAAGAATTAGGTTGGGACAGTCTAAAAGACAGGAGGAAGCACAAGAGACTATCGGTTTTCTGTAATACATTCCAGGGATTTCCTATTTTTAAGGATTTAAATGATAGAGTAAAAGAGGCAGATTACTCAGGGCAATCATGAATACAAATTAAGATGCTTAAAACAGATAACCGGAAATACTCTTTCCTAAATGGAACTATTGAGGAATGGAACAGTCTACCTGCAGAAGTCTTCAAACCTTTCCCAAAAAATATTAAATGTTTTAATAAGGTTATTGGTAAAACTAAAAATTTGACGAATGAGCCTGCCGATATGTGAGACAAGTAGGGGATCGCCAGGTGATGTACGGTGGGGTTTTTCGTGGGCCCTGTGACCAGTACGGTTGCTGTGGAGGCCTCTCAGGAACATATCTTGCATGATAAATAAAAGACAAATAACGTATATGCTGTTTAAGGTTATTTAAAATTCATACTAACTTGTAGCCAATTCACAGTGTTTTATTTATAATTCATATATGTATTGCATATTTCTGTTTTAGTATTAATTTATTTTTTATTTATGCATGCTTATATTGTATTTGAGTTAGTTATATTTAGTTGGGTTTATTGTATACGAGTAAAATGTAAGCAAGTTGTTAACACCAATTTCAAGTCGACATCATATCGAGAGGATCCTCAAAAGTAGAAAAAGTATTGAAAATATTATTAAAATTCGCTGCAATTTCTCCGTCCGGCATCAAACCCGGGTCTTTTGGTGATACTTCCTATGCAACACAATAGAAGATCACCATCTCTAACTATGTGTGAAAATTCAAGCATAAATATTGGTTGCAAGTGCCTCAAATGACATCCTACTTTTCCCTTATATTCCTTATGAGAGTAATGTTTATGTGCTCTGGCATCGAACTTAGTAACAGCATGGTCTTATCTATTTTTTTCATAACGTAAATCTTAATTTGCAACTTCTATGTAAGAAAGAACTGCCAATCATATCGATAAATGCATAAAAAAAATTATGAAAAGTTACCCCAATGTATTATACATAGGGGATATATTTACCCCTGGCATCTAACCCGGGTCTTTCTGGCAATACTTTCTATGCAGCACAACTGAAAATCACCATTTCTAACTACATATGCAAATTCAAGCAGAAATAAAGCTTGCAACTGCCTCAAACGACATCCTACTTTTCCCTTATATTCCTTATGAGAGAAAAGTTATTGTGCTCTGGCATCGAACCCAGGAACAGTAAGGTCTTATCTACATTTTTTTCAAAAACCTATGCATAATATACATCTTCCATATAAGCAAGAATTTCCTATCATTTCGATAAGTACATGAAAAAAAATAATGAAAATCTACCTCAATGCAATTTAAACGGCCGATTTTTGCCTCGACCTAGCATCGAACCCAGGATATTTTCCGTAAACTCATTTATGTTTTCGATAGATCATGACCATATATAAGGCTCCTAGAGTTTCGTTTCTCTACCTGTCCGGGAAGTAGTTTTTTTTTAATTCCTGAAAATATGAGCAATGCATTTAAATGGAAAAAATCGGGACTTTGGGGCCCTCTGGAATCGAACCCATGACACTGAGGTTCAAAATCGCAATTTTTCTGGCGGTTACACGTAATGGCCAATATGTTGTATAAATTTCAAGTCAATGACGCTTTTATTTTAGTCTGTGAATTTGTATCCTCTCTATCTATCTATCTATCTATATACATGAATGAATCCAGAGAAGCATCTATATATAATAGATAATTTTATTTTAAAATAATTTTTATATAAGTTAAAGACACCACCAGTCCTCACGACTAACTGCGGCAGTATTATACAATAAAATAAATAAATAGATCCTCTCTTATAAACAACACATGCTCTTAGAAGGAATTTTTTCTGACCCAGTAGAATTCATTAAGGCAGTGTTATTGGGCCAAACTTGTTTTTAAAATACATAAATGGTATAGTAGACGGTGTAAAGAGTAACGTGAGGTTCTTTGCAAACTTACCGTTATATAGAGGAAAATTCAAAATGTGGTAGACATACCAATATAGGGTACGTACCAATAAACAGGTCAACCTGAACATATTTTCTAAATGGTGGAAATATAGGCAACTTTGTTTGAATGTTGAAGAATGTGTAGCAATGAGCATGATCCACTCCTCGAAAATAAGCATAACATTTGGAATATGTAGAGGAAGGTTAATTATTTATATTTCGTTAAAAAAATTACATTATATTTTGAATGCCATCTGTCGGAAAATAATGAAAATTACATCCACTCCTTTCGGAAAGCGTCAAAATATGGGGTGAAAAAACATTTTCGAATCTTTTATGAAATTTACAGTTTAGGGGTTTTCTACCAAAGCAGATCAAATACTATACGTGCCAGGTCGACCCCTAATACCTAAAAAAATCCCTCAAAAACCAGGGGTCGACTAATATGTCGAACATAAAATTTAACCCTTTACCACCGAGGGGTAAATAAGTGAAACTGCCTGCTTTATACTTGTTGTACACAAACTCTCGCAACTCACCACAATTATTTCTTACTGAAACTAATTTTTGGCAAGTCTAATTAACGTAGATATCATGTAAAACAAATTTCATCTAGAAACACAATTATGGCCGAAAGTAAAAATGTAAAGCTCTGCAAACTTAATTATCGGTGAGTCAAATATATTTAGAAAATAAATTTAACGAATATTTATTCTTCGAAAATTATGTTAATTTATTCACATGTATTTTTATTTAACAAAAATTTAATATATATTAAGATGTTTTATTTATACAAATGATGATCAATAAGCACATCAGAGTTGGTTTTTGTTTATATAATTGTTATGATTCAACTTACATTAGGAGTTAATGGAAGTAGTTTTAGCAGTGTTGTGATTGGATATTACCACACATAATTACTAATATTTCTATAATAAATTTTCAATACCATTGTGTTTCTGTTTCATAATGCATTTTTATTTGTGTCGCCTGAGTGGTACCAACAAAAGAAACTAGTGTAATAGCATAGAGTAACTATACTCAAGTTATATATAGTATAGTTACTCTATGGTGATAGCTAAGCAGAGGTGAGAAGCTGTCATGGCAGCTGAAAGAAACAATTCTAGGGTCTTCTTCTTATACGGTAAATATTCCTTAAGCTATCGTACATATATGGATACTGTAGTTTTCCTCCCAATAAAATAGAGCTGGGGAAGTGGTGTTACCTTATTTCTTGGGTCGACTTATATGCTGAACATAGGCTAAAACCTGAAATTCACCTAAAAGTCTTAGGGGTCAATACGAACCCCTACTACTGGAGTATTCTAAGAAAGAGGTCAAATTTTTATTCTTGATAATGCTAAATGGCTATAAACACAAAAAATAGTGCTACCAAATTTCCAATGATTTCATAGAGGTTTTAAATGAAAATTTTCCGCAGTAGAATTATTCAGCCCTTTAAGAAATTGATTGATGACAAATAAATTCATGTAAAATACAAGATATAAATATAACCAGTAACCTCAATGGAGTTTGTTTTAAATTTTAAGTAACTTTAAATAAAATTAAATCATTAAATGTTAAAAATAATTAAAATTCCTTATTCACTAACAACATTAAAAATTAAACATTGCAACGTTCCCATCTTTCTCATGTAAAAAATCTGATGCGGCCAGCATATGACTTTCTCCATATATAAGATGTAAATATTTATCTACGACAGTATTTTCGAACTCTATATTCAATCTAAACTTGAATGATAAGTGATTAATTTATATCATATTATCTTTTAAGTCACAAACATTATAAATAATGTTTTTCGGGACATGTCGATGAAAAACAGTGAAATTGGCCTTTTGCCCACAACATCCAAAAATTGTTAAAATATTTATTTTTACAAGTAAAAATAAAATTAAAAAGTTACTATTACACATCCACCAAAACGCTAAAAACAACAACCGGTTTCGGCACGTTCGGCCATCATCAGGTACTGAACAGGATACACACGGCTATATATAAGTAAGTTAATGTAGGGGGGAAGGTATTGAAAGTGGGGTTGTAGAACGGCAAGGGAGGGTGCATAAGAGGAGGGGAGAATAAGTATTTGGAATGTAGTCGTTAGTGAGTGTTTTGCCAGATAAACGGTGAATCAGAATCTGCCGCATCTCATGGAATGTCATCTTATGTCCTTTCTGCAAGTTGTGAAGAATAGTGGGTTGAAATGAGTGTTTACTTGTAAGGAGGTGTTTGGCGAAATGAGAGTTAAATGACTTATTTTCAAAAGCCCTTTTGTGCTCATTAGCACGCACTGAAAAACTACGACCAGTTTGACCAATGTAAATTCCACCGCAATCATCACATGTTAACTTATATATACCAGAATGTCTAAGGGGCTCAAATTTATCCTTTTGATTGTTTAAGAAATAACGAAGGTTTTTATACCCACAAAGTACATAATCAGCAACTTCTGGTTTATCAGTATTTCCTGAATAACTCCTAAACAATCAATGATACAAAAATATGTTTAATACAAAAGTTATAGAAAATTCTATTTTCTAAAACCTTTACTAATAATAGTATATACTTAAATATCATATTTATGGAGATATTTTGCAAAAATGGGAATTTGCTTCAAAGAATAAAGCTCAACTTCCAGTAAATGGATTTACTCCAAAAACTAATCAACTCTGACAGCACCCACCACAGTGCTATATATGAAGTTTGGTATTGATATGACTAATAGTTTTTATGTTATAGTGCCTACAAACACACACAGACATCATTCCGAAAATGGTCAAAACGTGTTCTAGGGACCCCAAAACATCTATTTCCATTGAAATCTCGAGGTAGATTTGTTTCATGAAAACAATACTTTCTCTATACTACATATATGGAGAAAGTAAAAAAGAACACCCTACTTTGAAAATTTTGTACGAGGTCATTCTTTTAATATAAGGATATATTATTTGCCGTGTTACCAAATTTACAAAGATAAATTTTAATACTTAATAAACATTTTAATTATTTTTAGCATCTTTATATAAAGTTATTCATTACTAAGCACAAAGGAAGAATAAAAACCATATCATTAATACGAATTGAAAAAAAATAATTTCCATAACATAAGTTTTGGCGGATATTTTTAAGAATTTGCAGAATATTTTCGAAATGATAACTATTCCACTTGCTTCAATCATTCAGAAACCACACTTCTCAATTAAATAAAAATAAGTTGAAATGTTTACCAATATTCCATGGTGGGCTACCACAATAACGAATACTTTTCAATACAAAGAAGTGATCTTTATCAAATATTTCAGATGGTATTTTGCATAAACTGTCATTTATCATAAATGATAAAACTCAACAAAGTTCATTACATTAAATTCTTTCCCATTAAATTTATTATACAAACTTTTTCATACCTCCTCTCTGCTTTCCAGTCAATCGTAAAATTAACTGGATAACAATGTTGAAAACAGCTGTAATTAATATTAATAGTTATGTATGTATGTGTGTGTGTGTATATCTATTATATATAGATGCTTCTCCGGATTCATTCATCTATTAAATATAGATGCTTCTCCAGATTCATTCAAGGATATAGATAGATAGATAGAGAGGATACTAATTCACAGGCTAAACCATAAGCGTCATTGACTTGAGATTTTTACTAATTATTGGCCATTAAGTGTAACCGCCAGAAAAATTGCGAGTTTGAACCTCAGTGTCATCTGTTTGATTCCAGAGGGCCCCAAAGTCCCGATTTTTTCCATTTAAATGCATTGCTTCGATTTTAGGGAATTAAAAAAAAATTCTTACCGGATAGGTAGGGAATTAAAACTCAAGGAGCAGACAGATGTGGTCAGGATCTATTGATAACATTAATGACTTAAACAAAAAATATCCTGGGTTCGATGCTAGAAAAATGCGAATATCTGCATTGCCCTTTAAAATACATTGAGGTGGCTTTTTATTATATTTTTTGATGCACTTATCGAAATGATAGGAAGTTCGTGCTTAGCTAGAAGATGTATAGTAAGAATTGGCTTAAGAAAAAAAATTAAATTAGATAAGATCGTACTATTCCTGGGTTCAATGCCAGAGCACATTAAAATTTCTCTCATACGGAATATAAGGGAAAAGTGGGACGTCGTTTGAGGCAGTTGCAGCCAGTATTTCTGCTTGAATTTTCGCACATAGTAGGAAATGGTGATTTTCTGTTGATCTGCATAGAAAGTATTACCAGAAAGACCCGGGTTCGAAGCCAGGTGGGAAATATATCCCCCATTTAAAATGCATTGAGGTAGTATTCATTATTTAAAATTCACGTAAAAATTTCAAGTCCGTGGCACTTGTGGAACATGGTTAGAATTTTGATCCCCTATATATATATATATATATATATATATATATATATATATATATATATATATGAGTAAAATGTTGCTTGCATACTGCAAGCAGATCGACAACACTATTTTTATGTCGGCATCATATCGGGACGGCCATCAAAAGAAAAAAGTGGATTGAAATTTTTCTTAAAATTTGCTGAAGTTCCATCGTCTGGCAATGAACCCGGGTCTTACTGGTGAACCTACTATGAAACACAATAGAACATCACCATCTCTAACTATGTGTGAAAATTCAAGCAGAAATATGGGCTACAACTGCTTCAAAAGACGTTCTAATTTTCACGAATTTAAATGGCTCTCTGGATTCGAACCAAGGACGATCCTGGAAATCTAAAACATGTATCTGAAATTTATTTATGATCTCTATCTATATGCCGAATTTGAAGTTTCTATATTATTGGGAAAGGGTTCAAAATAGTTCCTAAGAATTGATCAATTACTGATTGTAGAGACGACTGGTGTCGAACCCAGGACCTACTGGCAGCTGTGAAAACACATTATGACTTGGTTTGACCTGATCTTATTAAATGCAAAGTTTGAAGTCAACAACTTGCCAGGAAGTACCTAAAATTTGCTTCAGTAATCTCCATAAGAAATGCATTGTAGGATGTAAATGGCCCTCTGGGATCGAACCAAGGACCATCAGCGAGTTCTAAAATTTTATTATGAAATATATTTATGATATATATCCACGTGCCAAGATTCAAGTTTCCAAGTCATCTGTAAGTAATTAAAAAAAATCTTAAAAATCGCAATGTAAATTAAACGGGAGAATATTTGCCCTGGCCTAGCATCGAACCAAGGATAATATTTGTAGATGTCCTTATGGTTTCCTTTAGATATACACGGCATCTAGCGATCTCTAGAATTTCAACTCTCAACTCTTCCGGGAAGTGCCTCAAAAAAAATTTCGAAAATCCCCGCAATGTATTCTTATGGACAAAATCGCGACTTTGGGGCCTTCTGGAATCGAACCCATGACACTGAGGTTCAAGGTCGGCTTTTTCCTGGAGGTTACACGTTATGGCCAATATGTCGTAAAAATTTCAAGTCGGTGGCACTTGTGGAACATGCTTAGACTTTTGATCCCCAGTGTATATATATATATATACGAGTAAAATGTTGCTTGCATACTGCAAGCAGATGGGCAACACTATTTTCTTGTCGGCATCATATCGGGACGGCCATCAAAAGAAAAAAATTGATTGAAATTTTTCTTAAAATTCGCTGAAATTCCATCGTCTGGCATCGAACCCGGGTCTTACTGTTGAACTTACTATGCAGCACAATAGAAGATCACCATCTCTAACAATGTGTGAAAATTCAAGCAGAAATATTGGCTACAACTGCCTCAAAAGACGTTATAATTTTCACGATTGTAAATGGCTCTCTGGATTCGAACCAAGGACGATCTTGGAAATCTAAAATATTTTTCTGAAACTTATTTACGATCTCTATATATATGCTGAATTTCAAGTTTCTATATTATTGGGAAAGGTTTCAAAATAATTCCTAAAAATCCGTTCATCTTCTGATTGCAGAGACACCTGGTGTCGAACCCAGAAAATACTGGTAGCTGTGAATGCGCAGTTTGATTTTTAAAGACTTGGTCTTTTATCATGCAAAGTTTGAAGTCGATAGCATGCCGCGAAGTACCTAAAGTTTGTTTCCGTTTTCTCCGTAAGAAATGCATTGAGAAGTGCAAATGGCCCTCTGGGATCGAACCAAGGACCATAAGCTAATATGTAAAATTTAATTACGAAATATATTCATGATATCTATCCACGTGCCGAGTTTCAAGTATCCATGTTATCGGGAAAGGATCCAAAAAAAAATCTTCAAAATCGCCGCAATGCATTTTAAACGGCCGATTTTTGCCCCGGCCTAGCATCGAACCAAGGACAATTTTCGAAGATGTCTTTCCGATTTTCGTTGGCTATGCACGGCATCTAGCGGTCCCTCGAGTTTCAACTCTCTGCTTTTCCGGGAAGTCCCTCAAAAAAATTTTCGAAAATCCCCGCCATGTATTCTTATGGACAAAATCGCGACTTTGGGGCCTTCTGGAATCGAACCCCTGACACTGAGGTTCAAAGTCGGCTTTTTCCTGGAGGTTACACGTTATGGCCAATATGTCGTAAAAATTTCAAGTCGGTGGCACTTGTGGAACATGCTTACAAGGAGAGGTCGCCAGAATGAAGTTCTGGATTTTGATGAGACCTATTTCATATTGAAGTAGACATAGCGAAAGTAAAAAGTGTGAGAGGTTTCGTCCACATAGGCCTTGGTTCCTGAGAAAATTGACAATAAAAATTTCGTTTTTGTTGATTATCCTACGTAGGTATGCTTCCCTGCATAACAGCATATGCTCCCGTTGTCGGCTGTGAATCGCATGGACCTGCAATCGAATTCGTTGTTGGATGTATTTTTCTTACTTTTCTAACCTTCATTTTTTATAACTTAATTTTAGGAATAATAGCAATTACTATGCTTATTATTCGGCACCTTCATTAAATTATATTTAACTGACCCTGGATATGTTGCTGCCATGAAACTACTCCAATAGAATGGAGTAGTGGACTTGAAATTTGATTCCAAATGGAAACACCAAGAAAGGCTGTGAAATCGAAGGATATTTAGTATACTTTCTGTGAGGAAACTTAAAGGATAGGACCCTACCTCAGCTTCCTTCAACACTTTGGAAATCGGATAACTGTATCGAATAACGGTATATTGGTTGACAGCAACTAGCAGACTTTCTCTAGGCTTTTGTACTAGTTGAAGACCAACCTTTGAGACGACCACTGCGAAAAAGAAACGTTTCTAAAAGCATTCGGACTTGTTAATTGCGTACACCAGGAATTTATTTTCGTAGATATCGTGCAATGATGGACGCTGAGGTTCTGGTTCCTGGTCCATCAAGTGGATTTTGTTCAGCAGACAGTTTTTCGGAGTCGAAACCAAATTTTAGCAAAGATGATGTAACGGGTGCTGTCCCTAAATTTTGAAGGTAAGTTTATTTAATACATATATTTATCTGTTAACGTCGTGAACATGAAATCTAATGACAATTTACTCATACATACATACATATATATATACGAGTAAAATGCAGCTTGCATACTGCAAGCAGATCGGCAATACTACTTTTATATCGGCAACAATCGGGACGGTCATCAAAAGAAAAAAAAAAGTTCTTATAATTCGCTGCAATTTCATCGTCTGGCATCGAACCGGGGTCATACTGGTGATCATACTATTCAGCACTATAGAAGATCACCATCTCTGACTGTGTGTGAAAATTCAACCAAAAATATTGGTTACAACTGCCTCAAACTACGTTCTACTTCTCACGAAAGTAAATGGCTCTCTGGATTCAAACCAAGGACTATCTAGGAAATCTAAAATATGTTCATGAAATGAATCTATGATCTCTATCTATATGCCGAATTTCAAGTTTATATATTATTGGGAAAGTTTTCAAAATAATTCCTAAAAATCGGATCAACTTCTGATTCAGAGACACCTGGTGTCGAACCCAGGACACATGTATAGCTGTGAATGCACTGTTTGATTTGTATGGACTTGATCTTTCTATATGCAAAGTTTGAAGTCGATAACATGCCGGGAAGTACCTAAATTTTGTTTCCGTTATCTCCGTAAGAAATGCATTGAGAAGTGCAAATGGCCCTCTGGGATCGAACCAAGGACAATCAGCGAACATGTAAAATTAAATTATGAAACATATTCAACATATATATCCACGTGCCGAGTTTCAAGTATCCATGTTATCGGGAAAGGATCCAAAAAAATTCTTCAAATTCGCCACAATGCATTTTAAACGGCCGATTTTTGCCCCGACCTAGCATCGAACAATGGACCATATTAGGCGATGTCTTTTTGATTTTCGTTGGATATGCACGGCTTCTAGCGATCCCTCGAATTTCAACTCTCTCCTTTTCCGGGAAGTGCCTCAAAAAATTTTTCGAAAATTCCCGCCATGTATTCTTATGGGGAAAATCGCGAGTTTGGGGCCTTCTGGAATCGAACCCATGACACTGAGGTTCAAAACCGCAATTTTTCTGGCGGTTATACGTTATGGCCAATACGTCGTAAAAATTTCAAGTCGATGACGCTTATAGTTTTGGCTGTGAATTAGTATCCTATCTATCTATCTATATCCTTGAATGAATCCGGAGAAGCATCTATATTTAATAGATATATATATATATATACGAGTAATATGTTGCTTGCATACTGCAAGCAGATCGACAACACTATTTTCATGTCGGCATCATATCGGGACGGCCATCAAAAGAAAAAAATGGATTGAAACATTTCTTTAAATTCGCTGAAATTCCATCGTTTGGCATCGAACCCGGGTCTTTACGGTGAACTTACTATGCAGCACAATATAACATCACCATCTCTAACTAAGTGTGAAAATTTAAGCAGAAATATGGGCTACAATTGCCTCAAAACACGTTCTAATTTTCACGAATTTAAATGGCTCTATGATCTCTATCTATAAGCCGAATTTGAAGTTTCTATATTATTGGCAAAGGTTTCAAAATAATTCCTAAAAATCGGATCAACTTCTGATTGCAGAGACACCTGGTGTCGAACCGAGGACACTTTGATAGCTGTGAATGCCCTTTTTGATTTGTATGGACTTGATCTTTCTATATGCAAAGTTTGAAGTCGATATCGTGCCGGGAAGTACCTAAAATTTGTTTCCGTTATCTCCGTAAGAAATGCATTGAGGAATTTAAATGTCCCCCTGGGATCGAACCAAGAACCATCAGCGAATATGAAAAATTCGATTATGATATATTTTTATGGTATCTAATCTTATACCGAATTTCAAGTTCCTATGCCATCGGAAAAGGGTCCAAAAAAAATCGCCACAATGCATTTTAAACGGCCGAATTTTGCCCCGACCTAGCATCGAACCAAGGATAGTATTCGTAGATGTCTTTATGGTTTCCTTTAGATATGCACGGCATCTAGCGATCCCTTGAATTTCAACTCTCTCCTTTACCGGGAAGTGCCTCAAAAAAATTTTCGAAAATCCCCGCCATGTAATCTTATGGGAAAAATCGCGACTTTGGGGGCTTCTGGAATCGAACCCATGACACTGAGGTTCAAAATCGCAATTTTTCTGGAGGTTATACGTTATGGCCAATATGTCGTAAAAATTTCAAGCCATTGACGCTAGTGGTTTAGCCTGTGACTTTGTATCCTCTCTATATATATATATATATACAGTAGAACCCCGATCCATCGTTCCCGCATTTGTCGTTTTCCCGGATTTATCGTTTATTTTCTATAGTCCCGACTTAGGCCCATGAGGAGACATGTAAAGTAATACCGCATTCATCGTTCATCGAAATATTATTTTCCCGCATCCATCGTTCCGATTTTTGGCCCAATCGACGAAGGAAGACAATGTATTAGGAATTGCGACAAAAATTTTCTTTGAGAGCTTGGCATGAACTTTTTTTAGGGCTGTCGTAGCACTTGCTCAAAACGGCCGATTTCTTAAACACATCCGGGGCTGTTATAATACATTGTATCCTATTGGAGAGCTTTCACATGGGTGCGCGTGCGAGCCCTGTTTGTCCATCTCAGTTTACTGGCATATTTCACCCTGTTTGGACCGTCTCTAGGAGTTCAGAACGTTCTTTTTCGAAGTCTTTAGGGATTTTCTTTGGACAAACTTTCGTTATGTATTCATTTTAATAGTGTGAGCTGAGTCTACATTTCCCGTTTTGATCGTTTTCCCGCATTCATCGTCTTTTTCTCTCGGTCCCTTCAAAAACGATAGATCGAGGTTCTACTGTATATGAATATATGATATATGAATGAATCCGGAGAAGCATCTATATATAATAGATATTTTAATAAAACAGAAACCTTACGCGAGATGAAGGTTATCGATGTTCCCAAATACGCTGTTGTCTCCCTTCGTTCGAAATTAATCGGAGAAGAAATGTTTCGACGTTTTCTGGAAGTTTTGGATAATTTTAAGTTTGAAGAAGAGGATGAACCTTTTGCAGAGATGGAAATGAACGAGGATTGTGCCAGTCTCCTGGACGAGGATACGCAAGCCGTGGAAGCAGAGAGTTCAACTTCATCGCCAACAGACGAGAGTGAATCCTCCTAACAACCTAGTCCGAAGAAGTCCAGCTATCATCACATTTCACTGGTGACTAAAATTAAGCTGGCAAATTTGGCAAAAGAGCACCCAAAATGGAGCCTTTCAACCCTCCGTAATCAAGGTTCAGTGCTCTTATAGAACAAAGGATTGCTTCCAGTGTGGGAAAAGGATATTAGAAGTGGAGGAACAAAATACGATAAACTGGAAATGATAGACAGATGGGTACATGATCGGTTTGTTGAAGCAAGGCAAAGAAATGAACCTGTGTTTACGAGAACCTTGCAGGAGTGGTCCATTGGGGCGGCGTTTCAGCATATCTCGCCGGAGTTTGAATTCTCTGCGAGTGCGACTTGGATAAAATCCTTCAAGAAGAGGCACCGAATACTGCAACGGAAAGTTACCCGATATGTCTCAACCAGCGAGCGAACGTCATTAGAGGAGATAGTGAAATCCGCCGAGCTTTTTCAAAATCAGGCAAGAATGCTAATTCCTGAGTATAATCTTGATTTGGTCATTAATACAGACCAAACTGGGTGTGCATATAGGGGGGAAATAAAGAGAACACTTACAGAAAAAGGAGAGAAGACTGTGCAAGTGGCTCTTGGGAGTTTGAAAAAAATTACACATTCTTATACAGCGCAGTATGCATTCACTGCTTCAGGAAAGCTACTTCCAAAAGTTCTTTTGTGTATGCAGGAATCTGGAGATGAATTTGGTCCGCGTGTTTGTGAAAATGTAAAAAAACTAGAGAGAGAATTTTCGAAAGTTTCTGTTGTTTCATCTAAATAAGGTGAACTCACAACTAACTTATTTATTACATTCCTTAAAACTGTGATGAGGCCCAATTCAGATAATCGGAAGTTTTTGATAATAATAGACTCTTGTGGAGGGCAAGCAAATAATGCAATTTATGATGAACTATTCACTAACGATGATGTTGCACCGACGTGTTGTGTGAAAATTATTCCACCGAAGTGTACATCCGTATGCCAACCTTGTGATGTTTACTTCTACAGACAGGTCAAGCAATTTATTGCGCGCCTCCAGAATTGTACATTTTTGCTTCAGGAGAAGAGGGAAATTTCCTCCAGTGAGGATAACATTAGAATCCACTCTTTAATCCACAATCAGTTATCCTCTCCAGCATTCAAAGACATGGTGTGTGTGATAGTGTGGAAAATTACAGTGTTTTATACATTATCTTAAATGGCTTTCCACAAAGTAACGCCTGAACATCTTGATTTCATTCAAAGACATGTTAGAATATTCATGGTGTGCATCAAAACTGGTAGATAACAGAAGTGTTTTTCGGAATTTACGAGAGGTTTGTTTTCCTAAAGATGTCCAAAAACATAAGTGCAAGTGCTCAAAAATTAGCTTTATAAGATGTTCATGGTGCTTCTCCTTTCTGTGCTTCTCTTGTTTTTTGATTTTTATCATCCTAATATATGTTCAGAAAAAATCTAATGAATAAAATGCTCGAATTAATATTTTTTATTTACTTTGCGGTCAATTACTGCTATATTTACAACGGTATGATAAACCAAGTTATTTACCACTAGAATTCATTATCTCAATTATTTCAGAATGAAAATTCTGGTAAATTTCTTTGAGATCATAGGAATTGATTTAGAATATATCAAATCAGTGATTCATTGTATCAATCAAAAGGTCGTGCATGAAATTAGCTTTAATGAAAAACCATTGCAATAAGATATTTCATTCTATTAGAATTAATTCATGACAGACCATATCCAGGGTCAGTTAAACATAATTTTACGAATGTGTCGACGAATCCCTGCCCAACTAAATACACAAAAGGGATCAATTATAGTAATTTCCATAATAACAAAAACATTCATTTTTTTAATCAGCAGTAAGCATATTAAACAGCCAGGTATCAAGAATCAGTGCACCCTGTATATGATTGTTGAAGTTATGAAGGTGAAAAGCTACTGAACCTTTTGTTTATATTCCTAAATGGAATAGTACTTACTTAATTCGATCATTTTCAAAGTAAAATAAGTATACTTGTAAATTAGTCCATAAAACCATATTCTCGATGAAAAAATTGGTGGCAGTACCACATATGAGATCACAAGCAGATTATCTTAGGAATGTATTTAGTAATTCTTGTAAAAATATTAAAAGGAGGATATAATCAATTGTAGTGATCGCTATTATTTCAAAAATTAAGTTATAGAAAATGAAGGTTAGAAAAGTAAGAAAAAACACATCCAACAACGAATTCGATAGCAGGTCCATGCGATTCACAGCCGACATCGGGAGCATATGCTGTTATGCAGGGAAGCATACCTACGTAGGATAATCAACAAAAACGATATTTTTATTGTCAATTTTCTCAGGAACCAAGGCCTATGTGGACGAAACCTCTCACACTTTTTACTTTCGCTATGTCTACTTCAATATGAAATAGGTCTCATCAAAATCTAGAACTTCATTCTGGCGACCTCTCCTTGTTAGACTTTTGATCCCCAGTGTATACAGTAGAAGTCCGTTATAACGAGTACGGCATATAACGAGAGTTGCGTTATAGCGAGTGATTCATTGGACGTTGTCCGTCACACAGCAAAAAGGATAGGGAGTTACGTCCATTATAACGAGTGATCAAATTCTGAGGTATCGTTATAACGAGTGTCACGGTCCTATATTCGCCTTGCAGGTAGCTTATCTCATAATCGAAGACGTTTCACGAGTTTCACTATCTCCTTTGTCCCTCACGTCTCCTATATCTTATCCCCTTGTATCTTGTTTATTTTCGTCGATGATCCCTCTAGTCAGCAGTTTGAATCGAGTTTCCATTTTATTGGCATCCACCTGTGAGATTCGTTTTCATTCGAAACTTGGCACCAAATCGTCTACTTGGAGAGAGTATAAGAGATATAAGCAGCGCTGTTGCGGATTTCCAGGGTAATCTCTCTCTCGCGTCACTGTCATTAGTTATGAAGCGTGTGAATGAAAAATATCTTGAGAAAGAAATTTGATATGAATTAGGGGTGCCTTTCCACATGATGGTCGTCGCTCTTCCATCAGTTGATCATTAGACGTGAGTCCGTTCCAATAACTGAGTTTCTAGTGTGACTGTTCTGTGATGGAGAGTAAAAGAAAGGCTTTAGATTTAGCAAAGAAATTTTAAATTGTGCGAAAGAGAAACCACGAGTAAATCCGAAATCGGCAGACGGTATTGCCTGTCATCGTCGACTCTATTTTTCCGATTTTGAAGAACAAAGAAAAAATAAAGTCTGCATTCATGATGCAAAACACTCCAGGAGGGTGTGAAAAACTACGATTAGCGGATAATACGGAGTTGGAGTCCATTCTATTTGAATGGTTCACCCAGCAGCGATCTCTAGGAATTCCAATCAGCGGAACAATGATAAAAGAGAAAACTGAAGAGCTTGCCCTTCGCATGAAACTAGACAATTTCCGTTGCAAAGATGGTTGGCTGAACCGATTGTAAGGAAGAAGAGGAATATCACTCCACATAATTAGCGGTGAATCCAGTGAAGTATATGAGCAAGCGGTACATGATTGGCTTCCAATTCTCAAGTCGATCCTCGAAAGATACGAAGAAAAGGTAAGTGATACAAAAAGCAAATTATCGTTTAAATACTATAAATTGTAAGATAGGCCTTGTATTTAGTGTGAAAAACAGTTTTTTATCTCGAGATATTTAGGACATATACAATGCGGATGAGACAGCACTGTTTTACAATTTACTGCCGGAAAAAACTTTGGCTGTTAAGGGCGACCGCTGCAAAGGTGGAAAAAGGAGTAAAGAGAGGCTTACAGTTCTCCTCTGCACAAACATGACTGGATTTGATAATTTAAAACCATTAATTATTGGAAAATCCGTGCGTCTCCGAGCCTTTTGTGGCCAGCGAAATATTCCCTGTACTTACGAGTCCAACGCCAAAGCATAGATGACAGGACAAATTTTAACGCAAGGGCTTAAGTCTTTCGATGCCAAAGTTAGAGGGAGAAATAGAAAAATTGCGCTATTCGTGGATCGCTGTCCGGCCCACCCCGTCATTAAATTGACTAACATAGAGCTTGTGTTCTTTCCCCCTAACTGCACAAGTGAGTTGCAGCCATTATATCAAGGCATTATTCGAGCTATAAGGCACCATTTGTCCTGGAGGCAATCCATGGGTTTGCACTGGCCTGGGGGAAAATAAATTTTAATTTAAAACATACAGAAAATGATTCTGTGGATGGATCTGCTGAGCTGAATTCGGAGTTAATGCCCTAAAGCTGGAGAACTGTGTCCAGCTTATTGGACATAAACTGCTCCTTTGATGATTTCGGTGCGGTAGACGCGGAAACTCCTGTTTGTGGTTTGCTGAAAGACGATCAACTAGTAGAGCAGCAAAAGAATGACAGCAGCGAATCGTCGGATATCGAGAGTATGGAAGAAGATTCGTTTAACCCTCATAAGGATTCTCTGCGCCTTTGCGGCGCTCGTGGTTTTTAAAATCCTTAGTAGCGAGTCCCTCTCGCAAGCATTAGGGGTTCTTAAATCTTTGTGTTTAGCTAAAAACGTAGCCTCGGTGGACGATTTAATGAATTTAAAGCGTGTAGAAGATTTCGTCACCAAACACTGTATGAATAACTTTAAACAGATAAGAATAGATTTATCTTTTAAGTAAATGCTTTTTTACGTAGAGTAGGACCGAGAAATCAAGTTTTTACACCAATATATGTTTCTTAATTATTGTAAAGTTCTTCTAACTTCTGTTAAAGTTAATTTATTCTTACTTTCAATGTTTCTGAAAAAGTGAATTTAGCGTTAAGTACAGCATTTCGGGAAACAATTAATGCGAATTGACTGGAACGACAATATCATTGGACTAAAAATAAACTAAGGGATGCAAGTACGTACCTGCAAGTGGCCATCAATTTTGATATTGCTTTTTTAGAATGTTTCGAATAAAATTCTTTTCGTTATTACAGTTTATCCGATTATTTTTCCCTAAAATTTAGCACCATTAAAAGAAAAACATTTGTTCTTGGTTCCCTCGATTAACCTTCATCCGGGCGCGTGGACGGTAGTTTACTGTCACATTCATAAAAGCGCGTGCAATTTTTGCCAGGAGATGTGCGGCGCGCCTGGATGAGGGTTAAAATATCGGAAGTGAGAGGTGGCATGCCTTTGAACGGTGGGAGTTGAACAGTGAGGTTTCTGTTTGTGCCTGGAGGACAAGAGAGGAAAGATGGGAGCTGGGGGAAGACGATATATGAGAGTAGAGGAGAAGGAATTCTGCTCTCACCAGCTGCGTTGAAGAATTGCCGGCACCGGAGAAAAACTCGTGTCTAACGAGCATGACTCTCGTAACTGCTTACACTACTGAAAAGCCATGTTTAATTATTAAGATAAATCACCAAATCCTAGCTAATACGATTATCTTATGATATAGTATTACTTTCGACGATTATTTAGCGATAATGATCCACATTTTATGTTAGAGGATATAATAATATTTTTGACGCGAACGTACTCTTTTACGCATTCTGAAGCATTTGCGTAGGAATTAAAAACCCTACAGTTCCATTCGGACACATTCGCTGCCCTTGGATTCAAGAAGATGGGCTTACTTAGACTTACTGTTAGAAATCGGCTATAACGAGTATCGCGTTATAACGAGTACTTTTCCGATTTTTGTCAGCTCTCGTTATAACGGACTTCTACTGTATATATATGTATATCCGGAGAAGCGTCTATAAATAATAGATAAGTATATCCGGAGAAGCATCTATATATAATAGATATATATATATAGGTATATCCGGAGAAACGTCTATATATAATAGATATGACGTTATGGCCATGACATGTAAACTCCAGGAAAAAGCCAACTTTGAACCTCAGTGTCATGGGTTCGATTCCAGAAGGCCCCAAAGTCCCGATTTTCTCCATAAGGAAACATGGTTGGGATTTTTGAAAATTTTTTGAGGAACTTCCCGGAAAAGTAGGGAGTTGAAATAAGAGGGATCCCTAGAAGCCGTTCATTACCAACGAAAACCATTAAGACATCATTGAAGGTTATCCCTGGTTCGATGCTAGGTTGGGGCAAAAATCATTCGTTAAAAATGCATTGTGGCGATTTTTAAGATTTTTTTTTGACCCTTTCCCGATGGCATAGAAACTTGAAATTCGGCATGGGGTTAGATATCATAAATATATTTCATAGTTATATTTTAAATATTTGCTGATGGTCCTTGGTTTGATCCCAGAGGGCCATTTAAATTCTTCAATGCATTTCTTACGGAGTAAACGGAAAGAAATTTTAGGTACTTCCCGGCATGCTATCGACTTCAAACTTCTAATAAAGAAAGATCAAGTCCATACAAATCAAATTGTGCATTCACAGCTATCAATGTGTCCTGGGTTCGACACCAGGCGTCTCTACAATCAGTAACTGATCCGATATTCAATAATTATTTTGAACCCTTTCCCAACAATATAAAAACTTGAAATTGGGCATAAAGATAGAGATCATAGATATATTTCAAGAACATGTTTTAGATTTCCAAGATTGTCCTTGGTTCGAATCCAGAGAGCCATATACATATGTGAAAAGCAGATTGTCGTTTGAGGCAGTTGCAGTCAATATTTCTGCTTGAATTTTCACACGAAGTTAGAGATGGTGAACTTCTGTTGTACTGCGCAGTGAGTTTTACCTGGAAGACCCGGGTTGGATGCCAGACCATAAAATTGTAGAGAATTTTTAGAAAATTCTCAATCCTTTCTTTTCTTTTGAGGACCGTCCCGATAGGATGCCGACATGAAATTAGTGTTGTCGATCTGCTTGCAGAATGCAAGCTACATTTTACTCGTATATATATAAGATACATGAAAAAATTCTAATTCTATCTGTCTTGCCTAAATCATGGAGTGTTTCATAGATAAAGCAGGAGATTCAAGTGTCGGCATACTTAGTCAGAGAGATGAAGAAGTACGTATCTGAGCAAGGAATATTTTGCTGTGCGAATGCGAGACGAAGCAAATCTCTCTCGAAAGAAACTAAGCTGAAAGTGATTGAGTTCTACCGTGAGCTATTAGTAGAGAAATAGCGGGCAAAAAAAGTATAAATGCATAAAAGAGGGAAATTTTTGCGTAGCAAAGCAAAAAAGTTTATTTCTTTGCAATTTGAGGAAAGCCTATGAAGCCTTAAAAAAAATTTCAATGTAAGGATTGGATTTTCCAAATTTGCGGATTTGAGCCCCCCTGAGTGTGTGTTGGCTGGTTTACCTGGCACACACTCCATGTGTGTCTGCATGATACACCAGAATTTCAAGCTACAGTATCTCGGGGCTGGATTAGAGCAAATCAAGTCGGATAACGGAAATTCATTGTTTAAAAATTATCGGGACTGCCTGGATTTCTCACTTTACCGCCATCCATCAGAAATGTGCTTTATTGGTGAAATACTGCCATGAAAAGACTCCGAAAACGTTGTAAGAAAATGTGGGAGCACATATATAATGACTGTAATCATTTCAGATTATTTTCAGGAAAACTGTTCGGATGAAGTTCGTTTCAGGCAATAGACTCAAGAAAATCGTTTTACCTTAACAACGCAGGTTATGGATACAGATAGTTTGTGCGAGGCATTCTCTGAGAATGTCATGAAAGTAAGGAAGCATGATTGCATTGCTCGCATGCAAACTGCATTCTATTTGATAGTCAGAGACAATCTGAAATCATGTGAAGTTGTAGCTGTGACCGACTTTTCGGAGAATTTCTCTTTTATCCATCAAGATGCTGTGCAATGAGTCCACTTGTGCAGTGACCACGCTACAATACATCCATTTGCGTGTTACAGCAGAAATACCGGCGATAAAGTCATACCTTTCAGTATGGTTATTATTTCGGATTGCATGGACCATAACGTAGGAACATTTTATACCTTTCAAAGGAAACTAATAACCTTTCTTCGAAGAAGGGTACGTAATCTACGTAAAATAATTTACTTTTCCAACAGAGCTGTGTCTCAACACAAGAACCGCTACAACATGAGTAATTTGTTGCATCACCAAGAGGATTTTGTAGTTAATGCTGCTATGTTATTTTATGCACTGGTACATACACAATGCTAATAACTTCAAAATTGATTTCATCAAAGTCAACAGAATTTAAAGTAAAAGCACAATTTCTAAAAACGTTTGCCCGAAAACAAATTTAAGAGCAAGATTCCACAATCCAGCACACCACTTTCCCCAGTGAAATTTAAAATTAGACATGTATTTTTTCAAGGAGCTGACCTAAATATCAAGATATACATTTCAAAATGTATTTCAAAACTATTTTCATACAGATTTATCATCTACTTTTGCTTTCAAAAAGTCTATGTTTTTAAAGTTTTATGTTTCCGTAAAAGTACAAAATTAGAGACCTTTTCATCATCCAAGCATCACAATAACAGCATAGGGAGAAACAAATTAAAACACAATGTCACAAAGGCTGAGACTGATTTGAGGGTTTAACAAGTTTATCCTTGAAAAAGTAAAAAGCAAGAGATGGTCTTATGATGATCCTGTCAGATATAACTAGTCAAAGCAAGCATAACATTTAATTCAGTAAATTCCCAATGGTTGGCAAATAAAATCATATTTTATATCAATAAAGACTGCTGAAATAAAAAACTCAAATATTAGCAAAATATATACTATCAAAAAGTATATGACGACAAAGACAGGGATTAGTTCCTTATAATGGTATGAAAATATGGACACTAACTATGAAGGATGTTTCAAGTGGAATTCAGATTTTTTAAATTAGTATAGATATTAATTACTTTCGAAACAACAATGCACAATGTGTTGGTGGATTTGATTATGTTATAGGTAAAGTTTTGAATGACTGGTAGTAGAAGCACCACTTTTGCTGCTTCTTGCTTCCGATTTAAATTAACTTCATCCAAAAAATCAGTGGAACTACTGTTATATTAGTTTTTAATATTTTTTAAGCCTTGAAGTCTAATGTTCTTCAATTGAAAGAAAAATTTACAAAATATTAACGTGTATTCTGTGGATGTAATTTGTCAGAATACTATAAGCTTATTGTTCTTGTTTGTTAGATTTGCATCAAGCATACTGCTCATTACTTTTTCCTGATAATTACCAACAGAAATCATTAATGGTAGCAGAGGCATGATGTATCACGGACAAGTACAGTGAGGGAAAGAATTATCGCAACACTAGTTGGCGTCAGAGTGTGGATTATGCAGAGACTAACTGAAATTACTCTACCTCCAACAATTCAGCAACTATAAATAGAACCAGTAAAAACCAGCAATATTCAAACTGCTTACAAATGGGACTTTAAGTACCGTTAATATATGCAGACATTTAAGATCCACCATCGCGAAATTTTCTAATAGTGCCTTTGCCTCATTGCCTTAATGTTTTTGGCAATCATCATTCATAGTTGGCTGTGATCAAAATGATTGTGTAGTAAACTCATTATATGCTGGGAGATAGAGACAAACAAGACTGTGATCTCAATACATACTTTTAATGATGACTTGTTATAATTTGACTTGTATTATTGATACATGTTATTCTATATTCTATATTTTATTTATTCTTATGCAAAACCTGTTCAATAACTACTATGTATGATAACTTCATTGTGTATTTCAAGCTAATGTTTAATAAGTCAGCTTTTGCATGCATTTTTATATTTTCTTATGTACATAAAATTTTTCATGCTTTTGCAAAGGGATTTTTTCCCATTAATAATAAATAAATAGATCAATATATATTTAACCTCTCGTTCTATGAATAGGATGAATCTGTAAAAGAGAAATATATATAACGAACTCTGGGAGAGATTGCGCGAATGATTTAAGAAGAGTGTGAAAGAGAGGAAATATGTATAAGTTCTAGACTCCAACTCAAATATTACAGCTTTTCGAGGCTTTCCTCAGTGTTGCCAGTCAGTCGTAGTAAGTAGTTTTCCAAGTAGTTTCTGTGAATGCCGACTGGTGTGCACGCTAAGTGTTGCAATATTTCTTTACCCCACTGTACCTCATGTACCTGAACATGATTTCATTTTACGTTAGTCATTCACATGAAACTGCTGAGGAGTGTAAATGCATGAGAAAGCAACTTAGCTTCCTATCTCCATCTTATGGTGTCATTTTTCAATCAAATTTCCATCCTTCACAACAGATTACAACAGAAGTGTTTCCCATCAAAACACAGGATTGGTAGAGATGTTACCAGATATATCACAGTTATATTTAAAAATATTAAACCTATATTGCAAAAATAAAAATGAACTTGATGGCCTCTGATAAAATTTGATATATATTGAGTCATATCTGAATAGGGGAGCTTGTTTTTTATTGGAAAAAGGTTTCATATTGCAATTTAAGTAATAGTGGTACTAGTATTATTAAAAGTGATTCGACAGCTTACGTCACATTGGCTCCCACCGGGAATCGAACCCACGACCGCTTTCCACAAAGTTGAGAGCACTTTCCACATGACTATCCAGGAGCATTTTAATAAAAGAATTCACATTTATAACAAGAATTCTGTCATATCACAATTATTGTATTGTATTAAATTAATTACTAAAATGAACTTTGTATCAAATGCACATAGAATAAAATTGCTGCTCGTAACAGAAAACAGTTTAGATGAGCCTAACAGAAAAAAAAACATTTTTTTCAAGCCAAAATAAAATTCAGTTAAAAACTGTTCCAACCTCATAAAATTTCAGGAATCAAGTTGGAAAGGAATTTGACGATTCCCAAAATAACTCATTTTTTCCTCCGTCTCCGAGGAGAAAAAAGCATTGTTCTCTGGTCTCCTTTTTGGTTGTGTTTCTTAGAAGAAGGAATTCCTTCTTTTACATCACACTCCTCTAAGTTTTCTTTGAAACTTTTGGTGGGAGATAAAGCATTAGCCTCAGAAAATAGACTGTTTATAGTCGGATCATCGATTAGCCTTTTCTCCCAGTCACTGCAAGTGCTCGATGAATCACATTCACATACCTCACTTTGACTTCCAATAAGAGTGGACTTGTCAGGTTTGCCACTCTGTAAGATTCCCTGAAATAGGAATGAATTAAGAGAATGTAGTACTTGCAGAATGACTAGAATTTAAAATGTAATACACATTTGTGTGGGCATATTAGTACACACAAACACAGTAATCACATTTGTTGTATGGTCCCATTCTGAATAAATTATAATCTTTAGTTTGCACAAAGTATTTGTGCCCATCCTTCACTATCTCACTCATTCTAACAGCAATGCAACAGGATTTGATTAATTTTTGAATTGGGATTGTTTGAATTTAGGGGTCTAATTTGAGACTTTTGAATCTCCTTCACTTTACAAGTTAACCGTAGGCCGTTTTAAAGAAACGCTCCTTTAGCTAAATGGACCAGCATGAACTCAGCAAAATGAAAATTATACTTCTTCAAATATGAAATAAATAGTAGGCATACGGACAAACAAAAACAATTGGCAGTAAGGACAATTAGTCACTAGCCAGTACTAAGTCAACTTAGTGGAGTTTCATTGATTTTATTACGATCAATCCCTTTTAAATCGCTTCCTTTAGGAGAAAAGGAAAAGCTAAGGAAGAATATAATTCTAAAATAGTGACTTCTTTCAGTCAAGCAGCAATTCACCCAGAAGGGTTTTTTTTTCAAATTTGTATTGCTTTGTATTGAAGAACTACATGGAAGTAAAATCTTAAAATAAGGATTGATTGTGCCAATACAGTTTGCAAAGTGCATTTCGAGATTCTGCTTACACAAGTTGAAGCACAAGGTGTACCTGCAGCCTCCCTGATCATGAAGTTATTTTTCAATGAAATACTTATTTTGCATATTAATTCACGAGCTAGAAAATGAAATTTCAGCAAAATCTCTACTACTTCATCTTTTCCATCAAGTAAACATCATAGTTTCTACACACAAAGACTTGCTTCAGTAACCCAGCTGTTCTTAACAATTAGAAAGACTGCCAATATCATTGTAATGAATTCTATTGTTAAAAGCTACAGTAACAAATCTATCTGACATAAAATGTACATTATTTGGCATTTGAATATCAAAATATCAAGTTTCCAAAGTATTCACAATGGGTCTATCGCAATGTAGATAATAGCATACTTATGCAAAAAATCCTATTTATTAGAAAGGTAGTCACAGTTGGTTTGAAGATTTTTGTGACAATCTCAGCATGGACACCACAATGATACTTCATGTGAAGGTGATGTGTACGGAACACAATGATCAAAAGTAGTAAAATAGACAACAAAATGTAATCATTTGAATTGCAAATCAAGAGTAAGAGAGGCAGACAAAAACTTAGTTAATTTAAGATTAAAGATTCTTACCTCTAAAAACTGGTAATTCTTATCATAATACTGCCTGAACATGGGTTCATCCTTGACGCACAGCATCGCATGCCAAACATGTGGCAATAAAAGTGGAAATCTCTTTAACCAGTATGATACAAACTCTTCAGGAATTGGTCCCAATTTTTCTTGTGCAGCTGGAGAAAGCTCACGATAGTGATGTTTCTACAAATATTCATGATCATGATTTCATTTTCCAGCTTTATAATGGAGATTTCTTTAATTTAAAATAGTATCTATTTTTCTTTCAGAATTTCTAAAATGCAAATATTTGAATAAAATTCCTGAATTCCTTCGGCAAACTCTAAGTTAGAACAACTCTTAACAGTAACTTCAATTTTATGTAAAATACAGGGTGCGGCAGAACCGACTAAGCAGTTTCGAGTGTTAAATGCTCGGGCGGTGGAGGGTGGAGGAAGTTGCACGTGGTCTCCCTTTGTTCCGTCGGGGATCCCATTTCAGAAGCCAACATGGTTTGGACCGAAGCACATCGAAGCTTTGCCGTGCGTGCGTATTTTGAAAACAACCGATCTGTGATCGCGACGCAAAGAGCTTTTCGGCGACGGTTCAACATTCCGCGCAACAATTCCGTTCCTAATGCAAACACAATTTGGTCCTGAGTTCGGCAGTTGGAGGAAACTGCCAGCACACTAAGAAGAGATACTCATGGCCGACGCAGATCCATCAGAACACCAGAAAACGTGAGGCTGGTGAGAGCAGCAATTGAGCAATCGCCAAGACGTTCTGCTCAAAGACATTCTGTTACCTTGGGGATATCAGACCGCAGTTTGAGGAGGATTCTGCATTTTGATTTAAATTTCAATCCCTTTAAAATAATGATGGCTCAAGAATTGAGCCCAGCAGACTACGCCAACCATCGTAATCTGTGTGAGCTAATGCTTGCACAGATCCCTCCAGAGGCAGCTTTCTTCAGTAGCGACGAGGCGCATTTTCACCTCAGTGGGATTGTGAATAAACAAAATTTTCGCTACTGGGCTGAAAATAACCCCCAAATTATTCACGAATGACCCCTACATTTGTGTGTTTGTGAATTAAATAAAAAAATGCAAAAAAAAGGAGTAAAATTAAGAAAAGGGGTTAATTGGAGGAATAGCCTTCCTAGGCTAAAATTCGCCCAAAAAATAAGACGGCATTATTATTATTATTATTATTATTATTATTATTACATTCCCCTACACTAACGGTGTGGTGTACCGTATCACAATTTGGGGTGATAGGCCCATACTTCTTTGAGGAGGAAGGCTTGATCGTGAATTCCGGACTTTATGTGTCCATATAGGAGAATTTTCTGCAGTCCAGGATGGAGGAGATTGTTGAAGAAGAGGGACCTGTGGTTCCAACAGGATGGAGCTACAGCTCACGCAGCCCGAAATTCACTCAATGTTTGGAGAGAAATGTTTCCCGGGCAACTGGTCTCTTTGAGGGGTGATGTGGGGTGGCCGGCGCGGTCACCAGATTTAAGCATATGCGACTTCTTTCTTTGGGGATATCTGAAAGAAAAAGTGTTTAAAAGTCGCCCTCACACCCTACCAGAGCTAAGGGTGCAGATTATTGAAGAGGTGAAGGCTATACCCCGCGATATGTGTGAACGAGTTGTTCAAAACTTCAGAGAACGTCTCCTAAAGTGTATCGCTGCTAACGGCCGCCATCTTGAGGACATAATTTTCAAAAGTGAATAAATATATAAATGGTGTGAACAACTTTTTTCGAAAATAAAAACGTTTTTTCTTTATACACCCAGATTTCTTTTTTATAACTCCTCGAAACTGCTTAATTGGTTCTGCCGCACCCTGTACATACACAACAAAATAGGAAGTAAATTGGTTTACGAATAATTCCCCAAGTGCACAAGGATTCAAATTATACAATAAAATGCATACAAAGTCACAGCAAAAGATGTGTTGACTACCTCAGTTTTCACACAACAAGCAATTTGAATACAAATGCAGTTCAAACACGAATCATTAACTAACTTTTAATTCTAACTGAATGCAAAAATCAAACTGATACAAGCAACTGAAGATAGATTAATTAGTTCAAAACACAGCTAAAAAAGAAATATTAGGATAAATTGATAAATGCCAACTAAAGTAATTACTTTATTCCGAAGAGCCCTAAGAAGATCTCTGACACTGTTGCCACGATAATTTCTGTACTTTCGAAGATCTTCACAAACTTCAGGGTCAATACGCGAGTGCCAGTTGCCCTCTCCAACAACAGTCCAGGCAGGGCCTCCGGGCCAGCTGCCCTTCTCTAGAGCTCGAAGAACCACACTGCTCTGGTCTTCCTTCTCCACGCGATCACTCACATCCTAGGCATACAAAAGAGGCAAGAAAGATAAAATTGCAACAGGACTACTATCATACTTTTTGTGAAAAAACATCCATGTGATGTCACACCTGCCCTAACTATAAACCCAGCAAAAGACTTCTCTGATGACAAATTTTTAGCTTCTTTGTCACAACTAAGGAGATAATGTGTACGAGAATACTGAGAGAATGATTCGACTGTTTTGGTTTAATGAAAATAATATATCCCTAGTCCAAAAAACCAAATTTACCAAGGTTATAGAAGGGTTGTCATCCATTTTGACACTTAAATGGTTAAACGAATAGAGATGACTGTGGGTGTAAAGCGCAATACATTTAACCCTTAGAGTGCCACCGATTTTTTGGCGAGTACTAAAAGAAATACTTAATGTATTTTGCTAATTTTGTAGGCCCTTATTTAGAAAATCATAATTTATTTCTATTTAAAAATAATTTCTTGTTTTTTTCAGCTGGGGTTTAATCTCCAGCTACTGTTATGTATTTGCCTGCATTTTTTATGGAGGCCACAGGTCATTCAGCTTGTTAATGAGTAAAAATGAGAACCAGAGGTAAAATTCTGGGTAATAGTAGGTGTTTATAGCCACACTAGCTGCATCCATACCGTTAGGCTAAATATTAACCTGCTAACTATCAAGAGTGTTGCTACGCTATCAAAAACGGACACTTCAATGATTTTTTCTGCATTTGAATGTGAATGCTCCCTTTCTAACGATTATGATAAACTGTTGGAGATCACGTGACTCGCCGGTTACGACCACCACCCTACCCACGAGGGCATCAGCGCCCTCTTTACGTTTAGTTTTTGTTCTTCAACGTTCAGTTACGATTCAACCCTTGTTCACGTACATTCTTCTCTTTGTAATTTTGGTTTAATAAATCGGTTGTTTGTGGTTTAGACCAGTGTTTCGTTTCCATTTGCCAACAAAACCTCTAACATAAACACTACGCTATTTGTTTCAATAACACACAATTGTTATATGCAATGATGGAAATGTTTACATTAGGAGAAAATATGAGCCACCAAAGTATTTCTTGTGCAATATTTTTAAAGAAGAGTGAATTACGCGTGAGACTCAAGCTAATTTAAGAAAATATGAATTAAATTCTTTCCTAATACTATACTGCTCCTACAGCATAAAAAGCAATGACATGTAGCATGTTATAAAAATAATAACGTCGCAAAAGCCTTCTAAGCATGCCAGGTGTAAAAAGACAGTGGTGTAGTGGAGTGGGAACGACGTTCCCACAATGGTTTTCCAAAGTAAAAAAAATAGCCAATTTATTGCTAAATGTTGATTTGGTATAAAAGACTAAGCGTTATTCAGCGAGCTCAGATACATTCTAATTATATGCTCTATGCTATTGTAGGCATTCTAGGACATCATATAAATATGACTTTTCTTTTAATTTGAAAAATGTATTTAGCATTCCCACACTGGAAAATTTTCCACTACACCACTGCTCAAAACAAAGAAGCTCACTCTTTTCAAGTTCCTCATCTGTTTTTCATGCAGCATTATAGGTGGTAATGTTTTTTTGGTCTTAGCTGTACGTAAGGTTCAACTTTACCAAGGCAAGAGAATAATACATGTGAAACTGTAATGAGATCTGGATAATAATAGCAGAAATTTAAGTATTAATTAGAAGATTTAAAAATTATACTGCAAATTATTGAAAATTATGTACATTTTAAACAAGAACATTATGACAAAACTTCTTCCAAATCAAAAACTACAGTAGAACCTCAATTTTACGAAGTTGAAGGGACCCAAAAATTTGCACTTTGTAAAATTCGGGCTTTGTAAATTTGAGGTTTTCTTTCAAGCAATCGAAATCTCTACAATAACAATCCAAGTTCAGTAACACAGTGCATAATGTTAAATGGGATTGAAAGGAAGGTAGTATTTCAATAAAATGAATTATACATCCAGTTTAAAGTTTAATACAACAGAAAAAATTCTAAACTTTTTACTTTTTAAAATAATCTTCAATTTTTATTTTTTTGGAAGTTTCAATGAAAGATGAGGGGATTTTCTCAATACCTGAAAGATAATAATTGAATAAATCAGGTACACCATCAGTAAACATCTGAAAATTGTGAAGCACTTTTATAGAGTGTCTTAATTCATTCCTTGTAGGGGGAAAGGTGCTTCTGGTATCTTCGTAGCTTGTAGAAGAGATATCTAAGTTCACTTCATCCTCATCTTCTTCGTCTTCACTAAATTCACTGCAGTTATGCGTCACCACATGAGAGTCACACTTGACATATGACTCAGCATGAGAGGATGCATCTGGGATGTACTGATTTAGTTGTGCCATTTCTCTACTAAGGAGGTCCTGTAGTGTGGGAACCTCCACTAACTCCTCTGTCTCTATAATTGAAGTGTCACCAAAACCAGCTGATCTCCAACAGTTGGAAATAGTGTTTGCAGTGACACTGTCCCATGCTCTGGCAATTCCTCGCACAGCATGGATCAATGTCCATGGAGGCACATCAGAGACTTGATCATCAACAAATGTATGCGTACCAAAGCTCTGCTTGCAGAAAGCTAAACTATACAGGTGTTTAAACTTGACAAATAATAATGAGGATGAAATCAAACTAATTTCTGTGTCAAATAAGAGTCATAAGCTCATTCAGAAAGAAAACAATAGATATCACATGCAATTCTCTGTGTGCACTTTAGTAGTAGTAGTTTGTTAGGTTCCATTTGGTTCCACAAGGAGCACCCTCAGTTTTAATACCTTTCATGGTGTGTATTGAAACAATTAGAAACCTAATTCGCCCTGGAACCCTAGCTGTTCGATTAGCTGCAAACATAATTGCTGGACACTTACTTATAACATTACTAGGGGGTACAGGAACTTCAGTAACTTATTCAATCTTAACTATTCTTATTGTTACCCAAATTGCACTTTTAATACTAGAGTCCGCCGTATCAATTATTCAATCTTATGTATTTGCAGAACTTAGAACACTATACTCTAGTGAGGTAAACTAATGTCTAATCATAATAACCAGCTGTACCATTTAGTAGATCAAAGCCCCTGACCATTAACTGGGGCTATTGGAGCCATAATAATAACAACAGGAATAGTTAAATGATTCCAGGAGCCAATGTGCACTATATTTGCATCAAATTGAAAGGATTTAAAAATTAAACTACGATTATACTGATTCCCTTTATAGCATAGACCTTATTTCAAAGCCTAGGAGACTCACATAAGTCAAAGTGAATGAAACTGACAGCCATGAATTCCAAGAAACTAGCTCGTAAATATTTTAAGTCATTTAAGAACTTTACTTAAGTTAATTTGAAACTCCCTCTATTTTATATGCATTCTACTACGCTGACGTTTAGCGGTGATTTTCGAGAACTACTTACTCGCGGCTACTTTAAACGATCTTGTCGCGACACAAATCATAAGTCGCGATCGCAAATTCTTACCTAACAACGTAAAACGCTTTTAATTAATAAATTACGTATTGAAAATGCATCAAAATTTAAGTAATAGTGAAGTATTACAACAAATTTAGTATGCTTTAATTAAACTAATTTCCATGACAGCTGCAACGAAGAACTTCCACAGGAATGCTACTTTCAAGTAAAAGGTTCACCAAAGTTCTTCGATGGGGTTGCGGCGGCTATCATATTGCTAAAATTAAATAATTCCAGAGAAAATATGGAGGACGCAAAGGATATATACACGTCACAAAGGATATATATATCCTTTGCGACGAGTAGGTATTTCTTATACACAAAATGATAGAAAAGAAATAGAACTTACCAAGCGTCCGAAGATAGTGCTGGACGAGAAATCTTCGGTAGTGGACTTTATAGTTGTTAATTATTCCCATGTCCAGCGGTTGCATCTTACTGGTGCTATTTGGACTCAGAAAAAGTATGTTTGGTAGCACTAGTCTGCTTATTTTATGAACTGGGGCATTATCTACAAGAAGTAGTACATTGCGATTCTCGCATGCGCTCTTCCTCTGCAAGAAGATAATTTGCTTCTGAAAAATGTCCGTCGTCATCCATGCTTTTTTATTTACTTTCATACAACGCAGGCAAAATTTTCACGTTCTTGGAGCTCTTGATTTTGCAATCACAACTGGTTTCAACTTTTCAGATCGATCTTGGTTACATATCAGCATTACTGTAACCCTATCCTTAGATTTTTTTACCTCCGCGACATTTTTCACCACGGGTCCCGAGGATGGAGTCAGGTAATGCCTTGAAAAACAAACCTGTTTCATCCAGGTTCTATATATCTCGAGGGGAATATTTAGACACAATGTCATCGTTTATTTCATGCCACTGCTCAACGTCTTTTGTGATGATGCTACCTTCTTCTCCACAGATTTTCATTGAAGTGATTCCGTATCTTTTCTATCAAGCCACCCATTTGAGGCTTTAATGTTGTCACACTTCAGTTTAAGAGCCAAAACCTGAGCCTTCTCCTTCAGAATTTTTTGTCTGCCCGCGATCACGTACTTCCTTGATAATTGACCTTTTGGTGACCAAACTCAGGGACTTCCTTTTTTTCTTCGTCAGCGATGTTTTATCCATTATTTCACTGATAGGCACACGGGATATCACAACACAGGCCACCTCGCGCAGAGAGAGATTCTGACTGTACGCGTGCGACTTTTCCTCACTTGGAGACCAACATTTCTCAGGGTGTTCACCATCCAACCATTATTTTTCAAGCTTTTACTAACCAGTTAAAATCCGAAATCTCTACAGCAGCCTTAAGCATTTTAAGATGTTGCACTCCAATTTAGTAGCCAAGATTTGAGCCCAAAACTCCCCAAGTCGAAAACAAATTCTTATCATGCTCTATTCTCTCAATCTTTTGTCAAGATAGAAACCATATACAACTGGAAACTGCTGGTCTATACGATCCCACGTCGTGGATCCGCGATATTACCAGAAAGCATGATGAAGAAAGAAAGAGCACGGCTACGTCTTATAAGCTATCATTTTTCGCGAAAACTGTAATCAAAATGTTTGTATTCCACGAAATTTTCACATTTTCCCATCTAAAATACATGGGATGAGGGTCTTCCCAACATAGACGATCTGGATTCAGCAGCTCCTGTTTACGACGATCGTCATCCCGTTGTACTGAGCTCAATGCGACAAAACCATTTCAAATACTTCGTAAAACCGGGGTTCATTCACTCCTAGGGACCGGCTTCTCACTTCGTAAAACATGAAATCTAAGTTTTATGTAAAACCGAGGTCATTTTACATGTGCAAAGATCGGGACCGGCGGAATGGTTCGTAAAACTGTGTCACTTCGTAAAATCGAGGTTCGTAAAAACGGGGTTCTACTGTAATTATAACAAATATGATGAGACACCCCAATTTCATTTTTTCAAATTTTATACAAACAGTTTTTTGGACTGGGCCAATCCCACCAAACTTTATGCAGTAAAGTATATTTATATTTATTTCACAGATAAAAATTAAATAAAAACTTTCAACAAATTTGAAAAAACACAATAAATAACAGGTTTGAGCTTGCACCCCCATCCTCATGTGCTTACACAGACAATGGAGTACACACATATATATGTATAGCTTGTGAGTACATATTCATTGGCAATTGTTATTTCACCAGGAAGTTGGTGGAGAAGTATTTGCCTCGTTTCAAGGAAGGTCATCTTCTGTCCTTGTGATGTTGTAGAGAATCAAAGGAATTTTAATGTAGTACAAGATGTTTTGCTAAGCGGGAAGTAAATGAGTTTTCACTAAACAATTTCTTATGTTCACTCACTTGAACTGAATCTTATAAATACAGTGACTCATTAAATGGTCGAATATATCATTTTCATTATTTTCTTTCTTCTGCTGCTGTAGCCACTATCTGGTTGAGTCCTCTCCCTATTGAACTTGTTAGGAGGCACACCAAAGCAACACAACCATTCCTTAATCAAAAAAATCTGATCAGACAGGATTCAAACCCGGGACCCTTTGGGTAGGAGTGATAGCATAGCTAGACGCTAACTACTTGGCCACCAAGGCAGATTTTAAAGAGAACAAAAAGTTCTAGAGTTGTAAAAGGCAGGTCTAAAAGTATCTTTTGGGAGTATGTTGCTTACTTTTAGGGATAGATTATCCACAAAATCCATTCGACGCCATGTCTGAGGATTGAGGCTGCGAGATTCAATTGATGAAAACATTTTTTAAAATAATTTCTGCCACTTTATCTTTAAGAGCTTTTCCATCACAGTGGTTGAATAAATATGGTGAATACCATTCATTTCTAGAAGTTGACACCATTTATAAGACTAAATTTATTTATTTTGAAAAAGCACTAGGTCAAAACAGGATCACTGATCCACTTGTTCCACAAAATCTACAAAAAATTCTGAGCTTTACATAGGTGCCGAAATTTCGAAATACAAACAACAACAGGAGATTGTTCTTAACCAATCATCATTTTTCAATTCCTACTGCAGAAGCATTACTGAGGTTGACAATTGAAGCCACTTCACTGATTCAGCACCCCAAACATACCAAATGTGAGAGATGTAGCTGCGTTATATCTTTCCTTCTGCCTTTCACTGCTAAAAATCTATGACTTGACTGCAGTGAAACAGCAACAAATTATCTCATTATAAAGAATAGAGCAAAGAAGAAGAGGAACCAAGTGCCGTTTTACAATGATTGTGAAAATTTTGTGGAAAAAGCGTGAATATGATGTGCTTTGTAGTGAATAAAATGCTTCAAAGCAGCTAAAAATATAAGAACTAGCCAAAAATAATATCTTTGACTTATATACAAAGTACAGAATACTAGAAGAAAGTTTTAGGCTACCAAACAATGTAGTTTCTTTAGTGTCTCGTAAGAGTTTTGTTTCAGTTTTCTAAAAAACAAGTGAGGCGCTCAGAAAATAAGAGAGTACTGTAGCATTCTGCACAATGTACAATAATTACAGAAGGAGAAAAACATTGTTTAAACAGATAACAATATATGATTGTTGGCACTTATGGCACATTCTACAAACGACAATACATCATTACTCAAAGGGTTAAGAAATCCAGTATTTTTTTTTCACCATAGGTACGTCCTGCTATTATCAAATTAAGAGTAACATTTTCTATAATCTGATGATTAGGTTTTTTTACTTTCAGATGATTAAATTAATGAAAAAGACAACAACACAACTACCCCACAGAAAACATAATGCCTACAAATGTTCTAAAAGACAGATAGAAAACAATGTTACTAGCTTATGGCTGCCAAATGTTATCACATGCTAACACTTAACATCAAGTGCATAGTTTATTTAGACAATTTCAAAATACCTGAGCATGAGAAAGATAAATCAATGCCTTTGAGATTAAAATGCTATGCATATTTAAACTTTTATCGAGTTAGTAAATTCAAATTAATTGGCACAAATAATGATTATTAAGTTAATGAGTTTATACTGGAAAATAAATTACCTGTAAGAATGATAGTGATTTAGCTCTGCTCCAGAAGAGCTGATGAGAACAAACGGCAGAGGCCGAAGGTCGCTCACTTGGGTTTGAGCTTATCATTTTCTCTACCAGATGTCTCTCAACATATTTCTCAACACTCATGAGGTCATTTAAGCTATGGAAAAGGATAAAATAGAGTCATTGTAAATATAGTTTCTGTAGTTTCTCTATCAACAAATCTAAATTTATCTTTCCTCCAATACCAATCCATCTACTTAAATGTAATTAATTAATCTTAAACTTTAAACATGGATAACAAGGCTGTTTATTTACCATACATAGGTTGTTGAATTCAGAGGTAGAATGGTAAGTGTGCTAGCTTTCAAATACTGAGGTTTCAAGTCCAATTTACTCCTGACTAAGGCATGGGATTTGAGTTCCTGAGTGTGCGATTATTATTGTCAAGTGTTAATTGTGAGTGATTAGTGTGTGATTAAAATTTACATTAATAAAGTCAATCAACCAAACCTGGACAACATTTTATTAGGAAATAATTCTATAAGAAATTCTTGCAAAGTTGGTCCATCTTTTGAAGCCTTTACTTCTTTTACAACATTATATTTGGCAGAAATCACGATCCTATGAAATGTAGGCATGTGCATTAGGGTGGGCTGAAAAAACGTTTTTTTCAGATCAAATTTGCCCTAAATGGGAAAGCTGTGTACTGCATGCAAATTTTTTCCTAATTCAGATAATATTAACCACTGCCACCCTAAAGTTTAAAAATTTGCAAAAATACAGGTGCAAATGAGAAAAAAACACCTATGGAGACCGAGATATTGTAAATATTGGCATTAAAGTTAATATCTACTATCAATTTATATCCCTGTATTACGTTTCTAAAATGTTAAATTTATTCAATGCAATGTATGGTTTAAGCATGCCTGGGAATGTTAAACAAATGTTGAGTGTATGCAACCCCCAAATCAACCACAAAATTCAGCCGAAATGGGACATCACATTTTCCATTTTGGAAGCCGTAATTGCCATAAGTAAAAAAAATTTATTTGTTAAGAAATATCTCAGTCATCGTTTTCGGTAATGTTATCCATGGGAAAAAAACTACAAAATTATTAATTTTGATAAATAAATATGCATCTGATGATTTAATACGATTGAAAAATTATTTAGTTCATCAAAGTGGCTATTTTATAGAATCAACTCCTTCATAGGACTCAAGACCATAGGAAAAGGAGTTGAAGGACAAGTGATCAAAACGTGGCAAATCTCCAACATCGTATAATAGATAAAAAAGTAAAGCAACTTTTAAAAGCAACATAAACAAAAAACAAAAGTTTTTGTAATATGCAGAATGCCAAAAATAATTTATTTATGGTTTTTTTAGGTGTTTAATAATTTGATTGAGCTCCGTGTTTATGTTATGCATTTTAGTATCGGGTTACAAGACAGATCCGTAATACGCTCAGTTTCGAATAGAATATTCATCAGTAGATTTTATCGTGATATAAAATTTATTTCTATTATTTATGTTTAATCTTAATTTTATTTATCCCTTTGTGCCTTTCTGGAAATGTCTCTTTGAACTTGATACTGCATATCCCAATGTGGTCTTAGAATATATTTTTATATTTTTTAAACGAATGTTGTCTTAATTGAGGGAATTATCCATTCAAAACATTTGAGATATGATATTGAGTTAATGTAGTTTTTTAGACCTTATTATTAATTACTCTTTTTGGTTTATTGCTTTGGAAAACATTATAGCTTGACATTAGCTATCTACCTATAATTATGAAGCATGTGTTAAGAAAAAAAATCAGTCTGTTACATTGGCATCTATCAATGTCATGACAATGTAGAAATTGCAATTTCTCCATTGAGAATCAACGGGCACTTCAGCTAGTTTTAAATAAAAGACATTGAGAGAGTGTAAATTTGAACGATCTCGGAGTGAAAGTTGAAATATCTCCATTTAATCATTACCTCCCTAAACTGTTCTTAGCAAATACTGAGAAATGGTGAAACATTGCATCACAGAGAAGAAAAGCTCAATTGCAGATAATATCAAGTCCCTCCCTTACCTGTACTGTCCAGCCATTATGTTTGCTTGCCTCCTTAAAGAATCCCCAAAAGGATGTTTTCCCTCAGAGAGCACATAGTAGAAAACACAGCCTAAAGAAAATACATCCACAGCACAAGTCTGCAAAACAAAAAAAAGAGGATTGAAACACAGCAAAATTCATGAAACAAAGCCATATCTAACAAATAGGGCAATGATAAATTTTGCAAAATTATACAAAGAATAATAATTTTTTGCAGAGGATTTTCTTTCCTCTCCTCAAGTTTCAAAGGTAAAGCTAATAATTAAAGAGAAACATTTAACTTTTGTTTTTATCTTCATTCCTACTGAGAATTATGCATGTTTTTCTCGATTCGTATGGAAAATAAAATCCCACAGACTTGTAGACAAATTATAATTTCATGATGCATACCAAGGAATACATGGCGCTACTCACAGAAACAACCATATTGAATAATCATTGGGCTTTTGAGGCCAAATTTCATTCAAATGTATTGCTATTCATCATCTTCTGCTCATGTAAGGTGCGATTCTACCCTTCCATAATAAATAATATAAGTAATTAGCAAGTAATAAATTAATTTATCACATAATCCTTCAAATCAACCAAAACTATTAACCCATTAACGGCCAAATCTTTTTTCTTTCCAAATTTTCTTTATTTATGTATTTCCTTTTTTAATACCTTGCCATACTGTTAGAAAAGTTTTTAAAAATTCTTTTAACAGTATATAAATAACGATGTGATGGGTCATTAAATGAGCACTACTGCAAAGAGGGTGAGATTATCGGTTCCAAAAGTGTCAATCCGATATTTTTCCTTTTATTTCAAATTTGGCTCGTATTCAGAAATATTGATTATTCAAACGATTTTAAAATTACTTCTTTTTTTCAGAATCATTCCCAAGGAAATGCCAATATCCCAAATCATCGACAAGGGCTTATAGCATTAAATAGCAGTGCCGAATCAAAATAATATCAATAACTTCAATATGAAATTTTACTAAGCACGAGGAAGTATACACTTTAAACCCAAAGTTAAACAAGGAGTGAAAAATTGTGACATGACTGGGACTTGAACCCACTTTCCAGGCAGGTGTTCCAACCACTAAACTGCCACAATTCCACTCCTGTTTAAGGAATCCTTGATGAACAAAATAGTGGCCATTTTAGAAAGCCTATTTAATCGAGTTAAATTAAATGAATGAGAAAACTTGAATTTTGTTATGGTATCGTATCAATCAGATGAAAATAATGTAATGGTACCAACGATTATATTGCAGTATTAGTAATTTAAATGGTACACAAGCAAAACAAAAAGCCCAAGGAAAAGTTTGGTTGCAGGAGCACCCTTCTAATTACTACATAGTACATTCAGAAATTCTGCAATAAAAAACAATTCATGAAGGATGACTAGCTGGTCCTGCATCACATATGTCATGAGAGTGAGTTTCCTATCATATATTTCCACACTCAATTCATTCTAATACACATCATATTAATCCCTGATACACGTCATTTTGGGAATGTAGTTACTTATTTGTACATCATATAGCATCATTGTATACAATGTTAACTCTTTCAGAAGTCTATAGCAAGGATGTAAAACTCCGCAAAAGATGGATCCAAGGCGAAGCAGAGTCATTGGTCATTGGATGTATCAATGTTATCGCTACAGTGAAAACTGTCTTTAGCGGAACCTGTATAAGGCGGAAACCTGTCTTATGCGGAAAAAAATTTGGTCCCGACATACGCTATGGAGTTTTAGTGTATTCTAACCTCGTTTTAAACGGAAACTGTCTAACGCAGAAACAGAAAAGAATTTTGTATGTTTGAACCTTTGTTAAGCGGAATACCTAGGTGAAAACCAGGAAGATGGGAAAGAGGATGGGAAAAGCGGAGCCAATAGGTCTGGCCCGGAGAGGGCATATGAAAGACGCGAAGAATTGAAAGTACGAAGTGTAGATTCGTCGGGCGTCTACTGCTTGTCTCTTTACGTAGGAAAAGGGTTGACTATTCCCACGTTAAGGTGGGTTTTCCAGGGGACGGCATTCGTCCGTTGCGATGAGCGGATAACATCAGGCGCCTTGCAGTGACAACTTCTTCAATACACACAAACTAACCAAAATGTTTTGCTAGGTGGCGGAATGAAATGACCGGCCGCGGGAAGAGCCGAGTTCTTTCAGAGGAGTCCATTTAGAGTGGAGGCATTCTCGGGTCTGAGACCATGGTTTCAACATTTCAAATCTTGCATTTGTCACAATGCCACATAACGTGCTATCATTGAAAGATAAGTTGGCATTAATTGAGAGTTTTGAACGAGAAAAACTATCCGTGACGCAGCTACAAGAGAGATTTAAGTGCGGCAAGACTCAGGTCTATGCAGCAATAAAGAAGGAGTTAAAGAAAGATTTTGAAAAAGGTAAAATAATTTCGAAAAGTTTTTGGAGATATTCTAAACAGAGGTGGCAAGTGACTTACAGGCACGAATATATTCACAGCCTTGTTACCTATTTTTCAGGTCACAGTTTACGGTCTAAAAGGAAAACTTCCTGCCAGAATAGTGAATTAAATAAATTAGTTATGGAGTAGTTTTTGCAAGATCTCGGAATATTCCTTTGTCTGGGCCAATAGTCCAAGAAAAAGCAAAGGAGTTTGTAGTGGCTTTAGGAAAACATGGCTTTAAAGCCTCGAATGGGTGGCTGGAGAGCTTTAAATGCAGGCATAATGTTGTGTCGAATAGTGTATCTGGTGAGTCAAACGACGTGGATATGACAATTGTGGAGGAAGGGAGAGACACAGTCCGAAGAAGAATTAGTGACTATCAACCCTGTGATGTGTACAATGGAGATGAAAAGGGATTATTTTTCAGAGCACTGCCATCTAAAACATTATGCCTAAAAGGAGAAATGTGCAAAGGTTTGTATGCAAATTCGACTCTTTGGTTTGAAAAATTATAAATTCTGGGTTTACTCATTTTAAGTTATGACATTTCCTTAATTTTTCAGGAGGGAAAGAGTCAAAGGAGCGTTTGACTATCTTCGTTTGCGGGAATATGGCAGGGGAATTGTTAACGCTGATGGTTATTGGAAAGTCAGCACGGCCTAGATGTTTTAAAAATGTAGATATTCAAAAAATTTCGGTCCTCTGGAAAAATAATAAAAAAGCATGGAACACCGCGTCAATAATGGAAGAGTGGTTGAATAATTTCAATTCGGATATGAAGAGAAAAGGAAGGAAATTTATTCTTTTCCTAGATAATGCAACCTGCCACCCAAAAGTCAATCAGACGAACGTGGAACTAGCATGGTTACCAGCAAACACGAGCAGTGTTACCCAGCCAATGGACCAGGGAGTAATTAGATCTCTGAAAGCAATGTATAGAAAGCACTTGATGCGATCTTTGCTGTCCTCAGTGGATTCCTCAAACACAGTGTCAGATGTGTCCAAGAAGCTAACGGTGCTAGATGCCATCAATTGGATACATCTGGCTATGAAGGAAATACAGTAGAACCTCGGTAATCCGGACGAATTCAGGCACATAGGCGTCCGGATTAGCGGGGTTTCCGGATTAGCGAGGTTTTCAAAAAATAACGTAAAAAACATTTTTTTTCAAAAATTATATTTTACAGATAATGTATATGATAATGTATATATTACAGAAGGTATTACAACATATAAAGTGAATGAATATTATCAGCGAGCAAAAAAGTCAGCTTTTTATTTTGCGCGACCGTTCTTATTTTTCAATCAAGTGCACGTGTCTCTAAAACGTCTAAAGAGCATAATTTAATGCGCTTCAAATTTTGCTCTACGACCCACTTTAATGATGTATTGAGTGCCGCCAAAGCCTCAGAATGAGAAATTTTGACGGAGTCCACAGGGTGGTGGTGGTCGTCGTCGTCGTCATCATCTTCTGCCGTTACTGTTCTGATAATTTCGTCACATTACTTCTCTCTCCATCACATCATTGCAGCCAATGTAGACATTTTTCAAATAGTATGCCCACCTCTCGTTTCTTGTTACTAATATGCGTGTTTATATGTTCACAAGAAGAAGTTGCGGGTTTGCATAACTCCCAATAGACCGTCCGGATTACCGAGGGTTCCGGATTAGCGAGTGTCCGGATTACCGGGGTTCTACTGTAAAGCGAACCACTGAGATATCATGTTTCGCTAAGGCTGGATCTATGCTAGAAGAAGACTCTAATATCGGTAAAAAATGTTATTATGCCTTGTTATTGAAAGTTTTCTTTATAATGCACATATTAACTTAAAATTCAAATTTTCAGATTCGACAATCGATCTTAATCAGCTACAAGACGTGATGGAAAGCAAAGTAGGTGCTGAAGAGTTCGTTAATTTCAACAACGATCATCCTGTTTGTAATAAAAGCGAGATACTGGTCAACCCCACAGAGAGTGAGTCGGACGAAGATTTAAGTTCATCAAATAATGACAACAAGAAAGAATCTTATAAAGAAATATTAAAAACTTTAAAAGATTTGGTTGATTCTAGTTTAAATAAAGGTAATTCAGATTTATATAATATTCTTAATGAAGCGATTGTGAACGTAGAAGATTCTATTGTACGTGAAAATAAGTTAAAACAATAAAAAATAACAGACTATGTTCGCATTTTGTAAATGAGATGTATTTTACATGTTTTATATTAAACAATATTATATAAAACATACATGATGATTTTATTTTTCACTCTACCAACCTATGAATGATTTTAGTCAAATATCTCAGACCTGTTCGAATCATACAGACGTGTTAAAATGAAGCTTCTCATTCATCACTGACGGCTGACCCCTGCATTAAGCGGAAAACTGTCTCATCCAGAAAAAAATCGTGGTCCCAATGAATTCCGCTAAAGACAAGTTTCACTGTATTATGAAAGTTGTTCCACCAATCGATAATTAATTACTTCAGGTAAATTTTTTTGAACATAAATTAGCATGTAAAGATTTTTTCATCAATAACAACATATAAATTTTTTTCACATAGGAACCTGACTATAAGGAAATATGATCTTTTATTTTTGTAATTGCAGAATGCAGTATGAGCATTGCACAGTGAAATCGCAAATGGTTTAAGTTTTTTGTTTAAATAATAAGAAAAATATTTAAAAAGTACATCCAAGGTTATTTTCCAATTAAGGCTTTTTTCTGGGTGGTAGCTAATTAACTTATCTAACTAACGAAAAAGAATTTCACTGATGACCAATTGAGCATTAATGGGTAAACAAAGAAAAATGTAAGGAAATAGATTTATTTACCTTTATAAGAGTCAACCACACTTGTAAAAGAAAGGATAAGGATAAGGTACTCACAGATTTATCGGAACTGTGACTTAATGACTTGAAATAAAATTGATAAACTGTTAAAACTATGACTTAAATTCTTCAGCTTCCTCTTCGATGCAGCCATTTTATTCTCTGATGATAGAATCCCATGAATCTCATGACTTATCCTGTCAACCAAGTGGTCATGCAATGCCCATTCAAAATTTCAATTCATGGAAAATTTTTGTTTTCTTTGAACACTCAGTTTGTAAGACTGGGTTTTTGTTAGCTGTCTGCTGGTTAAACCACCTAACTATTACTTAGTCTGAATAATTGCAAGTTGATGTCTTCATTTTTTTACCTTGATATGCAACTTTAATTCTGCAAATTCAATTATAATATCAACTATAATCAAGAGTCTACTGCATTTTTTAATTCAGCCGAATTTTTGATGTTCAGTATGTGACGCATTCAATTGAATACTTAGCTAATACATAAATAACAAAATCAGACTTAACTGTAAGCCTGCCGGAAAATTTCATCTGATATAAATGGTTTTTTGTTTCTTAGTAGAGGAGGTAATTTTAAAAACAATGGATGACGTCACTCCTAAGAAAGCTAAAGTAGATGATTTGTGCAATGGAGCTAACCAGTCTCACTCGAGTCAGTCATCTGATATTGGATTATTCATTTGATGATAGTAAAAAATCAGAATTCTCAAACTATTCTCAGAAGTATATTGAAGGACACGAGCACATTCTATTATTCCTGCAATAATGGAAAAAGAATGAAGAAAATGATTTTTTACGCATTAGATTTTATTCCTCATTTTAATGTCCTAGATTGATTTCACAACTAAAACGGAGATTCTGAGCAATCCATGGAAACTTTTTCTGTAATTATAAAATTTTTCATTCTTCGTTTTGTAATAAAAATTATAGTTTTTGAGAACTCTTTAACATTATTTTTGAGTTTAGTTATTTACTGAATTGAAAGATTCTCTTTTTGATAAAATATCTTAGCTATCAAATCTAATTACCTTCAGATTCCTGTAGCGAAATTCTGGCAGGGTGAATATAAACCTTGTGCAATAAGCTGTATATATAGTTCATATCATTATTTTTATACATTGATGGTGTTTTCTGGGAAGGCGACATTTCAATTAAATTCCAAAATCTGCTGATGACATAGTCTAATAACGAAAGATATTCTAATAAGCATGGGCGTGCCAATGTGGGGGATCTGATGAATGGATGTTACGTTTTATATCGCTTGATAAATAACCGTAAATATTTCTTTCCTTTTGCACTTGGAGTGACATAGTAAGTACCAGGCATGAATATACTAGTCCCTGTAAGGTAGGCATTTTTCCTTTTCTCGGCAGCCTTGGACCCCCTCATTGGCAAATCCTAGCTGTGCCATTGGGAGGAATATATACTCAAGTGATAAAAAGCCTTCATAAAACATAAGAAGAGTACGAACCTCCTAGAATTGCAGTTGCATAGAGCAAGAGAAAATCTCAGATAAAAGGAGATCCCATAGGGGTTACACGACTATAGGTCAACAGCAATTAGGTCGACGACAAAAGGTCGATGTCAATAGGTCGCCGTGCCAAAAGGTCGGTAGCCAAATAGGTCGACAGTAAATGGGTCCCCGTGGAAAAAGGTCGAAATTATTATTATTAAATATAATAATATAATTATTATTAAATATAATAATATAATTATTATTAAATATAATAATTATTAAAAGGTCGAAATATATTTTTACCCAACATGCTACAATCATGTTGTATATAACATCATTATGAAATGTTGTAATTGAAAATCATATGTTCGCGTAAATATGTCGCAATAACCAGAAAATTGGTTAAATATGATATGACTCCTAAACAGTGTTTGATATCGAAATTTTTTCTAATAAAATTTATAGATAATTAAACTTTTTGTAACTTTTGTATATAATTGTATATTATATGTATCTAAAATTGTATATTTTGTATGGTGACCTATTTTTTGTCGACCATTTTGTATGCCAACCTATTTGCTGTTGACCTTTTTGTATGGCGACCTATTTGCTGTCGACCTCTTTCCACGTCGACCCTTTTGCTATCCACCTTTTGGCACGGCGACCTATTATCGTTGACCTTTTGTCGTTGACCTAATTGCTATCGACCTTAAGTCGTGATACCCCCATAGGATTTTGGATTAACCCTTCAAGGACGAGAATTATTTTTTTTTTTAAATTACCCTAATTTTAGTATATTGGTATTCAGATGACCTAAATTAACAACAGAAAATTGTTTAAAAAAAGTTAACAATAATAGGTTCGTTGCAAATGCCCGTTCCCATATGGGCACGTCAGTCCTTCCCGCTACTACTATTATGCGTGCCATGATGAAATTTAAAAAAAGCATTTTATTGAAAAAAATCATATTTATTTCAAAAAAATATTGTATGAAATGGTTTTTCTTGGAAGATATAAGTATTTGTTTTATAATTATCTTGTTAAGTACTTTGTAAAACATTTAACACAGAGCCCAACATCGCACTTATTACGCATTGTTCTCCCACAACTCTCGCACTCTTCATATGCGCAGCGTTTTCCCTTGTTCTGCGGTATGTCACCAATTACACCGATTAATTGATCATTGATCATACTCTTGCGTGGAGCCAGTTTTTGATGTGGAAGCCTTGCTGAGTCGTCCACCGGGTGCTTTCTATTCCGTCTTGTACCGAATAAAGTAAACCTGAGCAATCTCCCGTCTAAACTCTAATTTTGTCCTTGGATCTGGGGATTCCCTTTTATTATTATTATTATTCGATTTTCTGAGTTGTAAATAATTTATATAAATCATATCTTACCAATATGCAGTGAATTTACATGAATTTGGTCAGTTCCACCCATATGCTTATCATACTGGGATATGGAGTAGGGTTATGGAAGCTGAATAATTTTCTTTTGTTTCCTATAAAACCTTTTAGCTTTCATCAACGGCGTAACTCCATACGCTGTTGAAGCTGCCACAATTACCAAATTGTCCAGCCATTTAGTGATTCCTATTCCTTCACATGTAGAAATAGCTGTGATGCTCTTTCCACTCTCCTCCTTTTTTAGATCATTTTTTGGTGGTAGCGGACAATCTTTCGGAATCCGGTTCTTTCTGATTCTCCCAGTTCCATTGTAGCCACATCCTTTCAAATGTGGCAATAAATTCTTTCGTATAAATTATATATTGAGCTAAATAAATTAATGCTATTATATTATTTCACATACCACTTCAAATTATAATAACCGAATCTTATCGATTTACCTCTACTACATCGCTTGCAGCTGTGTCTTCCGTAGTATCTTATCATCTCTTCTTCACAATCTAAGAAGTGGGAAGGCATCAAATGCTGCAAACATCTCTGTATAATCCTTTTCATCGTAGGCCAGACTTTGTAGAACCCATCGCTTGACTGTCTAACTTAGTATTATCCGCTAAGTGTAAACATTTCATTATTTGGATGAATCAGTCCCTCCTCATCGCTCTACTAACCAATTCAATATGTACATCCTTTTTCGCGTCCCAGTAATATTTTTTTCCAGGAGAATGTTGTACCCGGATACAATCAAAATGCCAATGACGGCTCGCATCTCCTCTGCTGTAATTTGTGGACTGGGGCAATTAAAAAATCGGGCGTAATTCTCACTTTGTTCCAGTATGAATGCGACGAAATCGTCATCGATGAAGAGCTCTAGCAATTAGATGCAGCTAAGTTTAGAGTATGAAAAGGAATCTGCTTCAGAAAAACTTCAATGCTGCCTTTTATCCATTTTCTCCGCACAGATTTTTATGCCCCATCGTCTTCTCCAGCACCGATACTTTCGTTGGTTGCCAACCGAATTTCGGCTTGTGCCCTCATTTGCTTGCCAGTAAAATTGTCAACCAATTTTCCTCATCTTCATCAGCCGATGCTTCATCAGTTCGCCCATTTTCTTCTGTTGGAGAAATGAAGACATCCGTAACATCTACCTCACTCTCTTCATCCTCAGCAAGGATTCGGAGAGCCTCCTTCAGTGAAGTCGACTCATGAAAACTTACGTTTTTCCTGAATAGAAACTATAACACCTCTAATGATATCATTTTTATGTGAAGCTAATAAAATTTGAAAGGATTTGTATATCTAGTACAATAATCATTTGCTAATATATGTTGTTGCCTCTTCTACTATATAAATTTAGGTTTTCTGATATTTAGTTCATAAATATGCATAATAATTGCCATAGTCTTCTTGTCACAACTTAAAACTAAAATAATTCTTAACTTAACTACACCAAAAATAATGTATTATGTCGCAAAATATTCTTTTATATACTATATATAGCTTTCCTTGACAGCCATTGGCAAGAAAATCGCGTAGTAGTGGGAAGGCCTGACGTGCCCATATGGGAACGCAGCAATAAACAAAGTTATAACAACAACAAATAACCTCAAACTCTGCTCTTTTTAATTTCTTTCGATGATTAGAACATCATACTAAAGGTATACAAGCAAAAGACTAATTTAAATTAAAAACAGTAAAACTTATAAAAATTAGTTGCCAGAAGGATCCATCTCAAAATTTCCCTGTTTTTCGAAAAATCACAAGAAATATTTCCCTTGACTTAAATGCACCAAAACTCAAATGAAACTAAGCTTTGGACCCTCTTAGCTCACAAAATATCGTTTACTGACCATTTTATGACACTCAAGATATTGTTTAGCTACCTAGAGAACCCAGCTGCAGTCCGTTCCTAATGGGAACGTCAGTCCTTTAAGGGTTAAGGAAATCTCCCAAGACAAAGAAATCATCATCATCTGCAATCCTTTCAGGACATATAATAAAATACTATTACTGATAGATCGATAATAATCACAATTTAAAAATATTGTATATAAAATAAATAAATATAGCAAACAATATTCATCCAAAATCAAACAAATTTCTTTATCTTCGATATGTAATTGGATACAATATAAACCATCGTAAAGATCTGAAGTTATTTTAAGATGCTAATGCAAAATTTATTGATTATGATTATAATCATCAATACAATGATATTTTATAAACTATAAAATAAACTGTTGTAATTCCAAAGAATGAATTCTGAATGAGGGAACAAGGACAGGAATGACATATGTATGTATAGTCAAGTGTCTTAAACGCAATTATAAACAGAGAAAAACAGTGACATGACTGGGACACAAACCCACTTTCCAGGCAGATTGGTTAAAAGTTCATAAAAGGAACGATAATTTACTGATATTTGCAAAAATGACAAAAGACTAAGAAGAAAGCTGCTCACTAAATGGAATAGCGCTCTAAAAAGGAGAATTTGAATCAGCTTTGTTTTAACTTTCAAACTGGACATTATTATTTGAATGATCAAAGGCTATCCTACATTGCAGAGATGATTTCATTGTAGTGCAAGGATTTTATTGTGGCAATTCTCTATGCAATACTACCAACCTAATAAACTATTTAGGCTTTTGTAATGCACTTACAGTTCTGTGTAGACCAGTGATAGGGTGGAAAGCCATCATTTCTGGAGCAATCCATCCGTCTGTGCCTGCAACTCCTGACCTTCTGGAAAATGACATACGACCAACTTTCAGCTTCTTGCAAAGCCCAAAGTCTGAGATCATCACCCTGATATTCCCATTGGCATTACTTGGTTGGGATAGTAACACATTGTGTGGTTTGATATCTCGGTGAACTATAAAAAAAGTTCATACTGAAGCTTTAGAAAAGTACTCAATTTTAAGTGTCAAACTAACATGTCTGAGTACGCCTTTAAGTACAAAATATAAATCAGAAAAAGAAAAATTAATTTACAAACAGTATCTGAGAAGATGTAGTCTAATGTAAGGTTAGAAATATACAAAATCTCTTCCATGGAGAATGACAGTCAATATATTGAAAACAACATAATGAACATTTCATATAAAATTTTTTGCAACTTGATAACTGCATACATTAGTATAAATGGAGGAAAATTTAAAAAAATTGAACTAAAAATAGGAATTTCTTAAATATTAAAGAAATATTATGAAATCAACCAATAGCAATAACATAATAACGATCCAAAAGATCATTTACTGAATCATTTTTACTTATGCCCTGGAAATGAAAGAAATTCAATAGCTGGAAAGTTGGAAGTATTTAAATAAGTGGTATTGAGAGCCCAAAAGAATAATTCCATACCAGACATGGTACAGATGTTTTATATTTGCTCAGGCAAATTAAATTGGGAGCAGCGTATATGCTAAGACTATTGGGAAGTTCCTTCCACTGATACCTTATTTCCTATGGAAAGTATCTTGAAGGTCAAACCTATTTTTTCCCTAAAATGTAATGCTCCAAAATTAAGCTACAGTCTTTGAAGAGTACTAACGTCATTGTTAAAAGTAAAGCGAGGTACGAATGCTGCGTATCCAACCGACTGCCCAACTTTTCATGCAGATGTTTGCTGTTTGGTAGACGACCAGCTGAACACATTTTAAGGCAACAAAACTGAATTCAAGTACCTATATCCAATGAATGTAAGTGCTGCAAGCCTGAAGTTGCTTGTTCAAGAATATGCAAAGGATGAATCTTCAGCTCTGAGCTGATGGAGTCATTTTCCACAAAATCTTTGAGAGTGGCTCGACACAGCTCCAATGCAATGTACCTAAATTGTCGATCCTGCTCCATGCAAAAATATCTGGAACAAAATAAATTTCAGCAATTAATTTTTGGAAACATTTATTTTTAGCAAGCAATATCCTTTCCTTTTATTCCTTTTTCGTTACATTAATTTTAAAATTTTTACTGAACATAGGGCAAACAGATATAAAATACTGATTCAATTAGTTAATTTAAGCCTTCATTTCTTGACAACAATTTCTATGCCAAGAGTTTGACAAATTGATGATGCCAATATGAGATATATTATTTCACAATTAAAACTGAAGAGTGACAATCTTTGTCACAACATATTTGTCCATTATATATAATTTCTTTCTATTTAACCACATAGAAATAAACGTATTATAAATCATAAGATTTTATTTGATTAGTAACACTTTAATTATTTTAACAAAGTATGCGTTTTCTCGCCCTTAACAAAAGCTCAATTAAACCACAACAACCTGCAACAAACGGTACACAAAATGCAAAAAAAAGTTACCACCTTCGACGCAAAAAGCATAACTCGAGAAGAGTGAGCCTTTAAGATTCTCTGTTTTGAGCGTGCTTTTTGTCTTCCTCTAGCACATTTTGAAGGCTTTTGCGATGTTTTAATTTTTATAGATACTCACTAAAAGTCAATGCATTTGCTGCTGTAGAAGCGGTTTTGTATTATGAAAGAATTAAATTCGTATTTCATTAAATCAGCTTAATCTCATGTGTAATTCGCTCTTCCTCATAAAATATTGGACATGAATAACTTTGGATGCTCATATTTCCTCCTAACATAAAATTTTCCATCAATGCAGATTAAGAATGAAATTGGTTATTTCAGTTAATGCTCCACGTGCCAGCAGGAACAACGTTTTCACATAAAAAGTATGCTTAATTGTGATATGATAATTAAGAGAATACGAACTACTGTAAATTAGGTCAACAGAAGAAGGGAAAATTAGAAAAAAATGTTATAAGAATAAAAATGGAGAAGTAATAAGATAATACCTGCTATTACAGTTAACAATGAATTATAGTGGAACTCAAAGAGGAAATAAAGGGCTTGTTTTCATTGAAAACAGATTTGTGAAAGTGGCCAAGTTGTTTGGGTGCCATTTACATAAGCAGGGAATTTTTATTTAAGTAATTTACATAGAAGAGCACTTTATAATATGAATAATACGATACCAATATAGGCCATCGACCTCGATTTAATCTCGTAATACTCTTTTTACCATCTGGCTGCGAAAATCACTTTCGTTGAGAAAAAGGGTCATGTCGACACCTATTACGTCATTTAAATCACAGCTAAGGGATGTCTCAAAAAATGATTGACTTTACAGAGTTATATTCTCAAAATATACCCAGTGGAGGGCTACGATCATTTTGGACTCACTGCTATCAAACCTGTAGTCTCTTAATGAAACACTTTATATTCGCACAAGCGAAAATTTCTTTTGAATAATTGGTGGTAATATAATATCTGCTTTGTCCAATGTATACCCCATCACATTCTAAACATTCGAATTTATACACGCCTGACATTTTTAAAGGATCTATTTTGTCTTTATTATTACAAAAAATTTTGTAAATTAAGGGGTATTTTGAAGGAGGGCTTCAAATATGTTTTTGGGAACAAATTCACAATTTTAATGGACAGATTGTTGATATAATGTTTAGAACGTGATGGGGTATACATTGGACAAAATGGGAGTAATTTCATCACCAGAGCAAAAGAACATTTTAGATGTTTTTTAAATAAATCCAATGCTTCTAATTTTGTGAAAAACCTCTTGGAGGCCATGAGGGAGATTCTAGCAAACAAAGGAACAAATTCTGCAAATTTCACTATTCTAAACTAGCACTTTTTTCCCTCCCACTAATCCATTCTCTCCTTCCCTCCAAAGACCAGTACCTATTCACTGAAGATTCCTCCCTACCTACATCCTCTCTTTTTCCCCTTCACTGCCTTTACGACCATATAAATATGCTTCTTATTTTGTTACCCTTACCTGAAGATGACGATAATTCGCTGAAAATAAACTGTGGAAGAAGTACTCGCTCCATTTATTTTCTATAACTCTCCATAGCCAAAAATTGATATGCTCCAGCTAACATAACTAAAACGGGAACAATCAAACCTCTCTTAGCAACTCTGATCTTTGCTTTGAAAGAATCAGAGCTTGTGGACATTATTCAGTTTATTAGAGTACATAAACTCAGACTGAAAACTTGTCTTGAAAAGCATCAGAACTTGAATGCATTTGTACGATAATTCCGCATGTGTGCAACGGTATAAAGGTAAGGATAAGGGTATCTTAAGATAGAGATATTCTAGGAGAATGACTGATTTACAATAATGTTTTAAAGTACTGTTAAAATTGGGAGGTCTACCTTATAGGTCTAGGATAACTGGTTGCGAGAAACAAGTTGCTGGACAATATTTTCTAAGACAATTTGCCAATTTTCCATGATTAATATTTATGTATAACATTTTATCTACAAATGTAACTTCTTATAGAATTCAAAATTGTTCTAGGTGCCTTTTAGCTGCTGCTAGGAATCCAGGAAATCCAACCCAACCTGACCTACAACCCTTGCAAAGAACTAGTAATTTCAGCTAGCTTTAAATATAATTTAACCCAGGAACAGCATGGTCTTATGTAATTTTTTTCTTAAACAGATTTTTAATATACATCTTGTAGCAGAGCAAGAACTTTCTGATCATTTTGATAAGTGCATCAAAAAATAAAATAAAAACTACCTTAATGCATTTTAAATGACAGATTTTTGCATTGTCCTAGTTTCAAACTCAAGATTTTTTTCCGAGAACGTCATTAATATTTTCGATAGATCATGACCATATATATATCTATCTATAATATATAGACGCTTCTCCGGATATACCTATATATATATTCATATATATACACATTCATAGGGGATCAAAATTCTAACCATGTTCCACAAGAGCCACTGCCTTGAAATTTTTACGACGTTAAGGCCATGACGTGTAACCTCCAGAAAATAGCCGACTTTGAACCTCGGTGTCATGGGTTTGATTCCACAAGGCCCCAAAGTCGCAATTTTCCCCATAAGAATACATGGCAGGGATTTTCGAAATATTTTTTGGGGCACTTCCCGGAAAGGTAGAGAGTTGAAATTCAAGGGACCGCTAGAAGCCGTGCATATCCAACGAAAATCAATAAGACATCTTCGAATATTGTTCATGGTTCGATGGTAGGTCGGGGCAAAAATCGGCCGTTTAAAATGCAATGTGGCGATTTTTAACATTTTTTTCGGACCCCATTCCGAATGCATGGAAACTTGAAACTCGGCATGTGAATAGATATCATGAATATACTTCATAATCAAATTTTACATGTTCGCTAATGGTCCTTGGTTCGATCCCAGAGGGCCATTAGCACTTCTCAATGCATTTCTTACGGAGATAACGGAAACAAAATTTAGGTACTTCCCGGCAAGCTATCGACATCAAACTTAGCACGATACAAGAACAAGTCTTTACAAATCAAACTGTGCATTCACAGCTATCAATGTGTCCTAGGTTCGACACCAGGTGTCTCTGCAATCAGAAGTTGATCCGATTTTTAGGAATTATTTTGAAACCTTTCCCAATAATATTGAAACTTGAAATTCGGCATATAGATAGAGATCATATATACATTTCATGAACATATTTTAGATTTCATAGATAGTCCTTGGTTCGAATCCAGAGAGCCATTTACATTCGTGAAAAGTAGGACGTCGTTTCAGGATGTTGCAGCCATTATTTCTGCTTGAATTTTCACACATAGTTAGACATGGAAATCTTCTATTGTAGTGCATAGTAAGATCACGAGGAAGGCCCGGGTTCGATGCCAGACGATGAAATTTCAGCGAATTTTAAGAATATTTTCGATCCTTTCTTTTTTGTTTTGAGGACCGTCCCGATATGATGCCGATAACAAATAAGTATTGCCGATCTGCTTGCAGTATGCAAGCAACATTTTACTCGTATATATATATATAGGGGATTAAAAGTCTAACTATGTTCTACAAGTGCCACCGACTTGAAATTTTTACGACGTTATGGCCATGACGTGTAACCTCCAGGAAAAAGCCGACTTTGAACCTCGGTGTCATGGGTTCGATTCCAGAAGGCCCCAAAGTCGCGATTTTCCCCATAAGAATACATGATGGGGATTTTCGAAATTTTTTTTGAGTCACTTCCTGGAAAAGGAGAGAGTTGAAATTCGAGGGATCGCTAGAAGCCGTGAATAACCAACGAAAATGAATAAGACATCGCCAAATATGGTCCATGGTTCGATGCTAGGTCGGGGCAAAAATCGGCTGTTTAAAACTCATTGCGGCGATTTTGAAGATTTTTTTTGGATCCTTTCCCGATATCATGGATACTTGAAACTTGGCACTTGGATAGATATCATAAATACATTTCATAATCAAATTTTATATGTTCGCTGATGGTCCTTGGTTCGATCCCAGAGGGTCATTTGCACTTCTCAATGCATTTCTTACGGTGATAACGGAAACAAAATTTAAGTACTTCCCGGCATGCTATCGACTTTAAACTTTGCGTAAAATAACATTAAGTTCTTACAAATCAAACTGTTTATTCACAGCTTACCATATTTACTGGGTTCGACACCAAGTGTCTCTGCAATCAGGATCTGATTGCAGGATCTGATTGATCTGATTTTTAGGAATTATTTTGAAACCTTTCCAAATAATATAGAAACTTGAAATTCGGAATATCGATACAGATCATAAATAACTTTAAGAAACATTTTTTAGATTTCCAGGATCGTCCTTGGTTCGAATCCAGAGAGCCATTTACATTCGTGAAAAGTAGAATGTCGTTTGACGCAGTTGCAGCCAATATTTCCTCTTGAATTTTCACACATTTTTAGAGATGATCATCTTCTATTGTGCTGCATAGTAAGTTCACCAGGAAGACCCGGGTTCGATGCCAGACGATTAAATAGAAGCGAATTTTAAGAATATTTTCAATCCCTTATTCTTCCTTATAAGGTCCGTCCCGATATGATCCCAATATGAAATTAGTGTTGTCGATCTGCTTGCAGTATGCAAGCAACATTTTACTCGTAAGGAATATAAGGGAAAAGTAGGACGTGGTTTGAGGCAGTTGCAGTTAATATTTCTGCTTGAATTTTCACACATAGTTAGAGATGGTGATCTTCTATGGTGCTGCATAGTAAGTATCACTGGGAAGACCCGGGTTTGATGCCAGACGAATAAATTGCAGCGGAAATTAAGAATATTTTCAATCTTTTTTTTTCTTTTGAGGACTCACTCTATGTGATGCTGACAAAAAATTTGTGTTATCGATGTGCTTGCAGTATGCAAGCAACATTTAACTTGTACATATATGAGCTCCTTTAGTTTTGATTCTCTACCTATCCAGGAAGTATCTTTTAAAAATACTTGAAAATCAAAGCAATGCATTTAGATGGGAAAAATCGCGACTTTGGGGCCCTCTGGAATCGAACCTATGACACTGAGGTTCAAAATCGCATTTTTTCTGGCGGTTACACATTAAGGTCAATACGTCGTAAATATTTCATGTCAATGACACTTATGGTTTAGCCTGTAAATTAGTATCCTATCTATCTGTCTATCTATATATATATAGATGAATGAATCCGGAGCAGCATTTATACATAATAGATATATATAATGTATAGTAAATAATATTATAGTGATATTTGTGGGGTATATAAAAATAAATAAATAAATATAACCCTATAGCCAGTTGTCCACACAGCCAGTTTCTTTCAACCAGTCGGAGGCAGCCAGATGTCCACTACCTGATATACCGCAGGATACCTTATTAGCAATGATTACAATATGCAGATAAGGGGGTCCAAGAAAAATTATGGCCTATTTTAGTGGCAGTGATTGTGTGAGTGATTTACGTCAAAGAAAATGATTAAAAAAACAAAGGCATTGCCTAAAAAAGACATTTTCAATACCATATTGAAATGAATCTAAAATAACAAAAAATGGGCTGTCACATACAAATATGTCACACAACAAGACAATAAAATTGGATATCCTGAATCTTTTAGCAGCAAATACTAAAAGCTATCAATTATCCTATCAAAAGATCCCAGGGAGGTGCAAAAAACACACAATACGAGGGAGTGAAAGACAAGAATAACTCAGCCAAAAATTCGACTCAACTTAATATAAAATAGTAGGTAAGAAATCGCTGAGAGGAAATGAGGAAGTTAATTATCACAAACCATTTTTACCAAATGTCAGACAACACTTCTAGGAGACAAAATTTTAAGTAACTTGTTCATCATAATTGAAAATAAATGCAATTTAACCTCAAAATTAAGTAGTGAACTGTTACTCAAAGTTTAAGCCATGGAAAAGTTAAACGCAGATGGTACATTTTATACAACCAGCTCCTGTTCACTTTCATCAAGTTCTTATGAATCTGGAAAATATCTGTGGGAAAGCAAAATCAAAAGTAGTACTCCATTCAAGTCTTCAAGAGCAGTTACTACAAAAGTAAAACATCTCACCTGATAACATTAGCATGTTCATCAGATTCTCTCAGCAAAGCAACTTCCCTGTCTGCAAAAGTGAAGCATTCCGGAAGGATCCTCTTGACAGCCACTGCTCGATTGTCAAATTCTCCTCTGCAAACATTTGAAAGCAAATGGATTGGAAAAAAGCACTTTATTATTATGTGCTAGCTAAAACATTTATGATGCGTTATTATTAAAATAGAAACTCTGAGGAAATAGATCACAAAAATGAAGGAGAACTAAAAGTTAAAATATAATGTTAAAATTGGAATGGATACAATGGTAAATTTGACTCTTCTAATACTAATTACAATACTGAGAATGGACAAAGGAAGAAATAAGTCTTCCTTTATCTTTTACCTAGAATACTATAGACCTAGCCAATAAACAATTTCTAATTGTAAAAGGAAATCAAAATGTGTATCATAGGAAATATGATAACCAGCAGAGATAGAAATTGGAAAGTCATAACTTCAAAGTGATGGCAATATAACAAAAAAATAACAAACAGCAACTAATTTATAATATTAGCCACTTAGTAGACTGAAATATTTCTTTCTTTTTAAATAAGTTAAAACATATCCCAGGAAGGAAGGAAACTGTATCACTAACAAGACAAGAAAGAAATCATACATTCAACAATGTGTGAGAAAGTAAAAATAAAGAAACCAAGAATTAACTAAAAGATATATCTAAAATTCTGCAAGAAATACGTAAATTATGAGAAACCTAAAGGTAATTAAGGAAGAATGACTTCCAACTACTGAGTAGTTTAAATTATTTATTATTTTTTGTAATATTAATAAGTCTATATTCAGAGACCATTTCTCCTTTGATTCATTATGCTGCAATTTTCCCAAATTATTCTCTAAACAGAAGGTGAACTTGTCTTCACTAATTGCATTGGTCTGCATTATCAAAGAGAATTAATGCACAGGAAAGTAACAAATAATGTAAAGGAAACTGATTTCCATTCAGCTCCCTTACATGGCCAATATTTCTTCCATTTGTGAACTAAAGATGCACTCTTGGAAAACTGCAAGTTTAGCAATGAGCAAATGTTGGGACTTCAGAAAATGTGGGGAAAGTGGATGGAAAACATGTGAAAGGAAAGACGAATATAAGACTGGGAATGGAAACTACATTAAAAAACTGAAAAATCGCCAAAATGCATTTCAAATAGGAGAATATTTGCCATGGCCTAGCATAGAATCAAGGATAATCTTCGAGAGTGTGTTTGTAGTTTTCGTTGGATATGCACGGCTTCAAGTGATCTCTCGAATTTCAACTCTCTTATTTGCCAGGAAGTGCATAAAAAAAATTTCCGAAAATCCTATGAAGCCATTCTCGTCTGCTGGCCCATGTTAAAAAGCCATATGCCCCTATTTCCCATAACCACTCTTCACCTATAAGGCGTCGTCTAAAGGGGTTCATTTCAAAAAGTGAACCTCGCGCGAAGTCATGCTAGTTGGAACCAAAAGCGGCAGGAATCGCGACTCAACGAAAGAAAAGTTAGGCCCAGTGATTGATGTCAAGGATATTTGGGTCATGGTAAGAACATTGGTATCTATTATATATAGATGCTTCTCCGGATTCATTCATATATACGAGTACGAAATGTAGCTTGCATACTGCAAGCAGATCAGCAACACTAATTTCATATCGGGACGGTCCTAAAAAGAAAAAAAAAGGATTGAAAATATTTCTAAAATTCGCTGCAATTTATTCGTTCAACATCAAACCTGGGTCTTCCTGGTAAACTTACTATGCAGCACAACAGAATTCCACCATATCTGTGTGTGAAAATTCAAGCAGAAATATTGGGTGCAACTGATTCAAACGACATCCTACTTTTCACATATGTTCCTTAGGTGAGAAATGATAATGTGCTCTGGCATCGAACCCAGGAAAAGCATGGTCTCATATAATTTTTTTCATAAATCAAATTTTAATATATATCTTCTAGCTAAGCAAGAACTTCCTATCGTTACCATGAATGCATAAAAAAATAATGAAAATCATCTGCAATGTATTTTATATGGGGGATATATTTACCACCCAGCATCGAACCCGGGACTTTCTGGCAGATCTTTCTATGTAGCACAATGGAATAACACTATCTCTAACTATGTGTGAAAATTCAAGCAAAAATTTTCACTGCAACTGCCTCAAACGACGTTGTATTTTTCACATATATTCTTCATGTGAGAAACTGTAATGTGCTCTGGCATCGAACCCAGGAACAGCATGGTCTTATCTAAATTTTTTTCTTGAACCGAGTCTTAATATGCATCTTTTATCTAAGCAAGAACTTCCTATTATTTCAATAACTGCATCAAAATAAATAATGAAAACTACCTCAATGTATTTTAATGGGGGAAATATATTTACCGCCTGGCTTCGAACCCAGATCTTTCTGGTAATACTTTCAATGCAGCAGAACAGAAGATAACCACCCCGAACAATATGTAAAAATTCAAGCAGAAATATTGGCTGCAACTGCCTCAAATGAGGTCCTACTTTTCCCTTATAAGAGAAATTTTAATGTGCTCTGGCATCGAACCAAGGAATAGTACAGTGTTATCTATTTTTTTTTTTTTAATTTTTAATATACATATTCCATATAAGCAAGAACTTCCTATCATTATGATAAGTGTATCAAAATATATAATGAAAAACTACCTCAATGTATTTTAAAGGGCAGATTTTTGCACCGTCCAAGTATCGAACCCAGGATGTTTTCCTTAAAAATCATTACTATTTTTGATAGATCCTGACCATATATATAGGCTCCTTGAGTTTCGATTCTCTACCTATCTGGGAAGTATTTTTTTTTAATTCCCGAAAATCAACGCAATGCATTTAAACGGGAAAAATCAGGACTTTGGGGCCCTCTGGAATCAAACCCATGACACTGATGTTCATAATTGCAATTGTTTGGAGGTTACACATTATGGCCAATATGTCGTAAAAATTTCATTCAAATGATGCTTCTGGTTTAGGCTGTGAATTTGTATCCTCTCTATCTATTATATATAGATGCTTCTCCGGATTCATTCATATACAGTAGAAGTCCGTTATAACGAGTACGGCATATAGCGAGAGTTGCGTTATAGCGAGTGATTCATTGGACGTTGTCCATCTCACAGCAAAAAGGATAGGGAGTTACTTCCATTATAACGAGTGATCAAAATCTGAGGTATCGTTATAACGAGTGTCACGGTCCTATATTCACCTTGCAGGTGGCATATCTCGTAATCGAAGACGGCTCACGATTTTCACTATCCCCTTTGTCCCTCACGTCTCCTATATCTTATCCCCTTGTATCTTGTTTTTTTTCGATGATAATCCCACAGTCAGCAGGTTGAATCGAGTTTCCATTTTATTGGCATCCACCTGTGGGATTTGTTTTCACTCGAAACTTGGCACCAAACCGTCTAATGGAAGGGATATAAGAGATATAAGCAGCGCTGTTTCGGATTTACAGGGTAACCTCTCCCTCACGCCGATTCATTAGTTATGAAGCGTGTGTATGAAAAATATCTTGAGAATGAAATTTGATATGAATTGGGGGTTCCACATGATGGCCATCGCTCTTCCATCAGTCGATCATTAGACATGAGTCCGTTCAGAGCTTTCCAATAACTGAGTTTCTAGTGTGACAGTTCTGTGATGGAGAGCAAAAGAAAGGCTTTAGATTTAGCAAAGAAATTTGAAATTGTGCGAAAGAGAAACCGCGAGTAAATCTGAAATCGGCAGACGGTATGGCATGTCATCGTCGACTTTATTTATGATTTTAAAGAACAAAGAAAAAATTAAGTTTGCATTCATGATGCAAAACACTCCAGGAGGGTGCAAAAAACTACGGCCAACGGATAATACGGAGTTGGAGTCCATTCTATTAGAATGGTTCACTAAGCAGCTATCTCTAGGAATTCCAATAAGCGGAACAACGATAAAAGCGAAAGCTGAAGAGCTTGCCCTTCGCATGAAACTGGACAATTTCCGTAGCACGGATGATTGGCTAAACCGATTTAAAGGAAGAAGAGATCATTCCACATAATTAGCGGTGAATCTAGTTAAGTAAATGAGCAAGCGGCACATAATTGGCTTCCAATTCTCAAGTCAATCCTCGAAAAATACGAAGAAAAGGTAAGTAATGCAAAAAGCAAATTATCGTTTAAATACTATAAATTGTAAGATAGGCCATGTATTTAGTGTGACAAACTGTTATTAATCTCCACGTAATTAGGGCATATACAAAGTGGATGAGACAGCACTGTTTTACAATTTACTGCCGGAAAAAACCTTGGCTGTTAAGGGTGACCGCTGCTAAGGTGGAAAAAGGAGTAAGGAGAGGCCTACAGTTCTCCTCTACACGAACATGACTGGATGTGATAAATAATTATTGGAAAATCCGTGCGTCCCCGAGCTTTTTGTGGCAAGCAAAATATTCCCTGTACTTCCGAGTCCAACGCCAAAGCATGGATGACAGGACAAATTTTTACGCTGTGGCTAAAGGCTTTTGATGCCAAAATTGGAGGGAGAAATAGAAAAATTGTGCTGTTCATGGATCGCTGTCCGGCCCACCCCGTCATTAAATCGACGAACATAGAGCTTGTGTTCTTTCCCCCTAACTGCACAAGTGTGTTGCAGCCATTAGATCAGGGCATTATTCGAGCTACAAAGCGCCATTTTAGATCACACCTCGTTAATACGTTAATGAAGAAGTTAATGTCAAAAGAAACCCGCATCAAATGGAATGTCCTGGAGGCAATCCATGGGTTTGCATTGGCCTGGGGAAAATATCACCCGAAAGTGTGAAAGTGTCGATGGATCTGCTGAGCTGAATTCGGAGTTAGTGCCCAGATGCTGAAGAAATGTGTCCATTAGAGTATAGGAGAAGGAATTCTGCTCTCACCAGCTGCGAATTGCCGGCACCGGAGAAAAACTCGCGTCTAACGAGCATGACTCCAACTACTTACACTACTGGAAAGCCATGTTTAATTATTAAGCTAAATCACTAAATCCTTACTAATACGATTATCTAATGATATATTATTACTTTCGACGATAATTTAGCAATGATGATCCACATTTTATGTTAGAGGACGCACTTTGGTTATGGTTTATGAGTCAATGATATAATATTTTTGACGCGAACGTACTCTGTTACGCATTCTGAAGCATTTGCATAGGAATTAAAAATCATACAGTTCCATTCGGACACATTTACTGACCTTGGATTCAAGAAGACAGACTTAATTAGACTTACTGTTAGAAATCGGCTATAACGAGTATTGCGTTATAACGAGCACTTTTCCGATTTTTGTCAGCTCTCGTTATAACGGACTTCTACTGTATATAGCTATACGAGTAAAATGTACCTTGCATACTGCAAGCAGATCGGCAACAATAATTTCATATCGGCATCATAGTGGGACGTTGCTCAAAAGAAAAAAAAAGGAATCAAAATATTCATAAAATTTGCTGCAATTTAATCGTCTGGCATCGAACCAGGGTCTTTCGGGTAATACTTCTATGCAGCACAACAGAAGATCACCATCTCTAACTATGTGTGAAAATTCAAACAAAAATATTGGCTGCAACTGCCTCAAACAACGTCCTACTTTTTCCTTATATTCCTTATGTGAGAAATTTTAATGTGCTCTGGAATCGAACCCAGGAATAGTATGGTACTATCTAATTTTTTTTCTTAAACCAATTCTTACCATACATCTTCTATCCTAGCACGAGCTTCCTATCATTTCGATAAGTGCATCAAAAAAAATAATGAAAAACTACTACCATGTATTTTAAATGGCCTTTTTGAAAGATTTTTGCATCGTCCTAGCATTGAACCCAGGATAGTTTCTCTAAAAGTAATTTATGTTTTCGATAGATTATGACCATAAATATAGGCTCTTAGAGTTTTGATTCTCTATCTATCCGGTAAGTATTTTTTTCGAATTACCGAAAATCAAAGCAATGCATTGAAACGGGAATAATCGGGACTTTGGGGCCCTCTGGAATCAAACCCATGACACTGAGGATCAAAATCTCATTTTTTCTGGCGGTTTCACGTAATGGCCAATATGTCATAAAAATTTCATGTCAATGACGCTTGTGGTTTAGCCTATGAATTTGTATCCTCTCTATAAATATATACATGAATGAATCCAGAGAAGCATCTATATCTATTACGAGTAAAATGTAGCTTGCATACTGCAAGCAGATCGACAACACTAATTTCATAACGGCATTATATCGGGACGGTCCCAGAAAGGAAAAAATGGATTGAAAATATACTTAAAATTCGCTTCAATTTAATCGTCTGGCATCGAACCCGGGTCTTTTTGGTGAAATTACTATGCAGCACAAAAGACGATCACCATCTCTAAATAGGTGTGAAAATTCAAGCAGAAATATTGGCTGCAACTGCCTCAAACGAAGACCTACTTTTCACGAATGTTAATAGCTCTCTGGATTCGAACCAAGGACGATCTAGGAAATATAAAATACGTTTTCGAAATGTATCTATAAGTTCTATATATATGCCGAATTTCAAGTTTTAATATTATTGGGAAGGGGTTCAAAATAATTCTTAAAAATCGGATCAGTGACTGATTGTAGAGACGCCTGGTGTCGAACCCTGGACGTATTGGAAGCTGTAAATGCACAAAATGACTTGCTAGGACCTGATCTAATTTCATAGAAAGTTTGAAGTCGATATCATGCCGGGAAGTAACTAAAATGTTTTTCCGTTATCCCCATAGGAAATGCATTGTGGAGTGCAAATGGCCCACTGGGATCGAACCAAGGACCATAAGCGAATACAAAAAAATTGATTATGAAATATTTTTATGATACCTAACCCCACGCCAAATTTCAAGTTTCCATGCATTCGGAAAGAGGTCCAAAAAAAATCTTTTAAATCGCCACAATGCGTTTTAAACGGCCGATTTTTGCCCTGACCTAGCATCGAACCCAGGATATTTACGTAAAACTCATTTATGTTTTCGATAGATCATGTTCATATATATAGGCTCCTTGAATTTTGATACTCTACCTACCCGGAAAGTATTTTTTTTTAATTCCCGAAAATCAAAGCAATGCTTTTAAACGGGAAAAATCGGGACTTTGGGGCCCTCTGGAATCGAACCCATGACACTGAGGCTCAAAATCACAATTTTTCTGGTGGTTACACGATATGGCCGATATATATATATATATATATATATATATATATATATATATATACAAGTAAAATGTAGCCTACATACTGCAAGCAGATCGACAACAGTTATTTCATATGGGCATCATATCGGGACGGTCCTAAAAAGAAAAAAAAAGATTGAAAATATTCCTAAAATTCACTGCAAATTAATCGTCTGGCGAAATCACCTAAGCTGTCGAAGCACTTTTAACAATACTACTCCAATCGTCTGGCATCGAACCCGGGTTTTTCTTGTAATTCGTCCTATGCAGTACAACAGAAAATCACCACCTCTAACCATGTGTGAAGATACAAGCAGAAATGTTGGCTTCAACTGCCCCAAAGGACGTCCTACTTTTCCCATATATTCCTTATGAGAGAAATTTTAATGTGCTCTGGCATCGAACCCTGGTACATCATGGTCATATATAATTTTTTCTTTAACCAAGTTTTATATACATCTTCTACCAAAGCACGATTTTCCTATTATTTCGATTAATGCATCAAAATAAATAATGAAAACTAACTCAATGCATTTTAAATGGGGGATATATTTACCATCTGGCTTTGAACCCGGGTCTTTCTGGTAATATTTTCTATGCAGCACTAAAGAAGATCACATCCCTTAACCATGTGTGAAAATTCAAGGAGAAATATTAGGTGCAACTGCCTCAAATGACGTCCTACTTTTCCCTTATATTCCTTATGAGAGAAACTTTTATGTGCTCTGGCATTGAACCCAGGAACAGTAAGTTCTTATCAACATTTTTTTCAGAAAACTATGCTTAATATACATCTTCCATGTAAGCGAGAACTTCCTATCATTTCGATAAGTGCATGAAAAAAAATAATGAAAATCTACCTCAATGTATTTCAAATGGCCGATTTTTGCATCGACCTAGCATCGAACGCAGGATATTTTCCGTAAAAGTCATTTATGTTTTCGATAGATCATGACCGTATGTATAGGCTCCTTGAGGTTCGATAGATTACCTATCCGGAAAGTATTTTTTTTTAATTCCTGAAAATCAAAGCAATCCATTTAAACGGGAAAAATCGGGACTTTGAGGCCCTCTGGAATCGAACCCATGACACTGAGGTTCAAAATCACAATTTTTCTGGCGGTTGTACGTTATGGCCAATACGTGGTAAAAATTTCGAGTCAATGACGCCAGTAGTTTAGCCTGTGAATTAGTATCCTATCTGGGTATCTGGGTATATCATGAATGAATCCGGAGAAGCATCTATATATAATAGATATGAATATATGATATATGAATGAATCCGGAGAAGCATCTATATATAATAGATATATAGACGCTTCTCCGGATATCTATTATATATATAGATGCTTCTCCCGATTCAATCATATAGATAGATAGATAGATAGGATACAAATTCACAGGCTAAACTACAAGCGTCATCGGCTTGAAATTTTATGACATATTGGCCATAACGTGAAACCCCCAGGAAAAAAGAGACTTTGATCCTCAGTGTCATAGGTTCGATTCCAGAGGGCCCCAAAGTCCCGATTTTTCCCGTTTAAATGCATTGCCGTGTTATTCGGGAATTTTTAAAAAATACTTTCCGGATAGGTAGAGAAATAAAACTCAAGGTGCCTATACTTATAGTCTTGGACTTTCGAAAACACAAATGACTTTCACAAAAAATGTCCTGGGTTCGATGCTAGGACGATGCAAAGATCTGCCCTTTAAAATACATGGGAGCCGTTTTTGATGCACTTTTCGAAATAATAGGAAGTTCGTGCTTAGCCGGAAAGTGTAAGGTTAGAATTGGTTTAAGAAAAAAATTTTCATAAGACCGTACTATTCCTGGGTTCGATGCCAGAGCACATTAACATTTCTCTCATAAGGAATATAAGGGAAAAGTATGACTTCGATTGAGGCAGTTGCAGCCAATATTTCTGCTTGAATTTTCGCACATAGTTAAAAATTAATATCTTCTATTATGTTGCATAGGAAGTTTCACCAGAAAGACCAGGGTTCGATGCCAGGCGGTAAATATGTCTCCCATTTAAAATACATAGGGTTAGTATTTCATTATTTTTTTGATGCACTTATCGAAATGATAGGAAGTTCATGCTTGGCTGGAAGATGTATGGTTAAAACTGGTTTAAGAAAACAGTTTTCAGAAGACCGTACTATTCCTGGGTTCGATGCCAGAGCACATTAACATTTCTCTCATAAGGATTATAAGGGAAAAGTAGGACGTTGTTTGAGGCAGTAGCAACCAATATTTCTGCTTGAATTTTTACAGATAGTTAGAGATGGTGATCTTCTATTGTGCTGCATAGTAAGTATCACCAGGAAGACCCGGGTTCGATGCTGGACGAATAAATTGCAGCGAATAATCAGCATATTTTCAATCCATTTTTTTTTCTTTTGACGGCCTTCTCGATATGATGCCGACATGAAATTAGTGTTGTCAATCTGCTTGCAGTATGCAAGCTACATTTTACTCGTATAGATAATAGATAGGGATATAGGTATATAGATAGGATACTAACTCACAGGCTAAACCACAAGCATCATTGACTTGAAATTTTTATGACGTATTGGCCTTTACGTGAAACCGCCAGAAAAAATGAGATTTTGAACCTCAGTGTCATAGGTTTGATTCCAGAAGGCCCCAAAGTCCCGATTTTTCCCGTTTCAATGCATTGCTTTGATTTTCAGGAATTTTTAAAAAATACTTCCCGGATAGGTACAGAAATAAAACTCTTGGAGTCTGTATAAATGATCATGATCTATCGAAAACATAAATGACTTTCATGAAAAGAATCCTGCGTTCGATGCTAGGACTATGCAAAAATTTGCCCTTTAAAATACATAGAGGTTGTTTTTCATTATTTTTTTTGATGCACTAATTGAAATGATTTAGCCAAAACGTAAAATATAAGCAGAGAATAACAACCAAGTGATTAATATCTAGAAAATAAATTAATAACAGGGAATAATACAGTCGACTGAAGATAGATAAATGGCATTGATTACAATACAGCGTAAGTTATAGATTAATGAAGATTTTTGGAGATGTACACAGGAAGTATGTGCTTGGCTAGAAGATTTATGGTAGGAACTGGTTTAAGAAAAAAAAATTAGATAAGACCGTAATATTCCTGGGTTCGATGCCAGAGCACAATAACATTTCTCTCATAAGGAATATTAGGGAAAAGTAGGACATCGTTTGAGGCAGATTCAACCATTATTTCTGATTGAATTTCCACACATAGTTAGAGTTGGTGATGTTCTATTGTGCTGCATAGGAAATATCACCAGGAAGACCTGTGTTCGATGCTGGGCGGTAAATATATTTTCCATATAAAACACATTGGGATAGTTTTTCATCATTTCTTTCATGCACTTATGGAAAGAATAGGGAGTTATTGCTTAGAAGATTTATATTAAGACTCGGCTTAAGAAAAAAAATTAGGTAAGTCCATGCTGTTCCTGGGTTCGATGCCAGAGCACATTACAAATTCTCACATGAGGAATATATGGGAAAAGTAGGACTTAGTTTGAGGCAGTTGCAGCCAATGTTTCTGCTTGATTTTTCACATATAGTTAGAGGCGGTAATCCTTTGTTGTTCTGCATAGTAGTTATCACCAGGAAAACCCGCGTTCGATGCCGGACGGAGAAAGTTCATCGTATTTTATGAATATTTTCAATACTTTATCTACTTTCGATGACCCTATCGATATGATGTTGACTTGAAATTTTTGTTATCAACATGCTTGCAGAATGCAAACAAAATTTTACTGGTACATAAAAATAGTGCAGTAGTTTTCTTATGGGGTTCAGTGAACCAGTGAACCCAATGGACCCGCCACCACTGACTTAACCACAATATTACTTATAACAATAAAAGCTTTTCACCAAGCCAAAAGTAGCCATACACCTCATTTTATGGAGAGTCGAATGTTTTTAATTACCTGAACACAAAGGTTCCCTCACAGCCTTTTCCCAGGATGTGTCCTGAATTGAAACTTATTTTCCCAACTCTAATCATTCCATTTCCAAGGTCTTCAGTTTTTGCAGAAGAAAATGAGGATTCGCTTTCGGAGGAAACAGTTGAGTAGTGATCATTACTGGATGTTGAATGACTTGGGGATGAATTCACTTTGCTGCTAGAGTCAACTGTCCTATGAATGCGTTTGAATTCCTCCAAATGGTACCGCAGGATAAATGACATGAACATGATGCCTAATGTGGTTATGACAATAGCTAAAAATGCTGAATTCCGCTCCATCATGATGAAAATCTTAGAGAAAATTTGGGCAGCGGAGTGCAAATACTGCAAATATAAAGGGAGAAGAACTTTGCCATCATCACTTGCAGACTTGTCTTTTTCTGCCTTGGGTTCAAAGTCCGTTTGCACACCAACAGACAGCTTGTTGTTGTTGTTATTTTCAGATGACGACTTGTTCAAAATGACGCCGAGGGCAGTCTTACTTCCTTGACCAATGACTTGCAGCTCAATTTGGGCATATTTGGGTATGCTGTAGTATCCTGAATTTAAGAAAATGAACAAGATGTTTACTTTGCAGAACAATGTCAAGAATTGTGATGAGACCTCTTAGACAGTGAGATAGTAATAAGTTTCATGGGATTCTTCCTCATAGGCCCATAGAGTAAAAAGATATATTATTAATATATTACTTTAAGCTATGAGCGTAGGTCAACAACCTAGTTTTGCCTAACAGTAATGTAATTTACAAAGTAATCGTAATGGTTAAGTTGCTGATTTGCCACTGCTCCGTATCATTTTCTTTCACTATTGCACTGTATTAAAAAAAAATAGCATTGAAATAGTTGTAATCAGCGAGGTTTCCTCATGGGGCCTGGTGGTTCTTACCTTGAGGGCATATTTCGAAAAGCAACATAAAAACCAATGGAGATTTTGTAGAATTCTATTGTTTTATTTCCTAAACGAGCACACAATAAAGCTGCTGCTTGACTGTGGACCCACACTGTCCCAGCAATGCCTCCCACCCTAATCCACAACATAACTTAACAATGTAATCAATTGCGATCATTACAAATACCACAATACAATTTTTTTGAAAAATAAAGAGCAATAGTAAAAGAAAACAATGCCAGCTGTGACAAACCAGCAGCCAAACAATTACAAGTATATTACATGACCACTTGGCAAATGCAGGCTGATTGTATTACATTATATGTATTACATTCACAGATTATTGAAATTTGAAAATTTTCTGTAAGAACTTTACAAAGTTAAAATATTTCATGTTAATTTTGGAGCCTTATTTGGGAATTGCTTTGCTGCCCCATCTAATGACACATCTAGTCTTTCTAAATGTAAGCATAAAAATAAAACAAGAAAAACTGGTTTTGTTGTATATTATCGAGTAAGTATTTGGAGGAGCTTATTTATCTCCCCAGAATGATTTGAAAAACAAATATAAGTAATCCAAAATATTACTTAAGAATCTAAACTTACTCACCAAATAAAAACAAAGCTGATCTACTTTCAGGTTGAAATTTGGGTAAACTTGCGCTGTCTCTGCGTTTTTGATTTTTATATTCTTTCCAAGGAAGTTGATTACTCAGGTGGATTCCAGAAGGGCCTTCAATAAGAAGTTGAGTGGCGGAGTCACCTTGTCTTGTTACGGATGCATCTGCCAATGATGGCAAAGCGTACAGTCCATGGACGTGACTTCCAACATACAGCGAAGGACTGCAAAAAATGAATGAAGTCATCTAAATGAAAATTGGGTAAATTAACATTAGAGCTATGAACTCCCAGGAAATAATAAGTTGAACGTAATTAGCACAACTGGTTGCAATAAAATTAGCATATTGGATGCAACCTTGATTACAGGCAAAAAGCTTGATGAATGTGAGTTCACATTTGAAAGATTGTTTTGCACAGACGTCTTTTCGAAGGCATTTGTCACTTTATTATTTTTATAAACAGTAGCCATAATTGGGCTCCCGGATAGTCTTGTGGACAGCGCATTTGCCTTTGGTGAAAGCGGTCCCGGGTTCGATTCCCGGTGGGAGCCAATGTGCGAAATGACCTAAGCTGTCGAAGCACTTTTAACAATACTACTACTAGTAGCCATAATTTGTTGTTGGTAGAAAATAAACTGATTACTATAATATTTCTCAAGAAAAGTCAGACTAGAAAAACGTCTGAGGGGGTGGAAATCAAACCCGGGATCATCCTCTATCTAGCCTTAAACATCTAGGCTACCTGGCCAGAAAATTTTAACAAACTGTTTTGGGAACTTTTAGCTTGTTAAAATGTTAATGTAAGTTATAAAATATAACAGCAGGATTTTTCTCTTTCGATTGCAGCTCCTTATAGATAAACATTTTAAATTCCAATGTCAGAAATGCTATTAGAGCCAATCAACCCCGCTAACATTTCCAATCCACCTTCAAAGAAGACCTTAATATAGGAGAATTGCTGAAACAGCCATTACAGTTCCAAGAAAACCACCAAACTACTAACCTTGACTAAACTACTACAATATCAACTTGAGAATGGGAAATGGTGTAACTTTCCATTTTTAAATCTCAAGTTCATAGAGCCTACCTACATAAAGAACTGCAGAAAAAATTGGTATTTATTGATATAGATAGCTCCCTTTATTTAATTTCTACTAGCAGCACATTTTGGCGCATACAGAGTTATGCATACTTTTACATTTTTTTTACAACTAAAATATTTTTGTAAGTTTTTCTATCCAACTTCTACTTACAACGATATTTATTACAATTAAATATAACATCATTAGCAATGGGCAAGATGGAAGAGGAGATTTTTCAGTCTCCATATTGCTAGAAAAAAGACTCACAACAAATTGGGGAATTGGATCTGATGGGGAAGGAGGGCCTTCTCCTCTAAAGGCCAGTGGAGGTGGTCCAGGGCATCATCTGCTACGGAAGTGACAGGGACGGATATCATGGTGCTTCTCTCCACCAGCCCTTGGTCTCCATACGCATCTGATGGAATGTATAACCCAATCACAGGGGATTTGAGGTCAATTTCCCAAATTTTCATTCTATTAATCTGCTCAAAGGTAATCAATCTTCCAGAAGAACTAGCAGAAAAATGAAGTAGACCTATGGGAAACAAAAATCACCAAATATGTATTTAACTTTATTATATTAAAAACAACAAGTTAGAACTGTACACAGATTAGTCACCGTTACCACCAATTATATTCCAAATTTTTACTAATGGCACTACAATGTAAAAATTAAAGACAAAAAACTAAGATTCCACATGATATTTAGTTGAACAATTCCATTAGTAGGTTGACATCATAAATTGTTTAACTTCCAAAAGAAGCATTACACATATATACAGTATACTAAGATTCCTCTCCACACACAACCATAAACACTCTCTCATTAGGAGCAGCGAAGTTAATATGAATAGAAAAAAGAGATTTTGAGTGCAGAGTAATTTTTTTCATGCTTAGCTGCTGCTGCCCTTCACTGGTGAAGCTCTCATGAACTTGTCTGTTTACAGAGGCAACAACAAACACAAGCATTTCCTGAATCGGAAAAATCTGATCAGCCAGGATTCGAACCTTGGGCCTTGGGTTGGGAGTGACAGCTTGGATGGCTTGCTATCCACTCGGCCCCCAAGGCCGGTAAGAATACTCCTCTAGATAGTCAGGATCCATCTTTTTTTCACTCCAAAAATATATATTCTCATATTGTATAGGTGTTACAGAAAAATATACATTTACAGCATTGTCAAATACATGAAAGAAGAAACGAAACCATCTCAGGACATGAAAGAAGTATGGTGATACAAAAGTGTGTTTTTAGTTTCTTTGTTCAGATCATGTAACAGTTTGATCAATATAATTGTTACGTAAGATCAAAAACCCTTTGTTAAACTAAATAAAAATTAGCCATATGGAATAAATCAACCAAACCTTAGCAGTAAAAGTTGAATTTTTCCAATAGGTTTCTATCAAACTTTTTATCAAATGGTACAGTTATTTTAACCTGGCTTTAATTTTCTTCACCTACTTTACTTTTAAAACATAAACAAAACATCATTGTGCGTAGATCAACTTTCAAATGAAAACATTTGATAAAAACAACATGTATTATGATATGCTCATTAACAGTTAATACACGGCAAAATAACATGTGTCAAACAAGTCATCAGAATTAAATATCCTGTTCTATTAACAATAACTCAGAATATTGAATCTGGAGAACTTACTGATGTATACAATTATATTGACTCGCATATGCACATATTTACTAATTAGAAGTACTGATAACTTTAAAGATTCAAAGCAGTGCGCTAAAAATGTAAAGTATCTTTATAGCCCTTATTACTGGAGAATGTTACCGCAACCACATCCTGATGAACAAAATATTTTTCCTTTGTCTTTTGGTAAGGGGAAAATGTATCTCTCAATCTTCTTTGCGTTAGTCTCATTTGTGGTGATATTTCAGTAATGGAGGTGTGAGAGATGCTGAATAATGCCATTGATTAAGGTCTCTTGGAAATATCTTCACGTACATGGAGTTGCAATCTGATTCAGTGAGAACTACTCTTCATTTTGCTCAGTTGCCTCAGCACCACATCAACCAGGGATTCAGCCACACAAGAGCCAATCTATACAAGGCTTACAATCACAGTATTTAAACATTTATTTCTAAAATCATTAACAACTTTTAACTTTTTAACATTAACTTAACACCCAAATAACTCCTATAAGATGCAGCTTGGGGAATTCCATGTATTTAATATCTAAAAACTTCTTTTCAACACTAATACAAATTAAAAAGCATAAAAAAATAATCTTACCATAATTTTTCAATCCCTTTTCGTCCATTGGCTCAGCAGAATAATCAGTGAAAGTAACATTCCACTTTCTGTGCTTCTGTTTGCTATTAAACATCATGATGCTGTACTCTGAAAAGAATGATCGTGATGCATATTAAGATAAAAAGGTGAACATGGTCATCAATTTGAACACAGCCTAATATATAACCACACAAGCTTGATTGAGAAGACATTTTGAATAAAAGCATGAAAATAAAGAATTACGGATACTAATCAAGACACTTGATATGTTCAAGGAACTAAATAAAGATTTGGATGTTACTTGCAATAAAATAAATCCAATTAAACTGATAATAAAACTCTATGAGTATACTGCATAGGATATGAACCAGGGCTGATTTGTGATTCAGAAATGAGTATTAAGCAAAAATCTAATGATTTGATATGTTCCAAGATTGAGATGTCAATTATCTATGATGAGGGAGGGACGCGAGAGGAATGAACAAGTGAGATATAGAACCAAAAATGAAAGGGCTAAGGCAAGTGGTAAGAAGAGCAACAACTTAAGAGATAGAGAACAGACACACAAGGAGAAGAATATCAGGTGAAAAGCAGAGATACAAAGAGAGAGGCTGCAATAAATTGACAGTGAGTCGGAATTCAACTATATATACTGCCAGTCCATAACTTAAGAGAAAAATGTGAAAGACAATGATTGCTCACATTACCACCAGAACGTTAATTCCAAACATGGGGATTTAGTTTGTTCCGACAAAAATTAAAGATTTGATAGTTGTTATTGGGAAGTTGCCACCCATCATTTTCCACAAACAGAATAAATTTGATGGTCTGTCTTCACCAAAGAAACCATAAAACAAATTATAATTTATTTCCACATTTTCCCATGGTAATCTCAATAAATATTGATAAAAATATCTTTGAGAAGATATTGAACACTAAAATATAACGTAAGTGTTGGAATTCTCAGTCATAATGTGGAATTCTGCTTCTTAAGGAGTTAAAAGAATGGCAGAGGAAGCAGCAGAAAAATGTAGTATGATGTAAATGTTACTTTCAGTGTAATCTTGTCCCATCTCGATATTAGAGGCTGCGCTTCCTCATAAGAGTTATCCTAAACAACTATGCTTAGTAAAGCAAATGGAATGATTTCATAAAAGATCAATTTGATTTTTTCTCCAATGACTAATCTAAGTACACTATATAGATTTAATTTTATTGAACAAATTTATTATGTAATGTATATGCCTTATTTAGTTTTATTTGATCCTTTGGAAGAAAAGAATTATTGCTTTGGGATATCCTTCGGAATAAAACCAATTCTGCAAAAAGGAGAAATTCAAGGGTGCCTCAATGGACACCTGATTATAAATAAATTGATAAATACATCTTATTTCTATTGAGATTGTACTAGGAGGGTGAATGTGAAAGAGAAATACATCTGCAACTAATACCTGTTCTCCCAATAAAGAGTGATTTTTCACTACTTGGTAAGCACATCCTATCTTCAGAAGCAAATCCCATGCTGTGTAATTTGATTCCAGAAATTACATCGATAGAAAACCATGAATCCAATTTTTTACCTGCAACAAACGACATTGATACATTTTTACTTCCATCAAAATACATGAATCACGCTAGAAATAATTAAAAAATAAATGCACCAAAATTTTAACATTCTTGTGAAAAATTGTGAAACATAACAAGAAATTTGATCAAATAAGTCCGAACCAATATATAAGATTCCATCGTTGCCACGACAAGGAGAATTCGTGACTAGCTGTGGTAAAGTATACGGAAATTCCTTCAGATCATCTTGCTCGTGCCCGCTTAGTATATATAACGACCCATCTTTCGGGTTAGGTAGAAATTGAGGGCTGAAAATGGATAATAGGCAATCGTTTCAGCTAGCTATATAAGACACAACAGGTGACTGTACAACTTAACTTTCAAACATACTTACATTACTTCATTTTCGTAATCAATCGGCGCTTTGACAGCTGGTTCTGTAACGTCAAAACATTGCAGATATTACAATTTCAAATATATGAAAATTATTCAGAAAACTAGGTTTTTACCTTCATTTATCTTCCATCGAATATGGCCAGTCCTTTGACTGACACCAAACAATGATCCATCGAGAGTGGAAATTAGCAATATAGGGTCATTTAATCTCTTGATTAAATCAGTTACTGGACCCTGAAAATGGTGTTTAATAATAAATAATAAAAAGAAAAATTATGATTGAAACCAGTCAGTTTTTCACTACATGTCATCTTGCCTTCTCTGTAGCGTCATGGCGTTTGTCATTGGTGTTACCTCGATGGACACACGCAAAAATTAACAAAAGGAAGAAAATCTTGACATTCATATCTTTCAACGAAATTAGTAACAGGCTTCTTTAAATTATAATAGTAACGTAATGATGAAATGTTTTTCTTCCGTTTCAGATCCAATAGGGGTTTCATAGCGAAGAAAAAAATCATAAAAACATAAACTCACGTTGACGCGAGTGGAAGTCTAAATGAATTCTTCGCTAGTACAATAAAATATAATCCTCGGCAGGAATTAGCGCAATTCATAGTTATTTTATGATTTAAACCCCAAAGGTTCGATGTCCTGATCCAACGTTGACAAATACAAATGCGAATAACGTTAGCTTTCTGTTTACCACAAGCGAGAAGTGCGAGAAGCGCAGAGAAGAGATTTGGATTTTTTCTCCCTGCAGAGAAAGGTAAGATAGAAGGTGATAGAAGGACTACCTATGCGGTGTTGCCGTTCTGCACGTAGCGGTGGCGCTGGTGTCGCACTATTTTCGCGCTATTTTCGAGAAACGCGGTAACGGGATCTAGCTCAGCACCCTGATTATGTAACTGTGAGAACGGTGAGAGCGACGTCGTTGCCAGGGGCAACGTCTTACAAACGACGAAGGGTGATATCAGCGATTATCTATCTGTGAGAGCGCTTTTTCTCACCTTCCCACCGTCGTACGCGATGACGGCTGGGAAAGGCCGTGAGAAGAAGTGAGAAACGTCATAAGAAATCGATTATGTACAATAATTTGATTATTAGCCTAATAATATTGTTTTTATGATTTATTATGCGTTCAGTTTACGTTAAAAAGCATTTATTTACCAAATAATCAGTATACTGAGCATAAAAATTGTTGTGTTGACACCATAAGTACGGGGTAACGTCAGTCAACTGTCTTTGTTTGGAAACAACGGACGCGACGGAGACATAAAATATTGCTAATTTCTGTAGTTTCTGTTGCTGTAATACTACTGTTTAGACTCATGTAGTCTACTAAATACTTGAGTTGTCTTTTGTTAGCCCTCCCTCCTCGATTAGCTTTCTTTCTGAAATGATTTGTAGAAAACTCGTAGAGATATTAATTCTTTCTTTAACAGCAGAATATTATTCGATATGCAAATGAAAAATCTTGCTTCAACTTCAACGTATAAGAAAAAAAACTTTCAGTTGTCGCTTCATGCTTTGGAAGTCACTTAATAAAAATATGTAATGCTATTACTATTTTACATCTCAACCTAATAACTTTTAATACGAATTAGTAATTTAGTGAACTTATGGGTCATAATAAGTCTAATGACTTTATATTGCAGAAAATTCAGTTGATTCTAGCCACACACTTTCAGAGTGAGTATATTTTCCTTTCTGTCAAAGTTTTGAATTTGATAATAGTCCAAGAGCATTAATTGAAACATTACAAACATAATTCGTCTTGATATTTTCAAAACAATTCATCATCTTCATTTAAAATACTACGTTAAAGGAAACTGTTGTGTTGATCAATGTGCATACGTAAATTGAATTACAATGAAATTATTAAAGCAATTATATTTTTAGGGATCACGATTGTTAATAGCGAGAAACGGGATAATACGCTTAACAGCAGAATTTTAAAACATAATTTTTACCTCCGCTACCATTCCAAGATATCTAAGTTTTTTTTTTTATTTTTAAAAATTAAATACTTCATTATTAGTATTGAAACACGCGGTCTACAGAAAGTTTTACTTCAATCTTTTGGAATGGAAAAGTAATGCAAAGTATCGCCTGAATCTATTTACTATATCCACGATAATTAATATGATATTGAAGATACGAAATTACATCTTAAACGTAATGTTTACTTCCAAAGTGTAACATAATTTATTTATGTTAATTACTCTCACTCGTACGGCTTCCATTAATGGATAATTATTATGATTAATAAGCAATTGCTTGCGCTGTTCAAATTTGGCTCAAAACACCGCCGGCGCTGTGGTGCGCAATTGTTTGATTATGTGTCAAGGTTTTTCATTGGTTCTTCAGATTTTCTAATACTACCAACACAAAAACATAAAAATCTAAACTACGGCCGTCCTAAGTGCTATGACGGTGAGTTACGTGATCGCTCGCTGTCCCCGACCGTCATAGCAAGCGGTGTTAGCTGTCAGCCGTCGTCATATCTGTCACATTTACGTAATCAGGGTGCTGGGCCCCTTTTATGTAACTAACGCGTAAAATGATAGAGTTAGCGTTGGCGACGTACCGCTACCGCGAACACATGAGTGTTCGCGTTCAGAGCGATTATGGATGCTTTTTAGTTAGGAGATGTATCTGGTGTTCGCGATGCGTAACGTGTTGCCAAATCTACTGTATTTTTGACCGGAAGTCGTCAAATAAGCGCGAATCGAATTCATTTCAGCGGTGTATTTAGAAAGATAAGCACGTCGAAGTAAGTAGTGTTCGTTGTAAGATTTACGCTAGTGCATATTTTAAAGTTATATTGTAAGTTATAGTGTAGTGAGATGTTATGGGGTTGCTAGAGATACCTTTTATATTGTATATATAAAGGTATCGGTCTTGAAATGTTTGTTATTACATGGTACATGTTTTAGCGTAAAGGAATTCCTCAATAAATGTGCTACATTCACTTTTCTGGCAAAACATAGTGAATTTACGGATCTTTTGGAGAGCAAGAGGCTCAAGCTGGAAAAACAAATGCTTGAGATCTCCATCTCAAGCATTCAAAGTTTGCGTTTGCAACAGGAAGAGAGGAGGATAGGCTTGATGGAACAGAGCCTAAAATAGCAACGCCAGTCAATGCCATTGGAAAATGAGATCAAGTCCCGGGTGCTTTCCCTTTTGGAGACTTACCTGAGTTCTCGCTTAATTTTATTTCAATTTTAGCTGAAATTATTCAATCACATTTATCTTTTAATTTGAATTGCTCAGTTTAAGTTTCTCATTTCATTTATTAAAATGTTTATTTATGTTTATATTTAATTTTTATATATTTGTTTGTTGCTTAGATTATTCAACAAGTTTGACAAATAAAAAGATGAAAATGGTATCATTTTTCTTTTGGAAATCCTGCCTTACCTTTCTGTTGCATCTTCATAATACTATTAAGAGCAGATTGTGAAATTAACAATTGGGAACTAACTGGTTTTAGACTAAAATATTACAATAATATCCATTTATTGGGAATTGAAATTATCAGTCTCTTCGTTTCCACTACTGTGAAAATATTACTTGTTATTTAAAATGTAAAAGAGGAGAACCTATGGCCATTCCAGTTTGCTGGGCCTCAAGATTAGTATGTTCCTCAAACAGTGGCGCAGCGAGGGGGGGTTTTAGGGGTTCAAACCCCCCCAAGAGTCGAGTCCTATGACTAGCTTTGTACTTTTATTTCTGCTGAAGAGTACAAAACCCCCCCTCGCTGAGGGGGTGCTTTGTACTCTTCAGCAGTTAATTGATTTCAGTTAAAGTGATGCTTTCAGTAGCAGAGTAGACATCGATATCAATGGGACGCAATGATACGAGTGTTTCGCACACTATGTTCAACGCGTGCACTTCTTAAACCTATCCTTTAGTTAGATAACTCACGCCATAAGATAAGATTCCCATAAGAAAAATTCGGGTAAAATTGTCGAAGAGGACTGTTTGGAAATTTTTTTTTTTTTAATATTAAGAATTGCCCTATTTCGATGATTTTTTCAGGGAAGACACTTGAAATATTGCGGCTTATTACGCAAGTGATAACAACAAAGTATCTCGTGTAATTACTGAGATATATTGTTTATAGTGACCGAGGTACTGGAATGGCCTCCGTAGGCCATGTTTGAAGTGTTAGTTATGGCGTTTGGACGCCAGATGTCGCGGTAATCGACGAGTTTCATCTCTTGGAAGTAGAAAAAAATTTCGAATATTAGCTCTCATACGGGCGCTAACTTTTGAAGAAACTGATGAAATAATAACCTGAAAAGATGAAATGAAGCCAAAAAATGAGGTATATTATCCAGAAAATACAGTAAATAATCAGGGATTATGTTAATCATTAACAGTATGCACGTAAACAAACGTTGTAGTTGAAGTGGATGGGTTGAGTTGGGTGGGCGGTATTCCTTCATTTACATCGTAGTAATGAGGTATAAATAATCCACTTTACCCATAATTTATCAAAAATAAATTGTAAAAACTATGCCTTAACCCAAAAACTAATTAATTTAAGTTTTTAACGGAAGACATTGTTTTTGGCGTTAATGTTGCTTTATGTTAAGAAAAAGATAGTCACCCTCACGTTCGGATCGCAAGCTATAGTTGGTCTGCAAGCTCAATTGGCTTCCAAGGTCTTTTAAGGGTAAATCACTGCTTTCGTCGCAAATGTTGCTTTGTGTTAAGAAAAAGAAAGTCACCCTCACGTTCGGATCGCAAGCTATAGTTGGTTTACAAGCTAAGTTGGCTTCCAAGGTCTTTTAAGAGATAAATAAATTTTTATCGTATGATATATACATATTATATTGAAGAAATGGTAAAATTATTGCTAAAATTGCTAATTATTCTAAACGAAGAGAAGAACAAGTACAACAGCGAAAAGAAACGCAGGATTGAAGTATGTTAATAGATTAGCAGCAATCTTCGTATTGATATAATTGTTAGTTCTGAAAAGAACCGTTTGGTTATAAATCGGACGGGGTAAATTTGTCGATGAAGACCGTTTTGAAAAAAAATATTTTTTTTATTAAAAATAGCCCTATTTCGATGATTTTTTCAGGGAATACAAGTTAAATTTTAAGTAAAATATGCCTGTTTTTAGCAATTGAAGGAGCAGTAATGCGCAATAATAATGGATATTGTTAGTTTTTACGTAAAATTTTGACTCAAAAATACCCGTAAACGAGTCATGAATTGTCAAAAAACAGGTAAATCAGTCGATTATTATACACACCCAGCACCCCTTTTCACTCAAGGAAACCCGTAACCGAGTAGGAAATTGGGAAAAAACAGGTAAATCAGTCGAATATTACACCCACCCAGCACCCCTTTTCACTCAAGGAGGCCCGTAAGCGAGTAGGTAATGGGAAATGGGTGTGTTAGAGTTGAAATAAGTCAAAATTGCCCTACCGGGGAACCGAGAAAACATCAAAAATGGCGCGAAATGAGTCAAAAAACGACGAAAAAAGGTCATTTTTGAAACTAAATATATCGGAAATGAAGGGTTTTAGGAGGGTTTCAAATACATATATATATGCCGCTATCCTTTATCTTTAAAATGATGTTAATTTTGTTGATGTATATCCATTATTAAGGGAGATACAGAATTTCTCCCAAACAGTCCTCTGCGACAATTTTACCCACCCTGAAAACAGAGATTAAGATTACGTTTGAGAAACAAACAGATTGATAAAACGCTCAGTTAGATCTTTTGCTTGTGACTATTTCAAGGGTGTAAATTGAAAGATAGGCTCGTGAGTAGTGCTTTCGAATTCACAACAGTTCGAAGGAGAGTTTAGTGGATTTCATTCAGATGGACATCCAAAAATTCCTTTCACAGTCCGCTAACAGCTCGAGGCCGCTATCGGAAAAAAACGTAAGTTAATGGCTGTGTTTTTTGTGAAATAACCATTATTAGATGCATAAATTAGGATTTTCTTATTTTAGGGCTGTTATCAGAGGACACATCTCAAGATGAGTTTAGCGACAATTGAAAAGCTACTTTTTCTTTATTAAGCATTCTAGACGATTAAAAGTCTGCACACAGTTGACTCTTCATTACTCGGGATGATAGAAAATATACTGATCTTTATTTTATGCTTGCCTGTTAATTTGATGTATATTTAATAAAAATTTTCGCTAACCGAATTTCCGTAAACATTTGAAAAAGTATTGGAGCAATGAAAGATTTCAGTAAAAATTAATCTGCGATGATATTATTAATAATATACCATTTTCGAAGCATATCTGTCAGCTGAAAGGTATTCTGCGCATAAGTTACGCACATATTTATCGGAACTGTGACTTGATGACTTGAATTAAACTTGATAAACTGTTAAAACTGTGAATTAAATTCTTCAGCTTCCTTTTCAATGCAGCCAATTTTTTCTCTGGTGATCGAATCCCACGAAATGCATGACTTATCCTGTTAATCGCTTGGCCATGCAATGCCCATTCAAAATTTCAATTTGTGGAAAATATTTGTTTTCTTTGAACACTCGGTGTTTATGACTGGGTTTGCATCAGCTCTTTGCTGGTTAAACCACCTATTACTTAGTCTAAATAATTGTAATTTGACGTCTTCATTTTTTTCACCTTGGTATGTGACTTTAATACTGCAAGTTCAATTATAATATGAACTATAATCAAGAGTCTACTGTATTTTTTAATGCAGCCGAATTTTTAATTTTCGGTATGAGACGCATTCAATGAAATACTTAGCTAATACATAAATAACGAAATCAGGCTTAATTGTAAGCCTGGCAGAAAATTTCATCTGATAAAAATTATTTTTCATTTCTTATACAAACCTTGTGCAATAAGCTGTATATATACTTCATATCATTATTTTTATACATTGATGGTGTTTTCTTGACAGGCGATATTTCAATTAAATTCCAAAATCTGCTGATGATATCTTCAAATTAGGAAAGATAATGAAATAAGCATGGGCGCGCCAATGTGGGAGAGTAAATTAGTGGATGTTACGTTTTATATCGCTTGCCAAAAAACCGTAGCTATTTTTTTCCTTCCCAAGCTTTGCAACCTCTAGGAAGAAAGAACTCTCGAAGACTCGGAAAGTTTATATCTAAATCACTAAAAAGCTTCAGCATAGAAAAAATGAGTTTTTAATATATATTGGACGTATCCAAACTAGAAATCCAAACAAAACTTATGATAAGTTTCCAATAGTTTGCTTATGTAAACTACTATCTTGCAAAGTGTAATAAGTTGGCCACATAAGCGTTAAACTCCTCTAGTTTTGAAAGTATTTAGTTGTTGAAAGAATTGACATATATTGTAGTAAGTAGCGGGTATGAATATACTAGCCCCTGTTAAGTAGGCATTTTTCGTTTCCTCAGACCCCCCCATTGGTAAATCCTGGCTGCGCCACTGTCCTCAAAAGGTGAAGAGAACAAGTCAAGGAAATGGTTGGTGGTTCATGTTACAAGAGGTTAATGAGTAGTACTTTATTTATTCAAACAGATTGTACAAGGGTACTAAACAGAATAATTTTATAAGCTGCATATTTCTACATACCTACTAGCCGGCCATGGTCCGAAACTTTTCTGTTAATTAATTTGAATGCTTTCTTGATCAATTGCAACTTAAAATCTTGCTTTAATCAAAATTTTGTGATTTTCAAATTAACTTCTATCTGAAGGTTTTAAGTACTTTTATTTAATTTGAAAAGTTTTGATTTGGGCTTAAATTTTTCATATGCAACTCCTAAGTCTTATTTTAATTTTCAATGTGGCTCAAATTACTTAGTTGAGAGAACAGTTCTCATTTAATTTTTTTCAAGAACTTAACATCTCTGATAGTTAAATTTTTACAAGTATTGAATCCACTTCACTCAATATTTACTTCTGTGCATGCACAATAACAAACTATTTTTCAGGGAAGTACTCCTATTTAACAATGTGCAAGACCAAATTTACATGAGTAGATTTTTCTACAAGGAGGAATCTTTGCTGCTCCACTCCAATTTTTCTTCAGCACCAGACAGACTAGTGGAGAGGAGAAAAGAAGACTCACAACACTCTGATTCAATCGTTTTATTGAAATTCTTAAAGTGTACACTTTATTACAGCATTTTATAAAAAAGTTTCGAACTTGAACTGTTCAAATTTACATTGAAAATCCTTTCAGCCTTGTCTTGGCCACTTTTCGGTATGAAAGTATTCACCTGTCCAGAAACTCTCCAGAGTTGCTATTATAGTTAGAAAATCTCTTGATGATGCTCGTTGCTCCTCTGTATCCATCAACTGCATCTGTTGTTTCCAAGTGCCAGGTTTAATTTAAGGCTGCATTTAGAAATCAGAACTCCAATTTCTGAATACAGCCAAAAATTAACTCATCTATCTGAAAGATACAGAAAATGTTATGCAAAGAACATATAAATAAAAGAATTCAAAAAAACATGAGAATATGAATACAAATTGCAAGAAGTTAAATAAAAACTTGAAACAAAGAATTTGAAGATGATGGTATGAATAAAACTTAGAAAAATTGAGACAAACTTATTGTCCCAAATTTCAATGAGAATTTATCATTGGAGTTAAGGTTCTCCTTTTAGTTAAACATAATGAAGAGGACGAATGGTAGGTCTTGCTGTATTCCATTCATAAATCTCTGACTTGTTGAGTCAAAGTACTACATTCAATACCAGTCACCATGGCAATACTGATGTATGATGTAACATACCACCAGGGTAGAAGTATGTGGGGCCCTTATCAAATCCGACCTCTCCACACTCCCTTGACCCCAAACATTCATACACGAATTCACACAAACAGACAAACACGCAGATGCAATGATGCACACAACACACATTAAGTAAAATAGTTCCGCACCACTGTCCCTCGCACACAGCTCCCTTCCCTTGCCGCATTCATTTCCAAGGGGAAGTTGAAGATGATCTCTTCTTCCTCCAAGTCGATGTTTTGTGGCAAGGGAACCTTATAGTGCAGTGCCATATTGTGGAGGATGGCGCAGGCATTCATCATGATTCCTGAAAGAACAAGATGTTTGATTATAGTTGCAACTGTTGATTCCTAGAAGTACTTCTTTCATTAAAATTTAAATAATACTTCAGTGGTGTAGGTCAAAGGCATGCAACACATCTACTTCTTGCAGATATTGAATTTTCATTAGTTATGATAGTAAGATAAACCACAATTTAAAGTATGGGAACCATACCATATTTCCATGGGGTGTAATGTAGAGTTCAGTCACGCATCAGGCACTGAAACCACCCTTTAAGGACCCCAATGCACCTCTCCACTGAGTTTCTTGCTGCTATTAAACCTAGCTTCAGGCGAATTTAGGCTCAGGGTTGTGGAATGGTGTGAGCAATCATTGATCATTTGGTATCCAGAGTCCCCTGAAAATGAGGATAGCTTTGTTTATTCAGTACAGAAGGAAACCTTGTCTTTAAAATTAAATACATACCTATGAGCGTTGTACTCCCTCTGGAGGTAGTCCTGGCATAAGGTATGATGCCAAATATTTGCATCATGCTTCCTCCCTTCATGCCTTGCATTGATAGTGGTAATGCGAAGGTCATAATCACATACCTAAAGTGGAAGAGAAATTATTTAAAGACAAGAAAGAAGCAACTGGGAAGCAGATGTTAATATTATAAGTTTACTCACTATCATGACATTTATACTGTGAAAGTTTTTTCTACACACATATCTCCCTATCTTTGTCGAGAGAAACAATGGTTACATGGGTCCCATCCACTGCACCTATGAGGCCCGTCATACAGTTCTTTCCAAATATCTGAAACAAAATAATAATAATAATACTTATGAAATGGACATATTTCCTTTGACTAACATAAAAAAGGCAGATGGTAACATTCGAAAAGTTTAATGCTTGATATAATAAGGAATCCAATCTAATCAGCTTTAACTTTATACATACCTAACTTTTACCCTCTCAACTTTTTCGGGTGTTCTAGGGAATTTTACCCATTTATTCAGCAGCCGTGCGTTAATTGCATCAAACACTTGCGTAATGCAAATGCTCACGGCTCCTTGGGACAGGGCTTTATGAAAATCCTGCCCAATGGTACCCTCCACAAGCCAAGAAATTGACTGCTGTCAACACCTATAGATATCATTAGCATATTAGCTAAATTCTTTTACTTCGAAATTATTTTACTGTATGGAAAACATCATGAAAGTTACATTCTACGGTAAAATTAAAATAAAACCTAAACAGTCCGAAAGTGAAATTTTACCACAGGTAGAACCGTTCGCATTATTTATGTCAGAATAAAAAACGAATACAAGTGAGTACATGACAACGTAAACACCACTACAAATCAACTTTAATTTTGCCAACGAGTGACCTATTCCACCGGTATCTTAATATATTGTGCACAGTTAACACATAAAGCACTTCGTTGGAAGTTTCGGCAATTATTTGAAGCTAGATCGAAATTATTATGACTTAGTTAATCATACCACAATAAGATGCAACTCACGAAGGCGTTGGAGAGAATACTTCTCCAACTAACTTTCTCCTATTTGTAGTCCAACATATACAATTACTTTTATTTCGTAAAGTTATGTCTTAAACTATTTCAATAAAAATAATGTAAAGACTATACTTACTCTTATGAATGTAGGCATACCCGTACTTCTTCGGGTTTGCGGGAGCATTGGTCCGATTTCCTTGATAATATATTGAATTCCCAAGGAAAAGTACGTTAAAGAAATCACTTTTAACTCGTAAGTTTTGTGTTTATGGTGATTTTAATACTTATTTAGAATTGTTTTCTTATCATTTAACTTTCATTTGCCATTTACAGATTATGTAATAAGGTAATGAAGTAGCTTGCAAATAGGCGATTGCGGCTATTACTACAGAGTATTCCATGTGACAAAAATGGAATATAGCAGTTTTTACGGTTTATTCTTGTTTGTCGATGATTATAACAAGATAAATTTTGTTTTTCCGTTTAGGAATATTATTCTCTTCGGTGCATATTCAATATTATTGCTTGAATCGAGTTCATTGGAGCGCTCGAGTATATTAAAGTGTCGCAGGCTTTTCTCGTTATTTATAATTATTAATATTGACTTTATAGCTTCCCAGTAGATCACGAAAGGAGAAAACTATTGATTCTCAGTTTGAGGAGAAAGGATTTTGTGCCCTCTAAACACTCTAAAATCTGGAAAATGGAAAACTTTCCTGGAACCCTACAAAACGTTATTTTGCATATAATTATTTTAATTTACATAAATAACTTGCCAAAAATTCTTATATCAAACATCCCTTTATTTGCTGCCAATTGTAATATTTGTCAAGCAATTAGAAACCTTGGAGATTACACCGCATTAACCTTACAAGTTAACCTTACAAAATTGCACATATGGCTTCTTAAAAGTAAATTACAATGCAATGCTAGGAAATATAAACTAATGAACTTCAACTGAAATAAATTTAAATTCAATTACAACATGTAGTAATGTGAAGTATCACGTAGCAGAGAAATGGACTCCTTTACATGTGAAGGGTCTTGTTTTAGAAGCATCTGTGAAAAAGATCTCGGATGGAGAGATGGCCTGTTACGTAAATACTCTATGGTATCACTAAGAAATGAAACCTGAGGATGGCGTTAGCCGAAACCGGTCGTTTTTAAATAAATAACACAGTGTGGAAATTACGAAGTGCCTTATTTTTTTCTTATTATGGCTTTCCACGAAGTCCGGCCCAATACCATAGAATTTAATATGTATTAATTTATAATTTATATCTAAATAATGATGCTTAAATAAGAATGAATTCTAAATGTGAGAAGTTGTCAGTGATGTGGCAGGAGGATGTTTCCTAAAACTTTGTTAAAGAAGTGATTATTAAATATTATCAGAAAAATCCCACTGTAATTTCATTCCATTCTAAATCATTTCCTTTATTTGGAGCTATACCTATACCAGTAGTTGATTCAACCGGAGGCATATCAAGGTACAGTTTTCAATTTATTCAATTTACAAATATTCGCAAAAATCGACGAACCTGTCTCGTTTTGAAGACTCGTAACTTTTGAATGGAGGAAGTTAAGTATCTTGTTCTTTCATTCGTTGAAATAAATTGAGTGCGTTTCTATTAAATTATTCATGAAAGTTCCACATTGTTTAAATATGAAAGAAAATGTTAACTGTGATATTCGACCACTTAAACCCAAGTTTGCCTTAGTTTTAAACGTTACTCTAGCTATATGTGTAATTTAAACTTAACAACACTTAAACGTCATTTTTTCCAGAAATGTTCGAAAAAATCAACGAAAACTGGGAATTTATTAGAAACTTTCAGTTTTTTTGCTCTCTTCCTTTTCTTGCTTGATCTTGCTTTTCATCCGAGTAAACCTAGTCGAAATAATACTCTTTTTGAAGAACTCGACGAGAAGTATCTTAATATTCCACTTAAACGTAATTTTCTCCGGATATGTTCGAAAAACGCAACGATAACTGGGAATTTATTTGAGATTTTGTTTTTTTGTATTTATCTTGCTTTTTACTCGAGTAAACCTTGATGAGTCGATACTCGTTTCGAAGAACTCGACGAGAGGTATCTAAATATTCTTAAACAATAATAAATATATACCCGACGTTGATTATTATAATAAGAAAACTTTAAGTGGAAACTCTACTATCTATTAAGATAATATATGCATTCACTACGTAGTTCAGAGTTACTTAAAAACTCGATTTTTCAAGGTGAAACTCCACAGCGCATTTGAATTGCCGCTAGAAAACGGAAAAGTCACGTGGTTTAATGCTGTAACATCGGCTCGGCTACTGCGCAGCCTGTCCAGCACTCTACCCCATCCTTACTCTATGGCTTGCTATGACGGTCGGGGACAGCGAGCGATCACGTAACTCACCGTCATAGCACTTAGGACGGCCGTAGTTTAGATTTTTATGTTTTTTTGTTGGTAGTATTAGAAAATCTGAAGAACCAATGAAAAACCTTGACACATAATCAAACAATTGCGCACCACAGCGCCGGCGGTGTATTGAGCCAAATTTGAACAGCGCAAGCAATTGCTTATTAATCATAATAATAATAATTATCCATTAATGGAAGCCGTACAAGTGAGAGTAATTAACATAAATAAATTATGTTACACTTTGGAAGTAAATATTACGTTTAAGATGTAATTTCGTATCTTCAATATCATATTAATTATCGTGGATACAGTAAATAGATTCAGGCAATACTTTGCATTACTTTTCCGTTCCATAAGATTGAAGTAACACTTTCTGTAGACCGCGTGTTTCAATAATAATAATGAAGTATTTAATTTTTAAAAATTTACTTAGATATCTTGGAATGGTAGCGGAGGTAAAAATTATGTTTTAAAATTCTGCTGTTAAGCGTATTATCCCGTTTCTCGCTATTAACAATCGTGATCCCTAAAAATATAATTGCTTTAATAATTTCATTGTAATTCAATTTACGTATGCACATTGATTTTCAACACAACAAAGTTTCCTTTAACGTAGTATTTTAAATGAAGATGATGAATTGTTTTGAAAATATCAAGACGAATTATGCTTGTAATGTTTCAATTAATGCTCTTGGACTATTATCAAATTCTAAACTTTGACAGAAAGTAAAATATACACACTCTGAAAGTGTGTGGCTAGGATCGCACCACAGCGCCGGCGGTGTTTTGAGCCAAATTTGAACAGCGCAAGCAATTGCTTATTAATCATCGTTTGTATGGCGTTGCCCCTGGCAACGACGTCGCTCTCACCGTTCTCACAGTTACATAATCAGGGTGCAGCACCCTGATTACGTAAATGTGAGAGATATGACGACGGCTGACAGCTAACACCGCTTGCTATGACGGTCGGGGACAGCGAGCGATCACGTAACTCACCGTCATAGCACTTAGGACGGCCGTAGTTTAGATTTTTATGTTTTTGTGTTGGTAGTATTAGAAAATCTGAAGAACCAATGAAAAATCTTGACACATAATCAAACAATTGCGCACCACAGCGCCGGCGGTGTTTTGAGCCAAATTTGAACAGCGCAAGCAATTGCTTATTAATCATAATAATAATAATTATCCATTAATAGAAGCCGTACGAGTGAGAGTAATAACATAAATAAATTATGTTACATTTTGGAAGTAAATATTACGTTTAAGATGTAATTTCGTATCTTCAATATCATATTAATTATCGTGGATACAGTAAATAGATTCAGGCGATACTTTGCATTACTTTTCCATTCCAAAAGATTGAAGTAAAACTTTCTGTAGACCACGTGTTTCAATAATAATAATAAGTATTTAATTTTTAAAAATTTACTTAGATATCTTGGAATGGTAGCGGAGGTAAGAATTATGTTTTAAAATTCTGCTGTTAAGCGTATTATCCCGTTTCTCGCTATTAACAATCGTGATCCCTAAAAATATAATTGCTTTAATAATTTCATTGTAATTCAATTTACGTATGCACATTGATAAACACAACAAAGTTTCCTTTAACGTAGTATTTTAAATGAAGATGATGAATTGTTTTGAAAATATCAAGACGAATTATGTTTGTAATGTTACAATTAATGCTCTTGGACTATTATCAAATTCAAAACTTTGACATAAAGGAAAATATACTCACTCAGAAAGTGTGTGGCTAGGATCAACTGAATTTTCTGCAATATAAAGTCATTAGACTTATTATGACCCATAAGTTCACTAAATTACTAATTCGTATTAAAAGTTATTAGGTTGAGATGTAAAATAGTAATAGCATTACATATTTTTATTAAGTGACTTCCAAAGCATGAAGCGACAACTGAGAGTTTTTTTTTCTTATTTATACGTTGAAGTTGAAGCAAGATTTTTCATTTGCATATCGAATAATATTCTGCTGTTAAAGAAAGAATTAATATCTCTACGAGTTTTCTACAAATAATTTCAGAAAGAAAGCTAATCGAGGAGGGAGGGCTAACGAAAGACAACTCAAGTATTTAGTAGACTACATGAGTCTAAACAGTAGTATTGCAGCAACAGAAACTACCGAAATTAGCAATATTTTATGTCTCCGTCGCGTCCATTATTTCCAAAACAAAGACAGTTGACTGACGTTACCCCGTACTTATGGTGTCAACACAACAATTTTTATGCTCAGTATACTGATTATTTGGTAAATAAATGCTTTTTAACGTAAACTTAACGCATAATAAATCATAAAAACAATATTATTAGGCTAATAATCAAATTATTGTACATAATCGATTTCTTATGACGTTTCTCACTGCTTCTCACGGCCTTTCCCAGCCGTCATCGCGTACGACGGTGGGAAGGTGAGAAAAAGCGCTCTCACGGATAGATAATCGCTGATATCACCCTTCGTCGTTTGTATGGCGTTGCCCCTGGCAACGACGTCGCTCTTACCGTTCTCACAGTTACATAATCAGGGTGCAGGTCCTTAAAGTGTTGGTCAGTAGGCATCTTGTTCCAGACTTCAATGGTATGTACCGTATTGGCTGAACTGAAAATAAAAGGAAGTGATATGATCAAGGATAATATGACTCCTCCGAAAATATCTCTTTTGAAATAATCATTCAATAGTTTCCTACCTAGGTTTAAAATGTTGGTTATCACGGAAGTAGCTTACGACTGTATCGTTCCACAATATTCAGTCCTACTTTTAATAGGGGAAGCTTGATCGGTCATCAATTATGTTTCAAAACAAACGATGCAGATTTTTTCGATGATTGGCATAAAAACAAATTATTTATGATATGATATTTATAGGAATCAAAATATCTTCGAGTAAAACCTCATCTACATTTAAAAAGTTATTAGAGTTGTTAAGATTTACTGCACGATCGCTGAGCGTAACCCTTATACTCGAGCGTTTAGATCAGCGGTTTAGATAGCTCAGCGATGAGTTGTTTATTAAGGCGGGAACCACAGATTCGATTTTTTAAGACTTTTTCGATGAGCGAGGCAAATAAAAGCAGATGTTCTCAAACATCTTTTTAAAATTTCTTCCCATCATTTCTATATTATTTTACGATTTGTAATGTAGATATTTCTTACGTGTTTTTACTTATATTGTTGAAAAATGCATTTAATTCAAGTTTTACGATGACTGAGTAGGGCTCCTTCACAAATTTATGATCTCTGTCCGTAAAATATTCAGTCATAGGACCGGTTGGGGCCTCATTTCCTCTATATGGGCCTCAGAATATGTGACGCATCAACATCATTCAAGGATGTGAGCGGATGATAAGGCCAACCTTAAATTATGTCGCAGTTGTGTTATAAAGTATGTATAAAAATATTCGACGCATATGTTTTCTTTCCTTAAGTTTTTGATGGATCTTCCTGCTCATTCGTTCTTTTTGCCATGGTTCGTATTTAGCTAAGAGTGTTTCTCTAATATGAGGCTTCGGATTAATCCAGTGAAGTGTCCTTCATTTCATATTTCAGTCATGATTGAGCGAAATCGAAATGCTTGAAAATTTTTCACGTGTTTGGGATTTGAATATAATTGTGAATTGGATATCGTAACTTCTTGTGCCATTACCATGCTATGTTTAAATGGAAATGGGACGAAATTACATATTTATCTATAAAACTTACCTGCATATATTAGCTTCATGAGTTAAGAGTTAAGGGGCTATATCCACCTAGAGGCCCGAAAAACATAGTCAATTTTCGGATTTATTTTCTCAGAAGTTTATGATGCAAATGAGACAAATTTCATTGCTGTTATATAAAAATATTTATTTGCCATAAAAACGTTTTTTTTTCACAAAAATTTTAAAAAATTAACTCAAAATGGCCGCCGGAAGTCCCCTATGTTTTCAATGTAGCGTTCGGCGATGGACATTGTCCAGGTTAAACGATAAGTCTGAAATAAAATAAGCAAATTGTTTATTCATTACGATTAAAATTATGAGTCTCTGACGATCGTAGATTTATAAAATCGATTTTATTTATAAAATGAAGGCGAGTTGAATTATTAAGTGAAAAAAAATGCAAAATATTTTTTTGTTCGGGCGCTATTATTAAAGAATGAAGGTTGTTTTTAAAAATGTAAGATCATCAACGACCTTTGAAAACTGTTCTACATAATTAGTGCAAATTTAAAGAAAATCCATCGATCCGTTTTCAAGATACGATGTCCACCGGTAAAAAAAACAGTGTTTCGAGAAAAACGCGTTCAAAGCTTCAAGTATGATTCAACTATTGATAAGAAAACAAATTTTAACCCAACCTCTAGTCATCAATTCCAGCACCATATAGAGTACCCTCAGAAGTACTTGCAGCTTCAAGAGAAGAGGTCCTTCTTTCTCTGCGAGCGATTCTTCCTTCGCGCGTCGCCTCCTAAGCCCGGATTTCAGCCAAGTCTACGCGCGCTCTGTCTTGCTCCTCACAGAATGCGGCGCAGTTTCTTCCAACATCAATATTTAACGCATGCATAATTGGCAAATAAGTTTTTGCTCCTTCATTAAAGGTGCATGCAGAAATATTCGCAGCAAATTTTCACAATTGTTGCTCCACTGTATTGCACCTTTGGAGCTACCCGCCAGATGATATTGTTTAAACTTTCGTTAGAATTTTGGGTGAATCCACCAACACATCTTCGTAGTAAATTCTCCTCCGATAATATTTTGTAAATAGGACGTATTGCATCCAAGACGTCTTGGAATATAAACTGAATAGGATAATCAGACCTATTTGAGATTAGGTGAGTGTCGCGAGTCAGAAAATAGGCAGAACTGACTAAAGCCTTAAAAAGGAGGCATTTTAACCCATTATTTTCTTTCTGCAGTAGTGATTCCCAACTCCTAACCACCACACTATATACGTGGGCAAATGGGGTCCGACAATGTGCCATAAAGGCTGTACGAGTCAAATTGGCCTGAGACCACTTTTCTATGCATAGGACATTCTTTTGGGCATTGGACATATTTTTGGGCTAAGGATTTTCGTGACTCTTATCACTTTAAAATAGCCAAAGGCTATGAGACACTAGAAACGCTCTTAGTTTTAAAAAGATATTTAAAATGAGATAAATGTTTTTACACAAATAGCAGAACATAGAACATTTCTCTCAGCTTCCATTCCTCTAGCTCTCTATCTTTTGTGTTCTCTAGGGAAATGACTTAAGGGGACTATCCACCTAGAAATTTTATTTTTATGCAATTTTTTTATTGCATATTCTTAATGGTACTAGTTTTAAGATTGTATAATGAAAATCGCATATCAATCTGTATCTGTATCTGTAAAACGTACGAAGTTATAGAATTTTGACCATAGGAATTCCGCGCATTTTCCGTCCGTCCCTCCGGCTTTCAGCTGCACCAAGGGCTGAAGTACCGTAAGGGTCTTTAGAATTTTCGCTTTCCCTTCCATCTTTATTGTCTTTGGTTTTAACAAAGGCCAGATGTGTCACTTTTCTGTTTTACTTTCAGCTTAGAACTGTTGAAATCATTCTCACTGTGTTTGAGCTTGCGAGTGGACGTTTTAGCGGAGTTTTGAGTGTTTCTTTGGTTTTATTATCTCTTCGAGTATTTTAAAGCGTACGTAAGTGGCTATGGCATCGAAAGGGAAAATCTCTCGAGATGTCAGAGAATCTGCTTCGGTTCGACGAGATAGATCGAAGAAAAGGAGACGACCATTGAATCCGTTCGAAGGCGAGAAGAAGTGAAGAGGAGTGCCTCCGCTAGGAAATTAGAACCTTCGAAGGATCAAGATATTCCGATAAGTGACTATATCGGGTATGTGCTTCTCAACTTTTTTACTGTATTTTCAACTATCATTGCCTCTGTAAGTTGTAAACAGTGTGGGAATGACGTTACATTCAGTCGCGCAAGTGAACGAGGCTTAGGCTTCAAATAATCATGAGCTGTAATTCATGCCCACCTGTCAACATCACATCTTGCCCGTGCGTAGGGAGCACTTACGAAATAAATAGAAGATTTATTTTTGCTATGCGACTTTTGGGGATCGGATTAGTTGGATAGTATTTTCAAAAAAATAACTTGAAATCTGTGTGTTGCAATGACCACCCTGTAAATTCTCGGCAGGCATGCCGTAGAATAACTTAGAAAATTTCAAAATAGCAACTAACTATTTTAGAATGAAACATCTTCAAAGCATTTAGTTTCCTGTTCTCTGATAAAGTCGTCATCGCTGCTTCAACTTGATCAATGGCTTCAATTCAAGAGGAATTTTGAAAGAACGCAATCGCAGCTGCCCGTTTTAAAACGTTTTCAAGATGTCAGCGATGCACTATCACACGTCCGATCTACTCCCCTTGATTTTCTGGCCAATTGCTTCATCTTGATGCGGTAAAATGACTTCGATGGAAAGGCAGTATACTGGGGAATGCACCGCATGAACGTGGACGCACCAATGAAATATCAAAATTCCATCTACTTTGTAATGCCGTTTAGTTCCTACATCTGTTTATCGAGTTAATTTTACTGCGTTTATTGACTCTCAGTGTTTGTAATTAATAATTAGAGCGGAAACGTTTTATAGAAAAGAAATATAGATTCAGAAAAATTATGTGCCCGTTGTTTTCTAGTTGGCCTATTATTTTATAGAGAGTGTCCAGGTTAAACGTATAATACTACAAAATACTTGAGAGTTAGTTAAGATAATCATTGGCAGTTTTTTCCAGAAGTATGGTTACTCAAAATGTTTTTTTTTTACACAGTTAATACAGCTCGATATGTGTACTATTAGTGGCAGAAAAACATCTTATTGTGCATTTTCCTTTTACTATCTCTACGTGTTTTGTATCATTGCAGGTGTAGCATTTGCAATAACTTCAGGAATTCGATGGCGCAGTTCTGGTAGATCACGAACTGACGTCTAGTATACTTGATTATTGATAAACACTCACAGAAAAAAATCAAGTGGCGTCATGTCTAAGTTTCTAAGGGGCCAAGCAATCGATGGACTACCTCTCCCAATCAAGCTATTTGGGAAATCATAGAAATCCCTCACAATTACTGCATAATAGCTTGTACTCATTTGTTTCGTGAAGAATCTTAGGTTCTCCACTTATTGGTCCATATATTGGTAACCTCGTGTTATTCCTCACAGACTGCATTTGAACTAGATTTTTCGAACTTGAAGGAACGAAGTGTTAATAATTCTTCCGATTCCATTATTTCTATACTCCATCTAGATAGCCTTTCTTTAAAATTACTTTCATGTAGGTTTATTCTTATAGTACATAGTATAGATCATTTAAATATATATTATTGTTTTATTAATGGCATGGGTTTTTACAACCCATGGTTTCCATTAATGCACTATGTCTATCTAAAGAGGATGTTTAAGTTATTTATAAGATGTGCGAAGAAACATGTTACAAATCGAAAAGATGATTAATGAATAAGAGGGAAGAAGGACGGAGGAAAAATATTAACAGAAAATACGATCCGATTGGTTCAAAAGGAAGCAGAAAGATAATGTCATTTGTTTAATTCTGTGGCGCACCAGTTCCATTTGTTAAGCAATTCCGTCACGACTGAACTCAGATTTTAACGAGGGAACCGCTAACAGGTTTTTAAAATTGCCACATATTCTCTCAATTCCGGCGCACTCTCTGCTTCGCAGACAACCAAACGGCACAGGAGATTTGCATTCACATTTAAATCCTTAATTGAAAATATTTCAAAACGCACGTCATTTAAAATCAAATCAAAGAGTGAATAAATTAATCATACCATAGTGGTTAAAAACAAGCTTTAGGAAACAGTTAAAATATTGCTTAAAAATAGTCTCAATGAATTATTTCCTCCAAAGTATCAAATAATTATAAGTCTTAAGAGGGGACTTTTACGAAAAACACAAGAAATCACGCTAAGCCACTAAAAAGAATCACTAAACTGATCTTCCTCGGAGGGACCTCGTCCACTTGTCCCAATGACAACACAAGGAAACATAAAAATAAGTTAAAATATTATTATTTAGTATTACATTGGTAGCTCTCGTTTTTTGACAGAAACAAAAGGAAATTACGAAAATTGGAGTCAATTTTGCCATTCATCTTGTGTGGAAAAAGAATATAGACAAAAAAAGAGAATAGATATAAAAAGTATACCCCATCCGATTGGGAAACATACTCAGGAGAAATACTTTCTTTCGCTCATCCTTTGGTTAAGATATGCATTTTCGGAAACGTCCGATCCCTGATTTTGGGCGCATACATATTGGTGTTTGCGACTTTTTCTTTCTTTGCGATCTTTGGTGCATAGTGCTGAACGTTGACGGCCGAACATCTCGTTTAGTTTGGGTGTGTTTGAGAGTCACGAGAGTGTCCCTCGGTTGAAAGGGAAAGGAGATTGCTGAAATGCATTTAACAGAGAGATGCGATAAATAAAGATACACGAAATAGAGATGAACGAAATAAGAAATGTAGAGTAAACCATTAATTATTGCTGGAAATTAATGAGTTATTCGGCTCTTTTATTTTCAATATTAATGAAAATTATTTAAAATTGTTACTTAATTAAAAAAATCTAATGAAATAGCCATTAATGTCAATAAGGTCAAATTTCTAGTGGTAAATTAATCACTGTGGCTAATCGTCTTGTAGATGATTCTTAAATTCGTCTTCACGGAATGTTTAAAATAAATGAAAACTGTTCAGAAACTTCGAAAATGACGGATTCAAATATGCTAAAGTTCCATGAAATTCTCATATTGACGCAATTCAGTCTTCCGTGATTTACCCCACTTTACTCTCTTTTCTTTACTTTCTAATACTTTTACTAACTACTTTCCTTATCAATTCTTGTCATTTGCTCTGTCGATGCTTAATTATTTCAATCAAAACCCTTTCCTGTAACTCTTTGACTGCCAACGCAATTCTAAACCTAAAAATAAAGTTTCCTAACCCCAGTCGTGTGTATTATATTGTTTCCCAAGAAAGAACCCTATCGAAGCATGGAAGGAAGTATGTCACAAATACGTATTTGCTGGAAGAAAAATTAAAGTAAATTTATTGAAATCGTGAGTAATTAAATAAAATTTTCTCTGGTGACAGTGTTTGAAATTATTATTTATTTATATATATTATTCATAACGAAAATTAAATTGATCGTTAATGGGTATTTATTTATTATTCGGGTATTAAATAAATCTTTCTCGAAAAGTTTGTTGCTTGTTATTCAGAGATTCTCGCCGATGTAGCGCAGGCATTGAGAAACCGATAGTAAAGGCATTGATTAAAGTAATTGCATTGCGCTTCGGAATCGACTATTGAAGTTCGGCTGCTGAGGGAATTCACCGAAAAGGCTCAATCAGATGGGACATCGACGTCTCGTTAATCCCCCTCTTGTCCTTCCAGATTTAGAGATTAATTACAGATCTGTTCGTGGGAAAATATTTTGAACCATAAGGGGCTATTTATTTCAATTGTTTATATTCGTATTTACATAATAATGTTTTGGTCAATTGGATCTAAGAGTGTTAGAGTTATGATACCTCATTCTGGCTTAATATAGAGCGTTCAGTATGGTCTTTATTTCAATGCGTATTATCTTATCTTACTCATTTTTCTTTTAGTAATTTCGATGTAACAGTCTGTTATTAAAATGCTAATAAAATGAGAACGTAATTATGCTCATTTTAAGTTCTTGAAACCTCTTCAACATACCTTGTTTAATAATGGTTATTTTACAGGAAAAATCTCTAAAACAAATTTTTCGCTTGTTTAGAAATGTATCAATGATTATGACCAAGTAATAAAATTCAACTCAGGTTCTTGTAATTTGTATAACTTATTAAATATCGTGATGTAAAAGCAGTGCGATTTTCTCCATATTCTTCTAATTATTAATGCAGCTATCTGTTTTGTGTCCGTTACTTATTTTTTGTGAGTAATGTATAGTTTAAGTAGACTCTTTTTGTTTTACTGTCGTGATGTATCACAGTTACAAAAGTTACAGCTGATTGAACCCTGTGTTTAGAATTTGTAGCATCTATTTTCTAGCATCAGTTTTGCTGATGCAAATGCTTTTACGTATGCAGTGTATTTTAAAATCCAAGGAGGAGGAGGACGTACTCTTTTGGAATAAAAACAACTCTTTTTCTGTTCTTGTTGCAATGTAGACTTTAATGTGGAAATTCTCTTCTACCGAATGAAATGAGTTTGGAGGTGACACCTCGGCCGATGCACGGGCGATAATGGATCCATTCCCGTTATTGCAATGCACGGAGTGCGTGACACAAGTCTGAGAAGAGGTGCGCAAGGGACAGAAATTGCAGTTGAGGGTGGTGTCGGAGTTTTTCTCGAAATGCAACCTCTCCCACCCGCCGCATTCACCCGAGACCTGAAGGACGACGATTTTGAGGTGCAATCCGTTCTTTTCTTTCCGCGAGATATTTCTCCTAAAAGTCGCACTTGTTTGCACCTTCCACACTCTTTCGACAACGTCATCCTTTTTCATTCAAATGCATGGTTATTGAGCACCTTTTAAGCACACGTGACGGAAACACCCTCTTATATCGTGAATTCAAAAATTATTTACTTTACACCTATAGAGTGCGAACTATGCATATCATTATTATTATTAATTAATTTTTATTTTCTCTGGAAAATTCCCACAGAGCAGGGTAATTGAAATATAATTGAAAATATTCATCCATCCATCGCCCCGTTTAGAAATTCTAATATTCGTTCTCTGTTATGGTGAAGAAAATTCGTCTATGTGACCCTTTCTTTCGATTTGTTCAATTTTACCTATCTTACGCTTTAGCTGCCTATGTGGGAGTTTATTACTTACATCAAAGCTATTTCTTATTTGACACACAATCACAGGATTTTGCCCCAAGAAAATGTTAACCAGTTTCAACACAGCAGCTCCAAATTGAGGCAAATGAAATTGTCCTAAATGTAGAATTCTAATCTAAGTAATGCTCTCTTTAGCTCGTAGTCCAATGAGAGATAAATCGGAAGAAAATCATACGATGCTGTTCCATTTCACAGTATTCCTTCCGGAATGCATCATCCATTGATTCTGGAACCAACAAAAGAAGTAGCGAAGTGAGAATGTTTGAGAGATCCTCGAGAAAACAGAGGAAATAAAGCGGTTGGAAATGACGCCAAGAGAACTTGCTAGTGACACTCCTAACAATAACGAGTCCTTGGAGATCGAAAATAAAGTCCCTTGCGAGTGCGTCTCCAGCCAGTCAATTGTATCGCAATTCCGTTGCCATGGGAATACAAACACTCCCTCTTGCTTTCTTTTCAGTATTCATATTCAGAGCTTAAATCTCGAAAATGAGATATAAATAATCTTCAGGAAGTGAAGAGAAAAAGAATGGAAGTTCGCGGTCTTCCGTCTGAGATGAAAACATTTTCTTTCCGAAGCACGAGATTCCCGTAAGAATTAGCTCTTCGTCGTTATTCAAGAAATGAAAGGATGACGCTGTAAAAATCAAAGCGAGCAATGGGGTTCTTGTCTTCTCATTTTGTGGGAGACAGTTTATGGTATCGTACTCAAAGTTGTTGTTTATTGTTTTTGTGTGTATTAAATAAGAGTTAGATTCCCTTTGGATTAAGCCAGAGTTAGTCAAAGTTACTTTTAACATCTTATGTCCCTTTTTCACAAATATCATTGAAATAATAAGGGAAAAAAATAGGATGCTGGAATCAATCTCTGCCATTAATTGTGTAAGAAATTCACCGAAATTGTGGCAAAACACGACGAAGAGAGCGACGAAGTCTTAAAAACAAATCCCATAACAAAAAAGTATTTTCCTTGGGAATTTTCCTGGGTGCACGCCCTTATGTGCAAAGTCACCTTAACCCTTTCCTTATCCAAAAAAGTATATGTGAAAACGACATTAAATATTGTGATTCAAATTCGGATGATACAAAAATACGTACTTGTAACCCAAGAATAAATTATACAAGCAATCATCAGGAGAGCTTAATATATTTGTAAAAATCTTTCTGTTAGCAAAGCAGTCAAGTAAAATGTCAAGTTTTTAATCTTTTACAAGACTCAAAACACAACCTTGATTGAATCATGTTGTATTAAGTGATTGAATAATGACCCTCTTTTTACGATTGGAGTTCTATCAACTATTTGCGCCAAAAAATATTTCCTTTCGGGAGCATTAATCGCGTCATCTCAGCTCAGGTAGGATAGCGATATAAAACAATGTTCAGTTTTGGAAAGGTTTGCTTGTATTTGGAATTAGAAAAGAATTCTTATCCGTGCCAGATCTGTGGTTTTGAAATGAAAGTTTGACGTTGGAGTGGACCACTAGGTTACGAAGGATGTTAAAAATATGGAAGTTAGATGACTAATTGGAGGGAGAAGTTTTCTCTAAATATTTTGAGCTAAAGAAAGACACGCGAAGTGTCCATCTTGACTCGAGCGATTGTCGCGATAAAGTAAAGAAAGACTTATCGACCTCATTGAATGGCCCCGTCAGAAAAAAAGCCAAGAAGCTTAGACTCACAAGTTTAGCTAGGATCCTCTCATGCTTCGATCCCTTAAAAGACAATTTAAGCTTCTTCTTGTTTTGCTAAAAACTTAAAGCATTCGAAGAGGTGGTGCCAAGTTTTTTCAGAGAGTGAATCTTGAACACACAGAAGGAACTTTTTCTTAATTTTTATTTCTGTTTTAGGGCCCTATGCTCACAATATTAATTATAAATTTGTTTGACAAAATATTTCTCTTTTAAAATGCTATTGGCAAGTGCCATTCTCAGTTAACTTTCTAGCCGTTCACACTCTGTGAATGTACTCATTAGGAACCAATGACCGTGATTGGGTGACTTTTTGTTACTGATCGCCCAATAACATTTGGTTATCAGAAACCAGAAAATGATAGGTAAAAGATAAGAAGAAATATTTAGGAATGAGTATTTAAAAATGTTGCTAATCGTAAATACTGTTATATATGTTAGATATGTTTTGGTTGATTATTTGCAAAACTGACTGAGAAGGTCTTGCACACGAAATATTTTAAGGAGTTAGAGGTACTCTTTTACCACAACACATCTGTTTCTTAATGTAATAAATCACTTGACTTAGATTGATGGTGTTTTATTTCGTTATTTAAATCAAGCACGAAGGCACATTTCCTGCATTGTCATGAGTGTGCTCAATGCGCACCCCGAGACATGCCGCAACTCCCCTGCAAGTATCTTCGAAGAATAGACAGGCGATAGCTTGGATTTGTGTCTGTGAATGCAGAGGCTCTGTTTGCGACGATTAATAAGGGGCCCAAAGTACTCGTGTTTGAGAAATCATGCGAATGATTACCTTCGACTTACCAACTGAACCCTCATTAGGGCGAAAAGGGGCACTTGCAGATCTTCTTTTGGTCGGAAAACACGTGTTTTTGGTTGTCAGCGGCCATGGACACGGAGGGGAGGGAACAGATGCGCTGCGAGGGGGTAACAGCGGATTGCCTACAAATAATACAAAAGTAGCCAAAACAAGCTCCCATCAAAAGCACGAGTAGCGAGGTATTGCTGATGCCTGATATGAGAAATAGTCGAAATTAATAACCGTGCTATTAGAAAGTAATTTAGGGAACGTTTCGTTTGCAGAACTCTTTTAAATTGCTACCAGTAGAAGAGCCCTTTTATTTTCTTGAGGGCATAAGCTAGTAATGATACAAAATTCCCGCTTGCACAGAAAATGTTCTACTTTTTGCTTCTACAAATGACTTTGTATTTTGTGGGAAGGCGTGAAATGTTTGAAATTCAACCGAAGATGCGCATAAGAAGGGGTCTAAATGCTTAGTGTAGTTCATTATTTATTACCATCATCTCGCATATAATGCTTATTTTAAAATGGTATACGTGACGTCGTAACAAATTGACAGATGCGCCGTTTTATCATTAACTATACAAATACATAAGGATTAAGTTAAATCGGTTAATGGCGTGTGGATGTATTCGTGATCGTTGGAGAGGAGTGACTTTTATGGTTTTCCTCACGCGCTTCAAAGGGATTGCTTTCGAGGGAGTAATTGGAGCCGCCGATGACCATCCGAAGTCACCGAACAAATTTGTTTCGTGGCGGAAGACCCGCAAATCCGTCCGCTTCATCACCAAATGTCTTGAGCATCTGCTCATTTGAGTCCCCTCAATCAGTGGCATAAAAGACTGTCGAAGAATATTGCATCTTAAGGAGACAGAGGACATGCTCGGATGTCAACTTTCTCACTGGGCCTCAGGACCTATCCAAACTAAGGGATGTTTTTCTCCTCTGTCTTCTTGGCCGCGCTCAAGAGCCTTTGGTGCTCAACTGGTGCACGGAAGACGCTCATTGCAGTACGTTAAAAACTATTGTTACGTCTCACTATGGTGAATGTCATGAATATTCATTATTTCCTACTTGAAAAAATTCTTGTCGGATGTTTTATAACTTTTAGTAATTAATTATTTTTTTTCATTTTTACTTTCTCCATATACGAAGTATAGAGAAAGTATTGTTTTCATGAAAAATATCGACTTCGAGATTTCAACGGAAATATATGTTTTTGGGTCCCTAGAACACGTTTTGACCATTTTCGGAATGATGTGTGTGTGTATGTGTGTGTGTGTGTGTGTGTCTTTTATTATTATTATTATTTTTTTTAACGTTAAAAGAAATTGAGGTTTAAATTTTACCCTTTACAGTTCACATTATCACGTTTTTTTATAAGATCATTTCGTGATTATATCTCCTTCATATCACGGTTCACAATTCAGTCCATATCACAGTTTGGATCACAGTTTAATATCACAGTTCACATTTCAGGCCATAAGAAAAAAATTATATGAGACCATGCTGTTTCTGGGTTCGATGCCAGAGCACATTAAAATTTCTCACTTAAGGAATATGAGGAAGAAGTAGGTCGTCGTTTGAAACAGTTGCACCCAATATTTCTCCTTGAACTTTCACACATAGTTAGAGATGGTAAGCTTCTGTTGTGCTGCATAGTAAATTTTATTAGGAAGACCTGGGTTCGATGCCGGACGGAGAAATTGCAAATTTGAATAATATTTCCAATACTTTTTCTACTTTTGAGGACCCTCTCGATATGATGTCGACTTGAAATTGGTGTGATCACCATGCTTGCAGAATGCAAGCAACATTTTACTCGTATTTCAAACACGACCGGTTTCAACTTTTAAAAGTCATCTTCTGGTACTATAAAATCGTGAATACGAGTATATATACTAAGGTTATAAGAGGGGGGAAATTGGAAGAAAGAAGGTGGGAGGGAGTAAACAGACAAAGTAAAGAAGATGGTGATTAAGGTGAGGGTAAAGTAGATGATGTGGTAGGTGGGGGAAGGGGAGGAAGAGAGCCAACAAACAGGGTGAGATGGTCATAAAATGATGTATGTTAGTCAATTGGTAATTACATCTTTTGTGATGGATAATCTCCAGCTGCTCTAATATGTTCATTTTGGATCCTCTTTGTATGCAATGAAGTAGTTTGATGGAAAAATCGGATGAACGATTTTCATCAAGAAGGTGTTTAGCAAAATGGGAACTCTCAGATTTATTTTTGAAACTGGATTTGTGTTCATTTTGCCTATGATGTAAATTCCTGGAAGTCTGTCCAACGTAAATAGCTCCGCAATCAGCGCATATCAATTTTAAAATCCCAGACCTGTGGAGGGGGTCAATTTTATTCTTATTATTAGTTAGATACTTACCGATGTTATGTGTGGTATAAAAAGCCGGTCTGTAATTCGGAGGAAAAATGTTAGCCAGTTTATTTAATTATTTATTTATTTAAATTTAATTCATTAACAGTCATTACGACCAATTACAATGAATCTTACAACAACATATTGAAATAAACATATTTATAAATATCAACTAGGCTGCATTGAAATGCAACCAAACATTTGTAAAAAGCGAAAAAAGATGTTAGTGGGTTAATTTAAATTAAATGAGCAAAAAGATAATAAGATAAAATAATAAAAGATAGTAATCATAAGTTACAAAAGGAGAAGTAAGGGAAAAATACAATAATGATGGGAAGAAATGAAAATAAATATGAGGGAAAAAGATGAAAAGGACGAAAAACGAGACAACGAAGTAAGCTAAAGAGCAAGATTAATGAATGGACGAAAGGAGTGAATTAATGGGGGAAAACAGTTCAAGGGAAGGGATAAGAGAGAATGGAAAAGCGTTGGGATTCGATACAACATTGATCTTTGAGAGATTGAAAGCTTGAAACGAGGTACGGGAAGGAGGTTGGAATTCCGGAAGGGCGGTTAGTTGATAACTAATGGGGCCTAAGAAGGGAGGTTTTACCCATTTGGGTTTATCCAAATGAATCGAAAGATTACCATAAATACAGTAGAACCCCGGTAATCCGGACGAATTCAGGCACATAGGCGTCCGGATTAGCGGGGTTTCCGGATTAACGAGGTTTTCAAAAAATAATATAAAAAACATTTTTTCTCAAAAATTACATTGTACAGATAAAGCATGTATATATTACATAAGGTATTACAGCATATAAAGTGAATGGATACTATCAGCGAGCAAAAAAGTCAGTTATTTTCTTTTGAGCAACCATTCTTACTTTTAAATCAAGTGCGCGGTCTCTAAAACGTCTAAAGAGCATCGTTTCATGTGCTTCAAAATTTTGTAACTGATTAATGAGTGGCGCAAGCTGAATTTCTTCTTTTTGCACATTTTCTAAAACTTCCGAACCAATAAAATCTGGAAGTTAAATTTTCTACGACTTGTTGATCAATAATTTAGACAAAGATGCCCAAGAGTTTGCGAAATTGAACACGACATCTTTTAAATTTACCTTTTTCAGTACATTTTTCAAATTTTCATTGTTCACAGGATCATTAAGAATATTCATAAGAAGCAACTTACGATATCCTAACGTAAGGCTTTGAATAGCATTTTGATCCATGGGTTGGATCAGCGCATTCGTGTTAGGGGCTAAAAACATTGCGGAAATTTCACCGTCATCGGTGCACAATTCTTCTGCAGAAGGATGGCCAGGACAATTATCAAGCAACAATAAAGGACGTTGTGCTAAATTGACGAATTTCATATGTTGTCGAACTGCTGAGACGAATTCTGTTTTAAACCAATCCAAAAATAATTCTCGTGTGACACAAGTGTCTTTTTGCCCTCGATCTCTATAGCCCATGCATGGTCATCCTCATTGGACGTCTGTCAAAGGGAAGGATTGTTTCTTACGCCTCTTCTCTCATAGCTTTTTAATGAACGTGATGTTTTGAAAAGTGTTACCCTGCTGCAACTGAAAAATTATTGTCTTTCGAAATAGTTTAGTATCGCACATATTAAGCATTCCTCGAATGGAAAAATGCTGTCTCAGAAAAGTATCACAACTTAGATGTAGTATCACAATAAACGAAATACTTCGCTCTCCATCACATCATTGTAGCCAATGGAGGAATTTTTCAAATATTCTGACCACCTCTCGTTTCTTGTTACTAATATGCGTGTTTATAAGTTCAAAAGAAGAAGTTGCGGGTTTGCATGACTCCCAATGGACCGTCCGGATTACCCAGGGTTCCGGATTACCGGGGTTCTACTGTACGTGTTAAGTTCAATTTTCTTTGTTTCTTTTTTAAAATATTGTCAATTAATTTTTTCGGAATAACCGTTGGGAACTGCAATTTGCGTAATAATACTCAACTCCTTCATGAAATGGTGGGATTTAAAGGGAATTTTGATGAGACGATGAGCCATACTGTGAAACTCTGCATGCTTATATGAAATGGGATGGTTGGAGTTATTATGAATGGTTTGATTCGTATGTGTGGGCTTACGGAAGATGGAAAAGTCAATGCTATCGTGATCTTTGCAAAGAGTTAAATCAAGGAACTTAAGGTTGTTATCCAATTCAATTTCAAGTTAGGGTGAAAGGTATTCAAATGTTTTACAAATATATCTAACTGTCTCACAGTGGGGCAAAATCCCTAAAAGTTGGACATTATAAGTAAATCTCATCTGATCGGTTTGAAATCAGGTATGACATAGTTTTTGAGGTCACTAATTCCGAATATGACATTGAAATTATTTTGAAATTATTATTTCGCAAACAAATTCACATTTTTTGGCAAAAAATACAATATTCTTATATCATGCCCATAAAAAACGTGACTATAGGTTTCGTGATCACCGATTATGAAACTGATTTTTGTAAACTATTCTTTCGTGAAATCATTTCAGTTTTTATCAATAATGTGGATTAATAATTTTATATTATTTTTAAAAATCCATAATTACAATTTTATGCGTACTTTTATTTTAAAATCATTCCAAAGAAGTTATTTAAATATGTTATTACATACATAATATCACAAATACATTATACAAATATAAACACAAATATATATAGTATATAATATAAACAATTATTAAAAACAGGCTCTGATCCGTCCAAAGAATCATCTTAGCACACAAACACTATACCATTGTACATAATTATCGTTTCCAATTTTGATAGAGCATATGTAAAGTTAACAAACACATTTATGTAAAACATTACTATATCACAGCTTATTTACTTATAATTTGAAAAGGCACGCGCACACACACTCATACACACGCAAACACTAATCACTCTCCGATTCCGATCCGTCCGAAGAATCATCTTTCGATCCAGATTCTGTTGGGTAAGATACATACAATGTTTGCAAGGCCTCGGAAGATAAAGCTTTCGATGGCTTGGAACGCATTACAACCTGGCTGGAAATGATAGGGTCTGAATGCAACATCATTCGCACAAACAAGTCCTCCATGGTCTTCTTCCTAGAGCACTTTCGCGTAAAATCTTCCCTAAATTTTCTTAACAATTTATTGCATGCTTCCTGTGCTTCCTCGGACATTTGTCCGATTGGCAGCAATGCATTTTGTATAACATCTCTTCCATGCAATAGTATTTTATGCACAGTTGTTGGCATGCAGAACTAGGGATATAACTGTACAAAAAGCCGTGCGGTTCTGATGGCATACTCTTCGTAGATATCTACATTTATTCTGTATCCAGAAGACAGAACTTGCAAAATTGTGTGAAATCTCCGAAGAAGCTCCAAATTTAGGCCTGTAATACTGGCGGAAATTTCCAGATACTTTGAAAAGCGGCGAGCTGTGTTGCCATCATTACTGCTACCATACACCTGCTTTGGCCGGTCAACTATCAAACTAAGCTGTCTTTTAAACTCTTCTCGGATTTTATTCTTGCGCGCCTCCACTAGTTCTTTATCCATCGGATTACGTATCTGCCACGTTTCAATTTCCAGTCGGTATGCTACTTGCAAGCAGCATTCAAAAAGACGAATCCATGCGTGCAACGTGCTTAATCCATACTGGAGATTATCATCCTTTATTGGACGAGATATGTTCTCATCAATATCGTTGAACTCAGTGGATGTAGCGTTGCAGATGTAGCACCGTTGTGTTGACGTCGTGTCCGTGATAGCATTGCAGATCTTTCCGTCTATCATAGTTAGTTGCAACTTGTAGGTGATGTTGATTTTGTTGCCATTAATTACAGTCTCCAATGGTGTAAGTTGCTTCTCCTGGCCGCGAACGTTTTCAACTTGCAATTGTGCATGCTGTTTTGATTCCTTCTTGAACTCGATCTTCAGAGGACGGCAAAATCGAGGAGATGCAGGTCTACTGTTGTGCCAAACAATTTTCCTCAGAGTCCCTGTGGTCACGAGTTGTAGTGGAACCACAGAAGTGAAAAAGATGTTGCTGTCGTCGAATTCTTCACCATCTTCGCTCAACACCGACTGCTTATAATTGCTGTGCCCTGAACTCCCATCACAGCCCCACTTGCAAATTAGCTCCAGACTTAACAGTTCTTCCGCTGAGAAAGAAGCTATCATCTCCGTCTCCAAAAATAAAATACGCTGGGCTGTATGGTCCAATAATGACTGCAGACTAAGTTCCACGCTATAGTCGGTGATGGTCATTAAAAGTACGCTCGGATAGCACGCTCGTTTTGCTTCAGAAACTTTATTATAGGAGGGGTATAATCTGCAGTTATTTGCTACTGAGACATTGCGCATTATCTGGTACTCTGATTTTGATTGGCTGAGCAGCACCATTACAGCCAATGCATACTCCGCTGTCAAAGTGCTTTCTAAACAGTAATTAATACGACCACGGTACTTTCGCGCTCTAGTTAGCGTTGTTGTGGTCATTTGCTTCAAGACAACAGCAGCGTCTACATTACCACTTGCACGAAGGCTCATTTGTGCTGCGTAAGAGAGTTCATCAGAACTGTGATCTGCTCTGAGACGTTCAGTTCTTCTTCGCTCAGAACGATCAGTAACTGACAAAAAATCAGACGGAAGCCTTCTTGGAGTCTGCTCACTGCTGCAACTGGGATCCTCTTGTGACATACCGAAGCAGATCCCAGTGTCCAACCATATTTTGTGGTTCGCCAGAAACCGAGATTCAGTATTGCTGCTTTTTTTCCACCTCTTCTTAAAATTCGTCAAGAGCCGTCTCACTTGCATCTTTTCTTGATCAGTCAAAATGTGTTTTACATTGTATTTTGACAATATTGCCTGCTCTAACAGTTCGTAATGTGCTGAGGCCTCCACTGTCCACTGGGTCCGTGACAATATAAATACGTCCCGACGAGTGAAAGTAAAACCTGAAAAAATTTACAGCGGTTTTACAGATTAGGAAAACCTAAAATTAAACTTAAAAAATTAAACGCACAGCTCAAAAAATTTAAATTATTAAATGAATTGTGAAATCAAATGTTGAATTATTCCAGAAATGCACCCTTAACCATTTCATCAACAAAATTTTATCTGTGAATAAGCAGAAATTTGTTAAGATACACCAGATAATGCAAAAAGTGACTTACCAGTTCCGTCCATTTCCTCGGCTACGGGATCCTAAGCTCGTTGCTGCACACAAAGATCACCGAATTTGGTTGATATAAAATCGTACACACAATTATACAGTAGTACGTCTTACTACGAATGTTCCTTTGTACGAGTGTTCCACACTACGAGCTGGCACTCAGCCGAAATATTGACTCTTAAGACGAGCGAAATTTCTTGCTACGAGCGTGTGGGTACAATCGTATACTGCTTGTTGGCGCTGTCTAATAATTTCGCGGACGAGCTACCAGGGCTACCAAGGACCCGATGGTAAGCTCGAAACAAAATCCCTTTTATAAGTTGGTTACGGTGGTCACCTTGGTAAGTGAGCCTAAACAAAGCCGGATGAGTAGCTCAATGCTGATAAGACCAAAATGAAAATCCCCTATCTATGTTGCTTACGTTGGTCACTTTGGTAAACGAGCCAAAACAGAGCGGGATGAGGAGCTCAATGCTGATAACACCAAATCAAAATTCTTCTTGGATCACCCTGCCGTCGCTCACTCATTTCATTAACACTCATCACTAACGCCTCCAACAAGAGAGGAAAGGACGTCGTTAGTACGTCTTAGAAACGATCGAAATCGTCATTTTTTCCGCAGACAAAAGGATTCCTTACTAACGACCACACCTTCCCCCAAACCCATTTTTTAGTGATTTAGTAGTTCATATGTTAGTAACTTTTATATTTTTTGTCATTTAATGTTTATATCTATGTTTTATTTAAGGGTTAATTGGAGGAAGATACGTTTTAGGAGGAAGATGGAAAAGTCAATGCTATCGTGATCTTTGCAAAGAGTTAAATCAAGGAACTTAAGGTTGTTATCCAATTCAATTTCAAGTTAGGGTGAAAGGTATTCAAATGTTTTACAAATAAATCTGTCATTATGAACCTGTCCAAATGCAAAATATGTCATCGACGTACCTTAACCAAACACCAATATATTTGTTGAGGAATATTTCGGAGTTGAAAAGGTTGTTTTCAAAAGGATCAAGAAAAATGTCAGCTAACAAAGGGGAGAGTGGCGAACCCATAGCCAAACCTTCTGATTGGAAACCATCATTGAAAAGAAAATAATTTTGAGTAATACACAGTTCGATTAGCATTGAAAACGCAGGAGAAACAGCATTAGAAGCATTCTTTGTCCGCAACAGGTCTTCTAAAATACGTAACACATCATTCTTGGGCACACTGGTAAACAGATTCAACACGTCAAATGAAAAAGGTTTCGAATTCCTAGAAAGTTTGTAGTCTTTCGACTTATGAGCAAAGTCTATGGAGTTCTTTATACTGTGAACTACACGGAAATCCAAAACATCTTTGAGTAAGTTATTCATCTTGGAGGCCAGTTTATAAGTGGGCGAGGAGACACTTGAAATGAGAAAACTTATTATTTAATTCTGCTAATACATATAGCTATTCTGCTGCTAGCTAGTTCTGCTGTTTCCAGAATCTTGCAGCGTTGCGACAAGAATTAAATGAAATCCTCCAAAGAATGAAGTTCGCTAGAAGTTAATGTCGATTCCCAAGCACATTTCGTGGATAGATCAAATTTACTTGAAATAACGTGAACTAATAATGTATCCTAATGCTCTGTTGCTTCTCCCAGAAGGGGAGAAGCAACCGCACCATGAGTAAATCGTCGACCAGAGTGAGCCTGCTTGCATGTGTGATATCTCTACTATGCTGCTTGAAACTTACGACTTCCTCGTACTGCTATGCAATAATAACTGTCTATCTATTCCACGAATGTGCTTATTAAATGGATTGTAAATCGTATTGAATCATAAAGGGAATAAGCAATAAAAATGTTTCATAGAAAGTGATCAGTACAGAAGATTTCTGAAAATTAAGCTCGAGAATTTAATCCGTATAGTACACATTGTTGCAACTAAAATGAGAGACATAAAGATGGGAGTCGATAATGTAAGACGTGTGAGGTGCAGCGAATGGCGTGACCGCATGTCTTAAGCATGTCGCTAGGCATTCGCGGGAAAATGATATTTCAATGTCCAGCGCTAGAATTTCGGGGTTGCTTTTGATGCCGCGTTATTTTCGAGTAAATACGGTTTTATATATTTGATTCATGCATCATAACGAAACTGCCTCATCTAGTATTAAATATGGAAAATTAGTGTTCAATAATCGTCGATAAATAATGCTATGTCATTAGATAATCTTAAGTAAATATGTTACGTTATATCTTTCGAGAAAAGGTTTTTCAGTAAACACAATGAGTAAACCGTTACATATCAGAGGATAGTAAATAGTTTAGCTAAAAATCGAGCAAAAGCTTGAATTCGTTTTCTGGAGCTATTGTATGCCAACTTTGAAAGTAAAGGTAAATTCAAATAAAAGTTATTTTAAAGGAAAAACGGACTTCATTTAACTAGATTCAAGTCCATCGTCATTTTTTCTCGCATTTCTTTGCACTCCCTCAGAAAAACGGACGTGAAAAAAGTCTGACGGGACCGGGAATCGAACCCGGGACCTTCCTCTCTATTGCACAGTTGGAAGAGTGCCTTAAGCAGCTCAGCCACCAGGCCAGAAAAATTTTCTCACGCCATTTTGAGCTGGGGCCAGATAGCTTAGATCAGTGTTTCCCAAACTTTTTCGAGCCACCGCCCCCTTGGATCCATAAACCTAAAGTCAACGCCCCCCAATCGATAGCTTTAAAATAATAATCAGAATCATAGACTAAATAAACAAATGAGGAACGCTGTAATAATTAAATTAAAAACTATGACTAATCAAATGTTTATTTAGAATCCAATAGATGTATAGTTTTCATAGCACATTTATGCAAAAGACTTAATGCACAATTAAAGGAACTTAAGTGAGAATATACTTTTTACATAAAAATAAATTATCAAACAAATAATTTTAAGAATGCTTTTTTAGAAGTTTACATGTTATTTTTTTTACTTAAATTAAGCAATTATTTAACATGAACATTTTCAATTTATGGAAATAGAAAAACAAATCATGTTTTGCAAAAATTAGTTAAACATTTAAGTGACTATTGGTTATAGTTTTCCATGGTCTAGAAGTCATTAAAGGAGATTCTATTGCCAAATTTAATAACATATTTCCATCAAATAAAATTTTAATGGGATGGATGGGCTTGATGACATGATACCAGTTTTCCAACGTCCGGTTTAATGTCACTTAGCAGGAGTCTTAAATCACCGCGTTCACAAACCTGAAGTCTGTTTCTCTGCTTGGAAACAAGCTGAATGACTGCACTGAAACCACGTTCCACCAAATATGAAGTCGGAAATGCAAGAAGGAGTTTTTTAACCACCATCCATAATGCAGGATAACGATCGGGAACCTCCTTCTGTAACCAAAACTCTTGATAATTAATCTTAAACTTTGGTTTCAATTCAACGTCATTTTGTATACCAATTAATTCTTCCTCTAATACTCCAACTTCCTCAATATCTACAAACGGATTTATCACCCAGTCTGGAATTTCCAACATAAGGAGATCCTGAAATCGCTGCGTCATATTTTTATGCAAGGTGGATAAATGGTCACAAAAGACTCTCAAATCATCATCACCTATACCAGCTTGCTCTTCTAGCTCAAGCAGGGAAGGAAATTGATAAAACTCGCGGCGACCTATGTTGCGCTTAAATAAAAGCAACTTGGAAATAAACACAGTCACCACAGATTTTGCCTTTATAAGGTTTGTATCATTTCCCTGCAATTGTAAATTCATTTCATTAAACTTTGCAAATAGTTCTGACAAAAATGCAACGTCACTCCTAATCCCTTTAAGGTTGTCGCTGAGAAAAGCATCTTTCTCCTCAAAAAACTGCACGACAGTGTCAAAAAGATTATAGAAGCGCCTTATACAATTGCCTTTTGATAGCCAACGAACTTCCGTGTGTAGTAACAAACGTTTAAAATCTTCGTCGTTCTCATCACACAACTCTCGAAAGAGTCGATCATTAAGAGCATGGGCTTTGATTTTGTTAACTGCTGTAATAACAATGTTTAAGGACTTGTGAAGGCGATCACTCAGTTTTTTGGCCACTAGATGTTGTCGATGAATCACACAATGAATAGTAAAGACATTTGGCACATTTTTTCTCAAGTATGCAATGCAACCATGGTGACGACCAGTCATTGACGGAGCTCCGTCTGTCGCAACAGCAAATATGTTAGAAAGTGGAATTTTTTTGTCCCTGAAGAACTGCTCTACGATACGATAGATTGACTCCCCTTTAGTGTCAGTTTCTAATTGCCTTGCAAACAACAACTCCTGAGATAGATTTTCATCTTTAATAAAGCGTACGAAAGCTAGAAGCAAAGATTCATTACCTGGCAAAGTTGACTCGTCCAACTGTAATGCAAATTCTGTTGTTCTCAGTATGCTGCACAATATATCTTCTACATTTTCAGCCATTTCATCTATTCGACGTTGAACTGAAGTGTTGCTTAGGGGAATCATTTTTATTGTATCATATGGTGGCTTATGCAGAACAGTACTCAGGACTTCACTTACTGCTGGTATGATGAGCTCTTCACCAATTGTATGTGGCTTTCCAGATTTGGCGATTAATAGTGAAATATTGTATGATGCACGCAAACCATCAGTGATATGCTTTGAAGCATTACACAACATACTTGAAAGTTTTGGACGATTTTGCACTCTGTCACGAAGTGACTGAAAAAATGTTAAAGTCTTTTCTGTCTTGTCAGGATGTGCCTTCCTTAAATGGTCAATTAGTCTGGAAGGTTTCATCGCCTCATTTGAAAATACCCTTTCGCATAGTAAGCACATAGGCATGTGCTTGTTTGTAGGTGACTCTATAAATCCGTACTTAAGATAATCCACATTATACTGTCTACATTTCTTCTTTGATGAGTCAGTTCCTGCCATTCTGCTTCTACAATAAAGGTTTAAATATTTAATTTTTTTAAATAAAATTTAATATATATTAACAAAATAGAATACGGGTATGTGTTAATGATGAGACGTGGATTCGATCTTTAAGTGGTTGCTTTTTAAAATAAAATTACTAGTAAACATATGAAAAACATCGAAACAAAATATTTATGTGCTTGAGGCATAATTTCAAACATATGTACTTAAGCAATGCTGAATATATGTATGTATTTGTTCTGCATACCTGGTATAAAACTGGATATATATATATATACACGTTATTTTTCTCTGGAACGGTAGTAGTTTTGCTTCGGATAAACTAAAATATTAATAGAGTTTATCTATTTTATATAAATATCGTACATTTCATATCCAAATGCAATACACTTATCACGCGAGCGCGAATTCGAAAATGGTTTAAAAATTTACTCTTTTAGGCGAATTATTTCCAATGTGTTCTTTTTATTCAAAGAATTATTGTGAATATTACCCATTGTTTGAAAAAAGCTATGCTCCAAGGAAATGATTTCCTGCCTGGATCGTTTTCTGTATTTATACATCTATGTTTTTTGTTTGTTAATTTTGCTTCTATTTTTATTTCGTACAAACATGCAAATTTATTTAAATATGTCATTTTCTTTGCCTGTTGATTGTATTCACTTTAAAATGGTCTCAAAACTGTATGTGAATCTTTGAATAAATAAAAAAAATATAAAAAAATGCACGTCAGCAAAACCGAGACTAGATCAGTAAACCGGGAATTTATTGAATTGATATCCAGCCACCAAAGGGGAAATTTAATCGTATATATACAAAGTCTGAGAGAAAAGGTCCTCGTTTTGAACAATCTATAACCATTTCATGGAGCCAAAAAACAATATACTGGCCGTTTTTTTGTAATATACTTCGCCGTCATAAAATAATACAAAATATTATATAATAGTACTATAACAAGAATGATATCATGCGATGAATGAAAAATAACTCACCAATACAGCCTTGATAATATCGTTGGAACCGACTTGTTTGGAAAATGATTATTCAGGTAAACATTTGATGTAAAACCACCGAATCTAATTATCAGATGACCTGATTCCTCTCCGGATTGACACCCGTTTTATTCACACTGAACCTTACAGCCGAGGTACTGAGTGTCGTGAAGTTGTACCAACGATAGACCACATGAGACTAGACCCCTTCAAAAGTTTCCCTTGTGCGAGAAAGGCTTGGAAATATTTTTCAACTGTTCTTACTTTAAAATGTAAGGATACACATGGTTTAAATTACTTCCAGGTACGGGAAACAATGTAAACTTTAAAAACGAAGCATGAAAACGGAGACAAAAGGAAGGTTACCGAGCCTTCACATTTGTCACATTGTCAGGACCCTCCGGCGCCCCCCTGCCGCCCCCTTGGCTCTTTCCGCCCCCCTAAACCGGAGCACCGCCCCCCAGGGGGCGGTAGCGCCCACTTTGGGAACCACTGGCTTAGATGGTTAAAGCAATCTTCCAGAGAGACGAAGATCCGGGGTTCGATTCCCGGACCCGTCAGACTTTTTTTCAGTCCGATTTTCCTTGGAAATTTTTCTGGGTGCTTACCCTTATGTGCAATATATCTTTAACCCTTTTCTTATAATCTTCTGAAGGATGCATATCATTTAATCTATTTGAATCGATAAATATTTAAAGATTGACGAATGCGGATTAAGTGGAGATCGCAAACATTTCCCAGATTCAGTGATTGTAATCTTCGGGAGTTGAATTGTGAGTTGTATCAATTCTCCAACATCGTATGCCTAATCAAAAAGGTGAAGCAAGTTTATTTTATTATATGCAAATAGTTATTGATTGGTTGTTTTTTGAGGGCCTCCACGCAAGATACATTTTGAATCTTTCTGCCGTAGGTGTTTTACCTTTGTTTCTGTTTTTGAATTATGATTACAATTGTGTTTGTTTTAGAGTGTTATATAACATATTTCTGTCGTGTTTAATAATCCTTCCCTATATCCTTGAGAGCAATATTGGAAATGTCTTCTTAAATGTGGTGCTGTTTATCCTAATTAGATCTTCGAATAGGTATTTTTTTATAATCTTTAAACGAATGTAGTCTTCATCTAAAACATTTTACATTCGAAGGATGTAAGATCTAAGATTTAGGTGACCTTGTAGACTTAATTACAAATTACTTTGTTCATTAGTTTGCGAATATACGTATATCCTAACATTTGCAATCTAAATAAAATTATGAGGAATGTGTTATGATCAAGAATGTAACAATATTATTTATCGATTTCAATTTCCCCAATGAGATTCAACGGGCACAATAGGGAACAATCTCGTGGTGCCCCATTCCTTCGCGATCTTCTCCTAAGGTATTTTTCGACTCCCCGATCTTTCTTTTTATTTTTAAATGATGCGATCCTTTTTGTGGGAGATGGAAGCTGGATCGGAAGGTTGTGATTCCTTTACCGTTCCATCTGTTTATGCGTCAATGGAGAGTTGGTCCAACGTAGTTTAGATTTGACGGTACATTGTTCTTAAATCGATTCTCGGCCCAGTCGCAAATTCCCTCCTCGAATTTTCCACGCAATTTTCTTTCCCAAAGGTTTGGTAACAGAAGCAGAAAAGAGAGAAATTTCGATATGATATGAAACGGCCAAATACATTAGTAATGACAAACAGCGCGCACCTTTGCATCCAACCATTCCAACAAATACTTAGCTCAAATGTATTTTAGATACAATATATAAAATACTCTTTAAACATTTCTGAAAATACAAAATAGTGTTTTAAATACATACAAAAATACAAAATACTTCCAAAAAAATGAGCTAGAAAAATTACATGCGCAAAGTTTATCAACGCATTTATTCCATAGAGGTTTCAGGAATTCCAACTATATATAATTATTTGCTGACATTCCACCATTTCCTTTTAAAAACACCAGCTTTTCAAATGAAGCATCACTTAAGTTCCGCCTTTGGGGGCTATTTATCAAACCTGCAAAAGAAAATAGTCGTTCTACTGGGCCACTTAATGTAATGCTCGTATTGTATTTTAAGAACATTGTCCTTACCAAAGGATATTTATTCAAAATACTCAGGCACTTGGATTTATCATTTAAAAACTTCAATATTTTTAAATCACAGTTGTTGCTTTCTACGATTTTTATGCTGCTTTCCTCGAAAGAAAACCTTTCATCATCAGTGGATGAGTTATCATCACACTTTGGGGGTATTTGATTCATTCCTGTAGCTAAATTAACTATGAGGTCTTCTTCCTCTGCTGATCCCCAATATCAGCTACCTCATTTAAGAAAAGGATGCGTACATGTTCTAAGAATGACGTCACTAACTTCAGATACAAGAAGGAAGTGCTTTTGGAATCTTCTGCAAAGACTTGCCTCAACTGATTGTAGAAGTGGCCTACAGTCACGAAAATTTCTCGACTCCAATTCTTCAAATTTTGATTTTAGTCTGAAGAGAGTAGGTAGCAACTGACCATAGAAGCAGTTGCTTCCTTGATCTAGTGTTATCCCCAGTGGTTTAAATACTTCTACGTATTCCTTGGGGTATCTACTCAATTTCAATATCTTTAAAATTTTATAAGTTTAATTTGGAGCAAACCTCTTCCAGCTTATCTTCAAAACTCAAAATTTTTTGAATGGAATCATAAAAGGAATTCCAGCGCGTAACACATGGGTATGTTAAATGGAAGGTTGTACTGTCTACGACAATAAGATTTAATGAGCTACGCAGGTTTCGGTATTAAAAATTACTTTGTAATATTATTCGTTATGTAATACCACAAAATGAAGGCCGAAACAGTAGATTTCACTATCAAGTACATGGATTAGCTTCTATTCAACATCTAAAATGAATCAAGGTTAGAGGGGAGTGGACACAATGGTGGTTACAAAGTAAAGGAGATAATTAAATGAATACTGAATAGGTCTTTATAATCAGTAATTAAGCGGAGGAGAAGGGCATAAAGAGGGAAAAGGCAGGTAATCAATAAAGTATAATTCTTGAAATAAATATTGTTAATGTATTACTGGCAAGCCGTAAATCCAGTTCACAGTCGGTGCTTGAGTCAATTCCCAGTTCTAATATCCAACATTGTACAATGACTCTCGAAATTGACGTTGAACGTCTAATTTCTATGGTGGAGGAACGTCCAGTTTTATGGGACAAAACCCTAGGCGTGTATAAAGACCACATCCAAATGAGAAGCGCGTGGATGGAAGTATTCCAGGAATTGAACGACACATTTAAAGGGATGGAGGATAAGAAAAAAAATGAATACGGTAAACTCTACATTTTATTAAGTCAATTAAATAGTTTTAATGTGTCATCTGCAAAAAATTTACGAATATTAAACCAATAATAGTTTTAAAACAATTAAATTTTAGACAACTGCCAATTCACAGACCCGATAGGCGTCATAAAGTAATCCGTCATTATTTTTCTTACATTATTTGCTGAAATTCCACCGCGCAACTGTCCGGATTTTTCTATATCTTTCAGTCCTATTATAGATAATGTGTCCTCTGTTTCATAAACATCTCTGTCTCGGACAAAATTATGCAGAACGACACAAGCTTTCACAATATCTACTGCATAATCGGGATGCAATTTCAATGGTCGGTGGAAAATTTTCCATTTGTTGCTTAAAATTCCGAATGCACATTCTACATATCTTCTGGCTCTAGAAAGGCGATAGTTAAAAATTCTCTAAGCAATTGTCAAATTATTCCCAACATGTGGTCGGAGAAGGTGTCTGTGTAATCCAAAAGCCTCATCGCCTAATAAGAAATCGGGTATCTTGGGGCCCGTTGTACCAGGAAGACATTTTTCTTCGGGAATTTCCAGGTCCTTATTTACAATTAATTTCCAGAGAGTACTTGCTTTAAATATGTTAGAATCACTATCCTTGCCATAACTGCCAATATCGACGTATATGAATCGATAATCCGAATCCGCAATGGCCATCAACACTACTGACGAAAATCCCTTATAGTTAAAATACATCGAATTTGATGGATTACGATTCGTATATGTTTGCCATCAACGGCTCCTATGCAGTGCGGAAAGTTAGCTTTACGTTCGAAATTTTGTGCGATGGATTCCCACTGCGCTTTTGCATTCTTGAGACAGCGACCAAATATTTTTGCAAACATCTCTGATTATCTTACTGAATGTAGAAATACCCATTCTATAACTATAATGAAGGTCTGTGAATGTACAACCACTTGCCAGATATTTGAAATAATACAAAAACAGTAGTTAGCTACGAAAAAATCCTTTACAGAACAATTTTTTTTATTTTATTTATTTCATTTATGAAGTGATTAAGTGGTCATCACCAAAGCCATCAAAAAGGTTTAAAGTGACGTCACTTCTATGCATATGAGGGTATGTTTTTAAACCATTTTGATGGATTTGGTGATGATCACTTACTCAAAATTTTACCATCAGTGACTTTTAGCAATTCATTTATGAAGTTGACTCATATTGATGTACTGATTTCATTTATGTTTGTTTTGTTAGTGTGAGTTACGCTCAACATGATTTTTGGCATGTCTACCCTTGTCATTTTCAGGCAAAACATTTATGAAAAAGTGGGCGAATGTAAGAGATTCGTACCAAAAGTGGGAAAAAGAAATATAAGTCTACTCTAAGCTCCGGCAGAACGAAAGTAACTTATGTGTACGGGCAACAGTTACAATTTCTGAAGAAATCTTCAGAAGCACGGCCAACGGAGGATTCCATTGCTATCGTAAAGGAGCCTCTTGAGGATGAATACTGTGAGGATATTAACAGTAGGGAAACGGAGGGTTTCAAGAAACCATGCAAAGACATCAAAAAACGGAAGTTAGACGCTGTTGAAGTAGCACTTATTAATGCCATTCAACAGCAGCCACACCTCCTTTATTAAAGGAATAATTCCATCTTCAGATACGTTTACCGACGGTGAATTTGTTGAGTTTCAACAAAAGGTACTACAAATAGTGTCAGAAATTAAAAAACGGAAAAGAGAGTCAAATTCAGAGCAGTCGCTGGTAACAATCTTGGCTCCAAGTTCATGTGAATCTTGTGATTTCACTTTTACTGCACCTGATCCTAGTGTTTTCATTTAAATAGGATGTAATATTTTTTGCTTAAATAATAACATACTTATTGTCGATAGAGTGTTTTGATTTTACACACCTGATGGCGACCACCGACATTTCTAAGGCTCAATAGATTCCCTAAAGAAAGTGTTGCGGCGCTGTAAAGAATCCTTGAGTCTCAGATGAAGCTCATCGAACGACGACATGCTCATTCTGAAGTAATCAATAAACTTGCTTTGGATCGTTGCTTCAAACAGAACGCTCCGGATTCCCTCCTTTTCAAGTTGATCGGATGGACCCACTGCATTCTATTTCTCTTTCTCCTTTTCGATCGTCGATAAACTATCAAACACGCCATCACCTGCCCCCTTTCCATTTCTTCAGAAATATTTATAATTCATCGTATAAAATGAAACAGGTAGGTGGATATGAAATTAAGGGACTTTGCCGTTTAAACGACTGCCGGATAGATGTGAAACCGCTCGCACCGTGGGCCGTCTATACGGTGCCGTTTAGCCGGATGCCGGGCAAATGTGAGATGGCTCTTCAGCCATGGCTCAGTCTGTTCAGGGTGTCCGGCAAATCCCAGTATTTTTTTCCCTGAGTTTTCCAGGTTTTCCTGGAAAATTTCCAGGATCTTATTCAGTTTCTTCCAGGTACATTTTGGTTGAACTCACTATCAAACGTGCAAATTAGAAAAACCAATCTTGAGTAGTACAAAAAGTGAAAAATGGAAGTAACGAGTGTATAAACTTCAAGTTATATCTCATGGAAAAATATAGAAAACTGGTCATATGAAAATGAAATTGACATTCACGGAATAAATCCATCCATGGAGATGGAAATTAAAATGCTTCCTTAAATACTGAAAAAAATGGAATTTTAATGGAGGATACAAAACTCAGAATAGTGGAAGCAACATTCCATAATAATATACAAGACATAATGAAATATGTCAGTGGTATAGTCATTTTAATAATCTTCACTTCCACTTCAATTTCAAGAAGTTTCTTTTTCCTGTTTTGCAGCTCCTTAACCTTCTGAGGTACATTAAGAGGATAAGGGATATTACATTACCTTATCTAAAAATTCCGTACCGATGATTTTTTCGAAGAGCTTCCGTCGATAATCTGGTATATTCACCTAGAGCGAATTCTCTCTGAGGGATATTATCGTAGCCGCAATGCTATTATCAAACTTGTAATTTCCACTGAATAAACAATCTGGTTATGATGGAACATCTATTGTGAGATTAACCCAACTTCAGGAGAATCCCAAACTGTGCTGCAGTGATTAGATCTAAAATGCACAGTTCACTACTAAATAACTATAACTCTAACTTTATTATAATAATATCTATACTTTAATTGTAAAGTTATTATTTTTATCTTATTATCGAGTCCAATTTTATGGAAGGTACATGCAATATTTCCATCTGGCATGTTTTTTTCTTCCCGTGTATCTTCAAAATTATTATCGCATACCTAAATTAGCCTTAGCCTCCACTCGGTAACGTATGGATGTTATGCCTATACCGATCCATAGTACGGCCGACGCGTTGCTTATGCCATTCTTTGCAAACCCAGCAAACAAATGATAATACAGAACGTATGTTGATTTAAGCTTCATTAAATATCATAATGAAAAAAGGAACGACTCAGGTTTCAACGCAAAGCGTCATCATCAGGTATCAAATATAAATCAATATACGTTCAGCGTTATCATTTGAAATGCAATACCACCTTATTAAAGCCAAAACCATCGATTTCAACCCAGCAAAGGTTTTACGCGACGCGATATCTGATAACCTGATGGGTCTTAAATGCTGAAAGAAGTTTCTCTGCCGCATGTTCTTTCTCTGTGCATCACGTCTCCAGTGAGAGCGTAGCAGGAAAGAAGTCCACCCACAAAACGGATATTTGTCTCAGAAACAGACAAATCATAGTTCTAAAAAGGAAATCAATGCTTGGTTTAAGGGATAGTTTAAGAAATCGAACTATATCTATTTTGATATAGCTTTTTTTTAGCATTGCCATTTTGGCTAAAATATTTTCCAACATGCAAAATAAGAACATTTGAACAGAAAAGTTGAAAATCTTATATGGCAGCTCAGCTTACTAGATCCAATAAATCAATAATACTATAAACATTGTGAAAAATAAAACCTGTTGTAAATATTCAAATGTCATGGGCAAACACTTTACCTGTACAGTTGTTATCTCTCCTTCTTACATATATAAATTTACATGTAATTTACTAGCTTCTGAATTAATAATACATTACTAATAATTATCATAATTCAGAGATTCCAACATTGGATTGAAAATGGCTGATGTTAATGATGATGATATACATCTATAGGGGATCAAAATTCTAACCATGTTCTACAAGTGTCACTGACTTGAAATTTTTACGAAGTACTGGCCTAGTGTAACCACCAGATAAAATATGACTTCGAACCTCAGTATCATGGGTTCGATGCCAGAAGGCCCTGATGTCCCGATTTTTTCCATAAGGATGCATTGAGGGGATTTTCGGAAATTTTCTGATGCTCTTCCTGCAAATTTAGAGAGTTGAAATTCGAGAGATCGCTGGAAGTTGTACATTTTCAACGAAAACTACAAAAAAATCATCGCAGATTATTCTTGGTTCGACGCTAAGCCAGGAAAAATATTCTTCTATTAAAATGCATTGCGGCGATTTTTTAGTTTTTTTTTAATGACTTCCCGATAACATGGAAACTTAAAACCCGGCATGTGAATAAGGATCACAAATACATTTCATGTACACTCTTTTACGTTTCCCTGATGGTCCTTAGTTCGATACCAGAGAGTAATATACATTCAGGATCAGGATTTAAGCATCTTTGTTGGGATGATGGATTTACTGGCTTTCCTTCCGCTTAACAGGGTACCTCATGGTATGAATTTCTTACGTAACCATCCCAGTGGAACAGTATACTCGGACATTCTTGACTATTTCGATAGCACTTATGTGAATGGTACCTACAGAAGAGTAGGCAACCAAGCAACAAGAATTGGCCGTAGACAATACCAAAGTAGAATAAATCAACGTCGGGCCGGTTCCAAAACCAAGGATTCGTCCAGCATACGCTTCAACAAACATTAAGGAGTATCAGCATTGAATTTTTGAATAATTCTAGAAACTTGGAACAGTTTTTAAGGACTGTCAGCCACAACATTAGATTGCGCCCGCGATAATTTCATTGTTCACAATGTGTTTATATTTTTAATAAACATTATAATATAATCGAGCTTTTATTTTAGAATTTAAGAGGGAAAATGATGAAAGAGGGTATTTTAGCAGTAAGATTCGCAGTTTTTATACAAATTTCAAGGGTTTAATTTCCTATTTGCGCAACTGAAAAGTGGTACTAACAGGCACTCGATCACTTAATCCTCTTAAGGGTAGCAAAACAGACCCGGTTCCAGACATATTTCTATCGAAGCTATTTATTTATTTACATTTATTTACGTACCTATAAGCTAGAATGTCACTTTGTGCGAAAGATTAATATGCGACCATCTGTCATATTTTGCCCGTTTTCATTCCATCGTGACCGCGTAAAACTTATTGCCCACCGTGAAGTGTTTCCCCACTTCTTTACATTTTAGAGCATGAAAGTGGCGGAACTTTCTCCGGCAACGGCCAAATATTCTGCAGAATCCCTCTTTTGACGGTGAATACACAATGCAAAATTACATAATAAAACGAATATGCCAATTTAAATTAACATATAAAAATATAATTATTTCCTATTTAAAATTCTAATATTTAAGGGCAATATGATCGTTTCCACGAGGATTCGATAATAGTCTTCCGATCGTCGAAAGAAAACAGTTTATGATGCACTTTATAACGAACGAAAATATTCTTGCATCGAAAAGAGATATGGAAACCTGGGTCATTTAGTTGAAATTTATTTACGTACTCATAGCCGCAAAAAATGGGTAAGAGGGAAGGAAGAGGGAACAATTCTGAACAAAACTTCACATTAGAATATGTAAATGGACACTTTCACTTAAAGTTACTAAAATGCACTGATTATTTGCAGTCAATTATACAATCAAAAAGAAATTTCTCACACAATAAGTTCTGTTGCACAAAGGTAAGTCTTCACACTGACATACATTTCTATTTTTCACTTTTGCTGAAAATTTCACCATTTATAATGCACCAAGAAATTCTTGTCCACAATATTCCCAATTAAACATCTTTAAGGAAAACAAGTTCACATGCATAAACCTTTACATCAAATATGAATTTCCTGAATAAGATAAACCAACAAAAACATGTGTAAGAATGACAAATGAAGAATTTGGTTAAGGGATAATTGGTGGAACTTCATCGTAAACGAATTTTTATTGCGACACTTTTACAGATCCACATTTCTCTTTCTCTCCCAAGGAACTGTAAATTAGTGTCCTTCGACGTGAATAATCTGTTCACAAATGTGCCAGTGGATGAAGTTTTGGACATCGTGGAGAAGTGTTTAGTGAACAAAGACATGACTAATAAGGTTAATTGTGATATTCTAAATCTGCCCTGTGTTTGTTTAAACCAAAACTTTTTTATTTTTAATGATAAATTTTACAGACAGAACAGTGGACTCGCCATGTGATCGCCACTATCCCCATTAATGGCTGACATTTTTATGAATCACCTTGAAAGTGGTTCAATAGTGGTTGGCTCTTTTGCCTTATGTTTTCAAATGGTTTCGATATGTGGATGATATCCTTTGTTTATGGACTGGAACGTATCGTCAAGCGGCTCAATTTGTCTCAGTACTCAACTCGATCCACCCTCGTATCACGTTTAGTCACGAACTAGAAAATGAAAAAATCCTTAAATTTTCTGGACCTTAACCATAACTTACCCTCGTCTTTCCTTTGCTGTTTTCAGAAAACCCACTTATACTAACCACGTAATCCCGGCCGTGTCTAATCACCCTTCCTCCCAAAAAACCGCAGATTTTAACTCGTTAATTCATAGACTCCTCGATATCCCTATGTCTAAAGAAAAATTTTCACAAAGAATTAAATACAAGGTGATTTCAAATTTTCGCTAACTACGAGAGTTTCAGTTTTACTTTGCCTGTGGAGTGGAGGTGTATTCAAGGGGTTCCCTGCCGCATTTCCTGTTCGAATTGAAATAATTGAGAGAACTTCCGATTGTAGACGACAGCGAAGGATTGGAGTCAGACAGACCAGAATTCCTCTAAGGATTAACAATTTTGCAATGAACAATGAATTGCGTCTGTGGAAATAAATGCCGTCAAGGGCTGCGCGGTGTGAAAATTTTTACGAGGAGCTTGTTCAGTTTGAAGGCTAAGAAATGGGAAGGAGAGGGAAGGACTTGACACTACTGGACGAATGGGTACGTCGATTTCATGAATGTTAGGGAGGCCGTATAATCTCGGAGGTTCATGTTAATCAGACGCCATTTAGAACTGATGTCTAACACTGATGATTTGTGCACTGCTTCTTTTACGAGGGCTTGGTGTTTCATTGTGGGATCCCTTGAAACTTCTAAAATGTCATTATTCGAAATAAAATGCATACATTTATCCACGTAGGTTTTTTATCTGAAATAACGACACAATTCCCTTTATCTGCTTTACTGATAACTTAATATTCACTGACAGTGGCCTTTTTAATACTTCTAATTGTCTTCACATTGGAAATTTCACTAAAGCTGGGTGGAGGAAGGGATGAGACGTGAGAGGAAATCATCTCCGCACAGTTGAAGTAAGTGAAACAGGGAGGACTTTCTCTAAACGAGATTTGGAACACGAGGATGCTCTTTTAAATAGATCGGGACAGTCACACTTTGCTGACTGTCCCTTTTCTCCAATTATCTTACATCGGGGAGTGAAAGGGAGAAAACTTAATATTTTAGAGGAATTTCAAATTCACCTTCACAAACACCATAATTCCCAACTGGCTAACCAGTTTACTTTCGAAAAGAATCCTTCTCCACTCTTAATGGCACTTCTCCCCCACTCGTCCCCCCACCGCAAAACAATGACTACCCCTAACTATTATCCCCCTTTTTCTCCTAGTTTCACGACTCTTTCCCTCCTTTTTTACCTTTACTTTCCCCCACCTTTTCCACTATTTAATACCTTGCTCCACGTTTTTGTTCCCTGTTCTGAGGATGGCGTAATCACTGCCGAAACAAATCAACTGTCTGTATATATTTTACCTTTTGGAATTGTACAAGTTTTGTGTTTTTAACCGTGTTTAAGATATTGACTACTTTATGTCAAATTTTTCCTAAAAAAGCGTCCGCCATTTAGTGATGATATACCACACAAATATTGACCAATATCCTTGAAAATGATGGACAGTATAGATAAAGTACCATTTTGATAGAATATAATGTTTTTTATTCCACTAAATTTCTTCCACAGGTCCACTATTAGCTTAACTTTTAAGATTTTCGAAGAAAACTAAAATCGGGCGAGTTTTTGGAAATTTAGTCATGTTCGACCCTCCTTATCTAAGTAACGCATAAGATTTATGGCAAAGGACTTACCATGTTCCATGTTACATGATTGGCAATCATTTGGCTGTATATATGCAGAGTTTCAAGTTTTTATCTAAAAATAAAACAATTTTGGGCTTTTGTCCGGCTTTTTCCGATTTCGGACCACTGCACAGTGGGCTAGAATCGAAAAAACCTGGACAAGGGGTGAAAAATGTTTTTTTTTGAGTGTGGATATTGAAACTTGGCATAGCTATTGCAAAATGATTGAATTTTAAGTTCCCGCTCATCGTTTTCTTAAATTTTTAGGCGTCAAAAAGATACATGGCGTCAAACTTGAGAAATTTTCACAAAAACGGGAAGTTTCGGATTTTTCGGAAAACGTTCCAGTTCGCTGATATACAGTTGCTTTTGAAATAAATTGTTGGAAATAACAACAATGTAGTAATCTAACATAACTCTTTGTTTTTCAATTCGGTGAATGTTTAATGTTCTAAGATGAATATTTGTTCATGTAAAGCAACAAAATGGCGGACACCTTTTTAGGACAGATTTCGAGATAAAGTAAGGAAATCAACTAGGTAAACAGAGATGGACTATCAAGTCTCTTACACCACGTCAGTCTACAATGCTTCTAGATATGGAATCTGAAAAGACTGTTTCATTTCACCTGCTACGCTGTGATTGCGGTGGATTTTTCGTAAGCGCTGCCCGGTCCGGTTGGGCGCCGTAGAATCCCCAAATCCAGTTTCGGTGTCATTTTGGTTATGTTGAGTCGAAAATTTGGCCTCTTTTATGTTACATTCTGGCAAATGACATAAAAAGCTTATTTTTAAACACTTTAAAATATGAATTCGAGACCTTTACTTCAGACTACGACTAAAATAAGAATATTTATTTTATTTCCCTTCTTTTGATGCTAGTTTCGACTTCCTACGGCTATTATTTTCTAATTTTAATTTTCAAATTAAGTAAAGCCTGCAAAGACAAAAATAGAGTTTACATGTATTTCTTAAGCTATGTCCACACTTGTGCAACTTTCTATTCAACACAGATATGCGTCATAGCGCACGGTATGATAAAGGAGAGGCATGCAATAGCGCATCCCTCTTGCAAGTTGAGCGGACCTCTTTTTCATGACGCCTGCCTCAGCGCACGTAAATCCAACCAGTTGGATTTTCATTCAACATTCAGTGCGTCTTTCCAGAGATTTCGATATCAGTTTATTTAGTTTTTAAATAAAATCGACTGAGGCCGTATTGATATCGAGTAAATTCATTACGAGTGAAATAAAATGGTATTCACTTCTCCACAAGTTCATTGGAATAATTGAACGATCATTTTCAGGTCCACAAAAACAAACACATATGTTATAAAATAAATAAAACAAATACATAATTTTGTTTATAAATACATAATATTAAATATCAATAAATGACATTTCCGCCATAAAGTGTGACCCCACCAAAGCAGATCATTGCTGTGTTAAATTCATTTTAAATCGAATACCTTAAGAGCGATAAACTTGCATCGCGTAAAAACGTATTTAGTGCCCTATGGTTATATATACATGTAAATAAATTTAACAGTGGATACAACTATATACTCATGCAAATGCCGAATTTTTCTGCACACTTTTTTATGCGTACAGTACAAGTACTGCAGTACTTTTTTATGAGTACAAGGCCCCTCTTCTTAACCCTTAACCAGTGACGTGCAATTTTTGTCACACTACCAGTGACGTGCGGTCTGGGAGACCGCAATTTTTTAAATATCTTTAAAGTTACTAAATGACACATTTAACAAAGTTTAAAAGCCTTAATAAACTAATCAGTTATTCAATAATTTGAATTCAAATTTAATTTTATGTTAATATGAACAAAATTTCAATTATTAATCATTTTACGAAGAAAGTCAAAAATTTGAATGAAAAAAACATATCCTATCAAAATAATGTCGCATATTAAAAATCAGGTGCCTATTTTTGTAGCAAAGCCTTTAATGTATTTTTGGGATGATAATTGATAAAACGCTCTTGAAAAATATTTCATTTATTGTGTTTTTCATAGATTCTGCAAACGTTCGATATTACATTTTTCGTGAAAAATGTCCTGCCCCTCCAAAGAAGCACAGCTCTTGCAAATTTTTTTTGTGCATTATAAAAAAACTGGTTGTCTACATTTGGACCAACCGAAGGAGGTTTTTCGTTTTTTTCATGCAGGGCAAAGTCGGCAAGTCTTCCGCTTCTCTAGTTTATCTTCGAAATTTTGAGGTTTTTCAACTGTTAGGTTCAGAATTCGGCCTATATTGGCTCTTAATTGTGTGGGAATCTTGCTGTTTGACATTATCCTCTTTAATTGTGGCCTTACTAACTCCACTGCAATGCATTTAATAAAATCGTACCTATTTAGATACTTCTTGTCTTTTAGAGACTGCTGGAACACAAAAGGATTCACCAATGAAATGTCTAAAATCCTAAGAAACACTGCCATTGGCCATCTCCTTGTTCCTCGATTAGATGAGTAGCTGCTGCACATTTTATGTAGTGTATCTACTCCACCCTTGATTGAATTATAGAAAGCTATAATTTCAGGTTTCATTGTCACGTCATCAGTGCTCTCTGTGGTGCATTGACGACACCAACCAAAGAGTCCTGTTTCTCTTTGGCACATGAGGAACTAGAGTCATGTTGCCGTATATCCATACAACGAGGACCCTTTTGTGCCTTCTTTTGAAGGCCCGAACTCATTGGATATTTCCCTTTAATTTTTTCTTATCGTCCCGACATAGGTCAGTCCTTTTACCCTCAGCTTCTAAACCAGTTCAATTGAAGTGAACCAATTATCAGCTGTAATATTTCGATTGGAATGAAATAATGGCTCAGTGAGACGCGGAACTGATTGCGTAGGTTTCGAAGTCTTTTTTTCTTCCTCTGACAGACCTTTTCCTTTGGTACTTTTTCCGGCGTACAAATAGGCATTATACAAATAGCTATTCGATGTATCCGTCAAACACATCATTTTGAGGCCATACTTAGCTGGCTTACTCAGGATGTACATTTTAAATCGGCACCGACCCCTGAAGGCAATTAACATATCGTCAGTACAAGTTGTTGTGCCAAGTGAATAGCAACAATGAGAATTTTTTACGAAATGATTTAACAAATCAGAAATTTGTGCAACTGGGTCACTTTCGTACCGGACGATTCCGTCTTCATGGTTATCAAACCGAAGACATAAAAGGAGAACAGCAAATCGTTGTCCATACATTACTAAACGAAAAATTTCCTTTCCCATGCCATTTGCAGCAAAAGTACTACTAATATCTTCATCGTTAGATCTAAATATTGCCGAATATATTAATAACCCAAGTAAAGCTCTTAATTCAACATAATCTAAATCTTGGATTTCTGGCCTACTCTGGTATACTTTTCTCATAACTTCTGAAGTTTGACATTTTTCCAACACAAAATCAAATTTATTTTATCGTCGTCAAAAATAAGCGACCAAAAATGGAGAGGTTGAAGTTACCTATCTAGAAGTATAACAGATTGCTTCAAACCTGGTTTTTCCGCGACAATGTTATGCAGACGAGTGTAAACGTTTCTCTTTGGCTCTTTAGAACTCCTTTTATAGAGATTTTTTCCAAAATAATATCCAACTTTCTTAGAAATCGGATTCACTGAAACACTTACTTCCTCATCATCGTCTTCTTTATTCTCGTCGGAATCCGTATTGTGTTCACTAACAATAATATTATCCTCCTCAATCTCACTTTCCACTTTACTCTCATCTTCCCTCAAGTATTCCATAACTTGCTCCTCAAAATCAGGAGCGTCCAGTCGTAGTATTCGAGAGGGACCGGGTTTATCACTCATGCTTGTAGTCTTTGACGATTACTTATGTCGCTGTGAAAATTGAGAAAATATCATCAGTAGATATTAGTAGATTACTTGTCCTGGAAAATATTTTGGTTCCACGGAATAGCGCAGGAAGAAATTTACCTGACGAATGACAATGATGATCACAAGGAAATTATGTAAGTATTGAAACTAAAGAAAGCAGTTTGGGGAAAATCCGAGAAATACGTTTTCTTTCACATCTGGTCATGTACTGCTCGAACATTCACCTCGGGTTTCCCCCAGGATCATTCCACCCTTTCCATTGGGGGTCCATATTCCGCCTACAACATGCTTCACTAAAGGTCATTCATCCCAGTCACAAATGAGTAGTGGCAACAAAGAGAAATTCTCGCAGGATTTGGTTATTCTGAGTTTGCCGCCACTTCGGCCGCATCCGTATTAAGTGACATTCTAGTGTCAGAATCACAGCGAAATATAAAGACGAAAAATTCGGTTCTATACACATAAGGTGTTTTAATGCAAGTATGATTTAATATTTTTCTAAAAAGATTTTTATTGTTGGAGTTGATATTATAAAATAACCAAAACAATCAGTACTCTTGAGGACGACCTCAACATTAGCCTACTATCATAAAATCCATATATTTTGCCTAATTTATGCTTTTCAAATAGTAATAACAAAGAAATGTGAAAATAATAAAAAAATGTAATAAATAAAGTTGAATTTTATAAGCCTCCGTAATAATATTCACCCATATTACGAATTGAGTTTTCCCGAATTAGTGACGTGCGGTCTCTCAGACCGCGCATGAAATTAAATCGCAACTTAATAGAAACACAAGTAAGATAAATGAAATTCGAAGAATTCTATATACTACGTAAAGGTATCTAAGAAGGTACCATAAATAACAGATTTGTTAAAAATCAAATAATTTTTTTATTCACAATAAAAAAATCGCTGCGGTCTCTCAGACCGCACGTCACTGGTTAAGGGTTAAACTCGAGGGAGGGCTCCCCTTATCAGTTCTCCCGTGGCAAAGAAGCGTCTTTGTCGTAAACTGGGAAATTCCTCACTTGCTCATTCAACAATTCCTTGTCAATTCTCTCTTACTAAACTACCGATGCCTCAAATACTGTAATTTCATAGCTAATTCTTTTCTTGTGTACCAGTACCTGCTGCATTTCCCACCCTAGGCTTTATTCGACTCGGTTACTTTTCCCAGTTTTTTGGAATAAAATTAGGTACCTCGGCTTATAATGAGTTCGGCTTATATTCGAGTATAAAAAGTATACTCTTTCTCAAATACTGCTAGTAAGACTATTGAAATATCGGCTATTCTGTTCCACATTTAAGTGGAAATATTATATCTGGAGGGAAAAACTCTACATATCGATTTGTGTTTCGGTTGCCTCAGTGAGGATCTCCGTTCGAGCCCCAGCTAAGGCACTATTTTTCACTTCTTGTACAACCTCAATATTATATCTTCATATTCATCTCTGTGTAGAATTGATTGAAAGAAATGTATTTTCACTTGAACAGTTTTTATTGCAAAATCATCAATCAGCATCTCATAGAAGCATCAATCTTAATTTTCAATATTTTAAGTGAGAGTGTATGTCCGTTTTTCTTCTCCCAGGAAATAAACATTTTGGTTATGATCTTTCTAAACTCATAGAGCAAAAGTATAATTTAATTTTCGTGCAAGTGAACTCCAGTGCAACTTCTGTGGCTCAAATATTATATTTATTCCATCATAACTCAGGATAATCCTCTCTCTGCTGAGATAGAAAATTAAATGCGTAACTTCCCGTTGCTACATAAAACGCAAAGGCATAATTTCACTCTAAAGACGGTGTAAACCGCATCACGCATCAGTGTAATTTAATTAGTGAAACCGAAAGACTTCTGCAACGATTAATATCTCTAAGAATTTGAAGCGCAATCGATATAAAGATTTTACTATCTTAGTTATACATTATTAAATAGTTTTGTCTCGAAAAGGGATGAGCCGTTTGAGCTCTCATTTCCATTCTTTAGTTTGAGGGACCTCACCACAGATAAGAATATTCCATTGCGCAATTAGACCGAATGTTTCAGCCTGCTTTTCTGGTGGCTATCCCTATGGGTAGTAGATAAGGGGTGACTTGGAAGGTGGATTTCGCAAACAAGAAATATAGAAATGCTTTGCGTGTAGTCATGTTTTTGGCCTTCATTTTCAGTTCTTCCCGTGCAATCGAGTTGTTCACATCGAAAACCTATCTCTCAGAGGACTTACCTGTATTGGCAAAGTGCAAGTGTGTTTCGTGCTCTATCACCAAGAAATTGTACTTCCAGTTTTTCTTGTCGAACATACAAGGATTTTAGTTGGTTTACGAAGTTCTGCGGGAAATAATTCGAGTGTCGCGCAATTGCCCTAAGAAATATTGTGGAATTGTGACTGCAGTGCTTATTTATAAAATATCATTAATTTTCTGTCTTTAATTTTCAAAGTACCCTTAATCCACTCAGTTAACGGAGAATGTTAGGCGAAAGAATATACGTGTTTAGAGATGTTGCTTTTGTGAGCGAAATACAGTGAGGTTGAGCAACTACTCAGCAAATTGTTTTTTTCGTCACCAGTGGTCATCAGACATGTTGTAATGTTTTCGCTCAAAATAAAGTTTTGTAAGGAGTGCTGTGATTTGTTATTTAAAAGCGTTATTTGAGGAAATCTAAAGAGGTAAGAAAATACTATCAATTGCTTCTATGCGAGGTACTTCATGCCGTATTTTTTGAACGAATCGCTATTTTTTTACTGTAAATATATCAAGTGACTGATCATATTTCTCACCGCAAAATACGGAAGTTCTCACGTTCCAGTAATTCACTTTTTATTGAATCACAATGTTATTAAAACAAAAGACCTTAAATGCATTATCCGAGATAATTACGATATGCAGATTTTATCTAATCACAAGACGGCTCCTGTAAAAAAGTAATTCTTTAGAATCGAAGAGTATTTTCTGCTGAAACATCCGAACTTAAATTACTCATATCTGTTGTATAGTTTTATCTAGAGAAACGACTGTAAGCTATTAATTTTAATTTCAGTATAGTAGTTGTTTAAATAAATGTGGCTTCACTGGAGTCAAACTGCTATTCTTTTGATTATATATATACACACTATGTAACTAAAACATTGCGTCCAGAAAGCATTATTATTAAAAATAAGATTTTTAAATACATCCCTTTGTACATACAATACATCCGTTTGTTTTTTTAAATTAAAGTTGATTATAATGAAAGTAGACTTTAATTTGACAGCACTACGGAAGTCATTTTCGGCCTTTTTCTTGATATTTAAATAGGAAGCTTTGATTAAAACCATTAACTCTGGTGAGCGATATAATTTAAAACAAGATTTTCAAATATATCTTTTCATTCTTTTAAATGAAATATGGTTGTAATAAAATAGGTTTTATTTTGATTACTATCACGACTACTTCAATCGTTTTCTTGCTATTTTCTTGATTGTAAAAAAATTTGAAATAAACTTTTGATTTTAGAAAATATGATGTAAGCTATTATTTCCGATAGGCAGTATTATTTAAAAAACGATTTTAAAATACATTTTATTTTCATTGATATGAAAGTGGACTATAATGTAAGTAGATTTTATTTTGACATGAAACACTAAATTCAAAGTGCTATTTTTGGCACAATATATTATTTAACTATCTTACTCTTAATACAAGGTATAGTTATTGTACAAAGAATCTTAAATAAAACGTGAATTGTTAAAAAAAGAGTTATTGGCAAATAAAGTAATATGAAAAATAAAGAATAAACTCATATTTACAAGAAAAGTCAGGGAAAACAGGATAAGGTCCACGTGAGCCATTCTTGGCTCATCTGTTAGTTCCTGGTTTTCAAATGTTGTACTTATGTTAATATTATATAGACTGATTTAAACTGTATGTAGATACAAAATATTATACAAGGCATAGAAAGTGTGATAACATTTAATATTTTTTATTCCAAACTTATAAGAAGTCACTTAAAAATGGTCCTTAAGTCTCAATTTATAGACAAACTCTCTCTTTGGAACTACAACCCTATGTGAGCTTCCACCCCGATCAGCCTCCAATTCTCTGTCTTCTCACTTTCATCTTCTTCATGTCCTTTATGAATTAGCCATCTCAATCTGGACCTTCCTCTCCGTCTCCCTTCTATCACCTTATTCAGCATTGCTGTTTCAAGCATCCTTTCCACATGGTCCAAACATTATATTCTCAAAGATTTTGTGAACTTAACTACATCTTTCCCAATTCATTATTGTCTTTAACTTCTCTTTGGTTCTCCTTTGCCATAATCCATTCTCAATAACAGGTCGGTATATTCTCTGCAATTGCTTTCAAATCTTACCAGGGCCATACTCTTGTGAGTGTCCATTTTTATGCTCCATAGTTTACCACTGGTCTGGTAATTGGTTTATATATTTGTATTTAAGTGTTTCTGTTTATTTACTTTCTCTTGAGTATCTTCATATTTGCAAAGTAAGTTTTATTCATTGCTTGTATTCTCTCATTTATTCATATTGTGCTTTTTTTGTAAGTTATATATTCTAAATATTTAAACTCTTCCACACTATCAAATTTTATCTGTTCTATCTCCAAATCCTGGGTGACTCTAGGTTTGCCAGAAGCATATATTTAGGTTTACTGGTATTAACTATCAATCCCATTTTGCTTGCTTCTTTCTATTTATTTGTTAAATATTATTCCTCTTTGATCTATTTTTTCTTCAGATTTGTGTAATCCTAGAATATCCTTGCTTTATTCCAGTGCTGAATTCAAATTCAGTTTATATTTGATTATGCATTTTTATTTTAGCCATGCTCTTCTTCAATGCCTTTTGAATCAATAGAATTATTTTGGATGGAATTTCCATGTCCTCCATTACTTCTCAGTGTTTGATCCTGTTTATACAATCAAATGCTTGCATAAAATCTACAATAGCACATGCAGTTAAACATTATGATCATAGCATTTATCTAAAATTTGTCTGATTACAAACAGTTGGTCTATTGTACTTCTATTGGATCTACTCCCACACAGAGAATCTCCAATCATCCTCTCAGTTACTACTTTCAGCCTTTCTTTTATGATGATATCATATACTATATTTAACAGTATTTTCCATCTATATTTCTCGAGAACCAGTTTATTTCCCTTTCTATATATTGAGCTTAGGATTCCCATGCTCTATCCTTCTGGCATTTTTCTGCTTCCTATATTATACAACTAAGTTTATGTATAGCATCACTCATTATATCTCCTCCATATTTTACTAGCTCTGCTGCAATATATTTCTTCCCTGGGTCTCTATTATTTTTTTAACTTTTGTATGCATCGTGCAATTTCCAGCCTATTGGGTTTAATTCTGAGCAAGTTTGATATATTTGATTTGATTGATTCTATATTTGATTCTTTCCTTAGCCTGCCATTTTCCTCAGTTGTTACTCTCTCCTGTACAGAGAAGTTCTTTGAAATGTTCTACCAATCTTTCCAGAACTTTATTCTCTTCTTGGACTACATTTCCCTCCGTATTTTTAAATCCTTCCATTCTTGGTTGGTATCCTCTTTTCACCTTTTCTAAAACTTAGTAGAACTATCTCTGTTTATTCTGTTTGCTGTATTCTTCTATATTCTCTAGCTGTTCTCCATTTCCTCCTTTTTTCTTGCATATCCTATTTGCTTCCTTACTCATTTCTTGGTATCTTTCAGTTTTCGTTCTGGTTTCTTTCCTTATCATGCTTTCTCTAGCTTTATTCTTCTCCTGTATACTTTGGGCACACTCGTTGTTAAACCAATCACCATGTATTATTCTCTTGTTTCTTCCACTGCTTCTTTGATTGCTTTCCCTATTTTTCCCATTCTTTTTCTATGGTTATTTATAAGTTTTTTCATTGGCTGTTGGTTTGCATTTTACTAGCTAATCCTTTTCGGTTTTGCTTCGTGACTTCTTAGTCTTCATTTAACTAATCTGTGTCCCATATTCTCTTAACTATATCTGGACCTTTTTCTGTTTTAATTATTCTCTCCCTTACTCTTGCTTTAAATAGTTAATGATCCGAGTCACAGTTTGGCCCTTTGCAGCTTCTTATGTCTATATCTGATTATTATCCATTATTCCTCATCTTTCACAGCTTTTTCTTGGCTGAGATTTCGCTTGAAATTGCATCACTCCCTGCAATGTCTAACTAATTATTCTTTTTACCATTTATAGCTCTTCGATAGTTGAATAAAGTAGACCAAATGGTATGAAAGAAATTCATTGGTTCCATTTTCGTATATTAAGGTATTTCCAATTTTTTCTTGTGCAATAGTATCAAAAATATCTACTTCAACATTAAAGAAGCTCCGTTCAAATCGATGATAATTAAAGACTGAGAAACTTCACCTCCTTCAATCCAACCCTTTACCCCCGCGTCTTTATGGACTTCCAAAAAATACATAAGGAAGACATCCTTATCCTCCCAGTGATTTCAAACATTTCTTCCCCGTGTCATAAGCTGGCCACTGAATTTAATAATTTTATTGCTAATTTATCAGACTTTATGCCATTGTGTGAAAAACTCAGTGGGATTTGCACGTAAAAGTGCAAAACTTTTTCCTAACAATGCATAACTCTTTCGATGTTTATAACTCATTTACCAGAGTTCCTTGTGTAGAGTCTGTTTTTGTGTTGGAAGGGTTGCTAAAAAGGAACAATGCGGATGAAGTAGTAACTAGTAACCTGTTATCGTTGGCGAATGCGTGTTTAAAGAAATCTTTTTTTCAGTTCCAAGGTGGTTTTTATGAACAAAAATATGTTCTTGTCCTGTTTTAGCTAAAATTTTCATGGACTCCCTAAAAGAGAAATTGTTTTATTCAAATTCCCATTTGATAAAATTTATTTTATGCTGGTTCATAGCTTAAAACTATAAAACTATCACGTGTTGCAAATGGTTATTATAATGGTTCAACGGAAAGAAAGACGCATCATCGACAATCGACTTTTTCCTCTTGCATCCCAATCTCAGATGGATTCCCCACGACGTATTGTCCATCCGTTTAAAGGTAATATTTCGCACAAACTTGCCAATATCTTCTCAATAATCAATACTGGGCCAGTTTTTAGAAATAAAAACAACTTAATGAAATTTTTGTCTTCAAAAAGACAATGTAGAACCTTTTTATAAATCCGGCGTCTGTAAGTTAATTTGCGACACTTGCAAATCTCTCTACATCCGTCGTACTTCCCTAAATTTTTAACGTTCACATTAAAGAACAATTCAATGCATTTATCAATGCTTCACCTTATTCCCGCTTTGCGAAATCCCTTAACGTAAACAAACATTCCAGCAGTTTTTCGCCCGACATTTTCCATTTTGAAGATAATGATAAACGCATTCGAACTATTAGAAATTATTCGATACTTTGTTTAAACCTAATTGCTCTCTCAGTAATTAATATCTTTTTCAAACCCCTCTCCTCAACCTCAACATTGTCAATAGCTTCATTTCAGCTGGAATAGCATCTCGGAAACTAATATTTTTCTTTGAAATAACTGGTTCTATTATTCGTAACACCTTGTAAAAATTTTCCTTTGAGATGCGTGTAAAATTCCGGAATACGTTTACATCATGCTGAAGTTCTCTGAGTAGCCCAATATTTCGATTTTTGTTAAACTGCTTTGTCCACAGTACTCGTTACTTTTTTCTTTTACATGCATTTTTTAAAAACACACCTGCACAAATGGCTATCAGACTTGCCGATTCTGTATCCATCATGACGCACAGTAGATAATGCAGTGTGGACAACAAATTGAATGCCTCATGACAGGTATGGATCTAGAAAAAAATTTTGGGGGGGGGGGTCCGATCGAAAAATTTAAAAATAGAAGATATTTCGGCTTTCACAAAACGTGACGTTAAAATTGTGTTAGACAAACTCGAATATTTTCGCTAGTGATTGCTTATTAAATTGTGTTTTATTTGCATTATTCGAGTTTCATTTTCGAAAAATAGGCACAAGTGAAATTTTGGGGGGGGTCCGGACCCCCAGGACCACCCCCCTGGATCCGTCCCTGCCTCATGAGGCATGCCCGAAAGGCATGCGCAACGCATGTTGAAAGGGAAAGAGGAAGCGCAAGTTGAAAGGGAAGAGGAAAGCGCACAAGTGTAGACATACCATTAGTCTTTCGAAAGGGTTAATCTATCCTCTGAACAAACTATTTCCCTGTAAATGACTGTGTCGTCTGCGAATATCCTAACATTGCTTTCAATGTGATTGCTGAGGTCGTTGATGTATACTAATTATTTTGATTTACATTACAAACTTTATGGTTCATAAGAACTACAGGGATTTAATAATGCGTACGTATTTTTTGTCTGTAAAAAAGTCTAATCCATCGAGTTTGAGAAGCTATAGCTTCCAGTAGAGTCAACCGATATTAATGAAATAAAAATCAACCGATAGAACATTCATTTTTACGTTTAATAATATGCGTTTAGATTTTTTACTTGCCATAGCTCTACTTTCAATTTACTATGTTTAGAAAAAGTACCCGTTTTTTGCTCTTGGAAACTTTCAGTTTGTGTATGTATTAGCCAATAATTATGTCAACATTCTGGTATGAAAAAATTGTCGAAATATTTGCATTTTTAGCAGCAATGGACAATGTCGTAAACTCTGATAACTTCGAAACAAAACATTCAATTGGAATATAAGTTACACCGTTGTGATCGCAAGAATAACAGAAATAAGAATTTGCAAAGAAATATTACTTGAACGTGCCAATATCTACATTATCATTTTTTATTCATCTCCGTTTTAAGAACGAAAACAGCGTATTAACGCTGGCCGAGGGGAGTGTGCGCGCCGTTGCGCTGTCCTGGATTGCTGCGCTCTTTCTTTGCATTGGATTTTAAAAATCACTAAAGAGCCGAAACTCGCAAAATTAAATGTTGGAAAGAAAACGGTGGAATGTTAAATTTACGTGATGAAATTTTTAAACCAAGATAAGGCCCTTTTTGCTAGTTTCGGCTTTCTCGTGATATGCAACATCCAATAAAAACGTTTTAATGAAATACGTGTACAAGTCCTCCTTTTTTGGATTTGTACTCGTATTTCGTTAAAAAGTTATTATTAAACATGAAATTCCACCAGATCTCTTTGGACAATATTCATTATATGAAATATGACCATTGGGGGCGTCCATTAATTATGTGAGGCGTTTAGGTGGGTGGGGGGGTTGAGCCGAATCTCACTCACTCTCACGTGGGGGAGAGGGGGGTTCTCGCAAAGATTACGTAATTTTTTATCCGCAAGAAACAGTGTAGAATTATGAGATAACTCGGTTAAATTGAGTAAAACGTGTTTCTCTACTAAAATATGACTAAATTTTACACAATAATATTTTTCACGGTTATGCGAGCGCCACAAAGTAGCATAGTCGATTGTTTAACCACCGGCTAGCCGAACACGCGATTCGACGAGCGCTGTGACGTACGAGCCTAGTGACAGCGACGCATGGACAAGTCTCGACTTGTTGTGTTTACTCACGTTTTTTTAATAAATCAAATACAATCAGTGGCGGATCTAGGATCGAGCTGTGGGGGGAGAGTTGGGATTAAAGATTCATTTTCTATTTATCGATTTTTGTAAGAAATTTTATAAAATTAAACTCAGTATACATATTTGCATTATGCTTATTATTATCTATCGTTGTAAATAAACAATATTTTCTTTACATCTCAATAGTATGAACGATGATACATTTAAGCAATTATTCTTCATGCTGACTTCTGGGGGGGCTACAGCCCCCCTGGATCCGTCACTGAATACAATGAAGCATAGATTAACATATTTACCCTGAAAACACGGATTTTGAACAATCTCACGTGAGATTAGAGGAGGGGGTCGAGCCAAATCGCACGATATCTCACTAGGGGGGGTCAAATAATCGCAAAAATCACCTCACGTAGTTAATGGATGCCCCCATTTCAGTGAATAAATTGCTTCGAATTGGATGTCAAAATAGACACATAAAAGACATTGCAAAAGGTAATGTATGACTGATAATTCTATATGTTGTTAGGGCCAGCGGTATGTGACCGATTTTGTAGCTTCGGAAGCCCTGTGCGGGCTGAGAAATACCATTTATATCTGTGGGATTTTCTTAATTTCTGCTCAGTATCTTCTAAATTAGGGATGAATCAGACCAGCGAGTGAATGAGAACGATCATAAAAAAGTAGGCCTAAATCCGAAAGAGTGATGCTGAGATCGACAGCGTTACATACATTGTTTCTTGGTAATCTTTTCCTGCTGCAACACATTGGAACATTAGACTCCATTTCTTACCTTCAACATAGTGTGTGGGCTTTCCACAAGAGAGAGGTGAAAAATTGTTTTTTTTACAAAACTTTGAATCGATTCAACTGATGATGAGAATGTTTTCATTTCATTTCGGATTTCATTGTTTTCTGCGCCAAAAATTAAATGAATACCATAAATACTACTTTTTGTTATTTTTTCGTGTCTTGCATGATATTTGGTGCCGCCGAAAATCTTAGAAAATCAGAATACTCAGTCGGGTGAAAAGCACTTGCAGTTGCTCATTGCCATGCAGTTAGCATACTGCGTGGCATCTCTTCCTAAATAAGTGTGTGAATTGTAATTGTACTGTACTAGAACTCTCCGAGAAACACCTCACCGAAAATTGGCAATTCTTTTAAAAAGTGAAGGATATTCCTTTCCTTCCTGTATTTCGGCAAATATCGTGAAAACTACTCATACCAACAGGAAAATTATATTTAATAAATAAGCATTATATTTATTTAGCTTCAATTTGAGCCCAAAGCAATGGCCGTATACCCGCAACAATGCTTTGCAATTTGTATCACTCCTTCCCCTATGTTCCCCATTTAATTAAGACTGGCCGCGTAATACTCCTTCCCCCACAAAGTATCGGGATTATTAATTTTTTTAAGTATATATAATTCGAATCCAGTCATTTTTGACGGGGAAATTCACTAGTATTTAATGCTTTGACAAAAATTACACACATTTGATCATTTTATTTTTAATAAACACATCTTTGTAGAGGTCTGGCTTATTAGTACTCGACTCAGGATGGGCAAGTTATTGCGTGTGTGGTACAGTAATGACGATTATAATTGCGTTTAAATACGTATTTAAATGACATCTTTATTTTGTATTTTATAAACCAGGTGAGATATACTAGCAAATTTTATAAGTGAATCGAGATGAGTTTAACGTTTTGGCTATCATCAACACTAAGAGAAAAAATGTATTCACTTGCTCTTGGTGGTTTTTTATATTAATTTTTAAGGTTCTTAAAATCTACGAAACTAATAATTGTATCTAACATTTAATGGGATAAAAGAATTGAAAACACTATACATTCAATGATAGTAATGAAAAACAACCAAAGGAACGCTAGTTTACGCAAATAGCTATTTCAAAAAAATTTCCCGTTTTGTTGTTGATTGATTTCTAAGGGTATCTCGAAGGTTTATGAAAATCAATGGTTCAAATCAATGGATGAAATAGAGAAAAAAGCCTGAAAAGATGAATGTAAATATTGAGAACGTAGTTTTAGAATTAGAATGCTCCGAAGCTTAAATTTCTACAGGAGTGATCTTTCTATGGTTAATATATGCTTGATTCTACTCCTGAAAGCATAGACGGCCCGAGACATGGGCAGTTTGGGAGACCGTCCACAGCATTTGTGGGCTCTTCTCAGATCCCTTGAAGAGTCTCAATGATAAAATTATACGCGTATAGCTTAAGTAATTTTAATGATTACACCTGGTCACAATATTTAGAGAAACTTTTTTTTATCCAATAAGGGTAACTAGTTCTAAACGTCTGCCTGTCCAGAATGTCAATAATCTTTAGATTACCCCCAATGATTGGAATCAATTTTATTCGCAATGGAAGCAGCTTTATTTGGTCCTAGTTCTCTGAGTATTTTACTTAAATTCAAATTGATTGAAGAAGCCGTTACTTGGTGAAACTTTGTTATGCAAGAAATTGTGAATCTTTTTCCTTAGTTATTTCCACCATTCCTTACAGTCGTTCAGCTATTGCTATATTTTTACGGAAATTACATTTAGGAAAACTGCTAAACCAGGCGTAATCAATCTGAGTTGCCCTTACATCGGTAAATGCTGTTTAATAATTAAAATTTAGGCTTCGTATTTTACCCTTCCTTTTTATAATGAGAGGCCAGTTTAGTCCATCAGCCATTATCGAATAAAGCACTAGAAATACTGACATCTCATACTTATTACACATAATTACTCTTGAATAAGATGGGTAAAGCTTCCTTTCTTGGGAAATATTTCAGGAGAATCTATTACTGCTGAATCTTAATGCTGGTTTCCAAGCCTCACCTATTCTTCCTTAAAACTTCTTGGTTTAAAGATAAGGAAGACATTTACGATATCTTGAAGGTACAGAAATTTAAATGTGTGAATTGCTCGACATTTGTGTGGGATCAACTGGCGGAAGCTCTAATTGTATGCATGAATGTATGCACATTGTATGCATGCATATTCTTATATGCCTACATGATTATATCCTACCCTATGCCAATAATTTTCGAAGCAATATAAATTTACATTGATAATAAATAATTTCGACTGTGATAGGTCTATTGTTAATGGTTTATGAATTTTGGATGCAAATGAACGTTTTAGAATATTCTTTTCTTAGTAAGTATAACATTTTCCGTATTCCCATTGTTTATTTTCCTATCATCGTTTCCATGAAGTAACCCATTCATATTCCTTCATCGACGAACTTTTCTTTATAACACCATCCACGAGGAAGAATGGCATTTTCAAGCAATTCTCCCTCTCATACAAAACCCTTAAAAGATGCCTCGAAAATTAGAGGCACTGAAGACAAGTAACCTGTGACCGCTCCATTGAGCCTTTCTCTTTCCTCTCTCACTTCCACGGAGAAGCTCCCTTTGTTTCCTTGAGAAGGATGGTGTGAATGGTACCGATTAACCGTTATGTAGAGAAAATCACTGAAAGCAGACGTAGCACCAAAAGGTGGACTTGCCACAGAGATCCTTAGAATTAGATTTAAATGTATTTTTCATGCATGAGCGTTTACGTGCAAATATTAAGAGTGGAGTTGTACAGCCTAAAGCTGTTGGCTCATACCTTTTTCCAATGTTGAAACTCTTAATCGTTTTAGCATTTTAAAATTTTTGACGGAGAAGGTTTAAATAAAGGAATTAAATATTTACAAGTATATTATTCAATTCTTTTTGCGCTTTGCTCGACTCTGCACGACTAGTCCTTCTGATTTCATTACCCAAAAGAAATTTTCGCGCGTAAAATATAAAGCGGTTTGTTAAGAGACTACAAATAAGGAAAGGGTTTAGGTGACTTTGCACATAAGGGCGTGCACCCAGGAAAATTCCCAAGGAAAAACGGACTTGAAAAAAGTCTGACAGGGAATCGAACCCGGGATCTTCCTCTAATCGGGAGGCTGCCTTAACCATCTAGGCTACCCGACCAGAACATTTCAACAAGCCGTTTTGGGGACTGTGCGCAAGGGCAAGTGCAGTTTCGTCCGACTGAGCGGCATCGTCTGCGGCCATGGCCTCATCGAGGCACGGGCAACACAAAGAGGTGTGAGGTTAGATAGCAGTGAGTTCAAAATGATCGGAGCCCTCCGCTGGGTATCTTTTAAGAATATAACTCTGTAAATACAATAATTATTAGAGACATTCCTTAGCTGTGATTTACATGATGAAATACGCGACGAGATGATCCCTATTCTCAACGATCGTTATTTTCACAGCCAGATGGTGAAAATATTACCGCGAGATAATAGCGAGGACAGATGGTTTATATTGCTATCATCTTACGTATAGTATAAATTGCGTAAATATGTAAATTATTTAGATAGTTGAGTGTTTTACATTCTCTGCAATAAGCCTTATGGAGGCTCGCGGATAGTTAATTTAAATGTTTTTCTTACTTAACTATCTTTCATAAATCTGCAACACCATTATTATATTTATGATATACGTTTTTTTCTAATTTTTCCTATTTCCGATGACCTAATTTACAGTAGTTCATATTCTCTTAATTATTGTATCATATTTAAGCATAATCTTTACGAAAACGATCATCCTGCGGGCGTGTGGAGCATTAACTGAAAAAACCAATTTCATTCTAAATCTGCATTGATGGAAAATATTATTATTATTAGGAAGGAATATGAGCAGCCAAAGTAATTCATGTCCAACATTTTATGAAGAAGAGCGAATTACGCTTGAGATTCGAGCCGAAATACGAATTTAATTATTTCATAATACAATACTGCTTCTACCGCAGCAAAAGCAATGACTTTTAGCGAGTATCTATAAAAATTAAAACATCACAAAAGCCTTCAAAATCTGCCAGGCATAGAGAGGAAGAAGTGCGCTCAAAACCGAGAATCTGAAAGACTCTCCCTTCTCGAGTTATGCTGGTTGCATCTTAGGTGGTAACTTTTTTATGCTGTTTGCTGTACATACCATTCAATATCTCAATTTTCTTAATTTTTTCTGGTATGGTCACCTCAGAACATGTTGTATCTTATTGTATACATTATATTTTACGAGTAAAAGTTGAGATAAAGATATATTTTTGCCTGCAGCTACAAACTGTGTAAAGCAATGGAATTTGCAAAGGGCTTACTAAAATTATAAGTCGATATATTGGGAAGGTCCTTAAACGATATTACGTATTCCTCTTTAATTGAATGGTAGAATGCAAACCTCTGGGGAAATGTCAAAATTAATTAATGAAACATATTCATTACTTCTGGTCACATGCCAGGGCATTAATGTCCACCTTCTCGGTAAACATCTCTTAAAAATATTTAAATTCCAGACATACATTTGAAATGGTATAGCGTCGAACGACGGATATTTTTTTAAGATGAGATTGCACATAAATATTTGCTAGGGGCAACTCTAATCGTTTCTAAAATTTCTTTTTAACCCTCAAACTAAATTCTTCATTCCCCATACCGCGTATCTCTATACCTTACCGTTAGAGGGGGGCATATCTTTCTCATACTGCTTTTATTGCAGCATGTTTTGCGTCTGTATTTTCTCAATTGATTCTCTCATTATTAGATTCTTCTGTGTTGGATTCTAACCATTACAACCTATTCTGATAGAGTTCTCTTGCAGATTAGTACTGTTGCAGCCGTACATTCAGTGCAGGTTAAATTCATTCCATATTTCTTCTCCTTTGCCTTCTGTTATTTTGGCTTATGTAAGGGTGTAGAATTTTTTCCCTTACTAATTTGTGGTTTAACAAACCATTTAATATTTCATATTTAATTATAATTGCAATTATGATTTTTACAATACTATTCTCATTTATCCGCTATTTATATTTGAAAAAGATCATCAACACAGGTAGAGGAAGTGCGAAAATTTTGGCGGAGGAACAGAATATTAAAATTTTAAACAAATTTTCGTGGCTAGCAATGCTCAAATATTGAATTAAGTTCAATTAAATTTTATCTACGTATAAATTGCACCATAGTTGATATTTATTGTTCAAACGAATTATATATTTCATTATGATTGACTTACGAAAATCTGATCAAGTTTCGTTATGATTGAAGGGAGAGTTTACGTAATGCATCTGTTGAGCATAATTTTATAATTTTATTCAGGGGATATCCCAATCAATCCGTCAATTTAATTAGTGATCGGTAATAATAAGACATTCTTTTCCTTTATTAAGCTACGTCTTAACGAGACACAAAAATGTCCGACACTCAGTGTCGGACATCGAGTGTCTCCGTTAAGACGCCCAACATAGCAGTGTCGCGACACAAACTCATGAGTGTAGCGACACAAGTGTCGCTGACTGAACTCTCCCGTTAAGACGGCGCAAAATCAGCCATCGAAGACACCCGACACTGCTCTCGCAGTTTTCCGGCAGTCTGGATAGAGTGTCGCGAGAGTTGCCTGCTCTTTTTCAAGCGCGCTAGCGATGGAAACAGGAAAGGGTCCAAAATCTAGGGAGGAATCAGTGGCATTAATTGAGAGCGTAGAGTTAACACCAGGGTTATGGGATACAAGCCAGAAAGAATACAGGGCTAGGGTAAAAAAAATCAAATTTACAATAATTTAGCGGAGAAGTATGGGGCAACGGCGGAGGAGATAAGCCGAAAGTGGCACAATCTCCGCACTCAATTCAATAACGAGATGAGAAAATTATTGAAAAGGAAATCGGAATCCGGGACAGAGGATGCTGGAAGGAGTAAATGGGACCTTTTTGGTAAAATGAAGTTTGTGACGGGATCCTCTATAACCCTAATACTCAACCTTTTTTGGCACCCGGGCACCAAAGAGCGCTTCCGAAAGCGAAGCGGGCACCACATAACATTTCTGTCCATGGTGACATTCAGGCCATCCCTTGGCAATATTATCACTTTACTAGTCAACCGTTGGCCGTTTGAAAAAAAGTACCATGGTAAATAAGATCCAAAATATTCCAACGCATATAATTTCATCACAACCTCACATCTCATATGTGAGAACCTCTCATGTGAGAAAGTCTCTATCTCCGAAGAAGATTTGATAACGGGGAATACACGTGGCATGAAGGTTTTCGCTGCATGTGCACGGCTGTGTTCCGAAAAGGAGCAGTCCTTGATTACGATGAGTTTGATACATTGATTAGCTGAGCCGAGCTGAATCTTCGCATTCGTATAATGGACTAAATATGACATAGATACGCGTCTTGTTAATCTGGACATAGGCGACAAAAAATATTTACGAAACCCAAGACCAGGACATCCAAGTTTCTGGCCCCTTCCCCTACAAACCTCCACTCTATCCCCGGTAGTGCAATCCCAAGAAATAATGTTTTAAGAAATAAAAAAAATCTTTTTATCGAAGCTTGGCGGGCACTGTACGAGGTCGCTTCGGGCACCAGATTGAGTACCCCTGCTCTATACCATCCACGGACACCATCATTACATAGAAATCTTCACAATTATCCATCCTTAATACAATCCTCTAACCATCTATTAATCACCTTGAATATCTCTATTATCGGATTTCATTCCGCGTTTATTGTAGGTAGAAACAATAATTCGACAGCTATCCTGCTATCTTCGCCAGGTTTTCTGAAAAGTTGTCAAATCTTTCTCTTCGCCATATAACGTTTCAGATACTTTACCATTCCCAGTCTTTGCCAATGAATTCCTTTAATCCGATAATCCTCCTATATTGTTGACCTACCTCTCCCTTCTTTACCCCCTCCGCATGAACTATTATGAATAGTAATTGGCTATTAATAGTAATGACCTAATATGAAAAGTAATAGGTTCCCTTACATTGTAACCTTTTCTTCCCCCTCCTCCTCTTTGTTTAATATTTAAGCTGTTGAACTGAAGCTTCTATATCTGATGATAAGTGTCGAAAAAGGAAATAAAATAAAGGAATAAAAATTATATGAAAATATGAATCACAAAAAAATATTAGTTAATTGGCATTAAAATTCTAGTACTTTTGGTCCAAATTTCTCCTTGTATTGAAGATTTATCCGAGACGTTACAGATAATTGGTGAAAAAGTAAAAGATCCCATCATAGTTGTAAGAGGAGATTTTAACCTCCCACTTATTAATTGGCGGAATTTAACATACTCTAACTCTAGTAAAGAGAGAAAATTTTCTCAAAAATTAATCGATACTTTCTCGTTGCATGCGATAGAACAGGTAAACATGAGGAAAACTCGAACGACTCCTAGATTTACTAGCCACCACCCACCCACAATTGATAGCTAATCTCGATATAGTTGACGGTATTTCAGACCATGATGTCATAGTGGCGGAGATGAAAGCAGTAGCGGTTAAATCTCTTAAGCCACCGAGGCAAGTATATGTAATTCGCAAAGCTAATTTTTCGGAGTTTAAGGTTTATATTAACGAGTGCAAGGAGGAATTTTTCCGCTTCGTGGGTGAAAATACAGTAAATGATAGTTGGATAGAGTTTCTCCGGATAATCAAAGAAGGTTTCATAAAATTCGTTCCTACTAACAATAAGAGCGTGCGTGAGCATAAAGAGCCACGGTGGACGAAACCTAAATTACGAGCATTGCATAGGAAGCAAAGAGTCATTCACTCGCGATGGAGAAAACTCAATGCATGCGTAACTAACCATGAGCTCGAAGAACAAAACTATAGAGAAGCGCGAAAGTTAGATAAGGGAGAAGCGCGGAAAGAAGACCAGGGATGTAGATCTCGAACCCTATTAGAATCATCAGGTGGCGATCAGAAAGAATTTTGGTCATACGTGCGTGAGAACCGTGGAGGTCAATATTCTGTGCCTAGTCTCATAAGCGCGGAGGGAATGACCGTAACTAAATCAGAAGATAAAGCTAACTTACTTAATGGGCACTACCAGAAATGCTTCACTGTATACAATGGCCAAGTTAATGTTTTACCTCGCGCATTGATTCAGAGATGTGCCCCATCGAGATATCGGTTGATGGAATTGGAAAATTATTGCGAGAGATTGATAGAAAAAAGGCGCCATGACCCTAAGGTATTCCCGCTGTTTTAATAAAAACTTTAGCCGATGAAATTGCTCCGCTTCTACAGATTTTCTATCAGAAATCATTGGATGAGGGAACCGTCCCAATGTCGTGGAAAAAAGCTAATGTCACTCCTGTGCGTAAGAAAGGGCGTGTGTCAAAACCAGATGATTATAGGCCTATTTTTATTAACTTCAATGTTTTGCAAAATAATGGAGCATATTGTAACGAGCTCTATCATGCGCTTTCTTTCCGAAAACGGAGCAATTAGTCAAAGCCAGCACGGATCCCGTAAAGGTGGGTCTTGTGAGACCCAGTTAGCGCTTTTTATGAATGACGTATCTAAAGCAGCAGACGGCGTTGTTAGATCAGACGAAGTTTTCCTAGATTTCAGGAATGCTTTAGACAAAGTTTCTTACGAAAAGCTTATCCAAAAGCTGAGTGCCTACGCGATCGACGAAAAAGTTATCAGATGGACCAAATCTTTTCCAGAAAACAGATCTCAGCGAGTTGCGTTATACGGAATTTTATCCGAAAAAATAAGTATCTCATCAAGAGTTCCTCAGGGAAGTGTTCTTGGTCCTATAATATTTCTAATTTACATTAACGACCTCGCAGATAACGTAAAGAGTAAGGTTAGATTATTTGCTGATGTTACCCTGATATACAGAGAGATTTTGTCAGAAAACGATTGTAATGTATTTCAAAACGGCCTGGATGTAATATCAGGATGGAGTAAAGATTGGCAGCTTGATCTAAATAGAAATAAATGCGTTGCCACGAGTTTTACGCGCTCCACAAACATATTTTCCGCGCAGTACCAAATTTCAGGGCATCCATTAGAGTTAGTGCATCACAGCAAATACCTAGTAGTCACGTTTAGCAGTAATTTATCATTTAAAGATCATATTCGAGATGCGATAGGAAAAGCGAATAGAATGCAGAGATTAACCGATAGAACGTTGAGAGGATCCTCATCGAAAGTCAAAGAAATAGCTTACTTTTCTCTTATTCGTCCTAGTCTAGAATACTGCTGTGCGGTTTGGCACCCACACGAAGTAGATTTAGTCTCACTATCAGATTTAGAGATGGTCCAGCGTAGAGCAGCCCGATTCGTTTGCGAGGATTTCAGGTTTGATAGCAGCGTTACGGCAATGATAGAGTCCCTCGGTTGGAATTCACTAAAGATGAGAAGATCGGAATATCGTCGGAAACTTTTCGAAAAGTTTATTCGTTCAGAATTAATAGACGAAGTAAGTGAAATATTAGTGCCAGTAAGGAGCGAACGCGATCTCCGAGAGGCATCGACGAAGCGTTATAGGGAGGTAATCGCCAGGACGGATAATTACTTTTGGTCGTTTATTCCTCAGGCTATTAGAGATGCTAATAAGGGTGAATGAATAATGGTGGTGTATTACACCCCCTGCCATATGCCTATGGCGGCTCGCAGGGTACGTATCTAAATCTAAAATACCAAAAGGGTAAATAAATACCTGTCGCCAGATAGCGCAGAGTGATGGCCAATCTTATCTCAGGCTAAATGGCTTTCTTCATATTGTCATCTCGTTTGAGAATCGCAGTGGAAACTTTTGCCAGTAGGTATTGAAAATCCGTTGAACCCATTAGGAAAAAGTTTTTATAAGTTTTCTTCCTGCTCACTGCCCACTCAGAAACTAAACTTTCGTAAGTTCCCAATTCCCTTCTCCGAAGGAGCCATTCACTAGTTGGCCTACGCTTCTTTTTCTGCTTCCCTCTCCTACGTAAAGCTATGATCGAAGCAACAACGGCAGCAGCAGCAAGAGAAGACATCCTGAGCCGTCTGTTGTAGCACACAGTGCTCTCTCGCTTTATCAGTACTCAAGTGTCTGACAGCGCTCGTTAAGACGGACGATACGCTGCTCTCGCGAGAGCTCTTCTCCGGACACTCGCAATCGAGTGTCGCGAGACTGCGAGAGCGACTCCGTATGGACGGCAGTGTCTGGTGTCTCGACACTTATGTCGCGACACAAGTGTCCCGTTAAGACGTAGCTTTAAATTATTATTAAGCTACGTCTTAAGGGACACTTGTGTCGCGACATAAGTGTCCAGACACCAGACACTGCCGTCCACACGGAGTTGCTCTCGCAGTCTCGCGACACTCGGTTGCGAGTGTCCGGAGAAGAGCTCTCGCGAGAGCAGCGTAGCGTCCGTCTTAACGAGCGCTGTCCGACACTTGAGTACTGAGAAAGCGAGCGAACACTGTGAGAGATACAACAGACGGCTCAGGATGCCTTCTCGTGCTGCTGCTGCCGTTGTTGCTTCGATCATAGCTTTACGTAGAAAAAGGAAGCAGAAAAAGAAACGTAGGCCAACTAGTGAATGGCTCCTTCGGAGAACGGAATTGGGAGCTTACGAAAGTTTAGTTTCTGAGTGGGCAGTGAGCAATAAGAAAAATTATAAAAACTTTTTCCGAATGAGTTCAACGGATTTTCAATATCTACTGGCAAAAGTTTCTACTGCGATTCTCAAACAAGACACCAATTTGAAGAAAGCCATTGAGCCTGAGGTTAGATTAGCCATCACTCTGCGCTTTCTGGCGACAGGTATTTATTTATCCTTTGAGTATTTTATGCCTCCTTAAGCCGAGCATGTTATTTTGTAAAGTCTAAACTTATTTTTCCTTTTTTACTGATCTGAATTCAGGTATGAGCTACCCTTCACTTTCCCATCTCTTCCGGGTTTCCAAAGCACAGGTGGCCAACATTATTCCAGAATGTTGCGAAGCAATATACAATAACCTAAAGACGGAATACTTGAAGGTAAGTGAAAGAAGTCGCTATATTGAAAATATTTATTGAAACTAATTTACAATTCGAAAAAAGACAAACTCCTTTCCGTGGAGTCGGTTGGAAGCTCCAAAACACTCTCTTCTGTAGAGTTTAAGTTGTCCTCCAGCTCTATTGCTAGCATAATCTCCCTCCTAATCTCTTTCTTTAAACTGGAACGTATTGATACAATTTTAATATTTCTTAATGCAGAGGCAACAAAATCCCCAAAACTTTGCTCCTCGTCATGGCTCTTATTCATCACTTCCATGGCCTTCTCAAGTATCTCGTCTTCTTTAATTTTCTTTCTTTTGGATTTTTCAGCTCCCTTTACAGAAGCAATTTCTACATCTTCCTCCCGTCTCGTCTCTTGTCTCATCTCCTGAAACAAATGAATGTACCCATTGTTCTGTGATTTTCTGGCGATCAAAAATGCTTTTAAAGTTTTAGGGGTTTTTAAACCCTCATTTTACTTATATTTATTTTTAATTTCAGACTCCAAATTCTGTGGAAGACTGGTTGAAAATAGGTGATGAATTTGAAGGATTGTGGAACTTCCCTAACTGTCTGGGGGCGCTTGACGGGAAACATATCGTCATGCAAGCACCAACGAACTCCGGCAGCATATATTTCAACTACAAGGGCACGCACAGCATTGTTTTACTAGCGCTTGTTGATGCAAAATACCGGTTATTGTTTGTGGATGTAGGCTGTTACGGAAGAGTTTCAGATGGTGGAGTCTATAACATGTCTGCACTTCCAGAAATACTGGAAGGAAACTAATTCAATTTACCGGGAACCCGACCACTAAAAGGAAGAATAAAGCCAGTGCCTTTCGCTGTGATAGCGGGTGATGCTCTTGCTATGACTCCTAGAATTTTGAAACCCTTTCCTTTTAGGAATCAACCAGATATCATGAACTAATGCTATAAAATTTACAATGGTTAAAGCAGCCATCAGTCCTTTCTTATCATCTGCCAAAAATTTATACTTACTTGTAATCATAGCCGGAAGTAAATGAGAGAAAAATTTCAAACTACATACATTGAAAATTTAAAAGAAACATTATCTTGTATTGTTGACAGAAAAGCAGCCTCTTTCCTTCTCGTTGTCCTTTTTGCCCTTCGGCAGCGTTAGCCAGCTCTTCCATATAATCTCCTAGATTGCATATCTTCTTCCCGGATGGATATCGAGTGTCACATTAAAGAAAATATGAATTTTTCACTGCCATAATAAATGTGTGACAATTTCTTCCTCCATTTCATCTGCTTTCTTTGGGAAGTCACGATTGTATCACTCCTATCCACACCAGTATTATTTATACTGTAGTTAACTACTGCATCGAGTTTATCTCATTACTTTACTCTATAACTGCTCTTTGCTAACATTTTACTAATATGTCTGATGTGGTCATTTTATGTGGATTATTTTAAATCCTGTTTTTCCACATTCTGTTGTATATGTCAGAACTACGCAATCTTGATCTGCAAAATGTGTAGCTAATCGAAGGCAAAGCAATTAAAGAAGGCCAAACATAATTTAAACCTGTTAACTGAATCACAGGATGTGAAATACTGCAGCCTGAGCTATACTTGTCATCCTGTTGGCGTAAATTGTCCGACTTATGCTCTGACTTAAGTGAAAGTGTCAAAAGGCAAATAATTAGTTTTTTTTATAAATGCAATAAAAATTGAAATATAAGTAACTGATTATGCATAAATCTATACATAATACAATCCAAAAACTAAAGTATAAGTCATAATGAAAACAACCGGTGAAGCCTTTTGCTAGCATGAGGGATTAAGTTAAATTTATTAAGTTTTAATTATTATCTCGAAAAAAATAAAGTTATATACCTAATTTTTGGTAGGTTTGTAGATACATGTCTCTAGTCTTGGTACAAATTGTAACCCTTGTGCCACAGTACCATAGTAGGCCACTAGAAGAGCCAAAACAACATGTCGCAGCCCATTGTTAAAGTGGAGTATTGTAAGGTAAATCGTTTCCTATATTTGAAGGGGAACAATTGGTGGCAGTGTTATGATAAGAATATAGAAAAATGAAGTTTCTGTTAGTTTTTGTTGGGCATTCCTTAGGACCTGCTGTCACTGGACGCAAACACGTTTTGCTATATCCCCTCAAAGTCCAACTTCTTGAATGCCTTCATTGTCATTGGAGATGTCATCTTTGAGAGCACCTACTCTTAGGCCTTGCGACTCTTATCTTTCATAGCCATTTCCTGAAAATCTATAAAGGACAACTAGTGGACCTGCGACGTAAAAGTTATTTAAATGTGCTCAAAGGCTCAGAGCTGGTCAGACATAAAAACCTTAAGAAATCAACCCTTAGACACTCGAGGAAAAAGGATAAGCTGATATATCAGCACCTTGAGCATCTATTTATAAAAATAATACTTATATGCATCCATGTTAGAATTTTCATGCAGCTGAGGCTCCTGGATAGTCATGTGGACAGCTCGTTTGCCTTTGGTGAAAGTGATCCCAGGTTCGATTCCCAGTGGGAGCCAATGCGTGAAATGACCTAAGCTGTCGAGGCACTTTTAACAATACTACTACTTTCATGCAGCTGATTTAAATAGATGAAATGCAGAATAGAAAAAGGAAGAAAATATTATATCTTCACCAAGAATCAGTTGATTTTGAAAGTCTGATTAAAATTATGCAGGTTATTAATCTTAAGCTAGAAAACAATGCCTAATTCATAAAACCAGGAGGCATTGAGTAAAAATGAACCATCCATGTCTCCCACTTAACTTTAAACAAACGACATAATTATCCAGTGTCATATAGCAACTTCTAGCTCTAACTTTATGCTCATCTGGTAAGTTTAAAATTTCTGAATGCTTGATAGAAGTTTGCATATAATTCATCATCATTTTTGCAATTCCAATTGTTGTTGTTTTTTCTTAATGCACCTAATGAGTCCTAATTTCATTCTTTTCATCCAAGTTTATTTGTTCTCTTAACATTTATTCTTAGGGTATTATCTTTTCTTCTCAAAAATGTTATAAGTAGTAGAAGTATTGTTAAAAGTCCTTTGACATCTTTTTCAGTTTGAAGTAAAAATTTTAAAATATGCAGAGACTGGATTTTATTTTATTGAAATTAATAAAAATTAATTCATTAATTAATTAATAGTTGTGTGCTAATAGTAGTGTAAATAATAAGTTGGGTGCCAAAATTTAAAAGAACAAATTAATTTAAATTATAGAAAAATACATGCTCTCAGGGTCGCTTGGTTCCCGAAGGAGATAAAATCCATAATTTATCTTAATCAATTGGTATTAATCTATTCAAGCAAGAAAATACAAGACAAATAAACCTCAAAACAAATCAAAACCCCAAAAGACAAACATTTCACTCAAGGAAACAAACGCCAACCGAACACGGATGAAGAAATGAAACATAAAACACCACCACCAATAAACCTTACACTATATTACCCTAGCATACATAACACATATAAACAGAAACTAGATAATTGGAGGATGAATTCACGCAAAGGGAGGCAACACTAAACACAGCAGGAGGGGTTCAGGGTTTTGGTGGACCGTCTTGGTCAAGCTGTATCTGTTTTTCATCGAAAGTTTTCTCACACCCAGAAGCCTGCGTCTTTCTTAGCGTGGGTTTCCCAATCACCATGTTTTGTTTCAATCCTAAGGACCAACGCTCCCCGCATTTCTTCTCTACGGATGGCCAACACATGGCACAAACACCCGCGTACTGGAAAAGCTCTGATTGCAGAAACAGGTCTGAGGGTGGGGCGCACCCCCTTAGAAGGTCCTTAGAAATCAGTAAATGCAAAATAATCGTTGCAACAGAGAAGTTCAGATTTCAGGTTTGACAGTAGTTTTTGGGCTATGATGAATTTCGTTAGATGATGTTTGCTCCAGGTGAGGGGATAACGGAAGGAAGCTTTTCAAGCAATTCATTACTACAGAACTTGGTATTGGAAGAAGTAGATGATATATTAGCATAAATCTTGATATCAGAGAGGTATCGAAATTGCTCTACAAGAAATTAATTGCCTAAACAGACAGCAAATGTCTTCATATTCATTTTTTTCTTACCTTTTATTGCCGTTTTCCACTTATGAATTTTTTGAGATATTTTTCAGTTTGATCCTTGGATAAAATGCAGAAAGATTTGGAATGATCCTGTTAAATTGTATGTATTTGGCTTCATTTGGATTCAAAATCGAACACACCTATTTTTGTCCAGGTCGCATCCCTTGTCTTTCGCAAAGAGCAAACAAGGGAAACAGTATTGGAAGAGTCACAGCCACAAATCCAACTCTGTTTCTCTCATATATTTGTGGCTTAAACACTTGGCAGTATCTAACAGATCTGACTCTGAGCAAAGGAATAGGCCACCCTACTTCTTTTATTGCACATTTTTTTTCAACAGATAGAGAGGAAATTTTAATATCTTTCGTAAATTGGACACTAATCATCGTGATGAGTGAGAAAAAATTTTTACAAACACGTAACACAGTAGGTTTGTGTACTAAATACACCACAAGCAACCACAACAACGTAACTGAATATGTATACTGGATACAAATGAACTCCGTAAATTCACAATATTGCATCATATTATGAGTAGCCATTATATAGCTTTTAATCTAAAGTTTTATGTCGATATCATACCAGGATGATCCTAAAATAAGATTCCACTATCCCCTTTTGCAATGCGTAGAGGAATGTAAATGGTGCTCTGGAATCAAACCAAGGATCATCAGGGAAACGTTAAACAGCGTATACGTAATGTATTTGTGATCTATATTCACATGCCAGGTTTTAAGTTTCCATGTTATCGGGAAGGCATTATAAAAACCTGAAAAATCGCCACAATGCATTTTAAATAGGAGAATATTTACCCTGGTCTAGTGTCGAACCAAGGATAATCTTCGAGGATGTGTTTGTAGTTTTTGTTGGATATGCACGGCTTCCAGCAAACTCTCGAATTTCAACTCTCTAATTTGCTGGGTAATTTGCTTAATCCTAATGTAGCGATTGGCCCATGTTTAAAAGCTGTATGCCCCTCTTTCCCCTCACCGCTCTTCACCTATAACGCGTCATCTAAAGGGGTTCATTTCGGGGAGTGAATCTCGTGCAAAGTCAAGCTAGTTGGAGCCAAAAGCGGCAGGAATCGCAACTCAACAAAAGAAAAGTTAGGCCCAGTGATTGGTGTCAAGGATATTTGGGTTTTTGTAAGAACAATGGTTTATAGAAAAATAGTGCAGTAGTTTTCTTAGGGGGTTCAGTGAACCCAATTGACCCGCCGCCAATGCCAGTAACACTTCATCCCAAATTTCCCTCCTATCCTTTTTTAACAAGTATATTGGTTACTTCATATACTCATGTCTTTCTATTTCTGAGTTTGAATGTTTAATGTTCTATGAACCTGTTGACGGCTATGCAGCTGAAACCAATTGTTCTGAAATAATTTGTGGAAAAGTATACATCATCTTTATATATAGCAGAATTTTTGAAAGATAGTATAATCAAATAATGTTGAATATTATGAATTACATTCATCTCCAAAAATCTATCCTTTACTTCTCCAATAAACATCTTGGTGTTTCATCTCCTTGGTTTTGACTGTAAAAGTAATTGTCCGTGGATGCGTAGAGTGAAATTAAAAAACACTTTTACATTTTCGTAAGTTGATCTCTTATATGCTCAAATCGCATTAAAATGCCTCTTCTTTAGAAAGGCTAATCATTTTACCATTACTTTGAGATTGGCACCCCATTCCCAACATATTCTTATGTGAAAATGTACTTTTATGCTTACTGTATATATAAATATGCTTTTATGATTACCTTAATCATCATGAATACTGGTTGTTTAGAAGTACAAAATTTTCGTCTATTTTTTCTCAATTATAGCAATTTAGAATCCAGAACAATATGTCATGACCTAAATAAGAATCTTTATTCAATTACCTATTATTTGCTACTTGTCTCAATGTCATATTTCTAATAAATTTTTACAAAATAAATAAATGTAAATGGCAAAAAATAGAATTTCATGCATAATTTTATGCAAGTATTTGCTAGTAATTTTAGCCACATGTACGTAAGAAGAAAAATGTTGATATGTAATAGTCCTTTGACTTTGTAATACTTGCCTGAATTTCATGTTTCATCAAGACATTAATTTTTTTAATTGCTTCAATGCATGTCCTATGGAGACTTACTAACATTGGATGAGTAACTATAGAAGTATATAAAATATGATGATTATTATTTTTAAAATAAATTTTGATATAATAAAATATGTAATAATTGTCATTACAAAAATCCTTCCAGTTTCAGAGGAGCTAGTTCTTCTGTCCATATGCTTTTTATACTGATATAACTCTGGAACAAGTTTACTGGGAGATGGATATTTATAATTAAGTCAGGATTTTGAATTTTTTGTTGGGCTAGAAAATAAATTGAAAATATTTTTGGTTAACCTCTTTCCAAAAACTGGAAATTTTTCCTCCTCTATATACAATGAAAGTCTTTTAATAAACATGCATACTCTCTTATTAGCATGCAAATCATATGCTGTGTTAACTCATTTTTAATAAATATTCACTTTTTTATTTGCAGGAATGTCGCACATCTAGTCAATCGTAGAGCCTTAAGAAATGGGTATTACTTGATTGAAGGCCTGATGCAGCAAGATGTCAGGGATTTTATTTATACTGCAATATGTGATGTAATAAGTGACCATTTAATATTTTAATTTATATGTGGTGCCATGAATTTTCATTTTATGATCTATTACTTACTTTATCTATCAACTATTCCATCTCTGTCTTTCTCCCTTTTGTGGTTTTATTTGCCTCTTCCAAACATTGTAAATGATTCTAATAATCATGATTCGATTATAGCAGTGATCTCTAAAATCCAATTCATTTTGGAAAAATAGTATTTATGATATTTTTATTTTAGACTGATTTTACTCAATATGCATTTTATAATTAAATTGGGCTTTGCAAACACAATCCACTGCTCTCTCAGGATTAAATAACCAAAGATGAAGCTCTCTTGCATGTGAATGAATGCAAAACTACAAATGAAATTAATGAAAGTTAAAAATTGGCTTGTTTTGAAATGCTTCTCTGTACATGTATATATACATGTGTGTGTGTATATATACATACACACACTCATGCATACATATACATACATACATATACATACATACATATACATACATACATATACATATATACATATACATACATACATATACATACATACATATACATACATACATATACATACATACATATACATACACACACACACACACACACACACACAAATACACACACACACAGTTTTTAGCTGTTTTCAAAATCTATTGCCATTACTTTGATTGTAAAAGACGCGTTTATCTAGGGTGCCTATTTCAACCTTTAATGATTTTCTGATGAACGAACCTTTCCAAATTAGTGTCTTTAGTTCAACCTTAAGTGATGATTTAATATTTGTACTATTGCATTGTATCAGTGCAGATTGAAACACTGGCTCCAAAAGAAAATATCACATAATGACAGAGGTTAATTTTAGGGTTGAATAAGCTTTAATACCTAGCCAATGTTGTTCTAACTATAGGCAGTTGTTTCATAATTTAAATGACTCAGGCGCCTTGTTTTCTGGAGTTATGAACAGTGAGTGAATGAAAAAGGTACTGACTGAATTTGTGTTCAAGTTGAAGGTGAATAAATTGTTGAATGCTGATGAAGGGAATCTCCCTCTTGACTCTGAACAATTTCCTTAAATATGAATGTGTATTTATTTTTCTTGTTTTAAATGAAAACTTTTCTGTTTCTGAGTATGTAAATTGGTTTATGAATGTTATAAACATGCTGCTGTTGGATCTGATGAATAAGTGAGAATTCTCCGGTTGGCATTTTCTTAGCATATTTAGGAAAATTTCGTGGAATTCATGTCTCCTGATCGGAATCCTGTTTTAGATTTTCAAAGACATGTTTTTTTAGGTGAAGATGGCAACTGGAAGATACTTCAAATCAATGACTTTCTGAAGTTTCTTGTTTGCCATTCTCTTAGAAATGGCAGTAAATTTGTGATTATTTTTTTTATTGTTATTCAAATCAAGTGCCAACTCTCTTAAAGACCTGCCACCATATCTATGTCACTGTTTGAGGTTCAGTGACTTCAAAAATCTGATGTGACATTCAACATTTATGATCAATATTTAGCTCTACAGTATGTGTGGATATAAGGTTACATCAAGTAAATGGAAATAAGATTTTTGATCCAGATATCACAGTGCAATCCTATTCCAATACAGATATTGTTCTGTCAGAAATATATAATTTTCCAGTTTTTACACTTTTGGCTTCTGCTAATAAAGTCATGAAAGTAAAGTGATTCCCATTGTATTTTTTGTGGCTTCTTGAAAGAAAACAACATGTATGGCTCTATATATTGCTTGAGACCAACTATTTGGGCACATTTATTCAAATATACTTGTTGTGGCTGTTGTGCAAAATATTTAAGAGGCTTTCTGTAGGTATTAGAATGCGCAATTCTGTTGGTTCGTTATATTCAGCTAATAGCTCTTTGGTTTTGGAATTTAATTTGACAAGAATTTTACCCTTAGATTTGATGACTTATAATTTGATAGTATTTGTATATGGAGGAACAAGATAGAACTCCTTGAAGTATTAATGAAGAGTGGAAAATAATTAAGAATGATGTTATAAAAGTGGGAAAAAAGTTCTTGGCGTTAAGGTTAGAGCAAAACCAAAAGCCATGGATTACTGAAGACATATTGAAAATGATGGAGGAGAGTGTCTACTAAACTAGAAGATGAGGAGGAATATCAAAATCTTAAGAAACCTGTGAGTCAAAAAAGCAAGAGACATTTTCTGAAAGAAAAGTGTAAAGAAGTGGAAATGGGGAAGTTGGAGAGGGGATATGCAATAACAAAATATGTTTTGGTGGAATAAATAGTACAAGCAGTGCGGTGGCGGATGAGGATGGAGAGATTTTGTTTGACCAAAACCTTATAACACCCCCAGTAGCAGAGAATGTTGTCACAACGTTGTATCAACGTTGCTGCATCAACCTAAATGTTAAATTGCAACGTCAACATTGTGACAACGTTGCATCAACGTTATACTGCAACATTAATTTTTCATGTTACAGAAAAATTTTATTCAATGATGCTACATGAGGTTTTAACTGACATTTTTATAACATAGTCGCTGTAATGAACGTCCAAAAGGAAAATGTTACTTGCTAGTTGTCACAACATTGTGACAACGTTGTGGGAACTTTGTGACAACGTTGCAACTTGCACGCATATATGTATATGAGTTGGTATTTAAGTAGGGGTACCATGAAAAATGTATTTTTTAATGAGTTCCTGCATCCATTAATTAATGGATATAAAAACTTCTTCCAAAACTGCTGGGAATAAGATGGGAGATAGACTGTCACCTTTTCGAACTTTCTTCTCAATCTTGAATTCTGGGTAAATTCAGTATTATCCCTTGGAATGTCTCAAATCTTCAGTTCCTTCTGTCGTTTCATCATTCGCTGGGTTTTGACGACTTCCATTGCTTTGGCTCCGAGTTCTTTCTCATGAAGGGCTGAGAATATTCCTATGTTCCAGCTAAAACTCCTTGTTATTTGCAAGCTTATCTATGTTTATTTCCTGCTTCCCACAAGAAATGAACTTCTTCAGTTCCGTTCGGGGATTAAACATCATTTGGCATTTTAAAATTGTGTGGTCACTCCCAGTGTTAAAGTTGTTATACCACACTCCTAGAAGGGAGTTCTTGCCAGGTTTTCAGAGTTACTCTTGCAAATAAAGATAGGAGGTTTTTGAAAACGAAAGAGCTTTATTTACCTTTAAGGACGACCGGCGGAAAAAGAGAGCTGCAAGCCAAAAGAGCGAAGGCGGCAGAGAACCGGCGATGGATGCAGACAATTTCGCGTTACTAGGGCTACAATCACATGCACTCTGTTTTTAGGTGCAAACTGCTCATTGCTTGTACATTCTACGAAAAAGGGAAAAGTGAGGAAGAGGGGCAACCAGGTTATTGGAGACTCTGACTGACTGACTGACTTGGAGGTTAGACCTGGTCGTCATGTGTTAAATTCGTGGCTAATTAAAACTAAGGAATCACGAGCTGCAAGATGGGAGCAAATCGGTATTCCTTTGCTGTATCCCTTTTGTATTCGAGGTCAGTTCAAAAATATTTTCTCCACTCCATCCCTGGTATAACAGCTTTATACTGTGTGACTGTGCTTCCTAAATACGTCAAGGACATCCTCAATTTCGGTTTAAAGTTTGCACCTCCTCATCCCTCATTTCTTCGACAGTTAAAAACCTCGTAGCGGATTTTGGAGTAGCCCTTAACAGTGAAATTTCATCAGTGAAACATATAGTGACGGAATGGATCTACTGAAAGCCGACATAGGACAGTGCGTGGTCCTTTATTTTATACGAACCACCCCCTAACCAAGCGCTGCTTATTCTAATGCTCACTCTCCTACTCTCACTTAAATGATACTAGAAAGATAAAAATACGGGAACATTGTTTTTTAGATGAAAATGATATAGCATGGACTTTTCAACTGAGATAAGTAACTTTTATATATTGGCTATTATAGGGAATATCTAATAGATGGATAAAAAATGTCACAGCCTCTTAATTTAAGTCTTAAAGAATTCATAATTTTATAGGAAAATATTCAATAATTACCTAATTACCTCAATGAAGTTTTAATCAGAAGTATTTGTGTTGTCTGAAGGAGGGGCGCGAATTCTTCCATCATCCTTAGCAAGGATATCTTAAAAACTACGCGGAAATGAAGAGGAAGGCAAACATACGAGAAGAACGGCGAGTTCTTGAAAATCAATCGATATCTTGAACACTGAAGAAGAAGAAAAAATAGAAAGGTTTTTCAGCCGCCCTCATTCAAAAACGGTAGACTCCGGGATCGATACTTCGAAGTCGACTTTAAGTCATAATCGATAGATACTGTCATGGCGTTTTAAGAATGTAAACAATGTAAGGGATATAGAATTGCTAGATAGATTGCTCTCCAGATTGGTATTATTTCGTTGCAGATATTAAGATCGAGAAGACTCTTACATCTTATACAGCCTTCCGAGCACGTTTCAACTTCATTGAAGTTCAACTATTTCCGTTTTTTATCGCAGCCCGTTTTTAAGCAAAACAAAAAGTTTCTCCGATGTGTTTTAAATCTCTCTAAAGTACTGCACCATGTTTTGTTTGTATATTAACCTCTCAAGAAGTCTTCGAATTGTTCTTAAATACTGTGCCATTTTGAAACACTTTGCTTTCCAACTAATTATGTGGTTGTTTCTTTCGTCTCGTAAAGGTTTGTTAAGAACTGTTGTTGGTAGCGGACTGTGATTGCTGTTCTTTGTTGCACTTACTTGGTAAGCAGAGCAAATGGTTGTACGAAATTATGATGGATACTACTGTGTCTCTAAATTGTTATCCTGTTTAGGCAAGTATAATGTCTATCAAAGTTATCAGTTTGAATAGCAACTACTAAGCAATCTTTGAATTTTTGTTGAATACTTTCTAATCTTAAGGCCGTCATACACGGGGAAATATTTCCTGGTGTATGACGGCCTTTATATTCATTGTGAAGCACTATTTATATAAATTGTACAATTCGCATACCCTGCTTAAATAAATTAATCTGATACTACCTATGAACCGCCTTATTCCACTAAGTACACCTTGCCAATGCGAAGTATTTGAGTACTTTAACAGCTAAAGTGAAATTAAAAACAATTGTACCAGGATTTTATTCGTGTCCAACGATTTCGCATGGAAGAATGTGATTCCAGAATTAAAAGACTCAACCATATTTCTCGAAGAAACGGAATTATGTGACTAGGAAATACAGGAAGAGATCGGATATGGTATGTGAAAATACTTTCGATATAAAGTGGTTGATCTTTCTTACATCACAGTTCACTTGGCTCCTAACAGTTTGCTAGAAATATGTATCTGTTAATTGAAAAGTAATAGAGATTCCGAAAAATAATTTTGTTATTCCAAATAGTTTAATCAAAACTTAAATCCCGAAAAGGTTTGTGAAAAATGTTATAATTCAGTAAAGGTTATGGATGTAGCATAAACTATTGCACCTCATTCCCTATCTTTTGTACACTTATATGGCATTACAAAAGTAGTATGTTTCAGAAAGTTCCATCAAATATCAGTCCCTAATTACTAAGGAGCATCCAGATTAGCCGCAACTTTCTTATTGCTTAATTTATTTTGGTTTCTTGTTTAATTCTGTGATTATTGTATTGCAAGCACCTCATATGAGTATCTGTATACTGGTTAACTTTTTAATGTATATTGCCAACTATTTATATTTCTCTCTATGTTCAAATAATAATGCTACAGATGACGTATTTTGATTCACGAGATAAGAGGTTTTTTTCTATTACCTTCTTCAAGACACTGGAAATTAAATAGGAAATTCGTTATCAATTATTTAAAACAATGTAATTGGCTTAACCTAATTTAATGCTGAAAACTTAAGTGGCTCATTTTTGTACCCCTTCCATGACATTTCATTAATATAATTTTTATTTTTCTTTCACTTACTAAGAAATCTTAACAGCGCAAATAATGAGTATGATATAATAATATGACCCAAGAAATGAATAGTAGCACATAAGCTATGCATGCTTTTAATTGATTTTTTTATTTATTACTTCTTTTAGATATGTTATTTCAAAAATACTTGAAATAAATTTGTTTTTATGGACGACACTTTGGTATTTGAAGATTCCCAATAGGTTATAACCTATAGCAAGAGCCTAGGTTGAAAATAGGCAGAGGTGACCTTTTGTTCCACATTGGTTTCATGTTAGCATCCACATTGTTCTACATCGTCCTCATGGACTGTGGCAAATGTCTTGTGGCTGTCCACTTAAGTTCCATATGGCCATGTTCCACACCAGCAACAAGGAATTTCTATCTGGACAGCTACTTTGAATTTGACCAAGGAATTTTGTGTGTTCTTGTATGTACTGTGCCAAATCAAAACTTATGATGTGCCCACAACTTTATCTAAAATATTGCTTTTTTATACAGTAAGGATATCAAAATGGAGAGAGGAAGAAACACAAGCAAATATTACAGCATACGTTCAGGAGTGGCTAAAGTATGGTAAATTCAGAAATGAGAGAAAGAAGAAAAGAAATATTAACATTATAAACTTTGTGACATCAATGTTAGCATTGTGACAACAATGTAGCAACGTTAAGACAACATTGTGGTACTGTTGTTGCAACGTTGATTCCTGGGAACTTTGACGTTGTATCAACGTTGATACAATGTTGTCTTTGTGACATCAATGTTAACGTTGTGACAACATTGTATCAACATTAAGACAACATTGTGGTAACGTTGTGGCAACGTTGACGTTGTATCAACGTTGCATTAACATTATGCAACCTTGTGACAACATTTGGTAAGGTTATGACAAGATTTGGTTTTTCTCTTTGTAACGTTGATACAACATTGTCTTTGTGACATCAACATTAACGTTGTGACAATGTTGTATCAACGTTAAGACAACATTGTGGTAACGTTGTGGCAACGTTGATTCCTGGGAACTTTGACGTTGTATCAACGTTGCATCAACGTTACGTAACGTTGTGACAACATTTGTCAACGTTGAGACAACGTTACATTTTTTCCATTGTAACGTTGATACAACGTTGTGACAACTTTCTCTGCTACTGGGGACAGAGATGGAAGCGTTACGTAGAGAACCTATATAAAGCAGAAAATAAAGAAGTCATTTAGGAAGAAGATGATGAACTCAATATTATCGGATGAGGTGGCAACCTTAAGGGCTCCAGGGATAGACAACACTCTAGATGAATTATATAAATCTGGGAGAAATAGGTTAAAAGAAAGGATTTATGCATTGATAAAAAATATTAATGAAACAGCAAGAATACTGCTTGGCTTTAAAAAGTGTATTTAAATTCCTGTACTCTAAATTAACAAAGCAAATAAGTGTTAACAGTATCGTACTTTAGAGTTTAGTAGTCCTTTAGAGTCATGTGTCCAAATTTTTAACTTTAACAGAATAGAAAAGGTAACTTAGGAAAGGGAGGGGAACAAGAGAAGCTATCTTAACTCAAAGAGCAATAATTGAAAGAGGGATAGAACAAAACAAAGCAACCTATATAGCATATGTTGACATGGAGAAAGCATTTGACAATTTACAGTGGAATAAACTCTTTGAAATACTAAAGAAAATAGGAGTCAAATTTAAAGATCGTAGAATAATATGGGAATTATATTAAGATGAAAAGGTCGTGATTACAAATAGAAATGAGAGTGTAGAAGCTGAGATAAGGAAATAATAATAATAATAATAATAAATTTATTAGCCATCGACCATGAGGAACAGGTATGGGCATTGTCAAATACATACAATAAAGTAAATTAGAACAGGCATAATTGAAATACAAGGAAAAAAGATATATAAATATATATACACAGAGATAAGATAAAATGTAGAGGAAAAAACGCAAAGCAGTAAATACAATTTAAAACAGTTGGATCAAGTAAAAATCATAAAGTGATATTCATATTTATAAATTCATTGACAGAATAGAGTGGATTAACCTGGAGCCACTCCTGAATAATTTTTTGGAATTTTAGTGGAGGGGTATTTCTCACACTTAAAGGTAACTTACTGAAAAATTTTATGGCTGAGTAATTTAGGCTGTGTGCAGTTTTAGTTAGTCGGTGATGGGGCATATCAATGGATTCGGCATGACGTGTATTGTAGGAGTGAAAAGTGGAACGAACATTAAACCTATTGATGTTATTTTTTATGTACAGGAGAGAGTCATATATATAGCACGAGTAAACAGTCATTATTCTCTGTTGGGTGAACAGTGGTTTGCAGTGCTCTCTGTTAGGAGAACCAGTTATAAGCCTTCTTCTGTAATAAGAGTAAACGGCGAACATGAGGTGCCTGTCCCCAGATCCTTATGCCATAAGTAATATGAGAATGGAAAAAAGCAAAATAAACAGTACGTAAGTAAACAGGAGAGACAGAATACTTGAGTCGACGTATAAGGAATAAAACTCTGGATAATCTACAGCAAACATTATTAATATGATCCTGCCATGTCAGTTTGGGATCCAGGGTGAATCCTAGGAGTTTCACACTGTCATGATTTGCCTGGATATTGTTCATTGAGAAGGTAATAATTTGAGTCTTACTCTCATTGACAACCAGGCCATTGGCACTAAACCAAACATTAGCTACACAAAGTAAAGACTGAGAGTTGGAATGTGCATCGTTGAGAAATTTATCACAATGAACAAGGGTTGTGTCATCTGCATATAGAATGGATTTACAGGGCATCGAGAGTTGAAAATCGTTGATTGTTATGAGAAAAAGTAGAGGCCCAAGGACAGAGCCTTGCGGTACATCAAATTTTACTTCTCTCTTCATGGAATTGCTACCATTTAAAGAAACAAATTGATACCTGTTGTCCAGGTAGGATTCAAATAATTTCAAAGAATTACCTCTTATCCCATAAAAATCTAACTTTGACAATATGATCTTGTGTGAGACACAGTCAAAAGCCTTGCTGAGGTCACATAGTATTGCTGTAGTGTATTCTTTTTTCTCAAAGGCTTGGTGGATAATATCAACTAGAGATTCAATTGCCTGTGAGGTAGACCTGCCCTTGCGAAATCCGAACTGTGAAGAAGCAAATAAGCTATTGCATTCAAAATACTCATAGAGTTGAGTAGACATAACAGTTTCAATAACTTTGGATAAGACCGGAAGAATAGATATTGGTCTGTAGTTGAGAGGGTTATCCTTTGGACCCTTCTTGTGTATAGGAATTACCCTAGCAACCTTAAGGGAGTCAGGGAAATGACCAATCCTCAGAGCATCATTGATAAGACAACACAGTGGGTCAGCAAGGTGTGTTGCTAGGTTGTAACTCATCCTCCTATTTATTTAATGCATATTTCCAAGATGCAATAGATCAAGTAAATTAAGAAATAAGGGGAGTGGTAAAAATTTAAGGGGAAAATACTCCAAAGTTGCACTTAGCAGATGATATAGTGTTACTGGCAGAAAGTGAAGAAGAGCTCACTAATATACTACAAAGGATGGAAGGCATCATGGCAAAAGAATACAATATGAGCATTAATAAAAAGAAAACTAGAGTTATTATCTGTAGCAGGTAGGAAGATGGTAGGAAATTTAAAATAAAACTATATGGACAAAAGTTAGAAGATTAAAAGTATTTTAACTACATAGTAAGTAGAATGACAACAGATGGAAGGAGTAAGGAAGATATAGTTACTCAAATTGGCCAAGCAAAAAATGCTTCCTGTTCAAAGAAAAATGTGTTTACATCTAATGCTCTCCCTCTCTTCAAACACAGATAGTTTTGCTTCTGAGCTTTGAATATAGAGTGCTCTTGTATGAAAGCTAAGATTGGGCAGTTTGTTAAAAAGAGAAAGAAAGAGTTCTTAGAGCTTTGGGGCTACAGAAGAATGATGAAAATAAGATGCTATGATAAAGTGACAAATGAGGAAGTTTTAAGGAAAATAGGTATGGAAAGGAAGTTATGGAAAAGCCTAACGAAAAGAAAAGATGTGATTCTTGGTCATATTCTTAGGCACAAAAGCCTAGTAAAACTAGTTATAGAAGGTAATAGATATAGAGGAACATACATTAAACTAATTATGGAATATGTGGGATGTAAGATTTATAAAGAAAAAGTGAACTGCAAGAAAGCTGGCAAGCTGCTACAAACCAAGCATTAGGTAGATAACTGAAAAAGAAGAATTTGATGATTTGGAAAATTTTCTCAGTTCAAGGCATCTGCTCATCCCATTTCTAAGGTGTGGTAAGTATAATAATGTAGATGACAGAGACTATACAATTAAATCTATGACTGCTTTTTTGTAATAATTGATTTTAAGGATGCTTAGAATTGAAATTCTGAATGTTTCTCTCAACCCCTCTTTAGTTTTATGAACTACGCTAAGGATTATTATAATAAAGTTCATTTTTATTGCCTATAGGATTTGATTCTTTTGTAAAAATTAGTCGTACAGAAAAGAATGACAAGGCTTAAGGAAGACTATTCAGATATTTCATGCACCTCTTGCAGAAAGTTCCAAAGGTAACTTAGAATCCATCGTAAATCTATTTGAATGCAATCAGCTGTAGTAATCATTTTCCTCGGGTTAGCAGAGCCGGATTAGATATCTTAGAGTTGAGCAGCTGCTCCAATGGAGATTGACAATGGAAAAGTATTTATTGAGTTTAAGTGGTATATATGTACTTTAAAACCTTGTGGAGACAGGAAATGAGGAAAAGCTGGATCAAACATTAAGGGCTGTGTTTCGAAGAAGAATGTATTCTTTATAGATAGTAATGAAAATGATATCCCAGTAGCCTGCTTTTCTACAGTATAAGCTTGTCTTGAAAAAAATTGCTTTTGTACCCTATGTGCCGGCGTATAAGTCAACCTTTGAATCCTAAAAGAAATCTCTAAAAACCCAGGGGTCGACTTATACGCCGAGCATAAAATTTAACCCTTTACCACTAAGGGTTAAATAAGTGATACTGCCTGCTTTACACTCGTACTCAAACTATTGCAACTCACCACAATTATTTCTAACTGAAGCTAATTTATGAAAAGTTTAATTAAGGTAGATATCGTATTAAACAAATATCATCATAAAATTCAATTTCAGCCGAACGCAATAATAATAATGCTGTCTTTTTATGGGCGAATTTAAGCCTTTTAAGGACATTCCTCCAACTAACATTTGACAGTCGCTAGAGCATCGAGCATCCTTCTCCACCCAGAGGAAAGCGAAATTGGCGAACTTGTCCCTCGTGACGTCAGAGTTAGTACCCGCTATTAGGAACTGATGGTGCTACTGTCGGTAGGGGCGGTAGATCTTACCTGAATTCAAAAATGCTATAACAAAGATAAGATGATAAATAAATGATTAAAAATTTTCTCCATCATTATAAAATGTCAGAAAACTGTAATAACATTTTAAGTTTTCAGTGAATGCTGTGAAACGAAATCACAACTTAAGTGCAAATCGCACAGCGGCAAGGATGACGTAATTACTAGTAATTTCGATAATGGAGACTAGTAGAAGTGGTGCGAAAAAATGTGCAGTTAAAATATGCAGCAACAATTAAAAAGAAAACCCAAGCTTCAAATTCCATAGATTTCCAAGAACGGAAGAAAGGTATTTATAATATTTTGAGAGTGTTGTTGTATTCCTGAAGCTAGATTTTCGATGTATGGAAACATTTGAATAAATATTTTTCGTAAACAAAACTTCATGGATGGTAAATTAAAATTTATGGTATGACTTTGTTTTCTACCCAACTATCAGGTGTTTATCAGCAACTGTAAATTGGCATTAACATCAGACTTTCTTTCTGCTTGCCATATTCTAACATCATTTAATGATGTTCCTGATGAGTCAGGTCAGTTCCCATTACCCTCAGAGGAAATGGTTGCTGCAATGGTTCATGCTACTAATATTGTGGAAAATCTCATGCCTAGTGTAGCTCATAAGGAAATAGTATGTCAGCAACTAAGATCTGCTATTCTACAGTATGTAGATTTTTCTTATATCAACTGTGAAACACATATGGAGGAAGTGAAACAGAAAATGTCTCTGTTCTTGAGTCAAATATTTGCATATCGCTATTGCAAAAATGTTAACTCTTCATTTGAAAGCCCTCCTTGAACCCTCTTAACTTGAAGAAGATGTCTGCTGTGGTACTATTTGAAAGGAAGGAAATGCTAGAGGTGCATCTCTGAAATAAGGTTAGTCTTTATGTTATACACGAATAAATTGCACTTTCCATAAATCATTTCCAAAGTAGGATCATTTTTTTATAATTGATTATCTAAACTTCTCAGGTAACCTCCCAGCTTCTTTCAACATTGCCAAGCTTCAAGGATGACAGAGGCTACAGGTATTTCAATTTCTGGACTTCTGGTTTTGAGAATAATAAACTATCCAAGTGCTGCTGTGATTGCTGGATTTATTATACTCTGGACTAGAGAGAGGGCAAGAAGAAAGTTATAATGCTTAATCTTGCTGGTGGAACTTTTGATGTCTCCTTGCTGACTATTGATAATGGCATCATTGTGGTTAGTTTTCATCTCAGATGTTTCTATTTTTCTCCCCTATTTACTATCAACAAATATTTAAATCAGAATTTTTTGTTCAGGTTGTTCATCAGTTCAGAAATGGTGATACTCTTTTGGGTGGTGATGACTTTGATCAGACGGTGATGGATTACTTTATCAGAATGAGCTTGGCAAAGAGATCCAAAAGAACTACAGGACAGTTCAGTAGCTCAGAAGAGAGGAAGGAAATGCAAAGAGGGCATTATCATCAGGTCATGAAGTTCTTATTGAGATTGAGAGCTTCTATGATGGAGATTACCTATGGAGAGACTTGCAAGAGCCAAATGTAAGGAGTTGAACATGGTACTGTCATTGTGATCTTGTTCTTTCTTTGTCTATTTGATTAACTTTGAAATTCAAGTTTTTATATGTTTGAGATATTAAGCCTTATTACAATACATTACAATATTGCTTAAACTGACTTTCTCTCCTGGAGTGACGTTAACCTCTTACCTTTAAACTTAGAAAAATGTTCATATATCTCTTTTTCCAGAATATTAAATACAGTCTATTTTAATTAATTTCAGGGAAATCATTCTCTAACTAGAGTTTATAATATTAAGGACTTAAGAGTAATTTTTAAGTCCAATTTAAATTTTCATCTGCATTTTTTTATGATAAAAGATAAAGCCTTAGGAATGTTGGGTTTCATTTTAAGATTTAGTAGAGATTTTCTAAACCTAAATTGTGTTATGTTATTATACTTCACTCTTGTTAGACCTATCCTTGAATATGGCTGCTGCGTGTGGTCTCCCTTTTATAAACACCATATTTAAAGTTTAGAACAGGTGCAACAGAAATTTCTTAGATTTTTATCATACTGATTTTCCCATCTAATTTATCATGATAGGCTGTCTTTATTAAGTATGAAAACTTAAGAAAATAGGAGCAGAAACTTCGGAATTATTTTTCTACAGAAATAATTAAACAACTGTATAGACTCACACGAGTTGCTCTCATTAATTAATATTAACGTTCCTCAATGATGTGTAAGAAATAAATATTCTTTCCAAGTATCATGTCATAAAAATAACCTTTCATATTTTTGCCTATATCAAGATTCATGAGAAATGCTAACACAGTTGATGTAGATTTTTATCATTCTTCTCTTAATACACTGAAAAGGATACCTACGAACTTTTATTAATAAAAACGTTTAACTTGAATTATCTACCCTTTGTTGGATTTACTTTTTATATGTATGAATCTATTTACATGTATATCTGTCTTATTGCATTTTATTGATTTGTTGCATTTCAAATTGTATTGTAATATCCATGGTAAATTCATTGTATTTCATAATGAAGTATCCTATGGTTTAGCTGCTTTATATAGTAACCCCAACCTGTTTAATTCTGTTGTAAATAAGTAATCTGCTAAATCAGTATTCCTTACAATTGTCTGAATGTCTTGTTGATGAATTTATATTGATCCAACAAAGCTTTTTGTAGGCCTATATCAATATCATACAATTGGCCACATTGTTTGTATAAACCCTATATGCAGGTTGGGAGAGCCTTTAATAAGTGAGATTAAGATGAAGCAAAGTAAATAATCTTAAAAAGATGAATTATTGAACGATTAACTTGGGAAGGTTATGCTATCTGTTTGGTTTTAATTTTGGGTTTACCCTGTGCATTTCAGAAACAGTTAAAGCAGTAATGGAGGAAGTGATAGATGCTGCCATAAATTGACTGGAGGAAACCAGGAGGCAGATATAGAAGAATAAGTATGAAGGAAACGTGCACACAAGTAAATTGGGTTCAAGTTAACATTTTTGCAATAGCGATATGCAAATATTTGACTCAAGAACAGAGACATTTTCTGTTTCACTTCCTCCATATGTGTTTCACAGTTGATATAAGAAAAATCTACAGACTGTAGAATAGCAGATCTTAGTAGCTGACATACCATTTCCTTATGTGCTACACTAGGCATGAGATTTTCCACAATATTAGTAGCATGAACCATTGCAGCAACCATTTCCTCTGAGGGTAATGGGAACTGACCTGACTCATCAGGAACGTCATTAAATGAAGTTAGAATATGGCAAGCAGAAAGAAAGTCTGATGTTAATGCCAATTTACAGTTGCTGCAACTGCTGTTTTTCATCAGCCTTTGGCAGATGTAGCTGCTAACATATGCAATGCTTTGTACTTTTATTCTCTCCAATGATTTCTCAAAAAATCGGTCTTGCATTTTAGAGTAGGCAATGGTAGAGGAACTAGAAGCACTGTCACTTCCAGATTCAGAGGAACCGAGGCCTTTCTCCAGGAAAGACTTTAGGTTACTGAGAAAGTGACCTTCATCTAACTCACAGTTGTGCTGTAGAAGCTGCAGAGAAACCATCAATTAATGCAGTCTTCAGTGCACTCACAAATTGTGGGACATTAGGGTGGTGGTTCTGCCCACAATTTTGCCTAATTATTCCAAAAAGGTTTTCTAATGCATCTTGGTTCAAATTCCGTGTTTCCAAATATTCAAAGCCCGCCTTGTGCAAAACTTTCCACAGCATTCTCACTGCTCTTATGGTTGCTAACCAGCCATCTTGAGAGGGTGGTCTCCTACCACACGACAAGAACTTGAGGCCATCAATACGTTTGATAGCAGTCGCCCAGAACTGGAAATGAGGTGAAGATGATGTGACAGGCCCTTTCAATGTCTTACAACGGTCTCGTTGATGCAAGGTCCCATTAAGGCTGTCAAAAACTTCATCACAGAGGAGGAGAAAGGTAGCAGTAGCCACACCATCTGATCCCAGAACACCTGTAATAACCAAGACATTATGTAAGTTTTTCACTTCACGTATATTCCAGAAATATTCAAGAGTATAGATAGCGTAAATCAGGAGTTAATAGAATATTTCTTTGGAAAATTACCTGATGAAACTCTGTGGTTGACAGCACAAGCGACTGAATTGCTCATGACTTGAGCTGCCAGATATACCCTCATTTTGTCTCGATGTCTGGGATCAACATGCCTTTTGGTCAAGTGCTTCAGGTCTTGAAATGGTGGAACCTGGTCAGCATAGGTGGCTAATATATGTTGCCATTTTTCGATACCATGTATTCGATTTCCCCCAAGTTCCACTTGAATTTCTATGTCATGTTTAAGAAACAAATTTCGGAAGCATTTTAAAAGATGAGGGGGGTCAAAGATAGTTAATATTCTTGTTTCACCAATGGAGAAGAAGGGAGATTGGAAGGAAGCACCCAAATATTTGAGGGCTCTTACATTATTTGGGCCCATGTCACACACTGTAGCCATACCTTTCAGTCCAGCAGAGAGAATTTTAGGAACAATATCCTTGATTAGATTACAAATGGTCAGTGCAGATGTGCTGGTATGGCTAAAGTAATAAGCAACTGGCTGCTTCCATTTTGCATGTAGACCTCTAACCATAAAAACTAGAGCATATTTTGCCACTTTATCAGTTTTCTTTCCATTACCAAAATCTTCAAAGCCATCTATGCGATCGTGGTAGCTATCAAAGTACAAATTCGGCCTAATGCTCATTTCATCAAATAGAAGTGTGCAGAACTTATCCTCTCCAGCCATTTCTGATGATTGGATGGATAGGTGAGTTATCAAATCTTCATTGCGAATGGAATCTGCTGCAATAAGGTCTGGAGGGTTCTTTTACTGGGAAGAGGAACAAAGGATCTCAACAATGTGTAAGCCTTTGGACTTTTTTTATACAAGGGAAGATCCATGATTTTTTCCTCAGTGGTCTACCTTCTTCCTTTAGGATTTTTGCCGGCAATTCTCAGTTGCGTCTGGAGGAACTGGGTAATTGAGGAGATTAATTTTTTCTCTAACTGTTCAACAAGGTAATCACTACGGAATTTTAACCCTCATATGGATTCACTGCGCCTTTGCGGCGCTCGTGGTTTTTAAAATGCTTTTAATACTGCCCAATCCCATCGATCTTGCTGAAACTTTCAGTAGTCTATTTTTTCTGCATTCTTAGTCGATAAGTTTAATTTTGCCCGCATAGTGCGTATAGTTTTCATTTTATTGGCCACTAATGGAAAAAGTTACGTCGTTGGATTTACGGCGCCGCTGCGGCTACGCGAGTTTTCTCGTCGCTATTTTTGCCTGTCAATACTCATTTAATGGTTCTTATTTTACGCATGAAATGGTATATTATATTTATAATCATAATATTTAAAGGATGAAGCTTTCTAAATAATTTATTATTGTTTAACATAGGCCCAAGTTTGCTATGCCAAATTTCTTTCATCTATTATCCAAGTATCATAAATTTTTCTTTTTTACAATTTTATTTTACAAAACTTCATCTAAATACAATAATAGATTTTAGAAATTCGTGGCTAGCCTAAGGGTGTTATTTCTATGGCCTCTGTCATTATTTGACAGCAAACGGAAAATAATGCAGTGTTAAAGGTTTTTATTCATAACTTCTGTAATAATGGGTTCAATCGAACAAAACACAGTTAAAAATAAAGAATATAGAAGTTAGTAGCATTATCAATAAAAAAACTTGCTAAGAAGAGCCAAATTTGGAAGAAAATGACAAAAAATACCGCAGCGCCTCTGCGGCGCCGAAAATCCAACGACGTAACTAAATTTGTAAATCCATATGAGGGTTAAAATATTTTGGTACTTCTTCCTAATGGCTATGGACATTCTTCTTAATCTTGAAATGGATTTTCCTTGAGACCGGATAACAGTAACCATTTTCTTCTCACGGGGAGTGAGATTTACCGTTGATGTCAAATTTAGACTCTTCAAAAGAGAAAATATGCGACCTTTGTGAGACCTAGATGTGCTCTTCTTTGGGGACTTATGAATTGTTGACATGGTAGGATTTGATGGGTCATTATCATTAAAGGATGACGTATTCGAAGGAATTTTCTCTACTGCAGCTAAGCTAGATGGACTTTCCAGAGAGCACTCAGTTGAAGTAGATGCGATCGGTGTGAAAGAGCATGATAGTAGAGAAGTCTCAGCAATTGATGGAACAGAAATACTTGGGCCTGAACTGGGTGTGATAGTGGATGTAGAAGTCAAGAGCACATCACAGACATTTTCCATTGATAAATCAAACTGAGGAGTAGAGCAAGAGGGTGCAGGAGTGACATGAGTAGGAGAAGTACCTTCATTGCCATTGTTGATTGTTTCAAGATCCTGTTGAGGTAGCAACAACGAAGGGAATGCTTTTCTATTTAATTGTTTTCCAAGGGAATTGGTTATAGTCAAATTTGTGGAGGTGCACCGAACAACAATGAGCCCACTAAATCCAAGCTTTCGGCAGGAAAGGCAGAGAGAGATGTTTTTTTATATAATTTACTACAAGATAAATACCTTTCTTTCGTTTAGGGAACTTTATGGTATTTTAAGCTTGGGTTTTCAGTTGAATGTTTGCTGCATATCCTAACTTTAAAGTTTTTCTTTTCACTGGTCTTCTTTTAGAAGTTTTAAATATCTTATTTTATTTTTGTTGTGAGATATTATTTTGAGTTTTTTGAAATAAATTGTGAATATATTCATATTTTGTTTCTTTTTATTTACATGCTACCTATTTAAAATCCAGAAAACCTTCACGTATGATTTATATTGTGGTTAAAAGCAAGAAGAATTTTCCTCTGATCACCAATGTAAAAGGTGTTTCATACTATGTTTTTTTTATGTAGATTAACGTATTTGAGCTTTCAAGTGTTAACATTCTTTTCTTATCAAGTATTTAAAGAAAGCACAGTTAACTTTTTAGTCGTAATGTTTATATATACTGAGTAATAAAATTTTATGCTTTTTTTGTGTATAGTAAAGTATTCGAACTTTTAAATGTTAACATTTTTCCTTATCATGTATTTAAACAGTGAAATATTTAACTTTTTTTAGCCGTAAACATGATAAAAACTGAGAAAAACTATCGTAGAATTATAACGGCATAAAATATAGCCTAGCGAGGGAACGAACGGAGAGGGCCCGCTAGGCTACCGCCCGTGTAATTTAGTACGCGCTATTTACAGTAGATGGCGACACGGTGCGACAAAATCCCAGTCTCAATACCGTTAAGTTGCATCCCCGTGTCCTTCTCCTTTCCATGGCTAGAGAGTATCATTAGGTTGGTATCCCGTATAGGTTGCTCGTGATCAAAATGAGCAGAGAAATTACGACAGGCAAGTTGTTAACTGTGGTTGTTGTATATAGTGTAAAGTTTAAAACGATAGTAATGTTCTCTTTTTTATGTATTGAGAAATTGATTTCTACATGAAGGCTCCGAAAGTGAAGAAAAGTAATTCCTCCTTGATTGTTTGCGAGAACTGTAACGTAATTCTGACTTTGAAAGATCAGCAGTTACATATTGAAAACTCGTGCCTCATTGAGCAAGAAAAATTGCCCTTACATGCGTATATTAGGGATAAGGCTTTGTTTTCTACTTTGGAAGAATTGACTTCAGATGGTAACGTTTTGTTTGATTCAGTTTTGGAATAATTTTCATTTCATAAGAGACTTAAGAGGTTAAGTCATTGTACTTCACATTTTCAGGATGTCTTAAGGATATTCCAGTCCAAGAGATCTCGTATCTTGTTTTTTTAACGGAGCCTGTTATGCAGCTCTGCAATATATCCATCGGTAGTCATGTCATTATTAAAAGTCATAGTCAAGGTATCATTCGTGTTGCATGGCCTGTTCGCGATTCGACTTCAATCTCAGTGATGATGACCGTGGAAGGTTAGTTTACCTGTTCATTTACGTACTCATTAGCTTTTCAGTGTCTTGATTTATGGTAAATTTCCTACTAACCTAAGAAACGATAATATATTAATCGTGGATCTAATCGCAGGTATGGAGCAGTTCGGTGAAAAAACAGGAACACAGCTATGTGTAGAACGTTTGAAGTCTCCACCTTCCCCTGCTGCGATGATTGCAATTGAGCCCTTGAGTCCGTCTGCCAAAAGTTACTTTGTCGACTCACTTCTTGCCAGCCTTCCTAAGATATTTTTCGGGAAAGTCCTAATGGAAGGAAATAAATTTTTCATCAGACACTTGGGTAGAAGAATTCAGTTTAAGATTGTGAAATGTTGTATGGTGCAGGAGGAGAAAACAAGCGATGACAAAAATTTTGATACTGTTGAAATGTTTAAGAATATGGAGCTTAAGGATGAATGTGTTACTAAATAATTCGTTGTTTATGCCTACTCGAAATTTGAGGTTCATAGTAAGAGCTTGAGGAAAGTTGAAGAGTTTAACATTTCAAACGTCGGCGGCCTTAATGAAGTCATCGGAAAGTTGAGAGAATTCTTGGAATTGGCCTTCAATTCATATTACAGGGATACAGGTATGACTCGGTCTATTGTAATGTGTACCCAATTGGTCTGTTTGTAAATGTAATTTTTACTGTTATTGATGGATAAAACTATGAACAATTAGAATATTTTGGGGTTAAGTTAGGTTAACATTGAACTTCAGTTATTAATGATTATAATTAAATATATAAAAATTATTTTGAAGTTTTTTCCATTTCAGGTGTTAACTATAGAAATGGATGCTTATTATTTGGACCCATGGGAAGTGGAAAAACTATGCTTGTGAAAAGCCTTATTACGGAATTTCCTGTCACATTCTTGGAAATAACTGGCTCAGAAATATACAGTAAATATTTTGGTGAGGCTGAGTCCAAACTACGAGCATTTGGCCAAACAGAGGTATGTTCTTGAGTAAGAGGTAGCTTTTATCTCAACTAAATGGGCTGTATGTGAAGTGCTTGGCAATATATATCCATAAGGAAGAAACTTGTTATTGCTGGTGAAATAAAATAATTCTTACTTTTGAGGCTACAGTAGCGTGTATACCTGTTGTTTCATGTAATATTTAGTGAGAAATTTGCTACTAAGATTCATAAATCAGAATATTATATACTTTTGAGTTGCTTGTGATGCATGAATTTCAATTGGAGGATTACAACTTACCCTCGAAAGTAATACTCATTAAAATCATCATAATACTTGTTTGAAAAACTGTTCTAAAACTGAAAATTTTCATTTCCATCTTATGAGGATACAGTGGTGCCTCACACAACGAACTTAATTCGTTCCAGGAGCAAGTTCGTTATGCGAAAAGTTCGTTATGTGAAACGCGTTTTCCCATAACAATACATGTTAAAAAAAATAATTCGTTCTGTAGCATAAAATATGGTAAGATGACATAAAAAAAGATAAATTTTTTGTTATTATTTTTATTTAGATACATCTAAAAACATAATGAAAAAAATACACATTTTTTAATTTTATGAAATAATCAAATCTTGCACATCTTCATCCATTTTCCGCTTTTTGGCCGATGGTGCAGTGAAAAACCTGTCCAAAGTCGTTTGTTTCTCTCTTTTCTTCAACATCTGCCGGAAATAACGGACAAGAGTATCGGAGTACAGGTCGTTGATCCTGTTTGCTTCAGCGGAATCCGGATAGTGGGCATTGGTAAACTCCTGAACTGCTTTCCATTTGACCAGGATGTTCTTGATGTCAGCAGTTGGAATTGGTTGATTGTTTGATTGTTGCTCCTCGTTATCAGATGACGCTTCCCTTTGAGCATTGTCCTGTTGTTGGGCCAGAAGTGTTTGGAGCTCTTCAGTTGTCAGCTCTTCTTTGTGTTCCTCAATAAGCTCCTCTACATCCTCTTCCTCTACCTCTAATTCCAACTTTGGGCCACTGTGATGATGTCCTTCACCACTTCTGTGTCATCAACTACTGCTTCTTCCTGAATCCACGAAGGCACAAGCATCTTCCAAGCAGAAATGAGGGTCCTTTGTGACACTTCTTCCCAGGCCTTCTGTATAAGTCGTATTGCCAAAAGGATATCAAATTTCTCCTTCCAAAACATTCGGATAGTCATATTGTCTCCACCAAACTCGCATTCTTCAAACACCTTATTAAAGAGGGCTCTAGTGTAGAGTTTTTTAAAGTTCGCAATAACTTGCTGATCCATTGGCTGGAGAATGGATGTGGTGTTTGGTGGCAAATACTGCACCTTGATAAAAGGATAATTTTCCTGCAATATTTCTTCTAGGTCTTTTGGGTGAGAAGGGGCATTGTCAAGTATCAGAAGGGCTTTGAGCGGCAGTTCTTTTTCCAACAAGAATTTCTTCACGGCAGGAGCAAAGGTTTCCAGAATCCATTCGTTGAAGATAACTTGGGTCACCCAGGCTTTTTGATTGGACTTCCAATGGACGGGCAATTTGGACTTAATAACGTTATTTTTCTTAAAAATTCTTGGATTTTCAGAGTGATAAACCAATAGAGGTTTGATCTTGAGGTCTTCGCTGGCATTAGACGAAATCATAAGGGTAAGTCTGTCCTTCATGGCTTTGTGTCCTGGCAATTTCTTCTCTTCTTTTGTAATGAAGGTTCTGCTCGGCATTCTTTTCCAGAAAAGACCCGTTTCATCGGCATTGAACACTTGTTGTGGGCAGTATCCTTCATCCATAATAAATTTTTGAAAATTAATAGAGAACTTTTCTGCTTCTTTTTTATCAGCACTGCCAGCCTCACCATGCATATTAACGCTGTGGATTCCATACCTTTTCTTAAATCTAAAAAACCACCCCCTGCTGGCTTTGAAATCTTCTTTATTATCTTGATTGCTGCTACTTCCAGGGATGTTTTTCTTTAGATCTTCATAAATTATCTTGGCCTTGTGACAGATAATATCTTGGGTTGTTACGTCACCTTTCACCTGCCTGTCCTTAATCCAAATCGCTAATAGCCTCTCCATGTCCTCGTGGATTGAAGATCTATGTTTTTCATTAAATAGTTTTGATACTCCTTTGGCTACTTTGGCTGATTTTATTGCATCCTTGTTTGTCAAAATGGTGAAAATGGTGGTCTTGTTGAGGCCAAACTCTTTGACGAGGTCACACTGTTTTACCCCACATTCACTCCTTCCAATTATTTCCTGTTTCATTTTAAGAGAAATCACCTTCCTGCTTTTTTTAGAACCCATCATATAAAAAAAATGTTGAGTTTATCTTAAAAGGACGACTGCCGTGATACGTGTGCGATTTAATTCGTAATGAAGAACGATTGCTGCGACACGTGCGTAAGTTAAGCGTACTACGCAGTGACTAACGACTGCCTGCGCGGAAGGATGCAATAAATCGGCAGTGATCGTGTGAAGTGGGCGACTTCGTTGTGTGAAGCGAAGTTCGTTGTATGAATCGTGAAATGAACGAAAAGGAAGTTCGTTGTGTGCAGCGTTCGCTGTGCGAGGCGTTCGTTGTGCGAGGCACCGCTGTATTCTTAATTCTTAGAAAATTTAGATTGCCATTTTTACATTCTTTTGGCTTAACAATGTTTGCTTATTATCATCAAATTATTTTAATTCTGAGCCGAAAACTATTTTTATGGCTAAAATTCCACTGAAGGCATGTGGATAGTCAAATGGTATGATAATTTTGAAAATTTTGTAGCGCACCAATGCATTTAATGAAATTTAAAAAGGTCAGGGGCCATATTCTGTTTCTCATTTCCCGTCGGTACGGTAGCCAAGCAGTCGGTTGGGATCGCAAACCGACTCCGCGAGCTCTCGATGCTATTCTGTAAGCTCCTGCGTCGGTACGACGGCTAGCCATCGTCGGTAAATCTACCGATAATGAAAAGGAGTCGGTAGCGATAGGAGTCAGTCGGTTAGCAGACGAACTGCGGTAAGTGTGTGCATATTTAACAATATTATCAAGGCAAATGCGTTAATTGAATACCCGTAATTAGCAGAATGTAAAATAAAGCCGCAATAAGACATGCGATCGCATAAAATGAATTCGATTCTCGCTTTTAGATGCAAAATGATGTACGCCATAGCACATATGGATGCACGTATATACTACGTTTCCTGGAGCGTGCATCTGTCCAAGGACGTGAAATAAAATAAACGTTTTAATCTTTTAAAAATAAATGTAAATAACCATCAATAATTCATTAGGTAAAGTGTTGGGGAACGCTTAACATCCGTAACATATATGTTACTGTTTCCCCGTGCGAGACTCGACTATGGAAAAATATTGACCCCGCTTGAAGAAAACGATAAATAATAGAGAAATAGATTAAACCTAGTCATAGGATTTCATGCGATCGAATTTTCTAATTTGTAACGCATAATGATTAACTTTTAACTGACATGAATGGTATAATTTTTGTTCATTTTAAAACAATTTGGCAATTTTATAGTAGCAGACGAAAAACGTCGAAAATTTGTCGTTTTTGGATAGAATTTTCTCCGAAATGGCAGCACTTAGAAGAGATTGCTTATCATATATATATAAACTGCAATCCTTCCTCTATAATATGGTGTAAGAATGGTATGTGTATCTTCAGTAGTAAAGGAGATATAGAATTTCTCCCAAACACCGTGAAACTAGAAAATTACCCACAATTTTACCATTAGATTCCATTAAAATCATATATTTCAGCAATATATGAAAGGCCAAGATAATTGAATAATATTTTTAGAGTGTATAGTTAATCCAGGCGAAACTAATTACAAGTATTAATTACGTACAAGGAAGTGCTACAGTCGAAAGTTGCAGTACTTCGGTTCAGAAGGAGACGAGAGGATTTTGCTTTTGTAGCAAATATTAAAAAATAAAAGATACCTATACGTTTATAGGAATCGAGGTCTTACTAGCTGACCAATAGTAAACTGATTTGAAGACAGCAACAGTTCCAACAATAACTTTATGAAGCACCTAAGGTATTCGTGGAAATCTAACCTCCAAGAAATCAGTCAGTGAGTGTATCGAAGGTACGATGCACTTACAAATTTTCTACTTCTTTCACTGATACTAAGTTCTGAAAATCACGCACCGACTTCCAGTTAATAAAATTACGTAATTTAGGGATTCACTGTAGGGCTGATAGTATATTAGATATCGATATTTTATTACCATAAGTATCCTTGTGCTCGAATTTGGGCACTGGAAAATCTTCTGCTAGCAATTTATGTTAAATTCAAACATCAACCATTTAAGACCATACAAACTAACTAATGCAATTATAAATATCTTTCCTGTAAGATTTCTTTCAAAACTTTAGTAAGAAATCAACTAAGAACAACAACAAATCTTAGTTACCTAAAATTTCATACATATCATCGATATTTACATCTGCTTTTACACGCCTTGTTTCATTCTTCATTTGTCTACTCGTTTGCCCTCTCATTGGTTGAGATGAAGCACGTGACCGTCACTTTCGGAAATGCTCGGATGTTTACCCTTAAAGTGGGTGGGGGCAGTCGGTTTGGTAGTTTTCTGCCCGACAATGCTACAGAATAGGATTTAGAGGCCGAGTCGGTGAGAGATCACGATTTCCTCTCCAGTCGGTTGGATTTGAAATCGAACCAACTGCTTCCAAACCGACAAGTTACATAATATGGCCCCAGAGTTGTTGAAATTAGAGAGGATTTCTAAGTGATTCTCATTCTGCCTTTTAAAGAGGTGGCCTTGCATTTAATCCCAATAGAACAAACTATTTATGGGTTATAACATAAATACATAAAGTACTGCATTTTATGGAATATAAGGTACACCTCCAGAATCATGCCTTAAAATGTCATCTTGTGTCTTATATGCGGCTCTTAAGATTGTTGTACATAAGTAAACCATTTTAGACCTATTTTACTTGATGTAGTAATTCCAAAAATGTCCTTTTAATTATATGGATGTAGAATTCACGGCTTTTGTTCAGCGCTAATAACTTCTTTCAAAGTCCTGAATCTTGTCTTGGTGTAACTGGTGTATAATTCAGTGAAAACCTATTGAATGACTAATTTGTTTAGTAAATAAATGAAGGAAACTATTTTCCTTTTCAATTATACTGTGAGTTCCATCAGTAGTATTGATACATTTTCGTTTAAATCAATTTTTTTCTATAAGTGCAATTAAAACTGCATTGCAACTCTTTTGTTGTTGTTTTTAACCATGTTGTACTAATATATTCCTCTTTAATATGATCTACAACACAATAACAAATTATAATTGCTGGATGAGCTTATCAATGCTTTTATCCAGACGTAGACACACTAAATCAGAGAATTAATATCCATTTTTGCAGGTTTTAGAGGCTTAAAATCTCCAATTGCTGTTTTTGTCAGTGTTTCTCTTCTCAATCCCTGGTCATTCAATCTATCTAATTACTCCTGAAGAAGAATGCATCACATTCGAAATACGTATTGATTGCTCTCAAAAAGTGTGGTGTCCTGTCTTGTTTTCTCGGAATATCAGGGAATGAGAAGAGGAATGCTGACAAAAACGGCTATTGGAGATTTTAAGCCTCTAATTCCTTAACAGCTGTGTCCCAACTCTCCTTTCTTTACATTTTTGCTGGTATTTCATATATTTAGCTATGTTCAGAATTCTATCTTTCATGGCGTTCCTTACCAAAGGCAAATATTTTATTCTTCGATTATCTTTTTCTTGTTTTCGAAGTCCGCTAAAAGAACAGGTGTGTAGGGGCTCCCAGATAGTCATGTATGTGGACAGCGCGTTTGCCTTTGGTGAAAGTGGCCCTTGTTAGATTCCTGGTGGGAGCCTATGTGCGAAATAACCTAAGCCAATGCCTCCTAAAGTAAAAGGCCTGAGGACTCCGAAGTGACGTCATCACTCGGCCAATGATGCGTAGCGATGCGCAGGAAAGAAGAGCTCTAGTTTCGGGAGAAAAAAATCATAGTTACCTGAGTGGCAAATTCTCTGCAATACACTCTCCCTTGTCAATTTAAAATACATTTATCTGATTTCGAGGAATCTGTGGCTTATAAAGATATGTAACCTAAGTATTGTAAGTTAAATGTTATAATACATTCCAATGGCTAATCATTAAGCACCTATTAACTTACGAAGAGATATTATCAAAGAGAAGAGAACTTTCTCAAAAGCTAGATGCCGAGTATAATCAAATGTGTATCTTATAAATATTAACTAAGGACAATGAAAAACACAGAATTCTAATGGCAAAACTATCAGGAAATAAAACTTAAAGATTAATGCAAAGAAAATCAAAATTACGGTTTGTGGAAGAATAAGACTGAGTCACCGTCACATGATTATCAAAACGTACACAAATGAAGGAATCTTTCTTATCTGGTTCCTATAAGTTACTTAGAGTGCTGCAGCAAACCAATCTTCGGTTGCATTGGATGATGATGTCTTCAAACTAGCCATTAGAGTGGTAAATGGGATTACTTAATCTCACAAAAACACTTTGTTAAATGCAATAAAACACATTGTAAGGATTGAAAACCAATTTAATTGGCAATTTTCACTTCATAAGCTTAACAATCTTCCTGCTACATCCAGGTCGTCTACAAGCATCAATGATTCTACAGCTGTAGTTCTTGAGAAATATATTACAGGCAACAAATACAATTTTTTTATGCCATTTGACATGGGATGGCCATTTGAACATGTATCATCAGTAAAAAAGTCACTCAGTATCAATGCATTCATAGACACACTAAACAAAACATTCCTTTGATTACCTTCTTTGAGGAATTTCTCTTCCAAATAACTACTGATAATTTTCTTCATTACCACAAAACAAAACTGCGTTCAATGATATTTCCTATGGAATAAATAGACCTCCATGACTAAGGCACTTGATATTGACATTGACACTTTTCTAAAATGCAGTCTATACTTCCTTGCCTGGGGAGCAGTTAGTCTTCTTAAGGTAAGACAATACCCAGCAATGTAGGACAATACAGGAACAAAATTGCTTACATCATCAATATCATTTGGTTCAACAAATATATTAATATGCATCAATGAGCCCTCAGAGTAATGTGGATCCATCATCATTTACTGTATCAACTACAATATCCTCATAAGCATTAGACTTTAATCTAAGTGGCAAGCATGTTTGCAGCCTTAATTTGGTTCCAGATTCGTATATCTGCCTAATGGACATGTGATAGTTAGAGCCTATACTAAACCAAATCAACCCTCTAAGGCATCTGTCTGCACTTTTCCAGATATACTCCATACCCAACTCAGTCACACAATATGAGGCCAACTCAATAAGAGCATGAGTTGTATTCATGAAGGCAGTCCTAGTTTCATTAGATACCACAACCACTTTCCCCTCACCTATCAATCCATTTAAAAACATTCTCTAATGACTTATCCCCCTCACAATGCAAAGTTAAAGGTTTTTGCAAAGCATCTCTCAACCTTATACCCTTGAATGGTGTCCTCACATTGACCACCCGTCAGCAATGATTTTTACGAATGCTGCAGTTTCTTCAGAATGCTGCAGTGCCTTGCTTCTCCCTAAAATGGTAAGGGCATTTGCCACATATTCATTAAATACCTGGAGAGCAAGTTTTACATTTTGTCTCTCCAAATTAGAAGGGTACAGAGCTTTCAGAGTCACTGAATGCCTCACAATTTCACCACACTCATGGAAATACAATGGCGTTGAATGAGGCTTTTGGTTTCCCAGCATCATCAAAATCAGGGTAAGCAAATTGTTGCCCATTACGTTGGTTGAGCCAATTGTTCCTTTTGCATTTCAGGATGTGCACAGAGTCAAACAAAAAAAAACAATGGCCTTGACTTATCATATGGGTTTGGATAAACAATACAGTGGTACCTCGAGATACGAGCAGCCGAACATACGAGTTTTTTGAGATACGAGCCGGAGCTCGGGCCATATTTTCGTTCCAGATACGAGCCCAAATCCGAGATACGAGCCGTATTTCCAAGCCAAGTGCAGCCAAGAAGGCAAAAACAAGTGATAATTAAATTTACGTAAATGTTAAGCTTAGTTTAAGTTTGAAGTGAAGTGCATTGTTTTAAGTTTTTTCTTTCATTTGAAATAAGGAAAGTGTAGTTTTAGTTTTAAAGTTACGAAAATAGTTTTAAGTTCTGAAAAAGCGCCGTTTACATACGTGTCTAGAGTGCCTTCCCCCCTCCCTCCTCCTCGCCGTTCACATTCGTTAGCTGCACTCGTCTGTCTCCAAAGTAAGACTATTATGCTAAATAACTCTTTTATTTCTTTATTTCATATTTTATTATGTACATACATGTTTATTTGATATTTAAAAACATATCTAAATTCATAATTTACAATGGTTTGGGGATTTTTCATAGGTCCGGAACGGATTAAATCGAATTCAGTTATTTTAAATGGGAGAAATTCGTTTGAGATACGAGCCGATAGACTTACGAGCTCGGTTCTGGAACGAATTAAACTCGTATCTCGAGGTACCACTGTACTTAATTTTTTGAGGGCAGAAAACTTTGACACAGCTCTTCTATAAATAGCATTGTTGTCTGACTCCAAACTAACAATCCTCTAACTAATACCAATACAAACCATTTTTGGTCACCTCTAACAGTTAATCAGCAGAGAACTTGCTGACAGGAATGATGTACTCCACTTCTTTGAAAGAGGACATTAAACCATGAAAACATATGCAGTTCTGGCAACACAAGAGGACTTTTGACTAAACCATACAATACTACCTCCTTCGTAGTCACTTCACGTGAATCTCATCCATCATTAGTACATCTCTTTCCTGGCTTTTAATGGTTGAATAAACAGTTCTTGCATATGCCAATTGATGGCACAAATCTTTTGGAGGACTGAAATTATAGCTTGAACATACTTCGCATATGGTGGTGGGGTGTGGAAGTTGAAACATACCAGAGCTTCTGACAAATTTGTATGCATGAGGAGATTTTTTAGAAAAACACTGCAAAATACAAGAGTTTCCCTTCTATAGCGATGGGAATGTTTACTACCCATCATGAGCTTAATCTGTTCAAAAATGAAATTTACTTTTTCGACAACTTCATCACTTGATTGAAAAGAATCCAAGAGCTGCAAAATTACCCCCAATTTGTCAGTCATGCATGGCTTAAGAACAGGTTTGTCACTTAATAATTCATTCAACCCTTTAAAATGTCATCAATGGCATTAGTGCCTTTCATTTGCATGGGGAAGATATAATTACCAATCTTTTTCAGCTCGACACAGTCCAAGAACATGTTTACCTGCAAATCACGTTCAACCACAACACATGCTTTCATCACTGGCAATGGATCAGCCACACAGAAGTATCTTATCGTTTTTCATAACAATGGAGAAATTCCCTAATGAAATGAATTTCTGTAGCTTCTCAAGAAATTCATCTAAGGTTTTGAAGCTCCTCATCTCTTCGTACAGCCTTCTGTCTTCTATGCTGTCATGAATGCACTTCTCCAGTTGCTTCATCTCTGTTTTCATTCTCTTCTCCTCAGGTTTTAAGTGAGCTTTTGTTGTGGTGGTAAGGTAAGAAGGGCAATTTGGGAATACAGAAGGTATTGCCTTCTCTCTCAACCTAGGTGCTGGAAGCTTCACTGTGACCAACTTACCTGTCTTCTCGTCAAATATCGATGCCTTTCACAAGACATCTTGGGTCATGAAATGTTTAATGCACGTCTGCAAAAAATCGAGAATTATTTCGTTATTTGTGAGTCACTGGTCTCATGTCGAATAATTACACTGCCTATGTATTTCAAACACTTCCACCATTTCACAACGTAAATAAAATTGCCTGGAGAAACATAAAATTTGTGAAAAATCTATCAACCACCAACTTACTGTCTCTGAGCATATATACAATTAGTTTTATGGAATATTAACGAGCAAATTAAGGAAAACAGGTAAAGGATATTTGCACGAAATGACATGCAGCCAGGATAAATCACAAGGAAGAATAGACTTGAAAAAAGTTCGATGGGACCAGGAATCGAACCCAGGTCTCCCGATAGCCAGTCAGGTGCTCTGTCCGTTGAGCTATCCTGTGGGAACATTCTCTCAAACAACTCTGAAGACTATGTGGGCAAAGGACAGCGATTTCATCCGCATGGTGGCATCGTTCGCTGTCATTGCTTAATGTAAGCACCAGCCACACATAGTGATAGAAAGGAAACCTCCTTAGGGTGGATAAATAAGGAAAACAGGTAAAGGATCTTCGCACGAAATGGTGTGCAGCCAGGATAAATCCTGTCGCTAAGTCCTTTGCCGACATAGTCTCCTGAATAGCTTGAAAGAATGTTCCGGTGGAATAGCTCAACAGACAGAGCACCTGATCGGCAATCGGGAGACCCCGGTTTGATTCCCGGCCCCGTTGGACTATTTTCAAGCCTATTCTTCCTTGTGATTCACGAGCAAATTATTTTGTACAATAGGACAGGATATCAAGTCTACGTCGAAATTTTACCTGGCCAATTCCGTTATGAATATAGCTGTCTACTGAATAACAAATATTCAAAAACTAGCATCTTATAATTAATTTTTAATGAACCTTTTATAATGCCTTAAAATATATTTCCAATTATTTTACAACAGCACTAACTTTTTATAGGCATATTTGGAATGTTTTAGACTACGTTCCTTTTGGAAAAAGGTCGAATAAAAATTACCTGAGTTTTAAATTGTCTCGACAAAATTGGGTAAAAGTGAAAAACCAGCATCAGAAGTATATATTTTTTTTCAACAATGAACCCATTAAGACCCCACGTTCATATTTTACTATATGGTTCACAACAGTACTAGATATATATATACAGTAGAACCCCGTTTTTACGAACCTCGATTTTATGAAGTGACACAGTTTTACGAACCATTCCGCCGGTTCCGATCTTTGTACATGTAAAATGACCTCGGTTTTACGTAAAACCTCGATTTCATGTTTTACGAAGTGAGAAGCCGGTCCCTAGGAGTGACTGAACCCCGGTTTTACGAAGTATTTGTAATGGTTTTGTCGCACTGAGCTCAATACAATGGGATGACGATCGCCGTAAACAGGAGCAGCTGAATCCAGATCGGCTATGTTGGGAAGACCCTCATCCCATGTAATTTAGATGGGAAAATGTGAAAATTTCGTGGAATACAAACATTTTGATTACAGTTTTCGCGAAACATTGTAGCTTATAAGACGTAACAGTGCTCTTTCTTTCTTCATCAAGCTTTCTGGTAATATCGCGAATCCTCGACGTGGGATCGTATAGATCAACAGTTTCCATGAGTTTAACTCTGTGTAAACTCTCAGTAAAGTTTCTATTTGGACGAGAGATTGAGAAAATAAAGCATGATAAAAATTTGTTTTCGACTTGGGGAGTTTTGGGTTCAAATCTTGGCTGCTAAATTGGAGTGCGAATATTTAAAATCTCAAGGCTGCTGCAGGGATTTCGGATTTTTAATTGGTTAGTAAAAGATTGAAAAATAATGGTTGGATGGTGGACACCCTGAAAAATGTTTGTTTCCAAGCGAGGATAAGTCGCGCGCGTTCAGTCAGAGTCACTCTCTGCGCGAGGTGGCCTGTGTTGCGATTTCCCGTGTGCCTATTAGTAAAATAATGGATAAAACATCGCTGACAAAGAAAAAGAGTAAGTCCCTGATTTTGGTCACCAAAATGTCAATTATCAAGGAAGTACGTGATCGCGGGCAGACAAAAACAGAAATTGCTCGGAAGTATGGCATTTCTTTACCTACACTGGCAGCAATCGTCAATTCAAGTGAAAAAATTTTGAATCACACAACAACATCATTAAAAACAAAGTACGTCTCATCGTCACAATTTGATCAACTGATAGGCAGCTGCAAAATTATTTTTTAAGTGTCGTGCGTGCAAATTGCCTATAAGTGGACCAATTCTGAAGGAGAAGGCTCAGGTTTTGGCTCTTAAACTGAAGTGCGACAACTTTAAAGCCTCAAATGGGTGGCTTGAAAGTAGCATTCCTGTGGAAGTTCTTCGTTGCAGCTGTCATGGAAATTAGTTTAATTAAAGAATACTAAATTTGTAGCAATACGTTACTATTACTTAAATTTTGATGCATTTTCAATACGTAATTTATTAATTAAAAGCGTTTTACGTCGTTAGGTAAGAATTTGCGATCGCGACTTCTGATTTGTCACGCGACAAGATCGTTTTAAGTACCCGCGAGTAAGTAATTCTCGAAAAACACCGCTAAACGTCAGCGTATTAGAACATATTAGAACGCACATAAAAAAGAGGGAGTTTCAAATTAACTTAAGTAAAGTTCTTAAATGACATTAAAATATTTACGAGCTAGTTTCCTGGAATTCATGGCTGTGAGTTTCATTCACTTTGACATAAGTGAGTCTCCTAGGCTTTTAAATAAGGTCTATGCTATAAAGAGAATCAGTATAATCGTAGTCTAATTTTAAAATCCTTTCAATTTGAAGCAAATATACTGCAGATTCGCTCCTGGAGAGCCATGTGCGTAATGCTCGTGACTCATGAGGAATCAGTTCTGATTTCAAATCCTGGTGGGGGCACATGGGCAAAATGACCTAAGCTGTCAAAGTGCTTACTACTACTACTGCTTCTACTATAGTGCACACAGAGAATTGCATGTGATATATATTGTTTTCTTCCTGAGAATGAGCTTGTGACTCTTATTTGTGACAGAAATTAGTTTGACTTCATCCTCATAATTATTTGACAAGTTTAGACCTGCACAGTTTTGCTTTCTATAAGCAGAGCTTTAGTACGCATACATTAGTTGCATATCAAGCCTCTGATGTGCAAGATGTGCCTCCATGGACATTGCTCCATGCTGTGCAAGGAATTGCCAGAGCATGGGACAGTGTCACTGCAAACACTATTTCCAACTGTTGGAGATCAGCTGGTTTTGGTGACACTTCAATTATAGAGACAGAGGAGTTAGTGGAGGTTCCCACACTACAGGACCTCCTTAGTAGAGAAATGGCACAACTAAATCAGTACATCCCAGATGCATCCTCTCATGCTGAGTCATATGTCAAGTGTGACTCTCATATGATGATGTATAACTGCAGTGAATTTAGTGAAGACGAAGAAGATGAGGATGAAGTGAACTTAGATATCTCTTCTACAAGCTATGAAGATGACCCAGAAGCACCTTCCCCCCCTACAAGGGATGAATTAAGACACTCCATAAAAGTGCTTCACAATTTTCAAATGTTTACTGATGGTGTACCTGATTCATTCAATTATTACCTTTCAGGTATTGAGAAAATCACCTCATCTTTCATTGAAACTTCCAAAAAACAAAAAAATAATTTATGATTATCTTAAAAAGTAATAAGTTTAGAATTTTTTTCTGTTGTATTAAACTGGATGTATAATTCATTTTATTGAAATATTACCTTCCTTTCAATCCCATTTAACTTTATGCACTGTGTTACTGAACCTGGATTGGTATTGTAGAGATTTCGATTGCTTGAAAGAAAACCTCAAATTAACAAAGCCCGAATTTTACAAAGCGCAAATTTTTGGGTCTCTTCAACTTCGTAAAATTGAGGTTCTACTGTATATACAAATATTTTGAGAATTTTATTTTATGTGCGTTTTGAAGAAAAATTAAATCAAAGTATTTACATGGATTTTGAAAAATATCTTTTCATTAAAACCCTTGTCATGTTGAGTATCATTTGAAAGAACATTAAAATGCTGCAAAATTACACCTCTCCCAAATCTCTAGCTGAATTAGAGCAGCTTCTAGAGGGATTTAAAAAATGAACATTCACATTCTTTGGCGAGTTTTTGAATTCTTTACATAGCCATATCTCAGAAACGGTTTGAGGTAAAAATTTAAAAACTGGTATTTTTCTTAGCATTAACAAGTAGAATAAGTGTACAAATGATAAGAATATCTTAAAGGGTGAGGAAAATTTCTTTCTAAAGTGTGTTGATTTGACATGGAATGACCCTGGTACTAAAGTGCTCTTTTACTGTCAGTTACGAAGCTGAGATTGCAATGTTTTGTCAGAGCGCAAACTTTATTTTTATGGTGTTTGCCAGAAATTTTGCACATTGCAGACCTCCATCAAGAAGCCAAATTTTAAAATCTCTTTTTTCAGATCTCCATCAGTTATCTTTATCGATGAAATAGACGCTCTCTGCCCTTCAAACATTAAACAGTTCACATCAGGAATCGCGGACTGTTGCAACTTTAATCAGTCTCCTGGACAATTTGAAAAGTGAGACTGAAAGGTGGAATCCGGTGGTGGTCATTGGTGCCACGAGTCACCTTTCAGCATTAGATCACAGGCTTCGGTGTCCTGGGCGTCTCGATATGGAGATTGAGATCACTGTTCCACAGTCCATTCAGAGGTTAGATATTCTTCAAAAGATAACAAATCAGTGGCACAAAAGTGTGTTCTTAGAAGATGAAACTTTGCTGAAAAGTGTAGCCAGCGCTACCCATGGACATGTCGGTGCAGATCTGGCAAGTGTTTGCTTGCATGCTGTTTCGTCTGCATTGAAAAGGAACAAATGCAGCCCGATTCCAGTGCAGGTGGCTGACTTTGATTGGGCATTGTCTCAGGTGAAGCCCACTGCAATGAGAGAGGTTCTTGTAGAAGTACCTAATGTAAGTTTCCATTTTCTCAGTTGTATTGTATTGCTACTGACCCCAAATCACAACTTTATTTACAATTGCAATAAAAAAAATGTAGGTGTAAAGTTGGTGTAACATAACAATATAATTTCTCTATCAATAGAAATGGCAGCGATCTGATTTATCCATTAATGTTGCATTGTATGATTAAACAGATGAAGTTCATTAGATTCATTCATTCTCAAAGTGATCATTGGATGAGAAAAAATAGAGAGAATAAATTTGAATTCAACTTAATTTTTTCTCTTTTGTTTTAAATGTCACCGAAGGCATATTTTGAATGATTGTGACCTCTAATTTTGTCTTTTATTTAAAATAAAAGGGAAAAATAATAAATAAGGGAAAAGAATAAAATGTTTGTTGACCTTGAATATACCGTCATTGCATAGGCAAAGTATCTCAAAAACAAGTTGCAGGGATCTTTCATTGTTAGAGCTCTATATTTGATAAATAAACTTGATTTGAATGCCAATTCGATGCCAAACCATAGGGAGAGATATTACCTATTTCATTATGTCTATGAAGTGATTAAGATATTGATGCATATGTTCATTGGTTATAATTACTAATGAATAGAGTTCACATTTTAGTCTCAAAATCAAGATTCTTGCAGAGAACACTCCCTTGTTAGTCTAATAGACAATGTAAATAACTCAGTTTCTTATTTTTCATATCCCATTACTGGGAGATTCCACCCTAAATCACTACCAAAGAATTTTTCTCTAAAATGTAAAAATTTGTATTTTTGGTTCTCATTAAAATTCCACCTTTTGATGAATTTCATTCATCAATCTAAAAAGATAAATTTTCATTCTTTTATACTGCAGTTTTCTTGCAACTGCTGTATCTTGCATAATATAGGTAATTTATAGTTCAGCCTCTCTGCTACATATTTCAGAAGGTAGATATGGTAACCAATTGCAACTAACAAATACAAACCTAATCTGAAATTGTCATAGAATCATATTTACAATATAATTATTTATAATCAATTAATAGAATTTAATTTTTAAGTAAAATATGACTTCATTTGAGTTCTGCACTAACAACCAACAAGTGTAACTGCAGGGTGGCCAAAGGACCTTGAAACCTTGAAAAAACCTTGAATTTTTGCTGACCTTGACTAACCGTGAAAATGCCTTGATTTTTTTGCAAAACCTTGAAAAACTCGTTATCCTGGTTCAATCCGAAATAAACCACTCATTCAAATTCTGACCCCAGCGCTGCCTATGCGAAAACTCCGAAACCTCGTACATAAACAACCCTCGCCATTCGTGCCGCTGATTCGCGTGAACATTAATTTCCGGGTAAAGTTTGAAAGTTGTACCTTGTTTTTGTTGGAATAAACTCCAAATTTCAATTGAAAAATTGAATGAAAACCAAAAACTGTATTTTGACCTTGAAAAATCCTCGACCTGACCTGGAAAAACCTTGAAATTACCTTGATTTTTTAACGTCTCGTTCTGATGCCACCCTGATTTGTGAAACATGAATGTTGTTGTAACTGCTATAGCATTGTTTGAGTAACAAGGTGTGTAAAAAAGGAGTCTTTTATGTGAACATAAATACATATTAGAATGTCTTAATGGGATAGAGCAACCAACAGCAATTGAGTTGAGTCCCTTCCTTCACATTGGATCAGTATTGCGCATAAAGTATGCAGTCTCCAGATTAATTCACATTGGATTTAAGAAAGATTCCTCAAAGGAATATTTCTAATATTGTGTTGTAGGTGCATTGGACAGATATTGGTGGCCAGCATGAGCTAAAACTGAAGCTCCGCCAGGCTGTGGAGTGGCCGCTGTGTCATCCAGAGTCTTTCAAACGCTTAGGAGTGTCACCACCAAAGGGACTTCTCATGTTTGGCCCTCCAGGATGTTCCAAAACCATGATAGCTAAAGCTCTTGCCACTGAAAGTGGCCTTAATTTTATATCAATCAAGGTTGGCCTCAAAGACTTCTAAGGGTAATCAGTTTTCTATCTTCTTTTCCCAATTTTATATGATGATTAATACTTTGTTAAGTAATTGTTAATTTATTACCTTGGTAACATCTGATGGCATATTTTAACTTGTTCGCAGTAACACGGATGTGCCATTTGAGTCATTAGATGTTTGCATTCTCACTCTTAACGACTGAAAGAATTGGCAAGAAAAATTTGGTTTGCTACAAAAGAGATTTTTTTTAACCTTAATAATTTCTTATCCTTTCACTATTTTTCTAACTAAAAATAAAGCAAATTGAAATTTTAACAGATTGATAAAAAGTGTTCATGTTCAATGTTGCATAAAATACGGGTGCCACTAATTTCACTGTTGAAATTTATTAAAAGAGATTTGCTTTGAAAACATAAAGACGGAAGAATGTTGTTATGTGCATGATCTGTTTATCCAGGGACCAGAATTGTTTAGCAAATGGGTTGGGGAATCGGAGAGAGCCGTGAGGGAAGTGTTTCGTCGTGCAAGGCAGGTTGCTCCAGCTGTGATATTCTTTGATGAATTGGATGCATTGGGTGGAGAGAGAGGTGCCAGCGCAGGCGGAAATGTGCACGAGAGAGTTCTTTCTCAGCTTCTTACAGAAATGGATGGGGTTACACCTCTTCTTAAAGTAACTGTAGTTGCTGCTACCAATCGCCCTGACAGAATTGACAAGGTAAGCCAATTTTATAGAATGGTAATGCAGTAGAAGTCCGTTATAACAGGAGCTGATCAAAATTGGAAAAGTACTTGTTATAAAGTGTACTTGTAGCTGATTTCTAACACTAAATATCCAAGGGGAGTGTGGCAGAATGGCACGATAGGGTTTTTAATCCTTATGCAAATGCTTCAGAATGCGTTAAAAAGTATGTTCATTTCGAAAATATTATTTCTTTGATTCATACTCTGTAATCAAAGTGCATCCATCTGTCTCTAGTATAAAATATGGAAGATTATAATCAATAATCAATCAAACAATCGATTTTTGAGCAATACATATTGCTCAACAGTAATCAAAAAGGAACTATGTCATTACATATTCCTAATTCATATGGAATTGCTTTCTCAAGATATTTTTCATTCACATGCTTCATAAGTGATGACTATCCGATTAATACCGCTAAAGGTCTATCCCCTTGAATCCATGGGCAGCAAATGTGGCAGAATGGAACTGGAGTTTTTAATTCTTATGTAAATGCTTCAGAATGCGTAAAAAACTAAGTTTGCATCAAAAATGTTAGATTCATTGATTCATAAAACACAAACAAAGTCATGCACGGACCTCCGTTTAATGATCAACTTAGATAAGAGCGATGTGTGGAAAAGGTACCTCTAATTCATATCAAACGGCTTTCTCAATATATTTTTCATTCACTCGCATCATACGCAATGACTGTGTTGCGAGGGAGGGGGAGGATACCCTGGGAATCGGAATCAGCACTGCTTTTATCTCCTATATTCTCATCCATCCTGGATCAGATGATTTGTTACAAGATTCATATGGAAGCAAATCCCATGGGTGGATGCCAATGTGATGGGAACTCAATTAAAAATTCCAGCGCTCACTAGAGAGGTCATTGCCGAATAGAAACATGAGACAAGGAGATAGGATGTACAGAGGGATGAAGGGGAGAGTGAAACTGCTAGAAGTTTTTATCTAAGCTCCCTGAAGTATCATTGGAAGGGCGAGGCAAGTTTTGGGAAACATATCCATGAATAAGGTGATGATAATTTTTGCATTTAATTTTTTCTGGTCTTTGAGGAGGTAATGCGCCTCAGATTACCGTTGGCTTGTTGGCTTTGTCCCTCAGGTCAATTGACGATTCCGAGATAGGCCTCATGCAAGACAAATGTAGATGAATGGAATTCATTGTACCAAAACCCCAGAAATAACCACTCGTTATTATGGACGGAACTCACTTTCATTTTTAATATGAGACGGACAACGGCCAAAAGATCGCTCGCAGCTCTTGTTATGTGCTGTACTCATTATAACGGACTTCTACTGTATTCACTCAGTTTTATGATGACTACTGAATCTTTTAGTGAATTCATGTATTTTATTTAAATAAAGTATTTTTATACATGATTGCTGAAATAGTCATCTTTACATTAAGAACTATGATGAGAAATCAAGGAAAGCTCAACAATCTGTTGAGAATTTTAGAGTTTCCAAACTTGCTTGATTCCCCTTCTTGACTTAACAAGTAATTCCCATTGATGGCCAGTGCGACTTACTAAATGCTATTTAAAAATGGAAGGTTTTGTACAAATTTTAAAATATCTTGTCAGATTATTTTGGACATAGTTTACCTCTGATCATTTCAATTGATTGATTTTATTATTCAATGTCCTAAGTACCACTGTTATATATTTTTCTTAGTAAAGAACAGTTTCAGATTTGTTTAAAAAGTTTTATTATGAGTTTGTGAATTTAGGAAAATCTTCTTTTGGACTCACCCTATAAATACATTTTCTATCGAATGTGCTTTTCCTTTAAACTGATAAGAAGACTTTCTTGTATTCCTTTTGTAACTATTTCATCACCACTTCCATTATTAATTGATAATAACTCCAATAATTTTTCTTTTCTATTATTTATTATTCATTTTCAGATTTATTCATTTCACAACTTTTAACACAATGTAATATCTTAAAAATGATACAAGTCAGCATTGTTTTTTTTTAATTACAAGCATTACATCTTTTAAATCTTAAATCGCCTTTGTCAAAGTATTTTATGACCCCTGATGATGTGAGCTCTTGCAAAGTGCTTCTGTTAGCTTAAAAGTGTGGCATTCCTTTCTCGTTTTCTCCGTATACCGGGAAATGAGACGAGGAAAGCTGACAAAGATTAGGAGTTTTTAAACTTCTAATTCATTAACAAGTCATGTTCCTAATTTTCTATCTTTTGACTGATTATAAGTATGTTGTTTATAAAATGAAATTGAATATCAATAATTTTTGTTTATTATTGCTACCTGATTGATTGAGCTGAAAGGGTATTTAATTTCTTATATTGGGTGTGAAAATAAAGTCATTAACTACAAAGGCAAGAAGGCCAAAGAATATCTTCAATTTTCTTATTGTGCTTGTTCTGTTTTTTTATTAATTCATATGGGATTAATAAGGCTTCTGTCAGTTCTTAGATCTTTTCTTGTTATTTATTTTAGTTTGATCATTCTGAATTTGAAACAATGACATAAGAATCATTGATTTTTTTCCTATTTTAAAATGTAGTCTTAAAAAAATAAACCTACTTCATGAGATAGTAGATGCTGCTCAATTCTCTGCAGAAATGTTTGAAAAATGTTTTTTATTACCAAATATTTTAATATATTTATACGTGGTACTGATTATCATAGTAAAGAGGTTATATATAATTTGTGGTAGGCTCTCCTTCGTCCTGGTCGCCTGGATCAGATTATATATGTTCCTCTTCCGGATGCTGACACTCGTCGGGAGATTTTAGCTTTGCAGTTTCAAAAGTCCAGGTTTTCAGAAGGTGTATCGTTGGAAGAAATTGTCTGCAAAACTAATGGATATTCAGGAGCTGAGGTGAGCTTATTTGAAATATTTGCTTCACATTGGTAATTGATTTAGTTTCTATTCATTAATTTTAAAATGCATTCCATTAGGTGTTGGCTGTATGTCAAGATGCTGGTCTCATAGCGCTGGAAGAAGATCTAAATGCTCCTTGTATAGAGCAGCGCCACGTGGAGAAGGCGCTGAGCATCGTTAAGCCGCGTACTCCTCAATCATTATTAAGTCTATATGAAAAATACATGAGTAATGGATGAAAACTCTCTTTTAATTGAAATCTACCTTTTTATGCCTTTCAGCCTCCCCCAAGAGGAGGGATTAACGTTTCCCGGGTTTTTCTCTATCCCTGGATTCAAATGACCCAATCCCGGGAATTTCCCGGGATTCATTCATTCTAACAAAAAGGGCAAGATAGAGGGTAATAAATAATATATTCCTGAATATTAATAGTCATTACTGATTAACCGGATGCAGCATCAAAACAAATAGAGAAAGATATTACGCAATGTATGTCAATAATATATTTTTATTACTAAAATAATGATAAAACAGAAAAATTCTTTCATTAAGAGAAGTATCAATATTTTAGATCAGCACTGTACACCCATAAATTATTTTTCAGTGTTAATGTGATTTTTTTAAAAAACACAAATTATTTACACTATGGTCACTTAAATTTGTGCGTAGTTTTGTAACACAGAGACCTGCCGCAGAAAATGCACGTTCTGCTTCAACAAACGTTGGTGGAATAGTTAACAAAGCTTCAAATGAATCATTTACCCTAGATGTACGCTCTCTGGTTGTTACAAAGATACCTATTTCTGTCGAAACGCTTCCAGGAATCGCTGTTTACTTTGCCAGCATTTTCAATTGGGGCATCCAATTTATTTATAAGGAACGATGGGCTGATCAATGAAGAGCTTACTTCTGAGGACCTAACAAGTAGTTCAGATTCCATAACCTCCTCTGAATTTTTTCCATTGTCTTCAGGCTTACTCATAAAAAGTCTCTCAATCATCTTAATAGCTTTGGCTTTTCACATTCCTTAGGTAGCGTAAAGTTCACATTTTGTTGATAATGCTGATGATTGTTTAAGTACATTAACAAGCCGACTAGATTCTTATTTCTACGTTCTTCCATCCTTTTTTGTGAGGCTTTTTTCACACGAGCAGAAAAATAGGAATTCTGTTCAGACAAATAATCCAGTAAAAATTAAATATACCTTCTGCTGTTAGCAATGTTGAATCTCTTTGACCAAGTCGGTCCACTCCTATCTTGACAGTACGCAGTGATGTCACAATGGCATTAATTGCATTAAATTCCTCTTCTGAAATGTTTATAGTTATCTTTATAGGAATCATAACTTTAAAAATACATTCCTTTAATGATAAAAACCTGTCTAACATATCTATCAAATCTATCTAATCAAATTTTGAAAGACACTTTATGTGACATGGAAGCAGATTTCAAATGCTTTACAGCTATTAGTAGAAGATTCACAGCTCAATTCGTGGAATTTACACAAGCAGGAATTATTATGAACCTTTCTTCTAGCAGAAAAACTTGAGTTAAGCTTATCATAATTATCAATTAATTGCAAGATAATTTAAAGAGGCCATATATTTATAACATTATAGCTTACACCTTGTAGGACTAAATGAAAAGAAACTCAAGTTAATATGCTTTTATATTCCGTTCATAGAATGTCTTTCTGTTGTGCATAGAAAGTAATTTTTAAATTTGCAAAACAATATCCCTCCTGCCACAAGCAGCAGGGTATTTGCGTAGCTGTAGATGAAAGGAATTTATGTATGTATTATATAGTGAATTTTCACAATTATCCACCACACTAATGTATTTGTTATTTTGCTGTGTGTATTTGTTGCCTTAGCAGAACATATTCACCGTTAAGGCTAGTAAGTTTATAAAAAAATAGTTTCAAGATTTTTCCCGAAAATGTAGCGGATTCTGGAGAAATTCCCGGATGAATTTTACTTACGGGATCCCGGGAAATGCAGCCGATTCTCGAGAAATTCCCGGACGAATTCCTCGCACGGTATCCCGGGGAAAGGCAGCCGGTTCTAGGGAAATTCCCGGCCAAGTCCAACGGACGGGATCACGGGAGAAGGCAACCGATTCTCAGGAAAATCCCGGACCGGTCCCTTGCCCGGCAGAAGGCAGCCGGTTCTCGTGAAATTCCCGGGCGGGTCCCACGGATGGGATCCCGGGAAGGTTAAAGGCGGCAGATTCCCGGGGAATTCCTGGACGGGATCCTGGGAGAAAGCAGCCGATCCCGGGATTGCTAATGGTCCCCCTTTAAAGTGAATCTTTCTTTGATCTCATCTCTTTTCAGTTGTTTCCAAATAAATCCACAGCTCATTACTACTGACAATGATGTTTTCAATTTAATGTTACAGCAGAATCTTGAAATCTATAATAATACTATAATATATTATAATTTATTTGTCCAATGGAAAAAAAACAACACCAAGTTTGTTTGTTCATAGGACATGCCAAAGGAAATATTATAGTGATACAATAGAGTACGAATATATGAGACTACAATATTATAAACATACTGAAGTATAAAATACAATAAATAAAATTATATCCTTTTGGTATATAGATATTTTCTTATGCTGTAAAAACATTGGGAGATCTAGAATTTAAATACATTATTTTTGAAAATCCCAAAATTATCTGTATTTTTTATAACTAATGGGATATGATTATAAAGTTTTATAGCCATTCAAAAACACTCCATCTTTCTCTAACATAACCTTCTGCTACCGGTCTGCAAGATATGACTTAAGCCAATTCAGTGCTGTACCTCTAATATCTAGTACAGTGGAAGTACGTTATAACGAGTACAGGCCTATAACTAGAGTTGCGTTATAGCGAGTGATTTTTTCGGTTAATGAATCCTTGCGTATTAATTGTGTTTTCCTGTTTCCCTATGCCTAGAAAGTACAGATAATGACAAATATGCTGTAAATAGTTTACTTTTAAGGATAGGGCATTGATACGTGGTATTTACATTTTTACGCAATACATATGTTGTACATTATTGCTGTGTATACTCTGCTTAGGTAAATAGAAGCTGCAATCGATCGATCGGTGTCGCTGCAATCAGTATGGGTTGGCTGCTTGATTTAAATATAAACAAATGCGTTGCTATGAGCTTCCCGCGCTCCTCAAACATTATTTCCTCACAGTACCAAATTTCGGGATATCCATTAGAGTTCAAGCATCAGTATGAATACCTAGGTGTGTTCAGCAGTAGTCTATCTTTTTTAAGAACAGTTTTGAAATGCAATAGTCAAAGCTAATAGAATGCTAAGATTAACTGGTAGAACATTGAGAGGAAGCCCATCCACAGTCAAAGAAACAGCTCATGTTTATCTAAAGCGACCTATTTAATCTCGAATGCGGTTTGGGATCCGCGTGATGTAAGTTTAATACCAATAGATATTTCTCATGAGTTTCACTCTCCCCTTTATCCCTCCGTACATCTTATCACCTCTTCTCTTGATTCTCCTCGGCGACGACCTCTCTAGTCAGTGCCGGAATTTTTAATTGAGTTTCCATCATATTGTTATTCACTCTTGGGATTTATTTTCATACTAAGCTTGGAACCAAATCGACTGATCCAGGACCGGTTGGAATGTATGAGATAAAAGCGGTTTGCATTCCCTCCTCCCCTCCCTCCCGACTCAGTCATTGCTTATGAAGGGTGCGAATGAAAAATATCTCGAGAAAGCAATTTCGGTAAAACTAAAGTTTAGATACCGATAATTTCGAAAACAAAAAACAGGTATCTAAACTTTAGTTTAACCACATAAAGGTAATAATTGTCTCCAAGTAAACAAAGTTCCCCAATACATTGGTTAAAATTCATAAGTGACTCATAATATTAATGTAACGTACTTCAAAGATCGGTTTTCAGCCATCATTAGTCTCTAATTGAATCACCCGTAAATTAAGAATTTATTGGTAATAATTATAGATATATTATGATCTTCCACATGTCCTTCCTCTTTATATGAGAAAATTGAATTTTAAGATGTTAAGAAGGATAGCAAGACACATTGATATAAAGAGATTAACAATGGAAAGAATGATCATTTATTTATCCTTTTGATTCAAATTTCACTTTGAAGGAAATGCAATCAACTTACAGTCCAATTTGAGGGTTTCTTCTACTCTCCTTGTTTCTTAAACAACCACGACCTTCAATGAAAACCTGAAACCAACTTTGCCCCCAGGTTGTGAGCAATTCATAGTTATCTCCAAAGCATGACGTAAGTTCCTCATGGATTGGTAGGAGTGAAAATTTATAGGAATATCATAGGAATTAAATTGAGATGTTTAATGAACCTTAGAAAGACCTGCAGATGTATTCTCTTCTTCCATTTTTCTCTTAGTAGAGATTTTGGAGAAAGCATTAATGCATCCAACAAAGCCTCATAAACCTAAAGTGGAAGGGATCAATTTCTTCCTTCATAAGAATGTGTAAGGAATGTGAACAATGCAACAACCTCAATTTCAAAGAAAACATTGAGACAAATATTATGAATTTTTTAAATAATAAAAATATATAACTATAACAATTTTTACTTTCCGTGAATGATTAGTGATGAACCTACCCATTGCAATAACTTGTAGTGTGACACAAGTTATACTTTCTCAATTCAAAGCATAATCAGAGATATTACTTTTTATTTGAACTTCATGAAAATATGGTCCATATATCGTATCAGAAATTAGAATTATCAACTTAGGAATTATGATATTATAATTACAAATATGATTGTATCATTATATTGGTTCCTGAGATGTAAATGTAAGAATGCTTGAATGCATAATAAATTAAATATTGTTGGAATAAGATAAAAAAGGGCTATCCCCATTTCTATAAAATATTTGCCACTCAAAGGTGATATTTTGCATTTTTTAAAACTATCCTGTCCGGTTTAGAAAGATAAAAATGTCATAAAAAACTTTAGAGCAAAAGATTATAGAAATTTTTCATCATTTTGCTTGAGATTGACACAGACTGGGGTGGATAATTCACATCTTGAGTTAAATCACTCAAGGAAAGAGCTGATGGAATTGTAATACATTATGCATCAATAAAATTGATTGGTATTTCTGTAGACCAAAGATCTCAAGATCATAGAAATACATAGTTGCTTACTTGAAAGGTTGATTATAACTGCCTATAATAGGTTTTCTCAGGGGTTTCCTTACCTTTGGGGCAAATTCCAGAGAGATGTTTGTACCCCTCATTGCTAGTAACCATTCTTTTTGAAATTATATGTAATTTTGACTGTGTGTAAAGTAAATTGCATTTCTAAATTGCTAAAACTGCCACCAGGTATGGCATCTACTTGCAGTGATGTGTATATAATAATACATTAATTAACAAATGTAGTCCTTCCGACTCATTTTGAAGACCTAACTATCCTTGGTTCAGGAGGATATTCCTCCATTTGTGCTATTGGTTAATTTAATTGATCTAATGATGAAGATAAACAGCTGAAATCATTCATCTATGAATCCAATATATAAATTACACAATAATTTTAACTTACTTTCCAATCAAAAGCTTTTGACAGTCAACAGGGTTTGAGTATTCTACCAGCCTTTGAAGTGGTGATTTTGTATGATAATAAAGGGTCTTTAAAGACAAAATGATGCATTCAATAATAAATAAAAATTTTATTAATTTATTTGGCTGGATATATCTAGCATGCAAAAGATCTACTTGTTAAATTAAGGATAGTTTTAGGCAGAACTACTAGTTTTCCATTCCATGCTCTGTAGAGAACCTTAAAAAAAATGAAAGATTAAAAACTCTAGCTCAGTTGTTAAAAATTATGATGACATTAATAATTATCGATCATTATAGTAAGAATTATATTATATAAATTATAATTTTTTAATTACATTGCTCTAGCACAGGCATCATCAACATAGAATTTGAGAGCCTTTACTGCTCAGCACTTTTGATGTTTTACATTATTTTTCCTGATTTTTTTTTAAATTTGTTACTTTATTTTCTTTTTAATAACCTCAAAACTGTGCCTCAAAGTTAAAACTGAAGGATATTGCTTCCAGTAGCCAGTACTCTTTGATAAAAATCTTTTGTTTTATTTTTTAAACTTCATTGTACATACATCATAATAAAATCTAATCTATGAACCCAATTTACATGGTATTTTTTATGAGGAGTTAAGTACCATGGTACTACATAAATCTAGGTGGCAAAAGTTATAACTTAATCACAGATTCCAAAACTCAACCACAAATTCGAATTTAGGCAAAATCCTCAAATTCTAGAGTGAAGTTAAAAAGAAAAATACTAATGCAAGGATAAACAGTTTAAATAAAATCTGCACGGATGCCATGCCACTATTTTCATAATTCTGAAATGGGAAACAAGGCAAATCTTGTCTTTGCACTGATGAAGTTTCTACAATATTGATAAGTTAATATTGCTGCAAGGTATTTTGGACTTGTTGCTTTTCTGTAACATATCAGAACACATGTATTAAATTTTATCAACATGCAACATCCTCATTTTCAGATAATGCATAAGCATTTCATATTTGCACAAAAGAATGAATACTACGATGACATTTTCCTCTGGTTTCAAATATTGTCAGAAATTAATTCTCAGTTTAGTATTCTTCTTACAAAGAATAACAAATTTTATTTAACATACTTTAATCATAATGTTTTCTTTTATTTTAAAACTTCTCCAATAAGATATACACTTTTGATCACTGCCATTACAGTAAATTGTAAGGTTTCTAACCTGATTATCCTCTAATTGAATTCTCATTGGAAATGCGTGTACAACATGATCTGATCTCTTGGACATCAGGCTAAAATTGATAAATAAGGGATGTTATGAAATAATTTGAGATAACCTGCAACTGCATATAGAGCTAAATAAAGTATCTGAAAACTATTGAATTTAAAATATAAAGCACTCTCTTAAACTAAATAATATGATTATGATTAAATAATAACTTAAATAAATATGCATTGATCCTTTCCTTTGAGACGAGCTCCACTTCATGATCCCTCAGGAAATCATCGCTCGTATGAGTGAATATTTTGTTAATAGGAGTGAGTTTAATTACTCTATTATTTATTTCCTCAAAAACAATTTCTGAAAAAGTTACAAATTTCAGTCAATTATGTAATAAATTATAAAATTCAATAATATGATAATCCTGCTTGAAGAAACAATCATGTATTAACAAGTTCTGATTAATGGATTTATTGATATGGAAATAGAATTCCTTAATTGTGCTCTGGAAGGAATGGGATTTTGTTGATAGAGAGCAGTGGATTTAAGATACAACTACTGTTCACCATAGTTACAAGCAAACAGGTGAAATCAAAGAGTGATTCCTCTTAAATACAGGGTTAACATAAACAACAAAAGATTCTGTATTGTGGCCATTGAGATTAAAGCCCTCAATGAGTCCTGACAAAATTTGGAAGTTAACACACATCTCGAGGACCACTCATCCAATAGAAAATCCGTTGATTTTTTAATCCCAAATTAAATGGACTTCCATTTAAGTTACTTGTTTCTGATTGTATTTTTTGGGGTAAATTCAGCAGTGTTTATGAAAATTGTCCATCAAATATAGTTTTTGAGAATTTTGCATAAATATTAAATAAACTAAGTAATTTCTCCAGTAATTTATATCCTTATATTATTAGGTTGGAAACACTCACCATGTATAACTGAAATGTTTATCAGTTCATTAATTCACTTTGTTTTGACTTGATTTATATTCCTGGCCCAGATCTCGGTTCGAGTCCCAGCCAAGTCACTGTTTTTAACTTGTGGTACGTCTATTAAATTGTTTACTTCAATTGGGTGGTGGTTTTCAAATATATGCGGCGAAGTCAACAACAATATCCCTCGCGAGTATAATAAAGTATGGACCATTGTTGGGAGCCGCGGCGTAACTAAGCTTTCTCAACAATGCACCCCGCGATATTTCCATTCAAACACAGTCATTTTATATCAATTTTTCCCTAATTTATCTTAAACATCCACCCGATTTATCGGCTATTCACCATTTAAAGTACGCTGGATGAATCGAATTCGACAGTGTTTAAATCGGTTGATCTTAAAAGACCGGGTTAAACGAATAATGATACAAAATGTAATAATTGGAGAGTTACTTGGGATGTTAATTGGCGGTTAGTTGTTACAGTGTAAAAACGTTATTTCCTGTTCATCATAAGTGTTCTACCTTTCGGTAGGTTCATGCACAATCAAAAATCCCTATCAATCGCCATCTCCTTCATATCCTTATATATCACCCCACCCCTTCCAACATCTTCTGTCTTCCCCTCTGCCTTTTCCCCTGAATCCTACCCTCCATTACAACCTTTACCTTTCCCCTCAATATTTGGCCCCTCCATTTCTTCTGACGATGCTTAATCACGTCAATCAAAGCCCTCTCCTCCCCAACCGTCTCTAACACCTCCGTGTTTGTTTTCACCCCAACTAACTTTTTCCATTCTACGCCACATCTCGAAAGCCTCCAAACATTTAATTTCTTCCTTTCTCAAAGTCCACGTTTCGCACCCATAGAGCAACACACTCCAAAACAAGGATTTCACCAATCTTTTCCTGATTCCTTTATCAAGACCTTAATTCCCTTCGCTTCATAAAGGCTTCCTTCGCTAAGGCTATTCTTTTACGAACCTCATCTTTACGTCGTCAGTTCCAAGAGAGAGTACTTCCCAAATAAGAAAATTTATCTACCTGCTTTAGTTTTTCCCCATCCACCGTAATGGTTAACTCATCTTTCTTTCCTTTAGTGAACCTCAAAACTTTAGTTTTACTTACGTTAATTTTCGTTATTATTTATCCTTGCTTTATCGTTAAGAGCATTTACTAAAGTTTGCAAACCCTTTGCGGAATCACAGACAATAGCTTTATCGTCAGCATACCTTCACATCTTTTTCACACTCCGCACAATCATTGCGTGTCACATCCACCAAACCCATAGTTCGCCTCTTCCGCAATGGCAAACAGAAGACCACCAACGATTAACTTCAAATCGCTAAAAATAGAAATAATCTGTAAACTTTCGCCTCTGCTCCATCGCTGCTGTTTGCGTACTGGCGTGGTGTAATTCAGCCAGGGGAATGTTTTGTTCTGTGGTACAATTTCCTCTCTCAAATTGTAATTACTCTCGCCGTCTTCCTCTGTAACTAAATTATGAACCGCACATGCTCCTATAATCATCAGACAGGCTTTTAGTGGATGGATCTATATATTTATAGAAATGTCACTTTGCATTTCATATGCCCCCAATATCTCCCAGGGTCTTATTAAGTAGTACTTGAGTGAATTAGCATACGAATTAGAGTATGATAGACAGTGTATGCCTATTCTGACAAGCAGTTGACAAATATTCACCTAAAACTCAAGAGCAAGAAGTCGCACGACAAAACGCTACTTTTTCTTTCCTTGCGGTCCTCGGTTCGACTCTTGCATCGCTGTAGGCTTGATTTCTTTTGCAAAAATAAATTAGAAACACATAGTACATTACGAAGTCGAGACAAACAATAAGGGGGCATCCATTAACTACGTGAGGTGATTTCTGCGATTTTTTGACCCCCACTAGTGAGATATCGTGCGATTTGGCTCCACCCCCTCCTCTAATCTCACGTGAGATTGTTCAAAATGCGTGTGTTCAGTGTAAATATGTTAATCTATGCTTCATTGTATTGGATATATTAAAAAACGTAATTTATTTAATTATTTTTATTCAGGAATAGTTGAGACTAGCATTTAAGACTACTGAGATCGCGTGTTCGGCTAGCCGGTGCTTAAACAATCGGCTATGCTACTTTGTGGCGCTCGCGTAACCGTGATAAAAAGATTATTGTGTAAAATTTTGTCATATTTTAGTAGAGAAACACGTTTTACTCAATTTAACCCAGTTATCTCATAATTCTACACTGTTTCTAGCGGATAAAAAGTTACGTAATATTTGCGAGAACCCCCCCTCTCCCCCACGTGAGTGAGATTCGGCTTAACCCCCCTGAACGCCTCACGTAATTCATGGACGCCCCCTAAAAGAATATAAATTTAATTTTAATTCCTAGGTGCACGCCATCTCGTGCCTTACCCTTTTTCCTTATTGTAATAATCGTCGTCAAATATTGTTATAGATTCAAAATTGCGAGAATTTTGATAAAATGCACGACATTTTGGTGAAACTTGTTTAAAACAAACCTTCACATCGAAGCCCAATCCGATTGAAAGTAACAAACTGACATCGGATGACAATATTCTCAATCATCTAACATTCGGGAAAGCACTGACAAAAGATCGATTCAGTATAAATTGTGTTTGTTCAAGTTTTTGCTTTTAATTCCAATGCAAATGTTTAATTGATTCACTTTTACCTTCTCCGAATACCAGCAACACTGAGTTATCCTGTTAGGCTACCTCCAACGCACGTTTAATTAATATTAAATTATTAATGTTGTTTCCAAATCAATCACTACTTGATGGTTGCTTTGATTTATTGAAATCCATTTCATTCAAACGGACGACATTTTTCATTCAATGGAATCATTTATTTCAATCGCACCAATTATGATTGATTAACATAATTTAATCACAATCGTATAATAATGTATTAATAACAATAATAAATTTTATATATAATCTGTCATGCAAATAAAATTATATGTTACATGGTAAAGTATCCACATAGTCACATACATACGAATAGATTGAATGATACAGAGAGATTTTGTCAGAAAACGATTGTAATGTACTTCAAAACGACCTGGACTTAATATGAAGATGGTGTAAAGATTGGCAGCTGGATTTAAATATAAATAAATGCGTGGCCATGAGTTTTACGCGCTCCACAAAAATAATTCCCGCGCAGTACCAAATCTCAGAGCATCCATTAGAGTTAGTGCACGACAACAAATACCTTGGAGACACGTTTAGCAGTAACTTATCTTTTAAAGAACATATTCGAGATTTGATAGGAAGAGCGAATAGAATGCAAAGATTAACTAAACGTTGAGAGGATGCTCATCGAGAGTCAAAGAAATAGCTTACTTTTCTCTTATTCGTCCGAGTCTTGAATACTGCTGTGCGGTTTGGGACCCACACGAAGTAGGTTTAGTCTCAGATTTAGAGATGGTCCAGCGTAGAGCAGCCCGGTTCCTTTGCAGGGACTTCAGGTTTGATAGCAGCGTTACGGCAATGGTAGAGTCCCTCGGTTGGAATTCACTACAGATGAGAAGATCTGAATATCGTCGGAAACTTTTCGAAAAGTTCATTCGTTCAGAATTTATAGACGAAGTAAGTGAAATATTAGTGCCAGTAAGGAGCGATCTCCGAGAGGCATCGACGAAGCGTTATAGGGAAGTAATCGCAAGGACGGATAATTACTTTTGGTTGGTTTTTTCCCCAGTCTATTAGAGATGCTAATAGGGATGAATGAATAATGGTGGTGTATTACACCCCCTGCCATACGCCTCTGGCGGCTCGCGGGGTATATATCTAAATCTAAATATAACGAATGCAACTCGAGATAATGATACAAAAGAAATGAACTACACTATAATAAATTACAGGCAGTTTAAATTAAGCTTATCTCTTAAAACATTCACATTTTTAGGCAGTTCACCTGGTAAGGCGTTCCATTTCCTGATTAGTGATCTTTGCTACGTCTGTCTCACGTTCCTTGACTTTAGAACAATGTTCTCCGCGTCCTGAATAATTTGGAAGTTCAAATCCGCCACGTAGTTCATCTTCTGAGCTCTCCCTGCTCTTCTAAACGCCTTCCTTCTCAGTGTTATTTATTCGTTCGCCTAATACAAGCTCTTTCGCGGTTAAAATCGCGAATTCCTTTCAATTTAGTGTGCACGCAAGGGAGGGTCGCCATAACGTCTCTTTCGCAATGCTCCCGACCAATTCTTTTAATTTTTTCTCCCCGCACTTCAGTTTCCTACTAACCAACATTATTTCATGGCCTCCAGAAGTCTACTCCTTCCCAAAGATTATGGACGGTCAAAAGTAACGGAAGCTCAGGATTAGAGTTGCTGGAGTGGGAGCGGCAGGTTTATGGCCATCTGTCCGCTTGCATACTCTCAATGGCTATTTTGCGCGTGTCCTTGGGGTGTAAATACTCTTAAAGTCTCAGTTTCGGTCTGCTTGCGAAAAAGGGAGGTTATTTTTTAGTGATCGTGTGTTCGTGGTTTTCCTGCAGCATTTGTTGGTTTCGAAAGTCAAGACTTAGCGCCGATTTCTTATTCCTGGGGAACTTCTCTATCTTCGCTGACACACCATATGAGGTATGAATCTATCTATATATAAAGCGGATATTCTGTTCAATCAAACTAATAATCTAAAGTGAGTTAATGTCACTTTATTCGTCCCCATAAATCCTAATTCTAACGCGTCTTTCCATCCTTTCTTGGAACTGCAATAGCCTTGTTAACAAAAAATCTGCAATTTCATTCTTCCTCATTCTTTTGACATCATCCTTCTTCAAGAAACTTTTCTCAAACCTCTCTCTTTCTTCCAAATTATAAAATACATCGTCTTGATCGTCCTTCTCGCGGTGGTGGTTTGTGCATTCCCATTAAATCTCACATTAAATTCATCACCCTCCCCTCCCTTCAATAGACTCAATAGGTATCCAAATAACAACCGGCAGCACCAAATTCAATATTCATTCAATCTACGTCCGAGTAAATTCCCTTTCTTCCGATTCCGTGTTCAAATTCCGCTCGTAAGTGCTGCTGACGAAACGGGTCAAAATTGAATGAATCGGCTCGCTTTCGTCGAGTCTACGAAAACGTTCTTCCAATTTTGTTTAACCTTCTGCAGCTACCAAAATTGTTTATAGCAGCTAAAATGTCTATGGGTGTTTTCGAGAAATAAAAGGTTTTTGTTGAAATTGTTGAGAAATTTACAATGTTCAAAATGTGTCTGAGGCATTATACACATTACCATGCATATACTATGTTGATATGAAACTATGAAACTTACAGAGATAAAAGTAATGCATTCATAATATTTATTCGTAACCAATGTATCACAATTGGGAATCTTTAAAGTTAAAAACTTTGAAAAAATATAGTAATCATGTTGTATATAACATCATTATGAAATGTTATAATTGAAAATCATATGTTCGCGTAAATATGTCGCAATAACCAGAAAATTGGTTAATTATGATATGACTCCTAAACAGTGTTTGATATCGAAATTTTTTTCTAATAAAGTTTATAGATAATTAAACCTTTTGTAACTTTTGTATATAATTGTATATTATATGTATATATAATTGTATATTTTGTATGGCGACCTATTTGTTGTCGACCATTTTGCAATGCGACCTATTTACTGTCGACCTTTTTGTATGGCGACCTATTTGCTGCCGACCATTTTGTACGTCGACCTATTTGCTGTCGACCTTTTTCCAGGCCGACCATTTGGCTATCGACCTTTTGGCACGGCGACCTATTGTCGTCGACCTTTTGTCGTCGACCTAATTGCTATCGACCTTTAGTCGTGATACCTCGTTTTTAGTAAAAGGTTTGCACAATCTGCCTTGAAATTGTATGATGATTAAAATTTTCAATTCATGATGAAATTCATGATGATTAAAATTTTCTGACAAAAATACAGGCTATTCACGCTCCATATCTATCCTATGTTTTATTGAAAGTATCGAAAAACATGAAAACTTTGACTCCGTGTTTAGTTAATTTTGTTTGCTTTAGTTTGTAAATGTGGACTTTGATATTTCGAACAAATGTTCACATATTTTCTTCACAAACATCATTTTTACGATAATTTTTATGCATGCAAAATATTATTTCTTTTCCGAATTTGGTGCTGTGGAAGAGCAAGGAATTTATTATTATAGTCAATTGACGAGATGATAGTGTCTAATGACATTATAGTCAGCCAATGGCTCTAGAACACGTATTCACTGTCCAAGGACTGTCTGAGCAGTCGCGAGTTGTTCTCCCCTTTATCTCTTCTGAATTGCGCCAAAAGTACGTGCCTACAGTTGTTTCATGCCTCGTTTACCTCTTTGACCTGTTTTTTCCTCCTTCCTGTGTCACGTTGTTTGTGAAAATTCTGCGTTTTCTGAATGCTTTTGTGTTTCTCTTCGGAGAGACCATTCTCTCGTTGGGGTTCTTCTCTCCACGCGTCGTCAGCACCGATTTTAAAATTTCACTTCTCCGAAAGGCCTCCGAAGTTATTTCTCCCTTTGGAATATCAAAGGAAGTGGTCTGATTGGAAATATAGTTTCTCCCGGGAGAGAAGGGTGCTGATCGAACATATATCGTCCATCTTGTGAGCTCTTTTACAATATTAAAAGGTGGAAATTGAAGCATACGCACATTTTCGATAGTTTTCAATATTTTCCTTAAGGATTTATTTTGATTGACTATTTGTTGAATTGCTACAATCAATCTGTTTCGTTATTCTAGTTTAAACTCTTAAAATTATATTAAACAATTTCTAAAGATATTTCATTCTTTTAAGTACACAAAGTTCTGTTTTTATAAGGGTTAACATCTGTTTTTATTCGTAAGTAACGGCTCATGTTTTGATCGATTAATAGCAATTCCTAATGAGACATCAGTTAATCTCCTTCCAATTTTTTTAGGTTTTATTTATTGTTATTTATTTGGATCCATCTTGCCTCTTTTATTTGATATTTCCCTTCACTTTGGACGCTTTTACTGATTAATATTTTACCTTCGTTTCAAATACGAAGTGATTATCCTATTTGCCAACATTTTTCTGAATAAATTAAAATATTGGCCATCCAGATATTATGATTCAATTATATTCCAATTCCCAAGGAAAAACAGAAATTTTTTCAAGTCCGTTTTTCCTTGGGAATTTTCCTGGGTCCACGCCCTTATGTGCAAAGTCATCTTTACCCTTTCCTTATTTATATATTCCAATTCTATAAAATTTGAGCTTTCCAACCCCACGGTTTTACGAAAAGTCTAGAAAATATTTGCCCATTATTTGTAAACAATTGCTGCGTTTCCTTAATAACAGTCGATTACTCGCAGACAACTAACTTTATGCAAGGAATATCGCGCGTTCAACACTCGGTGTTTGACTGCCAATAAAAAATATTCCATTTCTGAGGAATTCGAGGGGGTTCCATTCTTCCTTTCGGCGCCATTGTAAGGGTAACAGGATTCTTGGCCAGGATGCACGTATATTATTGCATTGATTGCTAAAAACATTGCAAAGACGAAACCGCATGAAAAATTCCTCTTCGCTCCAAATGCATAAATGCACTGGACGCTGTATTATATTCCGCTTCCTTGGAAGAACTTGCACCATTTCCAAGAGAAGTTCGTCGTCGGAATCAGCAAGCTCCTCGAACATGCCACCACAAAAAAATACTTCGTCCATCTTCTATGTTTACGTAGCGCAGTTAGCGAGTGCATCCGTGACGATAAAATTCTCATTCGCCTAGTCTCGAGGGTCCACCGTCACGGAGTAGCAAAACCCCCGTTCTCTAAAGTTAAAAAATCTGTAACTCGAAAACCGCTTAAGATATCTTCTTCATTTTGCCTTTATATGTAAATTTGATGTTTTCTTTACAATACATTCGCTTACTATACCCATGATTTCCCAACGATACGCGATTTAGCTAGAGACTGATATTTTCATGTTCAATCAGTGGTGCACCTTCAGTTTTCTAATTATTTATACTTTGTTTATGTGAAATTGGATCAAATGATAGGACCGTCACAGGCTATAGGCATCTATTACTTTACTGTGAAAGAATCATGATGCATGTTTAAATACTTCTTGAGAAATTGTCGTCAGAGTTTGGATGCACGGGAAAAAAACGTTGTAATATATATTTTAATTTTTGTTTGCTACAAAATACATTGTTGAGCTATACCAAAAATGTGGAATCATCAATTTTATAGGAAAAATCTACACAATTTTTTTTAAGCCGATATCTTGAATGCATTTCCTGTAAAAAATTAAAAACTGTTTTTTCGCTCAAGAGTTCACCGACCTCCGGCTATCACGAAACCGATGGATCTACCAGGGGTTACGGTTTGAGCTGCTTTAGCCGAGACCCAAGGCGAAACCAGAGGTGGTGCAACGTAAAACTGCTCGTCACCTCGACCCTAACCGTAACTAGGAGTGTAGCCGGAGATGGTGCAACCGGCCCTAAATGTACTACAGTCAAAGATTGTTTGGAACCTAAGAAACTTTTAGAAAATAAAAAAATTAACTTCTTTACCTATCGCTTGGCTTCAGAAAAGAAGCAATTATTTGCCGTTAGAAATCTGCCAAATAATAACGATGACATCAAAGATTCACTGCTGGAGCAAGGGATCCCGACCGAAAAGGTCTTTCAAATGCGCACAACTAGGCCCACAAAAGCTCAATTAGAAGCAAAAATAACAACTGTACCGCCGCGTCCTTTACCGCTATACACAATAGAATTAGATAATAATATATCGACGGACGAATTTCTTAGCGTTAGACAAATCTGTGGTTATAAAATCATAATAGAAAGGCGTAAACCACCGAGCGGGCCGCCTCAATGTTATAGATGTCAGGCATTTGGTCATGTCAATAAAGCTTGTTTTATGCCGCCGCGATGCGTCAAGTGCGGAGAGAATCACTTAACTAACGAATGCCGAAAACCTGCGGGCGAACAAGCAGTTTGTGCGAACTGCAAAGGCTCGCACCCAGCTAGCTATCGTGGGTGTGCTGCGTACAAAAAATTAAAAGAACGCTTAAATTCATTGAAAATAAAAGCCAGAGAAAACAGTAAAGAACTAGCTGCGAAAATTCCGCCCCCCACTCCGCATGAGGAAAGGGAGGGAAGGCCAAGGTAGCAGCAGTCGTGGCTGCCGACATCCCAAATGCCAAAAACGAAAGTAGGTCAGGCAATGTTGCCAAACCTTCCCTAAAATGTTCTACTCGCGCGGACAATCTTCTATCTCCGCTAACTTCCGATCCGCGAATTGATAATATTACAATGTCGAACCTATAAACAAACAAGGGAATACTGCTCCCGAGCAATTAATAAATGATATTGATTCTTCCCGTGCCGCGGACGGGGAGGAAGAAAATAGCGATCTTTTTACTGATGATCCCGACGAAGCATAGAAGGAGAAGATGAGAAAATGGATTATGACTCTTTTAATCCTTCAACCTAATTTAACAAAAACTTCATTTATTTCTTATGTAATTAATTCAACTAAGCTGATTTTAGATGGCCAAGATTTTTAAAATTTGTGAATGGAACGCCAACGGACTCGTCCAAAAAATGGACGAATTTATAAATTTTCTATTTAAACACAGAATTAGCATCGCTCTAATAAATGAAACTCACATATCCGAACAAATTGAAGTTAATACACCAGGTATTCAGGGACGACGAAATAAATAATCGGAGATGTAGAGGTACAGCAATTGCTGTCGAAAATAGTCTAAATGCAAGTGAAATTATTCTACCTATGAACCAAAAACTAAGAGCCACTGCAATCAAAATCAGAGGAGACAGGGGAAACATAAATTTTATATCGGTTTACAATTCGCCCAACGAAAATCTTTGTGTGAACGACCTAAGAAAAATTCTTAAACAATTTAAAAATACTTTTATTCTTATTGGAGGGGATCTTAACGCCAAAAATGTTAACTGGGGGAGTAAGAAAAATAACCCGGCCGGAACCAAACTCCAAAAATTTATTGATCAAAGCAATTTCATGGTTCACATCGGATTTGAAAATACTCACATAGTTACTGGTCACCCAGAGAGGGATGATGTATTGGACATTTTCATAACGAATTTTAAATGTTGTAATTTTAGAATAGAAGTAAAGCATGAGTTAACCTCCGATCACCTCCCACTTATTTTATATTTACCTACAGATGCTGATCTGGACGAAGTTTTTAATTTTAGAATCCCCGACTGGGGTAAATTTAAATATATTTAGACTATTTATTAACCGATTTTAACCGTAAGATAATTACGTGTGCCGGGCAAATCGAAATAAAAGAATTTAATGCCATAGTGGGGTATATGAGAGGAGCTCGAAGGTGGGGAAAAGGCTTCCTCCCAGCCATGTCAGACTACCTAAAGCAATACTAGAATTAATAAATAAGAGAAATAAGGCTAGAAAAGTCGCGCAAAAAACGGGCAACAATCTGAAAGTCGAGTTGTACAAAAATCTTAGAAAACTGGTACAAAAAGAAATCAGACTCTTTAAAAATCACAAATTAGAAATAATCTTAAATGACGAAAATATAATTAAGAAGGCGGAACCAAACAAATCTAAAAACCAAGATCTCTGGAAACAAATCGCAGAAATTACCAAGAAAAAAAGGGCATCAAACAACCATGCATTGTGCATCACGGCATCAAGCATCCACGTAAAAATGGGCCGCCACCATTTCTTTCCTCTGTCACCCACACGATAAAGAGAAATATTCCAGTCCATTCGATCTGTGCCCTCCATAAATTGATTGTATTTCCCTAAAACATCGCGGGCCGTGGCACAAGGAGTCTTTATTTTCTCACTTTTGGAGAATCTTCCAACCCCAGATATCGGATTAATTCCGTGACATGAGGACATTACCGAAACGACAGCATTGTCCACCCACTTCACCACGAGAATGTTGTCTTTCACGGATCTTTTGGCCTCAAAAGATCCTCGCTTTAACTTAGCATATTCCTTAGAGGACTTCAGAGGACATTCTTTAGGTATTTTCCCTCACTGTTCCTGTTGCACCAAAATTCCTTCCGCGAAGATATTTCACTAAGTCGTAGCTCGTGAAAAAATTATCAATATAGAATCGGAAATGTAGCTCTTTCTGTTTCAGTTCATCTATCATTCCAACTAAAGGTGCTGAAAAAATAGCGTCATGAAATTAAAATTAGAAAAAATCGCGTCATGGACGGTGATGTCTTCATCATCCCAAAGGATCACCTGTTCGCGTGTGTGAGGTCTCTTACGTAGTTCAGCTATCCAAACGCTCCTTGGAAGTGTAACTTAGAATAAGGAGTTAAAGGCGCAAATATTGCTCGGTTGTTCGCGATGGAGAAACGGAAGGCCAAAACGATACAAAATCTTTCCGAGCTGTCTCAGGTCGCGTGTTCCTCGCATAAACTAAAAAAGCTGGCCAAAAATATAAAAGTGGATTTTATTTGTGCGAACTCTGGTACTTCACATTGTTACTGCTGAATAAATTCTGTATACAGCTATTACTGATATTATCGAGTTGATTACTTTGATTCCTGCACATTTAAATTATACAGGGAGTTAAAGTTGACCTAATTTAGCGAAAAATGCCGGTCATAGATTTTTTGCAAAATTCTTCATGTTCAAACCGATGCTGAATCCATTAGAGGAAATTCACCGTTTAAGCACATGTTTTAAGCTTGCGCTTCCTCCTTCATAACACTTGCGCAATTTACGAGTAAGCAGCCTTTTATGTGTGGGTGCCAACTAGCAAATCCTAAACATCGACCCAAAGTATCACTGGTTCGATCTCCCATAAGAATCTGCTCACTGATATTACCATAGCTTTCTTTTAAATTTTCAACGTTCAACTGTGTTCTTCCCAAACACACGAACATATATGTGTATGAGTGCCTTTACTAGACAGGATGGAAAGGGCAAAGACTGTCTTCACCGAAGGAAATTTTACTGCAGCATTCCTGACATCTGCTCCGATAGCTATGAACTGTGGTAATACTGGAACTTCAAAATTAGAGAGCAATTTATTGACAGTTTTTCTTAATTTTTAATCAAGATGCAGTAAATTAAATTGCATAAGATATTACAAACTTTCCTTAAATATTTACTTTTCACAATTATTTGAATGATATTAAAAAAAGATTTTCAACACCATGTACAGCACAAAAAACTCACTAAGTTACAGTAACATTTGTTGCGTAAAAAATCTTTGGAAAACACACTTGCTTAACTTTAAAAAATTCTCTTTCCTCTTTATTAGCCATTTTTGTCCCCACCAGCTAATTGTCAGAATGTGCCCAAGGCAGTTTAGGACGTTTAATTTGATGTTTTTCGCCCACTATTAAAAAATATACCCGTTTATTACTAAGTAATTCCACTCGCAACTTCAACACCTCAGTATAATTTGAATGTGCAGGAAGCAAAGTAATTTACTTAATAATAACATTAATGGCTGTGTACGGAATTTATTCAGCAGTAACTATGCGAAGTGCCAAAGTTCACACAAATAAAATCCACTTTTATATTTTTGGCTTGTTTCGATTCCACTGTAAGGAGTTGTGTATATTAGAATAAAATCTAACTTAAATTAAAGAATGCTTGGAAATGCAATCGCAAAAATATAAGTTATCGGTAAAAGACATAGAAGAACATAATTTCCTATTATCTAGTCGGCACGGGTTACCATATTCCAATAGCAATAATATTTATTAGGTAAGTCAATAAGGGCAAATAGAAAAAAATTAGAGGGTATGCGTATTTGATTTTGCGAAAACAATTTTTTCCCTTATATATTGGGACACCCTAGTGTACATGCATCTTTCTCTCCCTTCTCCTTTTCATTAAAAGTAAAAAGGAGGAGCATATGCGTATACTTGTTGTCCGACATGTTCTCTCCACACTAGTGTACAGTAGAATGATCACGTGGTGCCCAAACCGAGTAGTGGCGGGACTGGCTGCGCCGCCAGGCTGCCCAGTGTAATAGGCTCGGTATGATACAATGCCCCACCATGACTCTCCGCCGCCGTGGCTGCCGTCCTGGTCGCGGGGAACTGCCACCTGTCGGCAGCCAGTTTGTGGCGACGCCACCGGCTGCCCTAGTGTAATAGGCTTCATAACAACCAATGCCCAGTGACACGCAAAGTCACCGGTGGCTCAGCTGGCGGCGCCGCCTGGCGGCCTAGTGTAATACGCGCCTTATGGTAAAATTTTGCTATGTTGCCACATTCGCATGAAAGAACGAAGTTTGTCAAAATCGTTTAAAACTTTGTCAGTATGGAGTGGAAGCAATGCTGGACATGGCAGTAGGATTTTTTTTAGGGTTAAGTACTACCATCATCGCAGGAAAAACAAAAATGTAACATTTCAGAGAAATTTTTTTCTGCTTTCGTTTGAACGAGTACCTTCACTTCTCTAATTGAAGACACATGGAATTTTTTACATCAAATTCTGCTTCGATTTATTCTCTTCACGTTCGTGTTTTTAATTTGGTGGAAAAACGTTTTCGAGGTAAATATTTAATAGAAATTAATGAGGAGGTCGAGAATTTTCGGTAAAATGCAGCGAAGAAAGTAGTCGCCAGCTACTTTTCGTCTTATTCGCTCAAGGGAAAACTTCCAGCGAGAAAGTTTCTAAGAGAATAGCGAATTTAATTTATATGCAAATACTAAATATCAAAGTTCATTATTAACATAAGATAAACGAAATTAATTACACGGCGCGGCCCGCTATTGTTTCGTTGCAGCTAGAATGCTTCGTAAGGTGCTTCGTAATGCCTTCCGATTGAATTTTGCCATATTTTCGGACAAAAAGAGTGGCTTTCTGTTTTACTTCATTAGTAATGTTAACTCTGTAATGAAGCTGTTTTTACTAGGTTGACTATTCGGAATGAATAATGTCATGCATGGCGTAAGTTTGGCCAACATATTTGTATTGGAAGTCTTGAAGAAATTTATTGAAGCGACGGGTTTAGATGACCATGTTAGCTTTTTGGTTACATGACGTTTGTTACGTTTGCGTATGAAATTCGCTATTTTTAGTATTAATAACAGTCCTAACTATCTCCACTGTTGCTAAAAGTCTATGTCTCGTAGAGTTCTGAAATCTGTGTCACGCATTAACAATGAGTGTGTGCGTATTTTAAAATCAAACCACATGTTTCTATCAGTAGTCAGTCCTGAGAAAAAAAATCGGAGGTGTTATAACTTGAATGCAACACGTAATTAATCATTACCTTCACGAGCGATGAATTGAATTCTCCTCAAATTAACTCCACAAGATTCAGCAGCTCTTTCCTTCTCTTTCCGGAAAGGTAGAAGGGGTTTAGGGGTCTTTTTCCTTCTCAAAATAGCGTATCACATTATAAATTACTTCTTTCGCTTGACTATGTTAATATTTCTAATTCCCCATTCTCAACAAACTATCGAATGAAAATAATCTAATAGAAAATAAAAACTACAAATCGCATGAAAACGTTGTCACTTTTAATGCCCCTAGACTCGTTCCGACCCGATCACCCGATACGACTGAACATCCCGACAATCCCTGTTGGGGGCTGCTCTACAGACGTCCCAACCAGTCTTATGACCTGACCAACTCACGAAAATTTCTCAGTAGACATCGAAATCTCGCGAACTCTGATTTGACTTGTTTCATTTGATTTTATTTGGTTTGTTTTATTTGACCAGAGATAAACTGAGTTGGGTCGGGAGTCAGCTGAAAACGCCGATAAGACCGATAACGATTCACACGTGTATCGTTCTCTGACTTATCGGCAACGATACACAGAAATCGTGGCTGGGCGGTTGGATGTTCTGGCAACGAAAGTTATATTAAATCAATCTCAAGGGGTTTTTCTTCATCTGTGCATGAACGAATTAGAGCTATATCAGAGTCAAATAAATCGGATACTTGAAATTCTATTGACTCTGAAAATAACATGATTTTAAGTAGTTTGAAGCGCTCCAAAATGCCTTCTGTCGTAGCCTATCTATTCGATATTAAGAAGCAGTAATGGAACTTGACAGATTTCGCATTATTTTTAATAATGTTGAACATTATTTAATATGTAAAAATGCCGTCAGTTAATGACCATAAAATCATGAAAATTGGTTACTATGCAAAATCCATTCTAAGGGCACCTGAGTCAGACAGACATATCAACAAAGTGTTTCAGGACATCATATTTCATTTTTTCTTCCCAATGAACTTTTTCCACTTGAACCTAAACGGAAATTCACATATTCCACTTATATTGGTGTGAGAATTTTATGTCATTAACAGTTTTAACAGAAATTCTTGGAAACTATACGAAAAACCACGCATCATTAGCATCACGGTCAGTATAATTCTGTAATCCTTCACTTCGTTGCTCACTTAAACCTATGCAATTATTATGAAAAGTATTTACTTTGAAAAACACGACCTGTTTTCAGTACATTATGTCATTTCATTACCTTGGCCTTTTCCGTTTCATTCATCATGGAGTTGCAATTTTCATAAGATCTACGGCAAAACTCCAGGTAACATGGTTATATTACACTTCAATTAATGTGGGCTAAAAATCTATCACACCATCGCACAGTGGGCTAGAATCGAAAAAAGCTTGCCAAAAATAAAAAAGTGCTTTTTTTGAGTGCGGACTTTGAAACTTCGCATAGTCGTCCTTGAATTTAATTCTGCATATAACTGTGAAATCATTTAGATTTAGATATATACCCCGCGAGCCGCCAGAGGCGTATGGCAGGGGGTGTAATACACCACCATTATTCATTCCTACCTATTTGCATCTCTAATTGCCTGGGGAAAAAACGACCAAAAGTTATTATCCGTCCTTGCGATTACTTCCCTATAACGCTTCGTCGATGCCTCTCGGAGATCGCTCCTTACTGGCACTAACATTTCACTTACTTCGTCTATAAATTCTGAACGAATGAACTTTTCGAAAAGTTTCCGACGATATTCAGATCTTCTCATCTGTAGTGAATTCCAACTGAGGGACCCTATCATTGCCGTAACGCTGCTATCAAACCTGAAATCCCCGCAAACGAATCGGGCTGCTCTATGCTGGACCATCTCTAAATCTTTGCGTTGGTTCCCACGCGTTACAATTCTACAGGGGGTCAAAGTTGAGCAAATTTTACGAAAAATGCCGGTCCTCGATTTTTCGCAAAATTCTTCCATTTCAAGCCAATCCTGAACTAAAATGAGCTAAATCATCGGGTAAAAACCGATGTAGTATTATAAACCTAATCCTTATGCTTCATAATACTGGGTTTGAATGATCACAGTTGAATATTTGCATTATTGATACAACAAAATGGCGAACCCTCATTTTACGGCAAATTTCCACCTAAAGTGAGGAAAATAGTAGTGAATAAGCGAGGTGTACGCGGAGTTATTCATAACAAAGTGTTCTTTGAAGCTTTCTGAAGAAGAATCTGAAATAAAATCCTGCAACAATTTGCGACGCCGATAAATAAAACGACTTTTCGATGGCGGTGCAAGAGCTATGTCCGGAGCGCCACTTCCTGAGAGGACATGCGGATAAAAACGCAACTGAATGGTTATATTTCGGAAATATTCAGCTGAAGAAAGGTTATATTTTATATTAAGATGAATATTTATAATAAGACTTTTTAGATTTTCTCATTAAATGCTTAAAGAAAAAGTGAATTTATCGTTAAGTCCGTCAAATTTTTTGATAGAGCCGCAATTTCTGAAATTTAAAATTTTTAACAGTAAATCCTTAAAGCTATAGAGGCTCTTCTCCTCGTTCGACCTTCAAATGCTAGATGAGTAGGCTCACTCCTAATGTCGTCCGCACGACCCTCTCGTGGGAGGCGCGCCAGAGTGTGCCCTAAAACCAGAAGAAAACTTTCGAAGGGGCTTCTGTTTATGACCCCCAGCTGCGTATGTTTTGCAGAAAGCGGTTACTCATTCTATTGTTCTACTTCCGCCAGTTTCAGCTCGAAATATTCTCTCGGAGTCAGTTATTTTTTGGCTGTGCCGAAGTGAAGTTGTGTTCTGGCGATGTTTCTGATCCATGTCGCAAGGTTCCTTCCTGCAGAGCTCTCTCGTTGCGGTGTGGAATATATTTTCGGTGAGTCACATTTAATTTTATACTTAATATTTTCCTTTGTTTTCATGTAAATTATAAATTCAGTAGCAACACATAGTTTCCTTATTCGTGTCGCTAAATCTAGTCATCGTTTTCACACTTTCTGCTGCTATTTTTCCAAATATATTACCAAAGAAGGTATAATATTTAAGGAATCTATGTTCAGGAAATTGCTATTTTTTCCATCTTCAAAATCTATTGCTTCCTTTCTTCAAAAGAGTTCCAAAGCGAAGGCCAATCAGAAATACGTTTTCGTAGTTTGGATAATCAAACACATTAATACATCACCGATTTGAGTTACAATTGAGGTGTTGACTCGTATGTCAAACAAGAGAATCTTCGACTTGTTTTGAATGCAATTTTAAGTATGTTATAAAATTCACAGAATCGGGCGAGATCCCTCGATCTTTGCAGAAAACTTGGTGATATTCAACTTCCGCCGAACGCTAAATTTGTTTCTTTTGATGCGTCAAACCTATTCGCGAATGTGCCCGTGAAAGAAACTTTAAACATTTCGGACAATTTATTAAACAGTGCTGGACTTGATCCCCTACTAAAAAGTGACATTTCTTACAAAATTGTGTACTGACCAGAATTATTTCTTGTTTAACGGTGAATTTTACCAACAAGACGGTCTTTTTATGGCTTCTCCACTCTCACTTATTTTAGCGGATATTTTTATAAATCACATTGAATGTAAATTATTTAGTTCTTCCTGGCATTTTCTCAAATTTGTAAAAAGTTGGTATAGATATGTGGACGACATTTTGTGTATCTGGTGTGGAACTGTTCGACAACTTGACCAATTTTTATCTCTCATTAATTCCCTCAATCAATTTCACCCTTTAATTGGAAAAAAACCATACTATAAACTTTCTAGATCTTATCATCTCTATCCAAAATCAGAAGTTAGATTTCTCTATCTTTCGCAAACCTTCCTACACAGACCACGTCATCCCGTTCAATGCAAATCACAGAAATTATCCTCGTTTCATTCCCTCATCAATTGTTCAGTCACCATCCCACTTTCTAAAGAAAATTTCAACAAGTTGCTCCAAACAATTAAATTGATCGCCTCTAACAACGGTATTCTCTCATTGACAAACTTTTGACCCGTAAACTTAGAAGTCTAGCCATTTATAAAATATTTAATGCTCCCAATGGCGATGGTGATTCCCCCAAATGGTGTAAAATAACCTTCATCAGTAATATTTCCCAAAGCATTGCCAATCGTTTCCCCAAAAACACTATCAGACCTTCTTTTAAATCCTCCTTGAATTTGGGAAAAATATTTTGCAATGCTTAAGATATGCACGACCGTCATTCACAAGCTGGGGTCTACAGACTTAAGTGCCAGGGGTGGTGGGTGGTCTTTCTTCATCAGAACAAAAGAGCATCAAAGTTCCTTTGCTAGTAATTCAAAGAAGTCCCATTTCGCAAAACATCTCCTAGAATCCAACCGTGCTGCCGACTTCACTCCCGATATCCTGCATCTTTGTAACAAAGGCCATCGTCTAAACTTCTCGGAACAATTAGAAATACTTTCCCATAAAAATTTCCCTGGTTTTTCCGTGCCTAATGAGTTCCTTTACCCTTTCCATTCACCGCTGGTCTGTCCTTTTCTTCTCCCCCACTGATAGCGTCCCTTTACCCTTACTCCTGCGGGCTCCTTTCCGATCTTCCCTTACTTCACCCTCTCCTCCCTTTTTAGTACATATTTTGTTTGAATTGTACAACTTGTACCTGAAGATGTCGGTCCTCCGTTGAAACTGGTAGTACAAATAAAAAATTTTTGTGGAAAAAGTACCAAATATCTCCTTCATTTTTCAATTTAAGTATGTTGCCGTGGAGATAGATCAATGAAATTTATTTGGTCAATAGTTACTGAATTGGGGCAGTTTTTAAGCTAGTCAACTTACACATTTTTGCGTTACTTTTTTTTTAAATTGGCCTCGAAGATTTTGATCAGATTCGTGTGGTCACAGTTTTCAGTAGCAGCTGTGACGACAATTGTTTCTGCGTTGATTAAAACAACTATTCACTTATTCCAGAGAAAATAAATTAACTCAGCATCTTAATTATTTACGTTGCCATGGGGAAAACTGTCTTGAAAGTCACGGTCTTTTAAAAACGTACGAATAACAAATCGTATCTCTAAAACGAGTAATAAGCGGGCACCCTACAAAGTGAGGTGTCGACTATCACTGCTTCTTGGGACACCCTTTATTCTAATGTCAACAACCAGGGCCGGGTTAAGAATGCTGGGGCCCCAGGGCCGATCAATGTGCCCTTTTGCGGTCACAAATTAATAACATTATTCAATAAGATAATGTCTTCAATTAATTTTATTTATTTATTATCAAAATTTTAACTTAGCCATCTAATACAGCGGAGAAGTCAGTTAGCCAGCATTTCGAATCACTTTTTGTCAACTTAACCCTTGTGTAGGCACCCGGGTACCCGGGTACCCACTAAGGTATATTTTTGCTTGTACGTTGATTATAAAGAAAGATATCGCTTTGATGCTTCAGATTGTCGTTATCTACCTGAATCCCTAGTAAATACTACTATTATAAATACGTTAACTATATTTAATGCTTAAATAAAAGCATTAAAAGTTCACATACGTCCTGGGGGCACCCGGGGTACCCGGGTACCCACTTGAAATTTCCTTCTCATTTTCTGACACATATGCGTTGGAATTCGTTCCTTGAAAACATTATTCAATAAATAGACATTTTCTGAAGATATTAAAGCCAATTTTATATCATTTGAACGGTTAGAACTTTTATTATGAATAAACATAGAAAGGTATGTTTCTTACTTCCGTAAAACGGCCAGCGTCAGTCACGCGAAATATCGGCTTTTTTGTTACGGAGGCTCAACTTTGGAGTCGTATAAAAGTTTAACTAGAAATGGCACAACAAAACAAGTGACATCAACGTTTAGTACGTTCTATTGCGCTTGTAACCATATAAGCTAATAATTTCTGTTTTCATAACATTTGGTATTTATTATAGATGGAACGGAAAAGTGCCCATTTTTACGAGCTGTTTCACGGAGTGCTCTTTTTGAACGTTTGTTACTCAAACGCTATTACTTCAATCACAAAGATATTTTGATAGAATATTAATACGTTTAATGTTAATTAAAATACAAAGTTTCAAAATATTTGTATGAAACGATAAAAAGTTGTTGTCGATTTTGTGAAACAACTTTTTCTCGTAAGTGGATAGTCGTAGAAATACAAAATTGGGTTCGTTAGAAAGATTTCGAAATGAGTTTTCACGGTAAATAATTATTTTTCACAACAAGGTAGCGGATTTTTTTATACGAATTAATATTTAACGCCGAGATTTGCAACTGTTGAGCAGTGTTGCCATGTTGATGTCTTCGGGAGTTCCTAACCTCCCTATCTCGCCCTGCTCTTTCTTTGTCTCATTTTTCAGCTACGATAATATCGTTTTATCTGAAAAAAATCAAATTTTAAGTACTAACACCTCAAATTTACTCGAGCGCCTTAAGTTAAGCTATAGTAATGTTGCTGTACTGACTGTGTGGTAGTTTTTCGTTAGCTTCTATTGGGCAATATATGCTGCATAATATGTACATCGATGATAATTTTCACGGAGAATTTTTATTCACATCAATCGTTAGATTTGACATACGTTTTCGAATGTTAATTACAGACAAGTTTTTGACATACATCGCACACTTTTCTAGTTTTTCTTCTCCTTCTTATCAATTGCTTATAGCACAGGTGACAGCTCCAGTGATCTTCTTTCTCCCGGAGCTGTCCGATGTAGCCGCACCAAGAGTAGAATCCTCCGCAATAACTGGCTGCCCGATAACACTTTCAATCGCTATCTTTGTTGTAATATTGCGCATAACTTGCAAATTTTGTGATTTTTGCTAAATTACTGGCTTCGCCAGTTCTTCACTTAATTTTCGCATAAATCTACGTCGTTGGTTGGTTTTTGACGTCAGCATTTCCTTGTTTTCATAGTATATCCGATAGGATGCAAAAGTAGCTACGTCGATTATATTGAAAACATAGCTAGCGGCCATCTCAAAGTGCGGCATTTTGTTGTATACCTAATAATCATCTGGTCCATTGTATCACCTCCAGATTTAAACTTACTGTAATACAAAATTATATGGGGCTTCTTCTTACCACTTTCATAAATATTTATATCAGAATGCATCGTTGAAATTAAAATAACTGCTTTCCCCTTCTTTGGGACATAAGAGCAAATAATTACTCTTTAGTGGAAATTAATTATTGTTCTTCAAATAGCCTTTGCACGAAAAAATTTTAAGAAAAAAAGAAAGTGACACTATGTTTTATGTATTCTACATAAACCTGTGAAGCGTTCGGCTCTCTCAGTAATGTAAATACCAGAAGAAAGCCAGGAGTAGCACTGAAGCACATATATTCAGTTTCTACGAAACATAAGGGTAAGAAAGATGATCAATAAGATAAGATAATAAGGAAAAATACGAAACGTAATTGATATGATTAAGCGTAGCTTCGCAGTCCATGGCCATAGAAAGAAAGCCTCTGAGGGACGGAGTGTTCAGAAGCTCGAGATGCAAGACCAATAATTCCGCAACACTGCTGCACAATGCGAATCCCGGCGTTAAATATAAATTCGTATAAAAAAACCCGCTAATTTGTTGTGAAAAATAATTATTTACCGTGAAAACTCATTTTGAAATCTTTCTAACGAACCCGATTTTGTATTTCTACGGCTATCCACTTCCGAGAAAAAGTTGTTTTATAAAATCGACAACAACTTTTTATTGTTTCATACAAATATTCTGAAACTTCGTATTTTAATTACTAATACCCGTATTAATATTCTATCAAAATATCATTGTGATTGAAAAAACAGATTTTGAGGAACAAACGTTCAAAAAGAGCACTCGGTGAAACAGCTCGTAAAAATGGGCACTTTTCCGTTCCATCTATGATAAATACCAAATTTTATGAAAACAGAAATGATTAGCTTATATGGTTACACGCGCAATAGAACGTACTAAACGTTGATGTCACTTGTTTTTTTGTGCCATTTCTACTTTAAATTTTACAAGACTTCAAATTTGAATTTTTAATGAAGAAAAAGGAATTCAGGCGTCAAGAACCGAAGAATAAACATACCTTTCTAATTTTGTTAATTGTAGAAGTTCTAACCGGTCAAATGATATAAAAATGACTTTAATACCTTCATAAAATATGTATTTATTAAATAAAATGTTTAGAGAACGAATTCCTTTACAAATGTGTTCAAAAATGAGATCTAAAGAGGTGGGTACCCGGGTACCCCGGGTGCCCAACAACGTAGGTAAAGTTGGGTGCCTACACAAGGGTTAAATCCTTGAAAAATTAAAAAACCTATTTGTTCGCATTTTTTGTGGGGGCCCCCAAAATGTGGGGGCCGCGGCCCCGTCGGCCCTGCCCTTAATCGGCCCTGTCAACAAGAGTTAAAGTTAATTAAATTGTCTACAACTATCATAGACAACATTTCTCACCAAAAGATATATTTCTCGAGATTCTTAAGGAAATACTATCCGAAGTCCTTAACAGTTTTTCGTAATTTCGTTAAAAAATTTAATTCTAACTTCGTTGAACGTATCTTAGCGACGACTCCGCTGTCATTAAAGAAGTAGACCCCTTAATAACCTACGGGAAAAATCGTTCCTCAATCAATTTTAAAAAGAATCCCAATTCCCATTTAAAAAAACGACTTTTTTCGTGGAAGTGAAGGAGGAAATTGACTTTATACGCGAAAGACGAAATGGCGTCGATCCCAACGAGCTTTAATTCGACGTAATGACGCTCAGATGGCGTCCTTACAGCCCAATTTCCTAGTAGCGTAAAAAAAGGCTAATTTTTTCGATCGGAAGGTAATTGCGAGATATATCGATTGGGGGAGCGATTTCGAGGAAAGATATCTCGAGGTGCAATTATCGAAAAGTCGTAGATAATGGGGGATTTTCTATTACGAGCCGCTTCCTGGTGTATTATATAAAAAGCCACAAAGACTAACTTTGACGAGAAGTGAAGACTTTTGTTGCGAATATCTCACGAAATATTCGCGCCAGCGAAAAATGTTTCGTATAAAAGTTGTAGCTTATTAGATAACCTACAACTTTTGTGTGCATTTGTATATACCTAAATTACTTATTAACGAAGTTATTCTGGAAAAACTATAGCAGGTATCGGAAACTGCGTCTAAATAAAAGTATTTCTGAGAAAAACTAGCAAAGTATTCGCTCTAGCGAAACATGTTTGTCTACGTCTATGTAAGAACCCTGCAAGCCGCCTTTCGGCGTGTGGAAGGGGGTGCAGGCACCTTGACTCTATTTTCCCAAACGGTTGCTTTCGCGTATACTTCGCGGAAAAAATGAATTTTTGATACGATTCGTTCCAGCATCTTTTTCCCTAATCTATCTCGTAGTATCAGATCATGTAACAGGGGGATCGCGTTATATCTATTAAGAACGTAATTTCTCTGAACTTATTTAATAAATTTATCCTTTGAATTTGTCTTCTATTATGATTCCCTGTATCATCTGAGTAACACACTCTGTTTTATCGCAGCAATTCTCTGCCTTTCGTTGTACTTTTTCTAAATCCGAATACGACATTATACTCAAAAGGTGAGGCCTAACTAACGCTAATTAACATCGCGAACTTTATCTCCTATTCTCTTAACGGAGTTTCTCAAGTGCTCTTCCACATATATTATTTCGGATGTGGGCAATCCATTTTAGATTATTTGTTTAGAGTTACTCTAAAATACCGATTATACTGTCATTAGATTTAGGTATATACCCCGCGAGCCGCCAGAGGCGTATGGCAGGGGGTGTAATACACCACCATTATTCATTCCTACTTATTAGCATCTCTAATAGCTTGGGGAAAAAACGACCAAAAGTAATTATCCGTCATTGCGATTACTTCCCTATAACGCTTCGTCGATGCCTCTCGGAGATCGCGTTCGCTCCTTACTGGCACTAACATTTCACTTATTTCGTCTATAAATTCTGAACGAATGAACTTTTCGAAAAGTTTCCGACGATATTCAGATCTTCTCATCTGTAGTGAATTCCAACTGAGGGACCCTATCATTGCCGTAACGCTGCTATCAAACCTGAAATCCCCACAAACGAATCGGGCTGCTCTACGCTGGACCATCTCTAAATCTGAGACTAAACCTACTTCGTGTGGGTCCCAAACCGCACAGCAGTATTCAGGACTCGGACGAATAAGAGAAAAGTAAGCTAATTCTTTGACTCTCGATGAGCATCCTCTCAACGTTCTACCAGTTAATCTTTGCATTCTATTCGCTTTTCCTATCGCATCTCGAATATGTTCTTTAAAAGATAAGTTACTGCTAAACGTGACTCCTAGTTATTTGTTGTCTTGCACTAACTCTAATGGATGACCTGAGATTTGGTACTGCGTGGGAATTATGTTTGTGGAGCGCGTAAAACTCATGGCAACGCATTTATTTATATTTAAATCCAGCTGCCAATCTTTACACCATCCTGATATTACGTCCAGGTCGTTTTGAAGCACATTGCAATCGTTTTCTGTCAAAATCTCTCTGTATATCAGGGTATCATCGGCAAATAATCTAACCTTACTCTTTACGTTATCTACGAGGTCGTTAATGTGAATTAGAAATAAGATTGGACCAAGAACACTTCCCTGTGGAACTCCTGATGAGATACTTATTTCTTCGGATAAAACTCCATCTAACGCAACTCGCTGAGATGTGTTTTCTAGAAAAGATTTGGTCCATATGATAATTTTTTCGTCGATCGCGTAGGCACTCAGCTTTTGGATAAGCTTTTCGTGAGAAACTGTGTCGAAAGCTTTCCTGAAATCTAGGAAAACTGCGTCTGATCTAACACCGCCGTCTGCTGCTTTAGATACGTCATTCATAAAAAGCGCTAACTGGGTCTCACAAGACCTACCTTTACGGAATCCGTGCTGGCTCTGACTGATTGCTCCCTTTTCAGAAAGAAGGCGCATGATAGAGCTCGCTATAATATGCTCCATTATTTTGCAAAAAATTGAAGTTAATGAAATAGGCCTATAATCATCTGGTTTTGACGCGCGCCCTTTCTTAGGCACCGGAGTGACATTAGCTTTTTTCCACGACATTGGGACGGTTCCCTCATCCAATGATTTCTGATAGAAAATCTGTAGAAGCGGAGCAATTTCATCGGCTAAAGTTTTTATTACAACAGCGGGAATACCTTCGGGTCCTGGCGCCTTTTTCCTATCAATATCTCGCAATAATTTTCCAATTCCATCAACCGATATCTCGATGGGACACATCTCTGAATCAATGCGCGAGGTAAAATCCTTAACTTGACCATTGTCTACAGTGAAGCATTTCTGGTATAGTCGGTTCACCATCATGAAGGCAAAAATTCTTCCCATTTAAAATGCATAGGCCCATATATTTCAAACGGGAGAAATTTGTGCGACGTTGCTAAATTTGCGTAAAATGATGGAGTTGGTCGAAATTGTTTCAATTTTTTTCAGTGTTTAATATCAATGATACCACACATAACACCGTGATTATTTTTTGTTTATTTGCAACATAATTGCAAAAAACAACAAAAATGTTACATCTCAAAGAAATACGGCGTTTTGTTCCGTTTCTTTTGGAACGGGGGCCATTGATTCTCTAATTCGAGAAACATGGGATTTTTTTACATCAACATCAGCTTCAAACCTTTCTCTTTCCTATAGTGTTAATACTTAGGCAGGTGAATAAATTTTAGGGAAATTTTTAACAGAAATTAATAAAAAAGTCGAGAATTTCTCGCAAAATGCATTGAAAAAAGTAGTCGCCTGCCAATTTTCGTCCAATTCGCCCACGGAAAAACATCCAGCGAGAAAGTTTCTTAGAAAATAGTGAATTTATTTTCTGTGCAAGTCCGAACCCTTTAAGTTCATAAACAACTTAAGAAATGCAAATTTTCTTACGGCGTACCGCATTACGCGATGCCGGCCGCGATCGTTCGTGCGTCTATTCCGGTGTATTCAGTGTTTCCCCTGTTTCGATCACTTTTTAAGATACCTAACAGTTAGTAGTCAGTAATATATATTATTATTTTATTAATTTTTTACTTAATAGAATCCTATCGAAGTTATTCTTGATGTTTTTTCGCCATGCTTTCTGTGTCAGACCCTTTGTCTTTAAAAACTAACCCACACATGGGCGTTTGCGGTGTAGTCCCCGTTTTTAAAGGAATTACTTTACGATGCGCTGCTTCCTTCTTAGGGATTATCGGTTACCGTTAGAATTAGATTAGAATTAGATTAGAATTAGATTAGATACCGTTGTATTTTCGTGTTATCTAGTGATTTCAAATTTTCGCTAACTACGAGAGTTTCAGTTTTACCTTGCCTGTGGAGAAGGAAACTTGTGATCTTGTGCTCTTTCTGCAGCTCTTTACCTTCCTTTAATAGAATATTTAAGGAGTTTCCTGCCGTATTACCTGTTTGAGTTGAGGAAATATTACTGGTTAGTTGTTTTATTACTTCATTGCCCCTTTTTCATTTGAAATTTATAGTATATTGATGAAATATAAAATATTTCCTCTATACATGTTGTTAAATGTACTCAGCGTTGTTTGACACAGTCTACGGTATTTGTTTCTAAATGTAACATTGTTGGATGGATATCGTTATGGAATCTCTACCGCATTTTCAGAGATGGAGAGCAGAAAAAAAGGGAAAATCCTTAAAAGTGGTGAGAGACAAACCGTTTTAACGGTGTACAAATACTTCAAGAAATATTTCCCTGAAGAAAGAGAAATGAATGTTATAGAGAAAATTTGTGAGGCTACTGGTGTTAGCAAAAGGACCTTCTATCGAATTAAGAAAGAAAGTGCTGGAGGACAACTGGTGACTCCACGAAAAGTACGTGAAACTGGCCTTACATACACTAATAGTCGAGAAATTAAGTACGATGAACCAGTAAGAAGTGCAATTCGCCGGCATGTTCATTCATTCTTTTTTAAAAACATTCCTCCGACAGTCAAATCAGTGTTACGAGTCGTAAATGATGACGTAACACTTCCAAATTTTAAAAGAGTAACATTTTGGAAGTTGCTGAAGGAAATTGGCTTTCAATTCGAGAAAAGGAGCAGCAAAGCCTTACTCATCGAAAATAATGAGATTATTGCCATGCGACATGCATATTTGAGAAAAATAAGAAAGTTTCGCGAAGAAGGCCGAGAAATAGTTTACCTTGACGAAACATGGGTAAATGCAGGACACACAGTATCAAGAGAGTGGAAAGACACTAATATTAAAACGAAAAAACATGCGCAATTAGCAGGGCTTTCTACTGGATTAAAGCCACCAAGAGGAAGAGAACCTCGGTACGTGATTTTACATGCAGGAAGTGCTCGTGGATTTATTGCAAATGCCAAACTGGTCTTCTTAGCAAAGAAAAGTTCGGGGGATTACCATGAGGAAATGGACAGTAGAAGATTCGAAGAATGGCTCAAAAACCAGTTGCTACCAAATCTGAGGGATGGTTCGGTAATAGTTATGGACAATGCTTCGTACCATAGTCGGAGACGAGAAAAGATCCCAACTTCTTCCAGTAATAAATTGGAAATGCAACAGTGGCTTGAATCGAAAGAAATTCCCTATCATGAGAAGAGTCTGAAGGTCGAACTTCTACAAATTATAAACTCTGTCCGAAGCAAATATACTTCCTACGAGGTAGACGAGGTTGCTAAGGAAAAGAATATAATTGTGTGCAGATGTCCACCATATCATTGTGAACTCAATGCCATTGAGTTAGTGTGGAGCCAGTTGAAGAGACATATAGCCTCTCATAATGTATCGTTTGCGGCCAAAGAGATGTCATCTCTTATCGACAACGCATTTGAGGAAATCACAGTGGCGAACTGGGCAAGCTATGATAGCCACACTCAAAAGGTTGAGGAAGAGATGTGGAAAGCCGACGAGCTTCAAGATAATGTGGAGCCATTCACCATAAGGCTGACGAGTAACAGCAGCCCATCGGGCAGCCAGAGTGGCCAGTCTGGCAGCGACGAAGAATCTTTACAGCCAGGTCCATCGAGAGCAAGTCAACATTTTCTTGAAGGAATACAGGAGCTTCCAGATTCTGATGATAGCTAGGTTTTACTGCATCAAGGTATTTGGAAATATAATTTGCTTTTAAATACGTATTTTATATAGCTGATATTATTTTTGGCTTATAGTACACTTAAGCTTATATTGAAATTGTAAAATGACGCTCATGATGTAGTTGACCTTTACATCTAGTTTCTATCAATAATGTTCAGCTGTTTGTGTGTTTATTGATTACTAACTGTTAGGTATCTTAAAAAGTGATCGAAACAGGGGAAACACTGAATACACCGGAATAGACGCACGAACGATCGCGGCCGGCATCGCGTAATGCGGTACGCCGTAAGAAAATTTGCATTTCTTAAGTTGTTTATGAACTTAAAGGGTTCGGACTTGCACAGAAAATAAATTCACTATTTTCTAAGAAACTTTCTCGCTGGATGTTTTTCCGTGGGCGAATTGGACGAAAATTGGCAGGCGACTACTTTTTTCAATGCATTTTGCGAGAAATTCTCGACTTTTTTATTAATTTCTGTTAAAAATTTCCCTAAAATTTATTCACCTGCCTAAGTATTAACACTAAAGAAAAGAGAAAGGTTTGAAGCTGATGTTGATGTAAAAAAATCCCATGATTTTAGAATTAGAGAATCAATGGCACCCGTTCCAAAAGAAACGGAACAATACGCCGTATTTCTTTGAGATGTAACATTTTTGCTGTTTTTTGCGATTATGTTACAAATAAACAAAATATAATCACGGTGTTATGTGTGGTATCATTGATACTAAACACTGAAAAAAATTGAAACAATTTCGACCAACTCCATCATTTTACGCAAATTTAGCAACGTCGCACAAATTTCTCCCGTTTGAAATATATGGGCCTATGCATTTTAAATGGGAAGAATTTTTGCCTTCATGATGGTGAACCGACTATAGTGCCTGTTAAGTAAGTTAGCTTTACCTTGTGATTTATTTACGGTAGTTCCCTCTGCGCTTTTGAGGCTAGGCACAGAATACTGACCTCCACGGGTCTCACGCACGTATGACCAAAATTCTTTCTGATCGCCACCTAATGATTCTAATAGGGTTCGAGATCTAAATTCCTGGTATTCTTTTCGCGCCTCTTCCTTAACTAACTTTCGCACTTCTCTATAGTTTTGTTCTTCGAGCTCATGGTTCGTTCCGCATGCTTTGAGTTTTCTCCATCGCGAGTGAATGACTCTTTGCTTCCTATGTAATGCTCGTAATTTAGGTTTCGTCCACCGTGGCTCTTTACGCTCACGCACGCTCTTAGTAGGAACAAATTTAATTAAACCTTCTTTGATTATCCGGAGAAACTCTATCCAACTATCATTTACTGTATTTGCACCCAAGAAGCGGAAAAAATCATCCTTGTACTCGTTAATATAAACCTTAAACTCCGGAAAATTAGCTTTGCGAATTACATATACTTGCCTCGGTGGCTTAAGAGATTTAACCGCTACTGCTTTCATCTCCGCCACTATGACATCATGGTCTGAAATACCGTCAACTATATCGAGATTAGCTATCAATTGTGGGTGGGTGGTGGCTAGTAAATCTAGGATGTTACCTTCACCCGCACGAGTCGTTCGAGTCTTCGTCATGTTTACCTGTTCTATCGCATGCAACGAGAAAGTATCGATTAATTTTTGAGAAACTTTTCTCTCTCTACTAGAGTTGGAGCATGTTAAATTCCGCCAATTAATATGTGGTAGGTTAAAATCTCCTCCTACAACTATGATGGGATCTTTTACTTTTTCACCGATTATCTGTAACGTCCCGGATAAATCGTCAATACAATCAATTTCGCCATCTGGAGGACGATACAATGAACAAACATAAATCTTACTACCGTTAGGTCTTAAAATCGAGCACCAAATCATTTCGCTCCTGCTATTTTCTACAAACTCATCTCGCTGACTAATCAAATGGTTCTTTACTGCAATAAAAACTCCACCGCCTACTCTACCCTGTCTGTCTTTGCGATATATCACATAATCTGGAGGAAATATCTCGCTTGAATTAATGTCTTCGCTTAACCAACTCTCAGATCCTAGTATAATATCCGCGCAAGTGCTCCTTGTAAGGTTAAGAAATTCCACCTGCTTATTACGTATGCTTCTGCAATTCACGACTATCATTTTTAGATCTCTGAGTTCGCGCTTTAAAGTTGGATTTCTGTTTGGAATAACCGTAACGATTTTTGAATTGAATTTCTCTTTATTGTCAATGCTACTGTTTCTATTTCGGGGACTAAGATCATGCGTTTCTACTTGCCTATTTACGTGGGTGTTATCTATAATTCCTACCGCTGAATGTACTTTCTGAATATTTTTATTTCCCTTTAGATTTAAATTTTTCCCTCGCAACTCTATCTGCGTTATATCGCTCTCATTTAAACCGGAAGAATTGGACTCTAAAACTACCTGAGGTGGCGTACTCTGATAATCGTCTAACCTAAAAAAACCCTATTTACCTCGTAAATCCTACGTGCCACCAGCTCCGCAGCCCGGGCAGTATAATGAACGCCAGAACGATTAAGAGGTAGCCGACATGAATCAAGAACCGGCCTCAAATCGACGAACCCGACCCCGTTGCTCCTACAGAAGTCCCGCAGTCTTTGGTTCAGGCCGACAACGCGACTCCAAACCTCAGAACCACGGTCCGACCGCGGAACTATGCTGCAAAATGACAGCGACACACGGACACCCGACTCACTCTCGACTCGGGAAGCCTAAACCGATTAGGTTTACCCCACGGAGGCTGTAATCATTCATTATGTATTTTCTTTCGAAGAAGTTAACTACCGAACACTTTTCTGCATTAAGCTCTAATTGCCAATCATAATTTCATAATTCTAAGTCGTTCGAAAGGGTTAATCTATCCTCTGAACTAACTATTTCCCTGTAAACGACTGTGTCGTCTGCGAATATCCTAACATTGCTTTCAATGTGGTTGCTGAGGTCGTTGATGTATACCAAAAATAACAACGGTCCAATTACACTGCCATTCGTATGAAAGTTGTTGGTAATTAGACATGAGGAAAAGAGCAGCATCGATAATATCATAAACATTCACCAAATTCTATCCTCGAGAACATTGCGACAGCAAGAAATCCAAATAAAGTTGAGTATATTTTGCAGACAAAACCCTTTGGCAGGTCATCTTTTGTGAATTGGTTTGCGATGATGATTTAATTAGATATTAGAATAGTATTAGATTAGAATGGTCGCTTGAAGAGGAGTCAAGCACCTGAAGAAATCGTTCAATTGATTGATTCTAATGTTGGTCATGGAATAATAATTGAAATGGTAACGATGTTGATCAAACCACGAAGATTTTGTTAAAATTTCCAGATAGTGAACAACCCATTGACAATCTAAGGACTTTTTGAGCTCCTGAGTTTATCTATAAGAATAAATCTAGAATGTATGCTCACTTAAAATAAATATTGAAAAAATGATAATGGAAATTTCAATGCAGTTATGAACAAATATATGCTGTGAAGAATCACGCAGACGAACATACGAACATTTGAAAAAGGTTTTCTGAACTTTAAGTTTAAGAGCGACCACCTTTTATTAAACTTCTGTAAACATTTCTGTGTATCTTAGTCACGTTTTAAGTAAGATATTCACGAAAAACTACCGAAGACATCGCATGCTGCGTGCATGAAATCTTTCTCATAAATATTGGCCATAGGGAAAAATCTTTCGGGCATTACTTGTGGATAATTGACTTGTCTGAAACTTTTTTTGGCATTTGTATATACGTAAGTTACCTTTTTAGGTAGTTATTTCGGGAAACCCATCGGAGACGGCGGCAATGCAGATGCCTCTTTGCGTATAACTCGCGAAGTATTGGTCGCAGAGGGAAATGGTTTAGGATAGTTGAATAATCCACCAATTTCCATGTTTATGGAAAGCATTGATAATTAGCAATTGAATTCATAAAGTCAAATTTTAAACCTACATTATTCGTCAAAATAAATACCTTAATTTCAATTTCCCATGTTTACTCATGGTTTTATTGCCATAAAAATGTCGTCTCTTCTTCCAAATACATTTCATATTATCTTTCCCATTTATATTCGTACGAGAGTTCAACAATCACCTTCGTCGTTAGGGAGTTGTTTACGCCCACGAAGTCACACGAATATTTCGTTATTTTTGTCCAAATTCTCTTAATTTCGACACTAATACGATATTCCACGACCGAAATAAGAATCTTAGTTCAATTTCCTTCCTTTTGGTGCTAATTTCGATTTCGTACGACCATTATTTCTGATTTAATTTCGCGAAAGAAAAAACGTCTGCAATCGATCAAAATGAGATATACGCGCAAACGTGTTATATAAGATTCTATTTACTTCTATCCTAAATGACACGGGTTCGATTCCAGCTGACTCCTAATCTCCCCATAAGAGTTTCGCCACGCATAAGCTGTGTCATTCCCCCATTGAGAGAGACGTGGGTGACAGCTTCCCTAAGGACCACTTATCTCCTCAGAATCCGACCCCAAGGACCTCGTGGGGTCCCCCGTCACCCCCAAACCCTCGGCGGCATTAAAGGATCGATATCCGGCCTAGGTTTCGTATATACACAAAGGGCCTAAATGGGGCTTTTAAGAACTGTGGTTTACGGGCCTTAATGACATCATCGGCCCGGGGCAAGGGGGGGCGGAACCTGCCCGGGGCGGACTGGATATAAGTTCCGAAGTGTATGATCTGCGAAAGGGGAGTGCGCTAATCTGCTACTCGTGTCTGTGTTTATAATTCTGGAAGCTAAATGAAGTAGTATTTCGGGATAAACGAATTCCGGAGTTGGATAAACCGGCATCCATAAAAGTCGATAATTACGAACCGTAACCTGCAATTGAAATGTATAAACTATGCGTTGAAAGTTTTGTTAATTATTCGAAATTTAATAATGACTTAATAAAGAACTTGTATAAGATTATTTTTGCTTTATCCATATATTTAGTATAGAGAAAGTATTGTTTTCATGAAAAGAATCGAGTTCGAGATTTCAACGGAAATACATGATTTAGGGTCCATATAACACGTTTTGACCATTTTCGGAATGATGTCTGTGTGTGTGTGTGTTTGTGGGCGCTCTAACGTGAAAACTATTAGTCGTATCAATACCAAACTTCATATATATCACTGTGGTGTGTGCTGTCAGAGTTGATTAGTTTTTGGAGTAAATCGGTTGACCGGAAGTTGAGCTTTATTCTTCGAAGCCAATTTCCGTTTTTGTAAAATATCTCCATTAATATGATATTTAGGTATATACTTTTATTTATAAAATTTTTAGAAAATGTACTTTAATATAATATTTGTATTTAACATATTTTTGTATCGCTGATTGTTTAGGAGGTATTCTTGAAATACTGATAAACCGGAAGTTGCTGTACTTTGTGGGCGCTGTGGACGAAAGGCCAATTTCATTGTTTTTCATCGAACATGTCCCGAAAAACACTATTTATAATTTTTGTGACGTAAAAGATAATAATATACAAATTAATCACTCATCTTCCAAGTTTAGATTGAATATAGAGTTCGAAATTACTGTCGTAGATAAATATTTACATCTTATAAAAGGAGAAAGTCATGTGCTGGCCAAGTCAGATTTTTTGCTATTATTAAGCCATCCAATTTGTGCACCAACCTAACACTCGTGGTGCTCAGTGAATATTCTTGTGGAATTTTGGCGATAAACTCGGAGAGGGAATTCAAATCTATGGGCACATCTAAGATAATATTCACCATCATCTTGTATCCTGCCTGTTTGTCCATACACCACAGCTGTTTCCACTTTATCCCTTCTTCTTTGGTCTCCTCTCCTCATCTTTTATACCTTTTAATCTGCTATATTCTCCTTCCCTCATTCGTCACAACAACTTCATCATTCACATCATAGCTTTTGTTATTCTAAGGTGTTTATCCTCATCCCATAGGTACTGTTACCATGGAATATTTCTTATCCATTTAATTACTAAAGCCATTTCAGCAGGGCTGACCAAGTTTACGAATTTCTGACGGTAAGCTAAAGATCGGCAGATGTTGGGATTCCGGTGGGGGGACCCCAGATTGAATCCATGGTATCTGGAAGCGAAATGCACCAGACTCTCGCTAATCCGACTATAGCCTTCCTCAGAGGGGTGTCGGATTACTGATTGGGCGTAAAATACCGCATAAAGAGTACAGAAACACATACTTTTAATACATTACGTATGATTTATAACTTAATACAGGAAGTCCTATTTAAACGTATAAAAATACAAATTGTAATAACTTGAGAAGTGATGGAGATATTAATTAGCGATTTGCTTCTCCAAGTAACTCGAAATGTTTTCTATATTTGCTATATAAAAGGAAACAACAATGGCACAATAACGAAACAACAATACTATGGGTTACTATGGAAACAGAACTTCCAACAATCGAAGAACGTGATACTAAAATAATTCCAAGCGAATATCTAATCAGCGAACCAATCACAAAGCAAGCGGCGTAGGGGAGACTGGGTACGGTTGAAACATTTTAGCGTTTATCGTCCATTGCATTGGGATTAGTCAAGCGAGCGATGAAGGAAATATATTAAATTAAAGATCATATATCTGTTTACTAACGGCCAATGTTATTTGAGATCACTGTATTTTATTTTATGTGTAAAATCAAATTTAAAAAAAAGTGTAATTTGTTTCAACCGTCCCCATGCCAGGGTCGGTTGAAACAGTGCCTGGGGTCAATTGAAACACACGCAAATAATACAAAATATAATAGATGAACACGTTTTATTCATCGCCTTATAACATTTGGCGACTCGTAATGGCACATTTGAACATCAAAAATATTTTTTTATTAATATTCATGTCTTTCACGATACTTATAATCCAACATTATTTTTAATCAGCCTTCAATGATTTATATTAAATACAACTTAAAATAATTAATCAGATGTTGGTGACGATTTGTGGTGCTTGCACCCCCTTGAAAAAATGAATTTTTGAAACGATTCGTTTTAGCATCTATTTCCCTAATCTTTCGGGCAGTATCAGCACGGCCCTTATAACATGGGGGTTGCATTATATCGGTTACATCATCTGAAAACGTAATTTCTCTGAACTTATTTAATAAATTTATCCTTTGAATTTTTCTTCTATCTTCTAATGATTCCCATCCCGCGTCCTGTAACATCTGAGTGACACTCGCTGTTTTATCGTAGCAATTCTTTACAAATCGTATCGCCTTTCGTTGTACTTTTTCTAAATCCCGAATATGACATTTCTCGGCGGGGTCCCATAAACTACATGCATACTCAAGGTGAGGCCTAACTAACGCTAAGTAACATCGCTCGCGAACCTTTTCTTCGCTTCTACCGACTATTCTTTTAACGAAGCCGAGTTTCTTAAGTGCTTTTCCACATATATTTCGGATGTGGGCACTCCATGATAGATTACTCGTGAGAGTTACTCCAAGATACTTTACCGATTCTATTGTCATTAGGTTTACCCCTCGGAGGCTATAAGAATAATCAATTATTATTGATTTTCTTTCGAAGAAGTTAACTACCGAACCCTTTTCTACATTAAGCTCTAGTTGCCAATCATCGCACCAGTTCATAATTCTATCTAAGTCGTTCGAAAGGGTTAATCTATCCTCTGAACTAACTATTTCCCCAAAATCTGGTTATGTTCCACCAAACACATCAAAGGTACCACACCAAGATCAAAAACCAGACACCAAATCCACAATTGCATGCGTCATGAGACAAGCCAACCACCGTTAGCACGCAGACATTTAGGAGAGAGATAAGGGAAATTTGCATTCTTTTGATAGGGGGGAATTTTATATCTTCATATACTTGTTTATACTTTGATAAGTCGGCCTGACCTCGTAGTCTTCCTTTGGCGTACCCTTGGCATCTAAGAAACAAGAAAATTAAATAAATAAACTGTTTCAAGTTCAAGTAATTGTGAGGGATTTGTATGAGTTCTTAGATCGCTTGATTGGTCCATCGATTAGAAACCCAGACATGACTTTTCCGTGGGTGTTTATCGAGAACCAAGTGCACCAGACACCAGTTGGTGATCTACCGGAACTGCACCATCGAATTCCTTTTTAGTTATTGCAAATGTCACTCCTGCGAAGCACTCGGAGAGAAGTTGAATACAGATTTAAGACGTCTTTGTAATGAAATCATTGTTCATTAAGAATTCGCGGAAGTTTCATGTAAAATATTCTCCGCTCCGGAACGTTTGAATATAGAAAAATCGAGGGCAAAGAGATGCATTGTCTCCCGGCGATTGTGGCACCATCTGCCGGCTGAATAACGCGTCCGATCACCGAGAAATCACGGATGTGGTCAAGCTCAGTGACTCTTCACGGTTGTTCCATTCGTGACTTATATAACCTGAAATCCGTGTTGACAAATAGCTCGGAGCGAATGTAAGGAAGATGATGAAAGATTCATACCAACAGAAATCGGTGTATATATATGATAAATATTTAATGTAATTATATGAATTAAACCATACAGATTTTAATCCAGGTAATGCCTTCTTATCTACATTAATATCATGATCTTCCCGGCGTAGGATGGGATTATAAATTATTGGGAGTCATTAAAGGCATAATGGGAGCATTATATATTGATATTCGTTCGTCCAGAGTATCCTTGGTTCGACTCTGGACGACTCGAATCGTCTATCGCACAAGAAATGCACGTAAAGTTCGTTTTGATCGCGGAATTAAATCAGAAATAATTGTCTTAGGAAATCGAGATTAGCACCAAAAGAAAGGAAATTGAACAAAGATTCTTATTTCGGTCGTGGAATATCGTATTCGAGTCGAAATTGAGAGAAAAAAGCAAAAATTGCGAAATTTCTGTAGAACTACTTCTTGGTACACAAACTGTCCCCATAGCAACCAAGGTGAATGCTGAATTGTTGTTTTTTAATGTATCATATAATTTAGGAAGAAATCTAAGTTAAGAAAGAATGGAATAATACTTTACTGGAAGTAAGTGTGATAGGTTTATATTTTAATAGTAATTAAGAATAGTAATATTACGTTGCTGGTTATTTAGAGCGACGAAATTTCACATAATTTTCTTTTATTCGGCCATTTTTTCTCTTTATATAAAATCCTGAAAAATATCGCTGTCCGAAATGAGAATTCACATTCAATTTCCTCTTATTTGGTAATTGTTTCGACTTCCTGTGACCAATATTTCCAATTAAATTCTATAAAAGTAACAAAGAACGCAACCAAATTTCACAACAATCTCATATATTCCTAACAAAATTATTATTAATAAACAATTATAAATAAATATATATTCCTGTTATTATAAATTATAAATTCCTGTTATAATTTATAATTACAAGAATTATATATTCCGTGCGTAAATTATATATTCCTGTTATTTCCTTTCTCATTTCCGTAGCAACATCCCGCGTTTTCATAACAAAATGTTTACATCTCGTTAAATTGCAACCTTTTCATTAATCCTTGCATTATTTCCTACCGTTAATTCGGTATGTACTTAAAATCCCCGTGTATTGTTGTGGGAAATTGAATGTATCGGATTCAACAATCGCCTTGGTCGTCAGGGGAATAAAGTTATTAACCACGACCAACTTTTACGTAAATTTTGTTTATTTTGCCCTATATCTCGTAGTTTATATTGGAAATCAATATTCCCCGACCAAAATAAGAATTTTTATTTAATTTCCTTTCTTTCGGTACTAATCTCGATTTCGTACGACTATTATTTATAATTTAAATTTGCAAAAGAAACATTGTCTGCAAGACATGACAACGAAATTTACGTGTATTTCTTATGGAAGCTTTTCCGAGAGACCTGGAGTCAAACCCGGGACAATCACTGTATCAAAACCTAATTAATTAATAAACAGCATTATTCTTTTTAATATAAGGATTATTTGGGCTAAGTTTGGTTAACATCGGTGGAATGGTTTAAACAGGAAACATGGATTAGCGTAGATTTGCGGACAGCCAACTATCAACGCAGTTTAGTACGAAGGAAAAGCTATATAATTGCTTCTCCGGATTCATTCATATATATAGATAGATAGGATACTTATTCACAGGCTAAACCACAAGCGTCATTGACTTGAATTTTTTAGAGAGTATTGGCACAACGTGCAACCACCAGAAACATTGCGATTTTGAACTTCAATGTCATGGGTTCGATTCCAGAGGGCCCCAGAATCCCGATTTTACCCATTTAAAAGCATTGCTTTGATTTTCGGGAATTTCTAAAAAACACTTCCAAGATAGGTAGAGGATCAAAACTTAAGGAGCCTACAGATATGGTAATAATCTATAAAAAACATTAATGACTTTAATAGAAAACATCCTGGGTTCGATGCTAGGACGATGCAAAAATCGGCCGCTTAAAATACATGGAGGTAGTTTTTCATTATTTTTTGATGCACTTATCGAAATGATAGGAAGTTTTTGCTTAGCTAGTAGATATATATCAAGACTCGGCTTAGGAAAAAAAATAGATTATACAATACTGTTACTGGGTTCGATGCCACATTACATTACAATTTCTTACATAAGGAATATGTATTAGTAATAATTTTGCATTATTGAAGTCTCTTTATGAGATAAAATTGATATGCTGAAGCATGACTTCGTGGAATGGAATAGACAATTCAAAAAATGTCTCTTTATGAGGTTTGTTAATGTATTGTCAGAAATAGAAAAGTGTCAATTTACAATTTTAATGAGTAACAAAAATGTTGAATAACAATTATAAAAATCCTTAGACGGACATTAACAGAAAATCTTCTGTATGTCCAAGCTTAATGCATCTCAACTGAAGGTAGGAATCGACTTACTGAATCCTGTCAGTTCTAACTCCATTTCTATTTCTGTTTTCGCAAAAGCATTCTCAATGACGCAAACATAAACTCCTTCATCCGCTACATCAGCATCTATAAATTAAATTTAGAAAAAATCATGACAAATAAACAATATTATGTAAGTATAAAGAAATATTGTATATTGGAAAAGTAGGACGTCGTTTGAGGCAGTTGTAGCCAATATTTCTGCTTGAGTTTTCACACATGGTTAGAGATGGTGATCTTCTATGGTTCTGCATAGTAGGTATCACCATGAAGTCCCGGGTTCGATGCCGGACAGTAAACATATCTCACATTTAAAACATATTGGTTGAATTTTCATAATTCTTTCTTACCGTGAAGACAGACAGTTGACAATTTGCATACATATATCTATATGTATTATATATTAAACCATCTGCTTGCAGTATGCAAGCGCATTTTACTCGTATATCTATCTATTATATATAGATGCTTCTCCGGATTCATTCATATATCTATTATATATAGACGCTTCTCCGGATATACCTATATATATCTATTATATATAGACGTTTCTCCGGATATACCTATATATATATATATATACCTATATATATATATATATATATATATATATATATATATATATATATATATCTATTATATATAGACGCTTCTCCGGATATACTTATATATATATACACTGGGGATCAAAAGTCTAAGCATGTTCCACAAGTACCACCGACTTGAAATTTTTACGACATATTGGCCATAACGTGTAACCTCCAGGAAAAAGCCGACATTGAACCTCGGTGCCATGGGTTCGATTCCAGAAGGCCCCAAAGTCGCGATTTTCCCCATAAGATTACATGGCGGGGATTTTCAAAAATTTTTTTGAGGCACTTTCCGGAAAAGCAGAGAGTTGAAACTCGAGGGACCGCTAAATGCCGTGCATAGCCAACGAAAATCGGAAAGACATCTTCGAATATTGTCCTTGGTTCGATGCTAAGCCGGGGCAAAAATCGGCCGTTTAAAATGCATTGCGGCGATTTTTAAGAATTTTTTTGGATCCTTTCCCGATAACATGGATACTTGAAACTCGGCAAGTCGATAGATATCATGAATTTATTTTATAATCGAATTTTACATATTAGCTTATGGTCCTTGGTTCGATCCCAGAGGACCATTTGCACTTCTCAATGCTTTTCTTAAGGAGATAACGGAAACAAATTTTAGGTACTTCCCGGTACGATATCGACTTCAAACTTTGCAAGTAGAAAGATCAAGTCCATACAAATCAAACAGTGCATTCACAGCTATCAAAGTGTCCTGGGTTCGACACCAGGTGTCTCTGCAATCAGAAGTTGATCCGATTTTTAGGAATTATTTTGAAACCTTTGCCAATAATATAGAAACTTCAAATTCGGCATATAGATAGTGATCATAAATAACTTTCAGAAACATTTTTTAGATTTCCAAAATCGTCCTTGGTTCGAATCCAGAAAGCCATTTAATTTCGTGAAAATTAGAACGTCTTTTGAGGCAGTTGTAGCCCATATTTCTGCTTGAATTTTCACACATAGTTAGAGATGGTGTTGTTCTATTGTGCTGCACGGTAAGTTCTCAGTAAAGACCCGGGTTCGAGGCCAGACGATGGAATTTACGCAAATTTTAAGAAAAATTTCAATCCATTTTTTTCTTCTGATGGCCGTCCGGATATGATGCCGACATGAAAATAGTGTTGTCGATTTGCTTGCAGTATGCAAGCAACATTTTACTCGTATATAAGTATATCCGGAGAAGTGTCAATATCTATTATATATAGACGTTTCTCCGGATATACCTATATATATATAAGTTATATATAGGGGATCAAAATTCTAACCATGTTCCACAAGTGCCCCGGACTTGAAATTTTTACGACGTATTGGCCATAACGTGTAACCTCCAGGAAAAAGCCGACTTTGAACCTCGGTGTCATGGGTTCGATTCCAGAAGGCCCCAAAGTCGCGATTTTCCCCATAAGATTACATGGCGGGGATTTTCGAAATTTTTTTTGAGGCACTTCCCGGAAAAGGAGAGATTTGAAATTCAAGGGACCGCTAGATGCCGTGCATATCTAAAGGAAACCATAAAGACATCTACGAATATTATCCTTGGTTCGATGCTAGGTCGGGGCAAAAATCGGCCGTTTAAAATGCATTGCGGCGATTTTTAAGATTTTTTTTGAACCCTTTTCCGATGGCATAGAAACTTGAAACTCGGTATGAGGTTCGAAACCATAAAAATATATCATAATCGAATTTTACATATTCGCTGATGGTCCTTGGTTCGATCCCAGAGGGCCATTTTCATTCCTCAATGCATTTCTTATGGAGATTACGGAAACACATTTTAGGTGCTTCCCGATAATATATCTACTTGAAACTTTGCATAAGATAAGATCAAGTCATAACTAATCAAACTGTGAATTCACAGCTACCAATGTTTCCTGGTTTCCTGGTTTCGCCACCAGGCGTCTCTACAATCAGAAGTTGATCCGATTTTTAGGAATTATTTTAAAACCTTTCCCAATAACATAGAAACTTGAAATTCGGCATAGAGATAGAGATCATAAATAACTTTCAGAAACATGTTTTTGATTTCCACGATCGTCCTTGGTTCGAGTCCCGAGAGGCATTTACTTTCGTGAAAAGTAGAACGTCGTTTGAGGCAGTTTAAGCCAATATTTCTGCTTGAATTTTCACACATAGTTAGTGATGGTGATCTTCTGTTGTGCTGCTTAATAGGTTAGCCAGGAAGACCCGGGTTCGATGCCAGACGGATAAAATTGCAGCGAATTTTAAGATTATTTTCAATTTTTTTTTTCTTTTTAATACCGTCCCCAAAGGTTGCCGACATTAAATTGGTGTTGTCGATCTGCTTGCAGTATGCAAGCAACATTTTACTCGTATAATAGATATACACTGGGGATCAAAAGTATAAGCATGTTCCACAAGTGCCACCGACTTGAAATTTTTACGACATATTGGCCATAACGTGTAACCTCCAGGAAAAAGCCGACTTTGAACCTCAGTGTCATGGGTTCGATTCCAGAAGGCCCCAAATTCACGATTTTGTCCATAAGAATACATGGCGGGGATTTTCGAAAATTTTTTTGAGGCACTTCCCGGAAAAGGAGAGAGTTGAAATTCTAGAGATCGCTAGATGCCGTGTATATCTAAAGTAAACCACAAAGAAATCTACAAATATTATCCTTGGTTCGATGCTAGGCCAGGGCAAATATTCTCCCGTTTAATTTACATAGCGATTTTTAAGCTTTTTTTAAATTACTTACAGATGACTTGGAAACTTGAAACTCGGCACGTAGATATATATCATAAATATATTTCATAATAAAATTTTACAGCTCGCTGATGGTCCTTGGTTCGATCCCAGAGGGCAATTTACATCCTACAATGCATTTCTTATGGAGATTACGGAAGCAAATTTTAGGTACTTCCTGGCAAGTTGTTGACTTCAAACTTTGCATTTAATAAGATCAGGTCAAACCAAGTCATAATGTGTTTTCACAGCTGCCAGTAGGTCCTGGGTTCGACACCAGGCGTCTCTACAATCAGTAATTGATTCAATTTTTAGGAACTATTTTGAACCCCTTCCCAATAATATAGAAACTTGAAATTCGGCAAATAGATAGAAATCATAAATAACTATCAGAAACATGTTTTAGATTTCCAAGATCGTCCTTGGTTCGAATCCAGAGAGCCATTTAAATTCGTGAAAATAAGAACGTCTTTTGAGGCAGTTATAGCCCATATTTCTGCTTGAATTTTCACACATAGTTAGAGATAGTGATGTTCTATTGTGTTTCATAGTAGGTTCACCAGTAATACCCGGGTTTGATGCCAGACGATGGAATTTCAGCGAATTTTAAGAAAAATTTCAATCCACTTTTTTCTTTTGATGGCCGTCCCGATATGATGCCGACATGAAAATAGTGTTGTCGATCTGCTTGCAGTATGCAAGCTACATTTTACTCGTATATATATATATATACGAGTAAAATGTAGCTTGCATACTGCAAGCAGATCGGCAATACTAATTTCATATTGGCATCATATCGGGACGGTCCTCAAAAGAAAAAAAAAAGGATTGAAATTTTTCTTAAAATTCGCTGAAATTTCATCGTCTGGCATCGAACCCGGGCCTTACTGGTGAACTTACTATTCAGCACAATAGAAGATCACCATCTCTAGCCATGTGTGAAAATTCAAGCAGAAATATTGGCTCCAACTGCCTCAAAAGACGTTCTAATTTTCACGAATGTAAATGGCTCTCGGGATTCGAACCAAGGACGATCTTGGAAATCTAAAACATGATTTTCAAAGTTATCTATCATTTCTATCTACTTGCCGAATTTCAAGTTTCTATACTGTTGGGTAAGTGTTCAAAATAATTATTGAAAATCGGATCAGTTACTGATTGTAGAGACGCCTGGTGTCGAACCCAGGACACATTGACAGCTGGGAATACACATTTTGATTTGTAAAGACTTGTTCTTGTATCATGCTAAGTTTGATGTCGATAGCATGCCGGGAAGTACCTAAAAATGTTTTCCGTTATCTCCGTAAGAAATGCATTGAGGAATTTAAATGGACTTCTGGGATCGAACCAAGGACCGTCAGCGAATATGTAAAATTTGATCCTGAAATTTATTATTGATCTCCAACTCAATGCCGAATTACAAATTTCCATGCAATCGGGAAATGGTCCAAAAAAATCTTAAAAATCGCCACAATGCAATTTAAACGGCCGATTTTTGCCCCGACCTAGCATCGAACCCAGGATATTTTTCGTAAAACTCATTTATGTTTCGGATAGTCCAAGACCATAAGTATAGGCACCTTGAGTTTTATTCCTCTACCTATGCGGAAAGTATTTTTTTTTAATTCCCGAAAATCACGGCAATGCATTTAAACGGGAAAAATCGGGACTTTGGGGCCCTCTGGAATCGAACCTATGACACTGAGGATCAAAGTCGCTTTTTTCCTGGGGGTTTCACGTTATGGCCAATACGTCATAAAAATTTCAAGGCAATGACGCTTGTAGTTTAGCCTGTGAATTTGTATCCTATCTATATAGCTATATAGCTATATGGCTATATAGCTATATGGCTATATATATGAATGAATCCGGAGAAGCATCTATATATAATAGATATATATATATATATATACGAGTAAAATGTAGCTTGCATACTGCAAGCAGATCGGCAATACTAATTTTATATCGGCAACAATCGGGACGGTCATCAAATGAAAAAAAAAAAGGATAGAAAAAATTCTTATAATTCGCTGCAATTTCATCGTCTGGCATCGAACCGGGGTCATACTGGTGATTTTACTATGCAGCACTATAGAAGATCACCATCTCTGACTGTGTGTGAAAATTCAACCAAAAATATTGGTTACAACTGCCTCAAACTACGTTCTACTTCTCACGAATGTAAATGGCTCTCTGGATTCAAACCAAGGACTATCTAGGAAATCTAAAATATGTTCATGAAATGAATCTATGATCTCTATCTATATGCCGAATTTCAAGTTTATATATTATTGGGAAAGTTTTCAAAATAATTCCTAAAAATCGGATCAACTTCTGATTGCAGAGACACCTGGTGTCGAACCCAGGACACATTGATAGCTGTGAATGCACTGTTTGATTTGTATGGACTTGATCTTTCTAGATGCAAAGTTTGAAGTCGATAACATGCCGGGAAGTACCTAAATTTTGTTTCTGTTATCTCCGTAAGAAATGCATTGAGAAGTGCAAATGGCCCTCTGGGATCGAACCAAGGACCATCAGCGAACATGTAAAATTCAATTATGAAATATATTCAACATATATATCCACGTGCCGAGTTTCAAGTATCCATGTTATCGGGAAAGGATCCAAAAAAAATCTTCAAATTCGCCACAATGCATTTTAAACGGCCGATTTTTGCCCCAACCTAGCATCGAACCATGAACCATATTCGGCAATGTCTTTTTGATTTTTGTTGGATATGCACGGCTTCTAGCGATCCCTCGAATTTCAACTCTCTCCTTTTCCGGGAAGTGCCTCAAAAAAGTTTTCGAAAATCCCCGCCATGTATTCTTATGGGGAAAATCGCGACTTTGGGGCCTTCTGGAATCGAACCCATGACACTGAGGTTCAAAACCGCAATTTTTCTGGCGGTTATACGTTGTGGCCAATACGTCGTAAAAATTTCAAGTCGATGACGCTTATAGTTTAGGCTGTGAATTAGTATCCTATCTATCTATCTATCTATCTATATCCTTGAATGAATCCGGAGAAGCATCTATATTTAATAGATATAGAGAGGATACAAAGTCACAGGCCAAACCACTAGCGTCAATGGCTTGAAATTTTTACGACATATTGGCCATAACGTATAACCTCCAGAAAAATTGCGATTTTGAACCTCAGTGTCATGGGTTCGATTCCAGAGGGCCCCAAAGTCCCGATTTTTCCCGTTTAAATGCATTGCTTTGATTTTCGGGAATTAAAAAAAATAATTTCCGGGTAGGTAGGGAATCGAAACTCAAGGAGCCTATATATATGAACATGATCTATCAAAAACATAAATGAGTTTTACGGAAAATATCCTTGGTTCGATGCTAGGTCGGGGCAAAAATCGGCCGTTTAAAATGCATTGTGGCGATTTTAAAGATTTTTTGGACCTCTTTCCGAATGCATGGAAACTTGAAATTTGGCATGGGGTTAGAAATCATAAAAATATTTCATAATCAATTTTTTTGTATTCGCTTATGGTCCTTGGTTCGATCCCAGAGGGCCATTTGCACTCCACAATGCATTTCTTATGGGGATAACGGAAACACATTTTAGGTACTTCCCGGGATGATATCGACTTCAAACTTTGTATGAAATTAGATCAAGTCCTAGCAAGTCATTTTGTGCATTTAAAGCTTCCAATACGACCAGTTATGAAATTAGTGTTGTCGATCTGCTTGCAGTATGCAAGCTATATTTTACTCGTATATATATATACGAGTGAAATGTTGCTTGAATACTGCAAGCAGATCGGCAATACTAATCTCATATCGGCAACATATCGGGACGGTCCTCAAAAGAAAAAAAAAATATTGAAATTTTTCTTAAAATTCGCTGAAATTTCATCGTCGGGCTTCGAACCCGGGTGTTACTCGTGAAATTACTTTCTAACACAATAGAAGATCACCATCTCTAACTACGTGTGAATATTCAAGCAGAAATTTTGGCTACAACTGCCTCAAAAGTCGTTTGAATTTTCACGAACGTAAATTGCTCTCTGGATTCGAACCAAGGACGATCATGGCAAACATAAAGATGTTTCTGAAAGTTATTTATGATCTCTATCTAAATGCCGAATCAAAATGCCGGGGCAAAAATCGGCCGTTTAAAATGCATTCCGGCGATTTTGAATATTTTTTTTGGATCCTTTCCCGATAATATACATACTTGAAACTCAGCACGCCGATAGATATCATGAATATATTTCATTATCAAATTTTACATGTTCGCTGATGGTCCTTGGCTCGATCCCAGAGGGCCATTTGCACTTCTCAATGCATTTCTTACAGAGATAACGGAAACAAAATTTAGGTACTTGCAGGCATGCTATTGACCTCAAACTTTGCATGATAGAAGAGCAAGTCTTTACAAATCTAACTTTGCATTCACAGCTTACAATATTTCCTGGATCCAACACCAGGTGTCTCTGCAATCAGAAGTTGATCCGATTTTTAGGAATTATTTTGAAACCTTTCCCAATAATATAGAAATTGAAATTCCGCATATAGAAAGAGATCATAAATTATTTTCAGAAAAATATTTTAGATTTTCAAGATCGTCCTTGGTTCGAATCCAGAGAGCCATTTACATTCATGAAAAGTAGAACGTAGTTTGAGGCAGTTTCAGCCAATATTTCTGCTTCAATTTTCACACATAGTTAGTGATATTGATCTTCTGTTGTGCTGTATAATAAGTTAACCAGGAAGTCCCGGGTTCGATGCCAGACGATTAAATTGCAGTGAATGTTAAGATTATTTTCAATTTTGTTTTTTCTTTTTAGGACCGTCCCGAAAGGATGCCGACATGAAATTGGTGTTAAAATGAAATCAGTGTTGACGATCTGCTTGCAGTATGCAAGCAACATTTTACTCGTAAGTTATATATAGGGGATCAAAATTCTAACCATGTTCCACAAGTGCCAACGCCTTGAAATTTTTACGACGTATTGGCCATAACGTGTAACCTCCAGGAAAAAGCCGACTTTGAACCTCGGTGTCATGGGTTCCATTCCAGAAGGCCCCAAAGTCGCGATTTTCCCCATAAGATTACATGGCGGGGATATTCGAAAATTTTTTTGAGGCACTTCCCGGTAAAGGAGATAATTGAAATTCAAGAGATTGCTAAAAGCCGCGAAACTTCAACGAAAATAAAAAAAAGATCGAAGAATATGGTCCATGGTTCGATGCTACGTCGGGGCAAAAATCGGCCGTTTAAAATGCACTGCGACGATTTTGATGATTTTTTTTGGATCCTTTCCCGATAACATGGATACTTGAAACTTGGAACGTGGATAGATATCATGAATATTTTTCATAATAAAGTTTTACATGTTCGCTGATGGTCCTTGGTTCGAATCCAGAGAGCCATTTACATTCGTGAAAATTAGAGCGTCTTTTGAGGCAGTTGTAGCCAATATTTCTGCTTGAATTTTCAAACATACATAGAGATGGTGATCTTCTATTGTGCTGCATAGTAAGTTCACCAGTAAGACCCGGGTTCGATGCCAGACGATGAAATGTCAGCGAATTTTAAGAAAAATTTCAATCCTTTTTTTTCTTTTGAGGACCGTCCCTATATGATGCCGATATGAAATTAGTATTGTCGATCTGCTTGCAGTATGCAAGCAACATTTTACTCGTATATATATAGGTATATCCGGAGAAGCGTCTATATATAATAGATATATATTGGGGATCAAAATTCTAACCATGTTCCACAAGTGCCACCGACTTGAAATTTTTACGACCTTATGGCCATGACGTGTAACCTCCAGGAAAAAATTGACATTGAACTTCGGTGTCATGGGTTCCATTCCAGAACGCCCCAAAGTCCCGATTTTCTCTATAAGGATACATGGTGGCGATTTTCAAAATTTTTTTAATAATACTTCCCGGACAGGTAGAGAATCGAAATTCAAGGAGCTTACAGATATGGTCAAGAACTATTATAAACATTAATGACTACTAATGAGAACGTCCTGGGTTCGATGCTAGGACGATGCAAAAATCTCGCATTTAAAATGCATGGGGATAGTTTTTCATTAATTTTTTTGATGCATTTATCGGAATGTAAGGAACTTTTCGCTCAGCTAGAAGATATATATTAAGAATTTGTTTCAGAAAAAAAATTTCATAAGCCCGAACTGTTCCTGGGTTCGATGCCAGAGCACATTAACATTTCCCTCATAAGGAATATAAGGGAAAAGTAAGTCGTCGTTTGAGGCAGTTGCAGCCAATATTTCTGCTTGAATTTTCACATATAGTTAGAGATAGTGATCTTCTTTAGTGCTGCATAGAAAGTATTACCAGAAAGATCCGGGTTCGATGCCCGGCGGCAAATATGTCTCCCGTTTAAAATACATTTGGTTAGTATTTCATTATATTTTTGATGCACTTATCGAAATGATAGGAAGTTCGTACTTGGCTAGAAGATATATGAAAATAATTGGTTCAAAAAAAAAACCTTCATAAGCCCGTACTATTCCTGGGTTCGATGCCAGAGCACATTAGCATTTCTCTTATAAGGAATATAAGGGAAAAGTAGGACGTCGTTTGAGGCAGTTGCAGTTAATATTTCTACTTGAATTTTCACACATAGTTACAGATGGTGATCTTCTATAGTGCTGCATAGTAAGTATGACCGGAAAGACCTGGGTTCGATGCCAGACGAATCAATTGCAGCGGAAATTAAGAATATTTTCCATCCATTATTTTCCTTTGAGGACTTACTCTATGTGATGCCGACAAAAAATTGTGTTTTCGATGTGCTTGCAGTATGCAAGCAACATTTTACTCGTATATCTATTATATATAGATGCTTCTCCGGATTCATTCATATATATACCTATATAGATAGATAGGATACAAATTCACAGCCTAAACTACAAGCGTCATTGATCTGAAATTTTTATGACATATTGGCCAGAACGTGAAACCCCCAGGAAAAAAGAGACTTTGATCCTCAGTGTCATAGGTTCGATTCCAGAGGGCCCCAAAGTCCCGATTTTTCCCGTTTGAATGCATTGCCGTGATTTTCGGGAATTAAAAAAAAATACTTTCCGGATAGGTAGAGAAGTAAAACTCAAGGTGCCTATATTTATGGTCTTGGACTTTCGAAAACATCAATGACTTTTACAAAAGTTATCCTGGGTTCGATGCTAGGACGATGCAAAGATCTGCCCTTTAAAATACATGGGAGCCGTTTTTCATTATTTTTTTAGATGCACTTATCGAAATGATAGGATGTTCGTGCTTGGCTGGAAGATGTATGGTACGAATAAGTTTTAGAAAAAAATTTTCATAAGACCGTACTGTTCCTGGGTTCGAAGCCAGAGCACAATAACGTTTCTCTCATAAGGAATATAAAGGAAAAGTAGGACGTCATTTGAGGCAGTTGTAACCAATATTTCTGCTTGAATTTGCATACGCGGTTAGAGATGGTGTTTTTCTTTTGTGCTGCATAGAAAGTATTGCCTGAAAGACCCGGGTTCGATGCCGGGCAGTAAAAATATCACCCATATATAATACTATGGGGTATCTTTTCATAATTTTTTTATGCATTTATCGATATGTAAGGGAGCTCTTGCTTAGATGGAAGATGTATATTAACACTTTGTTTAAGAAAAAAAATAGATAAGACCATGCTGTTCCTGGGTTCGATGCCAGAGCACATTATAATTTCTCAAATAAGGAGTGTATGTGAATAGTAGGACGTCGTTTGAGGTAGTTGCACCTAATAGTTTTGCTTGAATTTTTACACATAGTTTGATATAGTAATTTTCTATTTTGCTGCATAGTAAGTACACCAGGAAGACCGGGGTTCGCTGCCAGGTGATTAAATTGCAGCGAATTCTACGAATATTTTGAATTTTTTTTTTCTTTTGATGTCCGTCCCGGTATATGATGCCGATATGAAATTAGTGTTGTCGATCTGCTTGCAGTATGCAAGCTACATTTTACTCGTATATATATATACATTCATAGGGGATCAAAATTCTAACCTCGTTCCACAAGTGCCAATGCCTTGAAATTTTTACGATATATTGGCCATAACGTGTAACCTCTAGGAAAAAGCCGACTTTGAACCTCGGTGTCATGGGTTCGATTCCAGAAGGCCCCAAAGTCGCGATTTTCCCCAGAAGATTACATGGCGGGGATTTTCTAAAATTTATTTGAGGCACTTCCCGGAAAAGGAGAGAGTTGAAACTCGAGGGATCGCTAGATGCCGCGCATATCAAAAGGAAACCATAAAGACATCTACGAATATTATCGTTGGTTCGATGCTAGGTCGGGGCAAAAATCGGCCGTTTAAAATGCATTGCGGCGATTTTTAAGATTTTTTTTGAACCCTTTTCCGATGGCATAGAAACTTGAAATTCGGCATGGCGTTAGATATCATAATTATATTTCATAATCAAATTTTTCATATTCCCTTATGGTCCTTGGTTCGATCCCAGAGGGCAATTTACATTTCTCAATGCATTTCTTATGAAGATTACGGAAACACATTTTAGGTGCTTCCCGATATTAGATCTACTTGAAGCTTTGCATAAGATAAGATCAAGTCATTACTAATCAAACTGTGAATTCACAGCTACCATTGTTTCCTGGTTTCACCACCAGCCGTCTCTACAATCAGTAAATGATCCGATTTTTAAGAATTTTTTGGAACCATTTCCCAATTATATAGAAACTTGAAATTCAGCATACAGATAGAGATTATAGATACATTTCAGGAACATGTCCTAGATTCCCACGATCGTCCTTGGTTCGAATCCAGAGAGCCATTTGTATTCGTGAAAAGTAGAACGTCGTTTGAAGCAGTTGTAGCAAATATTTCTGCTTGAATTTTCACACATAGTTAGATATAGTTATCTTCTATTGTGCCGCTTAGTAAGTTCACCAGGAAGACCCGGGTTCGATGCAAGACGCTAAAATTGAAGCGAATTTTAAGAATATTTTCAATCCTTTTTTTTCTTTTGAGGACCGTCTCGATATGATGCCGAAATAAAATAATATTGCCGATCTGCTTGCAGTATGCAAGCTACATTGCACTCGTATAGCTATATAGATAGGATACTAATTCACAGGCTAAACCACAAGCGTCATTGATCTGAAATTTTTATGACATATTGGCCATAACGTAAAACCCCCAGGAAAAATTTGATCCTCAGTGTCATAGGTTCGATTCCAGAGGGCCCCAAAGTCCCGATTTTTCCCGTTTAAATGCATTGCCGTGATTTTCGGGAATTAAAAAAAAATAGTTTCCGGAAAGGTTGAGAAATAAAACTCAAGGTGCCTATATTTATGGTCTTGGTCTTCTGAAAACATCAATGACTTTCACAATAAATATCCTAGGTTCGATGCTAGGACGATGCAAAGATCTGCCCTTTTAAATACATGGGAGTACTTTTTCATTATTTTTTTTGATGCACTTCTCGAAATAATAGGAAGTTCGTGCTTAGCGGGAAAGTTTATGGTAAGAATTGGTTTAAGGAAAAAAAATTCATAAGACCGTACTATTCCTGGGTTCGATGCCAGAGCACATTAACATTTCTCTCACAAGGAATATAAGGGAAAAGTAAGACTTCGTTTGAGGCAGTTGCAGCCAATATTTCTGCTTGAATTTTCGCATATGGTTAAAGAATGTGATCTTCTTTAGTGCTGCATAGAAAGTATTACCAGAAAGACCAGGGTTCGATGCCGGGCGGAAAATATGTCTCCCGTTTAAAATACATTGGTTTAGTATTTCATTATTTTTTGATGTACTTATCGAAATGATAGGAAGTTCGTGCTTGGCTGGAAGACGTATAAAAAGAATTGGTTTTAAAAAAAATTTCATAAGCCCGTACTATTCCTGGGTTCGATGCCAGAGAACATTAACATATCTCTCATAAGGAATATAAGGGAAAAGTAGGACGTCGTTTGAGGCAGTTGCAGTTAATATTTCTGCTTAAATTTTCACAGATAGTTAGAGATGATGATCTTCTATTGTGTTGCATAGTAAGTATCACCGGGAAGACCCGAGTTCGATGCTGGACGAATAAATTGCAGCGAATAATCAGAATATTTTCAATCCATTTTTACTTTCTCCATATACGAAGTATAGAGAAAGTATTGTTTTCATGAAAAAATTCGATTTCGAGATTTCAACGGGAATACATGTTTTGGGGTCCCTAGAACACGTTTTTACCATTTTAATACCAAAATTCATATATAGTACTGTGGTGTGTGCTGTCAGAGTTGATTAGTTTTTCAAGTAAATCGGTAAATCGGAAGTCGAGCTTCATTCATCAAAGCTCATTTTCGGTTTTCAATATATATCCATAAATATGATATATAGGTATATTGTATACATGACAAAAGTTTTAGATAATGTGTTTTACTATAACTTTTGTATTTAAAATATTTTTGTATCACCAGTTGATTAGGAGTTATTCGTGAAATACTGATCAACCGGAAGTAGCTGATTATGTATTTTGTGGGCGCTCTAACATGAAAACGGTTTGTCGGATCAACACCAAATTTTATAAATAGTATTTTGGTTGGTGTTGTTAGAGTTGATTAGAGTTTTGTGTAAATCGGTTAACCAGAAGTCGAGCTTCATTCTTCAAAGCCCATTTCTGGTTTTCAAAATATCTCCATAAATATGATATTTAGGTATATACTATTATTTATAAAAGTTTTAGAAAATGTAATTTACTATGACTTTTGTATGAAACATATATTTGTATCACTGATTGTGTAGGAGTTATTTGTGAAATACTGATAAACCGGAAGTTGGTGATTATGTACAGTCGTTTGCGTAAGTCTGTGGGCATGTCCTGTCGCTCCTCTGGCGCCCAAAGAGTCCACTTAAAATTTATGTTGGTACTACGTAATTTGCAAGAGGGAATGAAATCAGAGGTGGGGGTAAATGTTTTGGAACTAACGGCGAGTAAGGGGAAATTACGGGTGACTTTGGAATTTCTGGGAACCGCCATCGAATAGACACGGCGCCTCGCACCATTGGAAAGAACGGGAAGATTTGATTCTTTTGGCCTGCGACTGAGAAAATTTACAGAAAAGAAAGGTTCTTCTATTTTAGCTAGCCGAGCAACGTTGAGGCAAGTGCGAGGGACTTCAGCCTCCTAGCATATTAAATGTGAGCGTTAATGCAGATATTTTCGCTTCTGAAGCTGCTTTCAGGTTGAATATTCATCTAAAATGTAGCGGAATCTTTTTCTGTTACTTAGATTTTGGCATTATCTTTTTGTCATATAAATGCTTTTCTATTAAATATTACCATGCTTAAATAGACAATAGAAATATCTCAACAACGAAAATATTTTTTTTATTTCCTACCCCAATGTAATCGATACCTTTTCCGGAGAGTTTCATTGGAAATATATTAATTTCATTGAAGTCATTTGCTCTGTTATTAAAATGAATTTCTACTGAATTGCTTGATTCGTAAAAGATACTAATTTTATAATTATTTTATTGCGGTTATTTACGAATTCAGCGTTGTGAATGGCAAATATCCCCATTATATATTTATATCCTCGAGGAATTTGAATGTGGAAATGTAAGAATAAGGGATCTATCATTCCCGATGAATATCGGAATGAATGAAATACGGAAGATTTCTTTGAATAATTTAATATTCGGTGATATCTCCTTCAACCTCTATTGCGCTCTGCAGTCGCCGTCCCATGGAATCTACCAGGTTTTTGAATAAATCTGGACGCCGCTCAAGAGAGGTCCAGATATTCCGGATGTCGCAGGAGTGCGCTGGCTATCTGCCGTCCACTCTTGAGTGATAATTCCCCATAAATTTTCAATGGGGTTGAAATCAGGGGAACGTGCAGGCCAAGGAAGAACTCTTATATTAGGATGATTATTTAAATAATCTTTCGTAGCGCGTGCCGTATGCACAGGACAATTTTCATGGACAAAAAACACTTCTTCGCCTTCTGGGACGATTTTGTTGGCGTATGGCAGAAGATTATCTTCCAATATTTTGCAATAATCCCTCGCCGTCATTCTCTGAGGTGTTTTCACAAGAGACCCTGGTCCAGCTGCAGTCATTGCGCCCCAAAAGCTAAGGATAATGTGCCCTGACCTCTCAGTTCTAATTATATGCTGCTGGTGGTATCTATAAAAATACAAAATATTTAGGGAAGAATTTTCAACAGTTGCCGGAAACATACACAGAAGTGTAAAAAACCATAAAAAATTGAAAAATCGATAAAATTAAAATAGGAATTGTGTCATACCTTGTACCTCGAGGTCGCCATAATTTTAACAGGCCTTCCTCATCACTTCTGAACGTTTTTTCGTCAGAAAATATCGTGAGGTCCCGTTCATTTCGGCATATTCTTCCGCAAATGAGAGTCGTGATATTTTATGCTCCCTGGTGAGCCGTGGCTTCTGGCAAGGTATGTGGTGGCGCAGACCAGCCTCAACCACCCTTCTTCTGTAGGTCCAGTAGCTGCAACCCAAACGCAATTCTCTCTGAACTGAAGCCAATCCGCCCCTTGTGAGAGGATTCTCAGCTACATATTCCCGAATAATCGTGTCCTGCTGTTCTGATGTGCATCTAGGCCGGCCCGCACGTGGTCTACTTCTCAAGGTATTATCACCATCATTGCTGCGATTGGTCCATCTATAGACGGTATTTCGATGCACTCCGAACTGCCTTGCCACTTCCGAAACGGAGCGTCCAGCAGCCAATGACCCCACAATCTCTCCCCTAACTGCTGGTGAAATCTCAGAAAATGGAGTTCGATCCATCTCCAAAAGCTGGTGATTACGAACTGCAAGCATATAACTTATGTATACAATATCCTATTATTATTATTAGTGTTAGACTAATTATAAGTAGTTCGGGTGTCTCTTATTCGTATGACCCAAAAGCCGATAACAAGGAAGTCAATATAGTTGAAAATCTCATATTTCGATACTTATAAAGCTTTGATTGTAGGCAAAATTGCCGAGAAAATCAAAAATTTATTTAAATGAAACTGTTCAAATAAGTGCAGTTAATTCCTTCATAACTCTGTTGGTTTCTTTGGCGACTAGAATTCCAAAAAAATCCTCTCTCGAATAAACCTCAGGTTGCTATGGTTCCAGGTAAATGGTAAAATATACGTAAGTAAGTTACCACACAACTGCTCTCAATGAACTGCTAGAAGCTACTGCTCAGTGCTGATAGTTTTGCCTTAAGGACCTTGAAAGAGGTTGCCCATAGTTCTGAAAGCAGCGCCGTTCTTCTGAGCTATTACGGTTAGAAACCCTACAGCAAGGGCTTGCTCGACAGCTCGTTTCTTTTCTGATGAAACATTTGCATTGCCTAAGAGCGCAGTATTCGTGAATCTAAATCTGTAATATCCATTTCGGTAGGTTTTCCTTATCACAGACCGTTTGGTACCGGTGTTACATTCCAGTCACATTCACATAATTTTATTACGAAGCCATTAACTGATTTTGTGCGGGACCCAATAGGTATGGTCATCACAGTTTGGCACTGGGAAGAAGATAATCTCGACTTCAATCCTGGGTGCGAGGAATGTTTGTGAAAATTAGAGAGGGCTGAATACCTTAATCAAAATAAGCACCACTTCGTTACTATTTTAGCTTTGGATACAGTAAAAGTTTTTGCAAATAAAGTGAAGATAATTAAAGATACTTTAATATTAAAATATGGTATATAGAGGACTAAATAGTTGGCTAGAAGCTGCGTCTGTTGTCAGCTGTTTCTTTTCTCCAAATCAGAGACTCACTGACAAGTTCAGTCGTAAAAAATTCAATTCTTTGCTGAGCAAAATTGATCAATCGTTTTCTCAGTTAAATGATCGTAGGCTAGAGTAAAAGTAAACTGCTTGATGAAAAGATCTTCTTTGCAACGGAAACAATATTCAAACTTGTCATCAGTTGCATTCGATCAAATGATTATTTTAATGAAACAATTCTTAGTCCATTGTTTCCTCCTCGTTGCTGAATCCTCGACCTGCTATTCCTGTGATTTCATTCTGTTTTAGTATTCTCCAACTAAACAGATCTTGTCGTGTGCATATTGGGTGGAATTTTCCTAATAATCAGAAAGAAATGCAGCACACAGACAATGGAAAGTGTTTTAAAGTCATTCATTGTAATTTTTTCCGTAACGAGAAACTACGTCGCAGTAGTTCCAACATTCGATAACTAGTCTTGAATTTTTTATTAAAGATTAAATATCCCAAACCCATTAGAATACTTTAATTTTAAGATCAAATGGTTTCATCGCCAAGAAAAGAAAGCTCGATAAAGTGGTGAAGTCTAATCAAGAACGTAGAGCAATATATAGTTATTTATAAGTATTCGTCAACAATAATTGTTGTGCCTATCGATAGAACCTTGGCGTTGTAATATTTTCTTTTTCTATTCCGCTACTTTGCTCTTCAATATTGCATTTCCTGTTCCCTATTTCCATCCAAAAGGTCCAGAAATTTTGCCCTTCTTTTTATACTCTTTAACTTCTTTTTGCCACTGCTTTAAATGCAGTTTAAATAGTTTTTTTTATACGTTAAGAAGTCTCCAAAACTATTCCTTTGCCCCTTTTTAATTTTTTTTCGACGCCCTTTTTCTAAATACTGAAAAATTTCCTTTCATCTTTCTTTACAATCACATCTAAAACGTCTCCATTCTCTTTCTGTCAGTTTTCCTTGTCGTCTACACTTCCGATCCATATAAAATCACACTATACAGAAATTTGTATCAATCTCTTTCTTATTCTCACCTCTATCTTGCTTTTCAACAAAATTTTCATTCTTCTGAATGATTTCTTCGCCATTTCCATTCTTTATTAAATAGCTATCTCACAATCCAAATTACTATTGCGCACACTTCCGAGATATTTGTACCCTCTCTACCCAGCGTTAATTTTATTTTTATTTTTCTCCTTATATCTTCTTCGTCTTGGTTTTGCCTTTGTTTATATTCAATCCAATTTTAGCGATATTTATTAATGTTATCCAATAACCATATTAACGTTGCAGAATCTTCGGTAAACAGAAGAAAACTACCTACCGTCCAGAGCTCACAGTAGATTTCTTATGGAAGAATATTTAATGCGCACAGACATCGAACCCTAGATCAACTCGTTCAACTATGGGCTAATAATTAGGCACGAGTCCTATTAAAAAGTTTGGTTCTAGCAATCTGTTTTTTTCGGGAACTGCTAAAAAATCGCTGCAATACAGATTACGGAAGAATTTTCCACGTACTTAGCTTCGAACCCAGTAAATTTTGGAAGGAATCTCTGCAGCATACTATAAAGAACCACATTCACTAACGAAATGTTTATTTTAAATTTTCAATCTTTAAGTGAAGTATCTCAAAAGTTTCTAAAACACCCAAAAATATATTCTTATTGGAAAAACTGGGATTTTTGGGGTCTGTGATTGATCTAATCTAGGAAGGATCCATATCCCCTTTTTCCTAGGGTCTCATGTTAGGGGTTTATTCGAAAATAAAAACGCTGGGTCAATGACGATTTTGATTTAGGCTCGGAGATAGAACCCTATTTAGGTATGAATATATCCGTAGAAGTATCCATCTATGAATATACAGTCAAATCCGTTTGAAACAATCAAGCTTAGGATCTATCTCTCTTTACATTCCGGTCTCTATCACACGCATCACATGGTAAAAAATTGCGTAAGACGTTAACCGCTTATAAGATGGATTTCTCCCAAATGAGCCGCATCCCGCCAAGCCCACCTTCCATAACCTTTGATAGAACATTGATTAATTTATCTGTATCGCCATCCACCGCACTCCTCTCGTGCCTCTTCCTTATAGTAATAGAATACCTGCTATATTCTATTTTACTTATTTTATCTGTTCTATGTTACTTATCTTTGCTCTTGTTTGGGATTACTAATTTTGCGAAAAATAAGATGTGGAAAACAGAGCAATTTTCATCTCAATCGTGAATCTCTGTGAGATATTCCCCATCATTCTCGTCTCAAGGCTGAACAGTTGCTAAGCGGGGTTTCCTTTCGTCCCAATCCCTTGTTTTAAACAAATCGGAGTAGCACTGCATTGCACTGTTTTGTGTGCAGTTATGCATAGTATCGGAGAAATCTTGCATTGTGATGGCCTCTCACGAGAGTTGCGATAGCATTGCAGCTAAAATATTCGTGCCTATTCCCTAATTTTCTATCAAATAAACATTTGTTCATTGTAGAGTGAAATGGCCAGATTGAAATAACAGCGGAAGGCGCACTCTTCGTTCAAAAAGAAGACCAATGTTAATAATATAACAAGATGACAACCAGTTATCTGAGAAAAACAAAGCAAAATAAAGAATAACTCTCTTCGGTTTGAGGTTTAAAGTACATATTTAAACATCATTGCCAATAAAACCTTTCCCCTTTTATTTTCCAACGTTGCAAGATTGAGGTTGTCATATCCCGCTTATATAGTATGGTTTATCATTGGGTCTTCTGAAAAGCATCTTAAGCGACAATAGTCTCCATTGCCTTCAATGGCATTGCCTTGCCTGAGTGGTATATGACGGCAAGTTAAGTATAATGGACAATTAAGGTATTTATCAAGAATCCTGTTCACAGGAGAGATACAGGTAAATGAGGAGAAGGATAGATTGAAGAAAATTATACTAACAAACGAGTGACGGTGAGTTTGGGTGCTTTGCATCGAATGATGTAGAGTCATCAAATAAGTGAGGCCAAGGTGTGTTCACTCACATGATTTTTTTTCATTTTCTTGATGGAAATGATAGAGAAAAATTTAAAAGAAAAGGAACGAGACAAACTGATAAATTGTGTTAAGCTTGTAGGTGGTTTTCTTCTGTTTACCGAAGATTCTGAAATGTAAAAATGGTTATTGGATAACATTATCGCTAAAATTAAATATCGCTAAAATTGGATTAATTGGAAAAGAAGGAGAAGAATAAAGATAAAATTAACTCTGGGTAGAGTGGGAACAAATATATTAGCAGTGTGGGCGATAGTAATTTGGATTGTGAGATAGATAGTTAAGAAAGAATGGGGATGTCGAAGAAATTATTCAGAAGAATGAAAATTTTGTTGAAAAGCAAGATAGAGGTGAGAATAAGAAAGAGATTGATACAAATTTCTGTTTAGTATATTTCTATATAGATCGGAGGGGTAGACGACAAGGAAAACTGACAGAAAGAGAATGGAGACGTTTGAGATGTGATAGAGTTGTAAAGTAAGATGAAAGATTTTTCAGCATTTGGAAAATGGGCGTCGAAATGAAATTTTAAAAGGGGCAAAGGAATAGTGTTGGACACTTCTTAACGTATGAAAAAGTATTTAAGCTGCAGTAAAAGCAGAGGCGAATAGAAGTTAAAGAGTAGAAGAAGAAGAGTGAAACTTCTGGACCTTTTGGATAGAAATGGGGAACAGGAAATGTAACATTGAAGATCAAGGTATTGGAATAGAAAAATTAAATATTAGAACGCCAAGGTTCTATCGATAAGCACAACAATTATTTTTGACGAATACTTATAAATAACTAAATATTGCTCTATGTTCTTGATTAAACTTAAACACTTTGTTGAGATTTCTTTTCTTGGCGATGAAACCATTCGATCTTAAAATTAAAGTTTTCTATTGGATATGGGATATTTAATCTTTAATAACAAATTCAAGACTAGTTATCGAATATTGGAACTACTTGAACGTAGTTTATCGTTCCGGAAAAATTACAATGAATGACTTTAAAACACTTTCCATTGTCTGTGTGCTGCATTTCCTTCTGATTATTAGTGAAATTCCACCCAATATGCACACGACAAGATGCGCTTTGTTGGGGGAAATGAAAACAGAATCAAATCACAGGAACAGCAGGTTGAGGATTCAGCAACGAGGAGGAAACAATGGACTAAGAATTGTTCTTTCATTATAATAATCATTTGAGTGGGGCGGGACAAGGGGTGGATTGGATTCAGTTCAGAGAGAATTGCGTTTGGGTTGCAGCTACTGGACCTACAGAAGAAGGGTGGTTGAGGCTGGTCTGCGCCACCACATACCTTGCCAGAAGCCACGGCTCACCAGGGAGCATAAAATATCACGACTCTCATTTGCGGGAGAATATGCCGAAATGAACGGGACCTCACGATATTTTCTGACGAAAAAACGTTTAGAAGTGATGAAGACGGCCAGATAAAATTATGGCGACCTCGAGGGACAAGGTATGAAACAATTTCTATTTCAATAATTTTTCATTTTTTATGATTTGCTACACTTCTATCTATGTTTCCGGCAATTGTTCAAAATTCTTACCTAAATATTTTGTATTTCTATAGAAGCCACCAGCAGCATATGATTAGAACGGAGAGGTAAAGGCATATTAACCTTAGCTTTTGGGGCGCAATAACTGCAGCTGGACCAGGGTCTCTTGTGAAAACACCTCAGAGAATGACGGCGAGGGATTATTGCACTATAATAGAAGATAATTTTGGATTAAGATATATACCCCGCGAGCCGCCAGTGGTGTATGGCAGGGGGTGTCATTCACCACCATTATTCATTCATCCCTATTAGCATCTCTAATAGCCTGCGGATAAAACGACCAAAAGTAACTATCCGTCCTTGCGATTACTTCCCTAAAACGCTTCATTGATGCCTCTCGGAGGTCGCGTTCGTTCCTTACTGGCACTGACATTTCAATTACTACGTCTACAAATTCAGAACGAATGAACGTTTCGAAAAGTTTCCGACGATATTCAGATCTTCTCATCTGTAGTGAACTCCAACTGAGGGACTCCATCATTGCCGTAACGCTGCTATCAAACATGAAATCCCCGCAAACGAATCGGGCTGCTCTACGCTGGATAATCTTCTGTCATACGCTAACAAAATCTTCCCAGAAGGCGAAGTAGTGTTTTGCCCATGACAAAAGTCCTGTGCATACGGCACGCGCTACCAAAGATTTTTTTCAATAATCATCATAATCTAAAAGTTCTTCCTTGGTCTGCACGTTCCCCAGATTTCAATCCCATTGAACATTTATGGAGAATTATCACTCAAGAGTGGACGGCAGATAGCCAGCGCACTCCTGCGTCTTTGAAGCAGCACATCAGGGATATCTGGACCTCTCCTGCGCGGCGTCCAGATTTATTCAAAAACCTGGTAGATTCCATGGGACGGCGACTGCAGAGCGCAATAGAGGTTGAAGGAGATATCACGGATATTATATTATTCAAAGAAATCCTCCGTATCTCATTTCTTCCGATATTCATCGGGAATGGTAGATTCCTTATTCTTACGTTTCCACATTCGAATTCCTCGAGGATATAAATATATAATGGGGATATTTGCCATTCACAACGCTGAATTCGTAAATAACCGCAATAAAATAATTATAAATTTAGTATCTTTTACGAATCAAGCAATTCAGTAGAAATTCATTTTAATAACAGAGCGAATGACTTCAATGAAATTAATATATTTCCAATGAAACTCTCCGGAAAAGGTATCGATTACATTGGGGTAGGAAATAAAAAAAATATTTTCGTTGTTGAGATATTTCTATTGTCTATTTAAGCATGGTAATATTTAATAGAAAAGCATTTATATGACAAAAAGATAATGCCAAAATCTAAGTAACAGAAAAAGATTCCGCTACATTTTAGATGAATATTCAACCTGAAAGCAGCTTAAGAAGCGAAAATATCTGCATTAACGCTCACATTTAATATGCTAGGAGGCTGAAGTCCCTCGCACTTGCCTCAACGTTGCTCGGCTAGCTAAAATAGAAGAACCTTTCTTTTTTGTAAATTTTCTCAGTCGCAGGCCAAAAGAATCAAATCTTCCCGTTCTTTCCAATGGTGCGAGGCGCCGTGTCTATTCGATGGCGGTTCCCAGAAATTCCAAAGTCACCCGTAATTTCCCCTTACTCGCCGTTAGTTCCAAAACATTTACCCCCACCTCTGATTTCATTCCCTCTTGCAAATTACGTAGTACCAACATAAATTTTAAGTGGACTCTTTGACCGCTAGAGGAGCGACAGGACATGCCCACAGACTTACGCAAACGACTGTACGTTGTGGGCGCTCTGGGCGCTGGGGCGAAAGGCCACTTCATCGTTTTTCATCGTACCTGTCCCGAAAAACATTATTTATAATGTTTTTGACGTAAAAGGTAATAATATATAAATTAATCACTCATCTTCAAAGTTTAGATGGAATATAGAGTTCGAAATTACTGTCGTAGATAAATATTTACATCTTATATATGGAGAAAGTTATGTGCTGGCCACATCAGATTTTTTTTTCTTATGAGGACTCACACGATATGATGCAGACTTGAGATTAGTGTTGTCGATCTGCTTGCAGTATGCAAGCTACATTTTACTCGTTATATATAGACGTTTCTCCGGATATACCTATATATATATATATACGAGTAAAATGTAGCTTGCATACTGCAAACAGATCGACAACACTAATTTCATGTCGGCATCATATCGGGACGGCCCTCAAAAGAAAAAAAAAAGGGATTGAAAATATTCTTAAAATTCGCTGCAATTTAATCCTCTGGCATCGAACCTAGGCCTTCCTGGTAAACCTAGTATGCAGCACAACAGGAAATCACCATCTCTTACTATGTGTGAAAATTCAAGCAGAAATATTGGCTCCAACTGCCTCAAACGACGACCTACTTTTCAATAATTTAAATGGCTCTCTGGATTCGAACTAAGGACGATCTAGGAAATCTAAAACATGTTTTTAAAATGTCTCTATGTTCTCTATCTATATGCCTAATTACATGTTTTAATATTATTGGGAAGGGGTTTAAATTCATTCTTAAAAATCAGATAATTTACTGATTGTAGTGACGCCTGGTGTCGAACCCATAAAATATTGGTAGCTGCGAGTGTACAGTATGACTTATTACGACTTCATCTTATTTCATACAAAGTTTGAAGTCGATATCATGCCGGGAAGTACCTTAAATGTGTTTCCATTATCCCCATAAGAAATGCATTGTGGAGAGCAAATGGCCCTCTGGGATCGAACCAAGGACCCTCAGCGAATATAAAAAATTTTATTATGAAATATATTTATGATATCTAAACCCTTGCCGAATTTCAAGTTTTCATGCCATCGGGAAAGGGTCCAAAAAAATCTTTAAAATCGCCACAATGCATTTTAAATGGCCGGTTTTTGCCCCGACCTAGCATCGAACCAAGGATAATATTCGTAGTTGTCTTTATGGTTTCCTTTAGATATGCGCGGCTTCCAGCGATCCATCGAGTTTCAACTCTCTCCTTTTCCGGGAAGTGCCTCAAATAAATTTTCGAAAATCCCCGCCATGTATCCTTATGGAGAAAATCGCGACTTTGGGGCCTTCTGGAATCGAACCCATGACGCCGAGGTTCAAAGTCGGCTTTTTCCTGGAGGTTACACGTCATGTCCAATATGTCGTAAAAATCTCAAGGCAGGGGCACTTGTGGAACATGGTTAGAATTTTGATCCCCTATATATATCTATTATATATAGACGCTTCTCCGGATATACCTATATATTCATTCATAGGGGATCAAAATTCTAACCATGTTCCAGAAGTGCCACTGCCTTGAAATTTTTACGACATATTGGCCATAACGTGTAACCTCCAGGAAAAAGCCGACTTTGAACCTCGGTGTCATGGGTTGGATTCCAGAAGGCCCCAAAGTTGCGATTTTCTCCGTAAGAATACATGGCGGGGATTTTCGAAAATTTTTTTATGGCATTTCCCGGAAAAGGAGAGAGTTGAAACTCGAAGAATCGCTAGAAAACGTGCATATCCATCGATAATCAGAAAGACATCTTCGAATATTGTCCATGGTTCGATGCTAGGTCGGGGCAAAAATCGGCCGTTTAAAATGCATTGTGGCGATTTTTAAGATTTTTTTTGGACTTCTTCCCGATAATATGGAAACTTGAAATTCGGCAAGGGGTTAGATATCATAAATATATTTCATAATCAAAATTTACATGTTCACTGATGGTCCTTTGTTCGATCCCAGAGGGCCATTTGCACTTCTCAATGCATTTCTTACGGAGATAACGGAAACAATATTTAGGTACTTTCCGACATGCTGTCAACTTCAAACTTTGGGTGATACAAGACCAAGTTCATACAAATCAAACTGTGAATTATAGCGTACATGATGTCCTGGGTTCGACACCAGGTGTCTCTGCAATCAGAAGTTGATCTAATTTTTAGGAATTTTTTTTAAACCTTTCCCAATAATATAGAAACTTGAAATTTGGCATATATATTGAGATGATTAATAACTTTCAGAAACATTTTTTAAATTTTAGAGATCGTCCTTGGTTGGAGTCCCGAGAGCCATTTACTTTCGTGAACATTAGAGTGTCTTTTGAGGCAGTTGTAGCCAATATTTCTGCTTCAAATTTCACACATAGTTATAGATGGTGATCTTCTATTGTGTTTCATAGTAGGTTTACCAGTAAGACCCGGGTTCGATGCCAGACGATGAAATTTCAGCGAATTTTATGAAAAAATTAAATCCTTTTTTTTTCTTATGAGGTCCGTCCCGATGTGATGCCGATATGAAATTAGTATTGCCGATCTGCTTGCAGTATGCAAGCAACATTTTACTCGTAATATCTATATATAATAGATACATTCATAGGGGATCAAAATTCTAACCATGTTCTACAAGTGCCACTGACTTGAACTTTTTACGACGTATTGGCCATAACGTGTTACCTCCAGGAAAAAGCCAACTTTGAACCACGGTGTCATGGGTTCGATTCCAGAAGGCCCCAAAGTCCCGATTTTCTCCATAAAGATACATGGCGGGGATTTTCGAAATTTTTTTGAGGCACTTCCCGGAAGTGTTGAGAGTTGAAATTCAAGAGATCGCTAGATGCCGTGTATATCTAAAGGAAACCACAAAGACATCTAAAAAGATTATCCTTGGTTCGATGCTAGGTCAGGGCAAATATTCTCCCGTTTAATTTACATTGCGATTTTTAAGATTTTTTTGAATTACTTACAGATGACTTTGAAACTTGAAACTTGGCACGTGGATATATATCATAAATATATTTTATAATAAAATTTTAGCAACTCGTTGATGGTCCTTGGTTTGATCCCAGAGGGCCATTAACATCCTACAATGCATTTCTTATGGAGATAACGGAAGCAAATTTTAGGTACTTCCCGGCAAGATGTTGACTTCAAACTTTGTATTTGATAAGATCAGGTCAAATCAAGTCATAATGTGTTTTCACAGCTGCCAGTAGGTCCTGGGTTCGACACCAGGCGTCTCTACAATCGGCAATTGATCCAATTTTTTAGGAACTTTTTTGAACCCTTTCCCAATAATATAGAAACTTGAAATTCGACATATAGATAAAGATCATGGATACATTTCAAAAACGTGTTTTAGATTTCATTGATCGTCCTTGGTTCGATCCCAGAAAGCCATTTTCATTACCCTATGCATTTCAGATGGGGATTATGGAGTTTTATTTCAGGACCTTCCGAGTATGATACATTAATTAAGATCAGGTTCAAACAAGTTGTTATGCCTATTAGCATCTTCCAATAGGTCCTGGGATCGACACCAGGCCACTACAAAAATTAGAAATTGCAACGATTTTTAAGATTTTTTTAAGCCCTTCCTGATAACACGGAAACTCAAAACTTGGCATGTGAATAAAGATTATAAATACATGTTATATGCTTAAGGTATGCAAGCAACATTTTACTCGTATATCTATATGCATGTTATATATATGTAAACTACTTATATTCGTTGTAGTTCCACGGGCGGTTTAAAAAGCGAAAATCGTTTGGCCGTAGTGCAGCCGTGATCTCCGAAGTGAGATAAGGTCACGCGATCCGCGCACCGCCTCACGAATCCCATTTGCACTGATTCACTATCCTCGGGGAATATTACGGATTATGAGCCCGAGTTGTTTTCTCCATCTTGCAAAGAGTGTGAAATGCATAGGAGTCTTTCGCTTAATGATTGCGTAAACGTGTGGCCAACTTTGCGAATTAATTACGCCCGTAACTTTAAACGTTGAGTAGTGATTTGGCTGTTATTTTGTAGATAATATATTGTTTTATCGTTATGATATTTTAAGTTCACGTAGGTTGATCGCTGCGCCATCTACGCGGTAAAGTATGAACCTCGTTCCACAGAATAATTTCCAACTTTGCGAATTATTTACGCTCTTAATTTAAATTCACAGCAGTGATTTTAACGCCATCTTGTACATAAAATATTGTTTAATAGCCGTGTTTTTAAAATTACGTGGGCTGATTGCAACGCCATCTACGGGGTAATATATAAACTCATGCACCTCGTTCCACAAACTAATTTGCAACTTTGCGAATTAATTACTCCCTTATTTTTTAATATTAAGTAGTGGTTTTAACGCTATTCAATATATAAAATATTGTTTTGTAGCTCTGAATTTTGTAATTTATGTAGGCTGATTGCTATGCCATCTAGGATGTAAAATAGGAACCAATGCAGGTAATCCCGCAGACTAATTTCTAAATTTACGAATTAATTACACCCTTAATATTTAAAATAGAGTGGAGTTTTGTGCGTATATTAGTAGATAAAATATAGTTTCATAAGTGTGAATTTTAGAATAAATTTTGGATGATTACTGCGCTATCTAGGATGTAAAATGTGAAACAACGCAAATCGTGCCACAGACTAAATTCCGACTTTGCGAATTCATTCCGCCCTTAATTTTAAACCGAGAGTAGTGTTTATTGCATTTAGTAGACGAATTATTGCTCTATAAAAACCTTTTGTATTTCTTCGGAATGATTACCGCGTCCTCTACAAACGAGGATTAATTCAGGTCATTTCGCAGATTTCCCACTTCACCAATTTATCACAGACTTCGTGTTCAATGAAGAGTTGTGTTTTAAAAGTATTTTAGTAGGCCCGTTTTAAAAGCCCTTGTATTTTAAATAATGTAGCCTGATTGCTACGCTATCTAGAATGTAAAATAGCAACCAATGCAAATAATTTCAAAGGCTGATTTCCTCCTTTATGAATGTACTTGATCACGTGGTGAACTGCGTACCACTCAATTCTATCCAGTGTATTTATTTATCGTATTTTTGTTATAAAAATCGAACTTACCTTCAGAAGTTCACAATATTGAAATCCTCACACTAAGTCCTCGAGTAGAGAGAGAGTCAAACCATTTTAAAACTAAACATTCAGTAAACAATTACGTTGCTGTTAATAAAACTTGGTTGCTACTGACGTTTAAACAAAATTGTAATAAAATTTAAATTTTCGTACTTTTTTCCGTGCGATTCTTCACAGGATATTGTTCAGCAAATGTTAAAATCTCATGCAAAATTTTCTTCTTCATAAAGTGTATTAGCAGGATTAATTTCAACTCGTATTCTTTAACGTATTCGTATAACTTAATGCATTTTCATGGATAAATACACGAACTTGGGGAATCAACAATCGCCTTCGTTGTCAAGGGGGATGGGTTGTTTACACCCTCGAAATTTCGATGAAATATTCGCGCATTTTATCAGAATTCTCGAGATATCGATTCGTAAGCGATATTCGACGACCAAAATAAGAATCTTTATTCTATTCCCCTTTTTTTGGTGCTTCATTGGACTTTGTACGACTGTTATTTATAATTTAAATCTACAAATTAAATAAAGCCTGCAGCGAGAAAAATGAACTTTACGCGCATTTCTTATGGAAATGCTTTTTCGGCTATTCCTTTTGGGTTTTCCCTAAACCACCTCCGTACCGAGGCGAACAAAACAAAAAACAAATCATTCAAATCGGTCGAACCGTTTCCGAGTTTTAGACGACGTCACGAACATCATTTCACTTTTATATATATAAGATTAATGACAAACTTTCCAACGTAGTGTAAACTTGAACTTATTATCTTACGAAGGCTTGTTGCTGAGCTATTTCACCCAATGAAGACCAAAATATAGTAATTATTTAACAAAAAATGTTATAACTTTACGAATGCGAAGGTAGAACCCAACCCAACCTTCTACGATACATTAAAATTTAAAAAGGAAACAATTTCGGACCCTTTCATATGCAACTTTTAAGATGAACAGCGAAGATGTAATCACGTGCTTCTAAATACACGGGAAGGAGAAAGAGTCTGCCGGTGATCGAAGCCCGGTCTCCCAATTGCAGGTCGGTAACCACTAAAGAGACCCGGGTTCGATCCCCGGCAGACTCTTTCTCCTTTCATTTCCATCGCGTATAAATAGAAAGGAAAACCAAAATACCTCTTCATTTTAAATTAATCCCGCTATTTGCTTAATATTTCAAAATATAACTTTTTTGACGAAATATCTATTTTACATTAATTATTAATTGAATAAAATGTTTAAAGATGTAAAAAAATCACAGTAACTTATGTAATTGATATTATTTCCTATTAAGAATTAACCTTAAAGAGTTACAACCTTTTGGAATACGTAGAAGAGGGTTTATATTTATTTCATTTATTAAAGCAAAACTACAGTACGATGTATTTAAATGCCATCTGTCGGAAAAAACGAAGATTAATTCAACTAATTTCGGGAAAAAAGTGAAAAAATGAAGGAAAATTAATTTTTAATGAAATATTCCCATTTTATGGGTTTTCGACAAAGACAAAACAATTATTTATACTTTCAAAGTACTAAAATTGATCCCTGTCAGTGTTACCAACCTAAAAAAGTCTTTTTTTTCAATTAATCTTCTTCCATCCTAAATTTGGGGCACGGAAATTATATTTTAAACAAATCAATAAGCATTTGGCAACGCTGATGAAATTTCATACTTTTTATTGCTTGAAATTAAAGGAATTCTCGCAAAATGATTATTACGCAGACATCTTTACGAAGCGAACATTTGGTTGGGGTATCTTCATTAGTTTTTACGTTAATGAAGGAAATAGACCGGCTGGGGTCATTTTTACCCCACACGATTTTTGTTTTCACAAAATGCTAAAATTTTCACAATTATTTTATTCCAGTTTTGAAGATTTTTAGCGTCATCTCGTTTGCAGTAAAAATCTGGTCGTTACCGAAGGGATCGTATGGTAGAAAATGTGTTTAACAGTTGCTGTATTATCTAGAATCTCTCGAATGGTCTACCGAAGTTTTAAGAACCCAACCCAACCTCGTAATACATTAAATAAAAAAAAACAATTTTGGGTTTCATAAATATATTCAAGAGATAGAAAAAACTGGAAACCCTAAATTCATCCCGATTTGAAAGTGGATCTCACTTTTCCGCTTAGGTTACGCTTAGTCCGCTTAGAATACCCTTATTCCGCTTATAATTCGCTTAGTACGCTTATTTTACGCTTTATCCGCTTACCTTTTGCTTGGTCCGCTTAGAATACGCTTAGTCCGCTTAGAATACGCTTAGTCCGCTTAGCTTACGCTTAGTCCGCTTATTTTACGCTTAGTCCGCTTACCTTTTGCTTGGTCCGCTTAGAATACGCTTAGTCCGCTTAGCTTACGCTTAGTCCGCTTAAATTACGCTTAGTCCGCTTAAATTACGCTTTGTTCGCTTAGAATACGCTTATTCGGCTTAGATTACGCTTAGTCCGCTTAAATTACGCTTAGTCCGCTTATAAGACGCTTAGTCCGCTTAAATTACGCTTAGTCCGCTTATAATACGCTTAGTCCGCTTATTTCACGCTTTGTCCGCTTACCTTTTGCCTTGTCCGCATAGATTACGCTTAGTCCGCTTAAATTACGCTTTATCCACTTACCTTTTGCTTAGTCCACTTAAATTACGCTTAGTTCGCTTAAATTACGCTTAGTCCGCTTATAATACGCTTAGTCCGCTTATTTCACGCTTTGTCCGCTTACCTTTTGCCTTGTCCGCATAGATTACGCTTAGTCCGCTTAAATTACGCTTAGTCCGCTTAAATTCCGCTTAGGCGGCTTATATTACGCTTAGTCAGTTTCGTGTACGTTGACTACGCTTAGAATGTGTTTTGCCCGCTCAGGATATGTTGAGTGAACTTAGAACACGTTGAGTACGCTAAGAGTGCACTTTAGTATAGTTTTCATCTTAGTATACGCTTAGACCGCTTAGAATACGCTTAGATCGCTTAAAATAAGTTTAGCCCGCTTAGATTACGTTTCCCCCACTTATTGTACGCTTAGTCTGCTTACAGTACGCTTAGTTCTTAGACTAGAATCAAAAACCCTTTCGCCTCGCGGACTTCATTTGTTTCGTCTAATAACGAGCTTCGATTTTCCTCCGCCGGAGGGCGCCGAAGCGTGCCCATTATTTTTATTTCCCGATGCATAATGGAGTCGTTATGGTGATTTCCGAAACAGTCCTATCTGATGTTCTGTAAAAGCGGTTTAAAGAGGGCGTTTTGGGCGAATATAAAAGATGCTATGGTCCATGTGTGGTTTGGATAGCAGCTCAAACAGATCAAAGCAGATAAACGACTTAAAAGGGTTAAATCAGTTTTCTTTTTCTTTAATTTCCGACCGTTAACGATTCAGTTCTTTGGTTGCCATAGCGACCGTGAAGGTCTATTTTGTTTCCACAGCAACGACTATGTTGGTTACTTGGATAACTACTAACAGAGCGTATTATAATGAACAAATATGGGTGTTTAGGGTGTGTCACGAACATCTTTTCGAAATTCTAAATTTCAAGTTGATAAAGTCTCTATTCGTATAAATATAAGCTGCTGAAAAGTTGGTGTTGCTTCGGTCGTGTGTTTTATCTATTTCATATTCAAAATGTTTGATTAAAAAGCTAATATAGGTAATAAGTGGCATGAGACGTCTTAAATCAACTTTTAATTTACTCTAATTACGTGAGTGCATCGATGCATTGTTTTCAGTTTTTGTCGTTATTGTTGATCTGCGAACCTAATTGTTGGTGCTAGTCACTCAATTTGAGCTTTAAAAAGCATTGTTGTGGATTGTTTATCGATATTGTAGTAATTTCTTAATTGTTCGTTCTTCGAAAACATACGTATTGAACAAACCATTAAACCCATCGGAAAAATGAAAACAACACGCAAAATACAACATTAATACATAGAAATTCGATCGTTTGTGGTTATAATAAAGACTTAATTTCGCATATCGCAAATAATTAATTGTGGTATCAATAAACAATCTTCCTAACGCATTGACAAGATTTTAACACATCGATAAAACAATTAAAAAATACGAAAAATACGCTAATCATCTCCTATCGTTTGTATTTATCGTCGTAATTGTTGATTTTCTAACTTTATTGTTGACCTTAATCGTCATATTGAACAGTTGGCATCATCAGTTAGCATTATTGATCGCGGAAACGAAATATCAAAGCAAAATACACTTCAAACCTCCATTCGATACCTCGATTCCATAAAAACAATACATGAAATTCGACCGTCGCACTGTGGGCTAGAATCGAAAAAAGCTGGCCAAAAATACGAAAGTGGTTTTTTTGAGTGCGGACTTTGAAACTTCGCATGGTCATTCTTGAATAAATTTTGCGTGTAACTGCGAAACAATTTCTCTTGATTCCCATGCGTTACAATTCTACAGGGGGTCAAAGTTGACCAAATTTTGCGAAAAATGCCGGTCTTCGATTTTTCGAGAAATTCTTCAACTTCAAAACGATGCAGAATCCATTAAAAGTAAGTTATTGGATAAAAAACAACGCCACGTTATAAACCTGTACTTTATCTTTCACAACCTATAATTTAATGATTGCGAATGAATAATTGCATATTTTATGCAACAAAATGGTGGACTCTCGTTTTAGAGAAACTTTTTACCTAAAGCGAGGAAAATAGTTGAGACGGACTCCGAGGGACATGAAGATATTTATACCACCTTATTCTTTGAAGCTTTCTGAAGAGGAATCTGAAATAAAACCTTGCAACAATTTGCTACCCCAATAATAATAACGAATTTTCGACAACACTGCATGGGCCAATCCGCGCGGCGGAGTACGGCCCTCCAGGAAGAGAAGTGTTTGAAGACCTTCGAACCTTCATGCCTCTCAATGATAACTTTTGAATGCTGAAATTAACTTTTTACAAACTCTAGACGAAGAAATAATGAGCAAAATAATTTACATTCAACCATAATTCTTAAAGGGAGAGTGAATTTAGCAACAGCGTATATCTTTCATCAAGTATCAGAATAGAGTTACCATTTTTTGATTTTTACTTTGTAAAATATTATGAAAGCTGTCTTTGATGTTTTTGAGCTATACTATTTCTCACAGACCCTCAGTACCATTGGAAACCAGCCCACACGTGTGCGTGTGCCGCGGTGTCCCCGAGTTAAACTTTCGGTTCGTTTTATTGCATGCAGCTGTGCTTCTTGCGGATTAACGGTTACCCTTCAAACTTCATTTTCGTGCTTTCTAGTTCAAAATTTTCGCAAACTATGAAAACTACCAATTTGGCTTTGCCTGTGGAAGAAGTAAGTTGTGCTCTTGTGCTCTCTCAGTAGCTCCTTGCATTCTTTAAGTAGTATATTCAAGAAGTTCGGTTAGTTCCATTCAGCATTTCCTGGTTCAGTTGTCGACACTTTTTGGAGGATATTTTTATGGTAAGTTTTTTTGTTACATTACTTTCTCTTTCTACTTGTAAATTCTAAGTATCCTGGAGAAAAACAATTATTTTCTCTATGCATGTGAACTGTTCTCATCGTTATTTGAAACTGTCTACTGTATTATTTTCTTAACGTCATACTGTAGAATAGATATAGTTATGGAATCTCTATTGCATTATAAGACATTAGAAACATTGTATTGGGTTTCTAGTTTATCGCCTTTATACGTTGCTTGTAATTCCGTAAAAAAACATGACTAATCTGCGAATTAGTCGCTACATTTACGCCACGTTAACGCTACATAAGAAATTGATGGAGGAAAAGAATGAGTCATTTTCTAGTAAAAAGCAGCATTTAATGGATTTTTTGACAGGAAAACTTCACTTAGAAAGATCCATAGATGGGCAGGAAGCTCTTACTGTTTATCTGAAGAATAGTTTTTTCCGGCATATCCAAGAAAATGGAAACAAAGTTTTCGTGTTAATGAAAGGTTTATTCTGCGCAATTCCAATTGGCTCAATGTAAATATTAATTTTCCTAATATTATTATCCAGAACTTACCAAGTACTTCTATGACCACAGGTACGTATAAAATAGTGATTTGAAATGTTTAGTATATGAAATTGATAATTTACATCTAAGAAACGAACAATCGGACTTAAATTCATTTTGGTAGACGCAAGAGGACGGCCGGAAGTAGATTTCCATTTTTCAATTGACAGATCGAAACGAAGGAAAACAGAAACAATTAGATCCCCACTCTCCATAGCTGAACTGTCTTATTCTGCAAGGATGACTCTAAGAGATGAAGGAAATGAAGCTCCTTCGAAGTTGCTGAAAGAAATTACCACAACGACACCTACAAGGGAAAAGAGGGTTCTTTCTAGGTGGAAGACAAGGGAACATGTGCAATCTCAGTTGTCAGGAGAAGAAGCATTACCACTAATTATATCTTCTGAGTTGAGTAAAACTCAATATAAAATTCTCCGTGAAACAGCTAAAAGTCATGATCATAGGCTGTATCCTAGCTACGAAGCAGTAAAGGAAGCCAAAGTAACTCTTACTTTAGCTATGATGCTTCAATATTGAATACATAAACATTTACTTTTCAGGGATAAACGAGTATCTTATAAAAATATTTGCTACGATCTTAAAGGCAATTTCAAGCGGATTAACTCTGAATGAAAGAGCATTTGACGATTATTGCGGGGCTACAGCAGAGATGTATGTAAAGTTGTATCCATGGTACTATATGCCACCAAAATTGATAAAGTGCTGATTCACGGAGCTGAAATTGCAAAAGAAGCAATTCTACCACTGGGCCAACTCTCAGAAGAGGCGATAGAAGCAAGAAATAAGGACACGAGGAGATTCCGAGAACGTTTTACAAGGAAACACTCCCGAGTTGCTACGAATGAAGTGAAGAATAAAGACTTAGTGCGAAGATTGCTTCTTACTTCTGATCCACTAATATCTATGTCAGCACCAATTCGGGCAGCAAATAGATCCAGGATTCTAAGTAGAGAAGTGAAGCAGCTCCTCATCCTGAATGAAGAAGAGGTAATCGCGTATGGAGATGCAGACTCCTCAGACGAGGATTGTATATAAGGCAGAAGGTAAGGTGCAAACTAGAAATTTCTTTAGAGTTATTCTTGACTGCATGATTTTGATGATAAATTAGCGATATAGCGATATGAAAGAAAATGCGACGTCATAGACGTAGGAATAGACATATATCTTAAAATACAGCCAAATTGGACATTTTCACCGATCACACGGAATGAAACTGGGGTTTTAAATTATGACTTCTCATTTCTAATATTAATAGCGGAAAAACTTTGCTTATAAACATCAGAACATATCATCGGAAAGCGTTGGTACGTTCCTAGTTCCTCTCAAACACTTCTCTTCCTGGAGGGCCGTACTCCGCCGCGCGGATTGGCCCATGCAGTGTTGTCGAAAATTCGTTATTATTATTGGGGTAGCAAATTGTTGCAAGGTTTTATTTCAGATTCCTCTTCAGAAAGCTTCAAAGAATAAGGTGGTATAAATATCTTCATGTCCCTCGGAGTCCGTCTCAACTATTTTCCTCGCTTTAGGTAAAAAGTTTCTCTAAAACGAGAGTCCACCATTTTGTTGCATAAAATATGCAATTATTCATTCGCAATCATTAAATTATAGGTTGTAAAAGATAAAGTACAGGTTTATAACGTGGCGTTGTTTTTTATCCAATAACTTACTTTTAATGGATTCTGCATCGTTTTGAAGTTGAAGAATTTCTCGAAAAATCGAAGACCGGCATTTTTCGCAAAATTTGGTCAACTTTGACCCCCTGTAGAATTGTAACGCGTGGGAATCAAGAGAAATTATTTCGCAGTTATACGCAAAATTTATTCAAGAATGACCATGCGAAGTTTCAAAGTCCGAACTCAAAAAAACCACTTTCGTATTTTTGGCCAGCTTTTTTCGATTCTAGCCCACTGTGCGTCGTCTGTTTATTTGTTAGTTCATATTGTACTCACCACTTTGGGCGGCGCCTGGGTGCCGGCGCTGTAGAATAGCTGGTCCGTCAGCATCATTCACGTTTTTCCTCTTAAACTCCGTCCTTTTTCTCAATTTTCCTGATTCTCCCTTTTCCTCTTAACAACAATCCGGTAGATTCAAGATGGCCGCCGGAGTGCTAACAGTTGACTGTCGGGTTGCGTCACGAGGATTCCTCTACTGTGACGTCACCGCTCTTTCCCCGATGCATTTTTGGAAGCGACGACTGCCGAAAGAAAGAGAAAAGTGGTCAATTAGCTTGTCACTGGAACGTCACATAACAGAAGTGGCGTAACGCAAAAGTTTGAAAATTTATTGCGGCGTTAATATTCAACATATGTTAATGATTTATATGTCATCTTGTGGGTAATTTTGTTCTCCATTCTCTCTAATTTTACCTTTTTGAGAAATTGAAAAGTACGTCATCTGTGATGAGAAATATGCACCAGTGAACAAGATCCATGGGTACATACATTCAACAATATTAATTAATTACAGCCACAAATACACATTTTTAGTGATGGTTTATACGTCATATTATAGGTAATTTAATCTTATATTTCCCTAATTTTTAACTTTGTAATAAAATGAAAATGATGCCATCTGAGATGAAACATGTGTACCAATGCACGGGATCAATGCCTAAATATTCAGATTTATTGACTAAAAACAGCCACAAATATAAATATTTTGTGATGGTCTATACGTCAGCTTACAGGCAATTTAATCTTTTATATTCGCCAATTTTTGAATTTTTAATAGAACGAAAAATACGCCATCTGTGAAGAAAAATACACAACAGCGCAGGGATGATTGCCTAGGCGATCAGCTTTATCCATGAAATATAGCCTCGAATATAGACATGGAGCAATGAATCATACGTCAACCTGTAGGCGCTAAACCGTTTAACAAATCCGAATTTTTTTATCTGCAATTCAATGCAAACTGCGCCATTTTGCGATGAAATGTCCTCGAAATAGTGCGCAAAATATAAGACTACCGATGTTAACTATGTAGAGGCATGATTGCAATTGTTAAATGTCGAATCGGGCGTAAATTTGGTAAATAAAGGTTTTCGTATTTGTGTGTTTTTGAGATCTTTCATTGAACCAAAATTATGTTATTTCTGATGAGAAATTTGGGTTATTGCTTTAGGTCCCTGTTTTTTTTATGCGTCCCATTAGCTTACAATTTTGATCAATTAATACGCCTTAATATTTGATTTTTTTAAACCCGCAAAATGAAGCAGATAATTGGCCCTTTTTCCACCATTTTTTAATTTCTTCTTCTGTGAATTTTATTTTTAAAACCCGTTGGAAAAACTCAATCATATTCGGCCGAACGTTTTTATATATACTTTGTTTAATGGTAGATATCTGAGGGGTATTACAGTTACTTTTTTCAGGTAGGAACTATAAGGGCCTCCGTCCTAATCCGGATCCTTAGCTCGCCTTCGCAGGTACTGAGCGCCCGTTTTATAAATCTGACCGCGTGGGATACGATTTAAAAAGTTATGAACAATTCAAATGAGCAACAATTTATTATCTTCGTCGTCACACTCATCCAAAGAGATATACAATCCTCTTTTGATCGACGTTCTAGGATGAAAATTAAGATTTTTCGTGATTTTGCCAGAAACTACCCGTTGACACACGGCAACGTTGCCGTTGGGTTGTGTTGGGGTCTCGTTTGACCAATAGTAGCGATTAACGATATTCCATTGTTGTGGGAAAACGCTTGAGCTCGGATTCAACAATCGAATTGGTCGCCATGGGGACTGGTCGTTTACCACGATGGAATTTCGCTTAATTTTCGTCTATTTTGCCATTGTTCTCGTATTTTCGATACCTAGCAACACTTCGTAGGCTCATTAGATATGATTTAGATTAGGAAAACAAAAATTATCTGCTGTGACAAAATAAAATTCACGTGCATTTCTTATGGAATCATTTCCTATCGTTCTGGACTCGAACCCGGCACTGTTCACTGTTAACAGCATGAAACATTCACAAGCTTATTCCCTATTGTACAAAGTTTAAGTGTGCGAATAAACGTGTATTTGCCGACAGAGAAAATACGCAAATATCTTATTATATATAGATGCTTCTCCGGATTCATTCATATATGTAGATACACAGACGAAACATAATGTTGTTTCTTAAATAACTCTGTCAGAATGCAATGTAGGTATATACAACTACATACAAAAGTTTTAGATAATGTATTTTACTACAACTTTTGTATGAAACATTTCTTCGTAACACTGATTGTTTAGGAGTTAATAATGGTTAACCGGAAGTTGTTGTTTATCCAGAAATGGAAGTTTTTCATACATATCTCTGTCAGAATGCAATGTAGGTATATACAATTGCATACAAAAGTTACAGATAATGTATTTTACTATAAGTTTTGTATGAAACGTTTTCCTGTAACACTCATTGTTTTGGAGTTATTTATATATTACCGGCATAGGCTTCTGTTTTCAATAAATGCGGAGAAAGTCATATGTTGGCCACATCAGATTTTTCAATAATACAATGAGCGTAGTATTGAAGAAGTCCGTTTTCGTGCCATGCAGCCTTAGCTTCATTTAAAGAATTTAATAGGAAAGAATGGTCGCACAAAGTCGAGACAAGTATCAAAAGAAAGGAAATTGAATGAAGAATCTAATTCTGGTAGTGAAAAACACTTTTTGAATCGGTATTAGGAGAAATAGTAAAAAATGAACGAATATTTCGCAAAATTTCGCCGTAGTAAACAACCAGTCCCCCTGGCGACCAAGGCGATTGTTGAATCCGAGCTCATGCCTTTTCTCAATAGAATACACGGGGGTTTAAAGTACCATGTAGAATTAAAATACATTATAATATACAAATAAGTGTTAGGAATTGCTGCTACACATCGAATAGTAACGTCTAAATGATTTTATTGAATAGAACGCGGTCTATAAAAACATCAATTACCCCGATACCTAACCTCGCAATTTCTTCTGAATCTATGAATTTATTTGGAAATTTAAATTAGAAATAAAACCCGTAAATATTGCAATAAATACGAGCAATCGTCAAAGCCTGTGTTGGATGAGAGCTCGTGAATCATAACTACCAAAATTAACTGGTTTGTAGGAAACTGTACAGTCCGTAACCTATAGTTAAACAAAACGCTATAACTTGAGAAGTAATTGAGTTGTTAATTAGCGGTTTGATTCTGAATATAACTCAAAATGTTTCCTATGATTGCTTGATGATGATGTACATTGGGGAATGACGCATGAAGAAATGGTCTAAATAAATTAAAACGAAAAAATTGCCGAATTAAGTCGAAATGGGCTTTATTTTCGTGTTTTTTAAAACTATTAGATGATAACAATGTAGCAACAATGGTACAACAATGAACCAACAATACTAGGTTACTATGGAAACGGAATTTCCAATAATCGAAGAACCTGATACGAAAATAATTCCAGGCAAATCTCTAATCAGCGAACCGATCACGAAGCAAGCGGCGTAATCATAAATTAAGCGGGTTCTTAATTTAGTTCGAAATAATTTTTTTAAATATGATTGTATTTACGAAGAGCAGGCATTTGTCTTATACTACAGGGTACCCGGGTTAATATCCTATATTAATACAAAATGCAATAACTCGATGCAATAATTATGTTTGCTATATGATGGTGTACATTGCCAAATGACGCAGGAAGAAATGGTCTAAATAAATTAAAACGGAAAACATTGCCGAATTTAGTCGATATGGGCTTTACTTTCGTTTTTATAAACTATCACATGATAACAATGCAGCAACAATGGTACAACAATGCTGGGCTACTATGGAAACGGAATTTTTAACAATCGAAGAACATGATAATTCCAAGCGAATCTCAAAGCAGCGAACCAATCACGAAGCAATCAAAATAATCATAAATTAAGCGGGTTCTTAATTTAGTTCGAATAAATTTTTTAAAATATGATTGTATTTACGAAGAGCAGGCAATTGTCTTATACCTGGGTTAATATCCTATATTAATACAAAATGCAATAACTCGAGAAGTAATTGAGATATTAATAAGCGGTTTGCTTCTAAATGTAACTCAGAATGTTATTTCCTGTGTTCGCTTGAAGATGGCGCACCATTTATAAATTGTGAGGTATGAGTTCTTAGATCGCTTGATTAGTCCATCGATTCAAAGACATGACTTTTCCGTGGGTGTTTATCGAGAACCAAGTCAAACCAGACACCAGTTGGTGATCTACCAGAACTGCGCCATCGAATTCCTTTCAGTTATTGCAAATGTCACGCCTGCAAAGCACTCGGAGAGAAAGATTTAGATGTCTTAGGCGTATTAACTGTGTGTAAAAAAAAGTTGAGTCGCCATACTTCTGTAAATAAACCACCAATAAATATCTTAACTAACCCTCAAGTTATTACAGTTCGTATTATTTTATACGTTCAACCCGTGCACCCTGTATTTACGGTGTGAAACGAAAATTTGCATTCGTTAGCAAATCAACTTTGAGGTAATTCCGTAAAACATATAAGAAATGGGAACAAACGGGATATTTCCGGTGATGAGCTGTTAATAGCTGTCTAAATTAAACCCTTTATGTAGAATCTCCCGCTCTGTGAACGCAATTAAAACTAAATATGCGTTCCTTCATAACTAACATTGAACGGTCTTACCCTAAATAATAATAAACGATGGAAAAACTTGGATATTTCCTTATTTTCGTCCCTATTATGGTCATAGCTTCCTTCTGCACCCTCCTCACCACTATTCCCATGGTGTTCCACGCTCTAATTGTCGTAATCTCCGCGTTAATTGCATTTCCTCTCGTTTTCCACAAACCACGTGTCGGTTTTTTTAATTGCCCAAACGCCCGCGCCTCGGAGCCACCGTCGCCCCCTCGTCTCATCGTAATTAATTTCCCAATATGGCGCGGTTTTTTCCTCTATTCCAAAACCTAATTTCTTTTGTTTAATGGCCGGAAGTAGTTCCGCAAGGGGGAGTGGACGCCATCACTGCGATCCTATCGCCTTAAGAGTGCTGATATCGATATCTCGATGCGATTGAAATTACGTCATTTGTTGATGTCGATGCGATCACGCCTGCTGCCAACTGTTGGCGTCTTTCAACATAGCGGGAGTGTAAACTTTGGGAATTTATTGCGGGGTTGCTGAGCAACGTAGGGTTTTCGTTTTGGTGTTGAATTGTAGATATATTTATTAACTACGTTTGAGTTATTTTTTATTTACGGAGAGTTAAATAATGATGTAATTACAGGGAAATTTGTGAGTAAGGATACGGCGTTGCCGGTACCTTTAGGATTACTTTGGGAATTAATTGCGGAGTTGCTAAGCAACGCAGGGTTTTTGTTTTGGTGTTGAATTGTAGATATATTTATTAGCTACGTTTAAGTTATTTTTTTATTTTCGAAGAATTGAATAATTATGCAATTACAGGGAAATTTGTGAGTAAAGATACGGAGTTGCCGGTTCGTTTAGGATTACTTATTAGCTTTGGGAATTAATTGCGGAGTTTCTAAGCAACGTGGAGGTTTTGTTGTGTTGTAGAATGGTAGGTTTATATATTATTTACGTAGAATTATTTTTTTATTTCCGCATAAATTAATAATTCTGTAATTATAAGAAACTTTGTTAGGAACGATGGGTAGTTATTGACTTGATTAGCGATACTCTGAACTTTGCAAATTTATTGCGAGTTTGCTAAATAATATAGGGATTTTTTTTGGTGTTAAACGGTAGCTATATTTATGTTATTTGTGTGTTTTTTTTTTACTTTCGGAAAGATTACTTTTTTTAGTAGTTATAGGGAAATTTGTGAGGAGCGGTACTGACTTACCGGATCGTTTAAATTGACCTTGGAAAATTTATTGCGGGGCTGCTGATTAAGTTAGGATTGTCTTTTTAATGTTAAATAGTAGATATAATTATAAGCTTTCTCTGAGTATTTTTTAAAATTTAGGATAAAGTCATACATTCCGGTTTTGTAAGGAAAATTGCGAGATATCTAGTCCTCTGAGATTTGGGAATTTATGGAGAGGTCGCCTAGCAACGTAGGGGATTTCTTTTAGCATTGAACGGTACGTGTAATTTTTAACTACCTTCTAGTATATTTGCTTTCTCCCTATATTACGTAGTATAGAGAAAGTATTGTATTCGTAAAATAATTCGACCTCCAGATTTCGACGGAAATACATGTTTTGGGGCCCATAGAGCTCGTTTTCGCTATTTTCCCCGAACATATCTGTCTGTGGTTAAAAAGTTTGTGGGCGCTCTATCTTAAAAAGTAATTATCCGATCATTTCCAAAATTCATATTTAGTATTTTCCTAACAATACCAAGAGCTGGTTAGGTTTTGGTGAATATCGCTTAACCGGAAGTTGCGGTTTATCCGGAACAAAAGTTTCTTTCTTAAATATCTCTGTCAGAATGCAATGCAAGTATATGCAATTTTGTACAAAAGTTATACATAATGTATTTTGCTATAACTTTTGTATGAAACATTTTCCTGTAACACTCAGTGTTTTGGAGTTGTTAAACCGGCATAGGCTTATGTTTTCAATAAATACGGAGAAAGTCATGGATTGGCCACAGCAGATTTTTTAATTTCGTAAAAGTTAATTTTTCAGCTGTTGCGTGGAAAAATAGGAAATTAGGTACAGAGTTCTTCAGCTCGTTTTGAGAGACAACATTTGGAATCTATTTTTGGCAATGCGGGGATTTTCGGAATTTTTTCGAAGCACTTCCCGATTGGATAGAGAATTCAAGATCACGGAGGTCTTAGAAGAGGCCTTCTACTATATTATTAACCGCAGAAATGACACCAAATGTGCGTGAGTTCGATTCCAGGTGGGTGCAAAATTATACCCTTTCAAATACATTGCGGCGATTTTCAAGACTTTTTAAAGTTTTTGAGCCACTTTCTGGATAATTAGGGATTTGGAATTCAAGGGATCGCTGGAAATCATTCATATCCGACGAAAATTAAAAACATATCCTCGACGACTATCCTTGGTTCGACGCTAGGTCGGGGCAAATATTCTCCCATTAAAAATGCATTGCAGCGATTTTTAAGATTTTTTTTGGATCCTTTTCCGATGGCATGGAAACTTGAAATTCGGCATGTGGTTAGATATCATAAATATATTTCATAATAGAATTTTAGATGTTCGCTGATGGTCCTTGGTTCGATCCCAGAGGGCCATTTACATTCCTCAATGCATTTTTTTATGGAGATAACGGAAGCAAATTTTAGGTACTTCCCGGCATGATATCGACTTCAAACTTTTCATGAAATAAGATCAAGTCGTAACAAGTCAATTTGTGCATTCACAGCTTCCAATGTGTCTTTGGTTCGACACCAGGCGTCTCTAAAATCAGTAACTGATCCGATTTTCAAGAATTATTTTGAACCCCTTCCCAATAATATAGAAACCCGAAATTCGGCATATGGATAGAGATTATGGATACATTTCAAATACGTGTTTTAGATTTCATTGATAGACCTTGGTTCGATCCCAGAAAGCCATTTACATTACCCAATGCATTTCAGATGGGGATAATGGAGTCTTATTTCAGGACCTTCCCGGTATGATATCGACTTTAAACTTTGGATCTAATAAGTTTAATGCCTACCAGGTCGCTATATGCATTAACATCTTGCATAAAGGCCTTGGGTTCGACACCAGATGCCATTTGAAATTCACGGTAATGTCCAATGTTAACTTTGGGAATATTTCGGAAAGTCGTTTAAAAATGTACGTACTTTTTATCGCGTTCAAAATTATCGTTTAAGAATAATCTCTCAAATATTGTTGTGCTTTCTCTACCCTCAGCAGTGCCTCTCGGTGGTCACGCAACGTCTTGATTCTTCGGTCGCTTGGACGAATCGTTGGCGTGACAACCGATCTGGGATTTTATAAATTCCACGCGGTTTCATAGATACGTGTATTATGTTGCACATTGTTATGCTTTTAAATGCCTAAGACTCACATTTATGCCATCAGTGACTAATTGTTAGAATGTTAGCAACGGTAACCATTTACTAAGTCATTAATGTGTTTATTTAATTATAGAAATCCATTAACAGCACGAACCCTTTACAAGGGACTTAAAACCGTACAATTCGTAAACAAGAAATCTAACAATTAAAATTGAAAACAATGAAAACAGTAATAAATACTAAAATAAAGCATTACGAAGAAAGCAATAAAATGAGAAACTGTATGAACAAGCGTAGAATATCATATTCCGCACGATATGTTTGAGAATCAAACTTGTAATGTTGTTATTGTGAGTAATGTTTTGTGTGTTAGCAACGGTTACCATGCCAATATAAGAGCATATGTAAAGTGTGGGCCATATGCCGGTTTCTCTTTAAAATACGTAAAGAATATTATTAAATAATTAAAAAATATAATATTGTTTGCATTTTTATTTATGCTATTTATATATTTATTCATATTATAAATTTATTAATAAATCATTACATCTGCCGGTTTATTTTTGAATTACGTCGTTGAAGAATATTATTAAATTATTAAAATACAATATTGGTTCCTTTTTTATTTAAACTAATTAAATTTTATTTATATTGTAAATTTATTTAAATAATAATATCTTTTTTAATTTCATCAATTTATTATTTAATATAATATTGTTTGTATATTATACAAAATATTAAAATTTTATTGTATTATTTATTTCGTAAATTTATTTATAAATCATTACATTATTATTGAATATAATATATAAAAAATTGTTTAAAAGGAATTTTTTTAATTGCCCCCCTTCATGGTTTATATTCTGCACGCAATGTGCAAATTTCAGATAAAATGTTCGCATATTTTTCTGCATAAATAGATAAAAGCCTATCAGAGGTAACTTCCCTTTAAAGTAGATACGGTTCTGTATGCCTGTAGATCGACGCATATTGACTTCAATTTGTTAATTTAAGAGAACATACTCCAATAGTCTCTTTATTATTGGTCAAAAACCAGACAGAAATTTCATTAGGAGTACAACTTTCGAAAATCCAAAATATGTATTTAGGAGAAAGACAATAGGATAGTTTTTTTGTGTACACGTAGCTAAAAGCATTGTGCATATCAATTTTAAATTTTAGTTAAATCGCTTGAATAGGTTTTGAATTAATGGATGAATACCTGGCAAAGGTAACTTGCATTAAGAGCACAATTTTCGGAAATCCAAAAAAGGCATTTAAGAAAAAGATAATAGTATTATATTCCGCGTACGAGTAGCTCAATGCATTTTGTACGTTCTGTGCTAATTTGAGCAAAATCGCTTAAACGGTTTTTGAATTATTGCCTAAAAACCACGCAAAGGTTACTTGCTATTAAGAGTTGGTATTAATTTTCCATTCCCAGCCAGCTTTACCCTCCTAATTTCATTTTCGATGTGGAAATAAAAATCAATGTAGTCTACCGTTTTAATTGGGACTAGCTTAACTTTTAAGTAGTTCTTAGGTGGACAGTGTAACTGATGGTCGACAAGGGTTGTTTGTCTGTGAAGTATTGTTGTGGGTGAGGCTTACTGTGTTAGATGAGGAGTGAGGTGAGTTTGTACTAGAATTTCCTATCGTCGAGTCGGAATGTGAACAATTAAGTGAAATATAATTACTCTACGAGAAACAACATTCTTGGCGTTTCATTAGGAATGAGGCTTACCGTGCTAGATGAGGAGTGTGGTATTTTTCCGTTCCTATTGTTTAAAAATTAACATTCCTTAAATTTTGGCTCGTTAATCTCACAGTTTCTTCCTCGGAAATAGTTCGAGGATTGCATAAATATATAATATTCTCTTATGGTGTGTATAGCAAGTTATACTGACAATAAAGTAAAACATTCGTTTAGAAACGTGTTTTGAAATTTATAAACTTTCGTTCGCGAAATACCGAAACGGTGGTGTCTGCGTGAATACCTTTTTGTCACGAATATTAGGCTACAAAATTCGTGTTCAAAGAAACCTAAGTATTTGTTTATCTCAGCTATGACTTTGAAAGTTGTGCTTGATTTCACAAACAATTAGACAAAAGAAAAAAAGTCACATAGCGTATTTTCTCTGTCCACGTTTAATGATATTTCCTCTTTAAACAATTCCATTGATCACAACCAAATTTCGCAGACTTAACCTTTGTATAATGGAGAACAAGGCTGTGAAAGTTTAAATCCAGTAACTGGCCCGGGTTCGACTTCAGAACCTAAGGAAAGGCATTCCATAAGGAATGCACGTAAAATTCGTTTTAATACATTGCAGGCTTTTCTTCTTTCGCTATTTTAAATAGGAAATAATGGTGCTACGGAGTCGAAACAGGTACCAAAAGAAAGGAAATTGAATAAGGATTTTTATTTTTTGTGTTACATGGTTTGCGAGTCGAAATTTTGAGAAATAGGGCAAAATAAACGAAAATTTTGTGAAATTTTGCCGTAGTAAACAACCAGTCCCCCTGACGACCAAGGTGATTGTTGAATCCGATACATTCATGTTCCCACAACAATACATGGGGGTTTTAATTCTTTACTGAATTAATGGTAGGAACTAATCACGGAATTTATGAAGAGGAGGCAATTTACTGAGTTTTGAGCGAATGTAAACTGTGATACTTAAATAGCAGAAACAGAATTATATTAATAACGCATTCAAATAGTTTTGCTAAAAAGGAAAGTTTTATATTTTCATGCATTTCCCGACTGAAATATTGGGAATTTAAGCTCGAATCTCTAATTTTCCGACGAATTCTCTTCAAAACGATTTCTAATCAGAGTAAATTCGACCGAAGAAGCCTTAACTCGGTGGAACTCCGTAACCGGGATCATCTTATATATAAAAGTGAAATGATGTTCGTGACGTCGTCTAAAACTAGAAAACGGCTCCACCGATTTGAATGTCTTTTGTTTTGTTCGCCTCGGTACGGAGGTGGTTTAGGGAAACCCCAAAAGGAATAGCCGAAAAAGCATTTCCATAAGAAATGCACGTAAAGTCCATTTTTCTCGCTGCAGGCTTCATTTCATTCGAAGATTTAAATTAGAAATAACAGTCGTACAAAGTCGAACCAAGCACCAAAAGAAGGAAAAGAGAATAAAGATTCTTATTTTGGTCGTCGAATATCGCTTACGAATCGAAATTTCGAGAATTTTGATAAATTGCGTGAATATTTCATCGAAATTTCGAGGTTGTAAACAACCCATCCCCCTTGACAACGAATGCGATTCCAAGTTCGTGTATTTATCCATCAAAATGCATTAATAATACAAGTTGAAATTAATCCTGATAATACACTTTATGAAGAAGAAAAAATTGCATGAGATTTTAACATTTGCTGAACAATATCCTGTGAAGAATCGAACGGAAAAAGTACGAACATTTAAATTTTATTACAATTTTGTTTAAACGTCAGTAGCAACCAAGTTTTATTAACAGCAACGTAATTGTTTACTGATTTTTAGTTTTAAAACGGTTTTACTCTCTACTCGAGGACTTAAACTTGAGGATTTCAATATTATAAACTTCTGAAGGTAAGTTCGACATATTTGAGTGACTGTGAAAACAATTCCGTGATCACAGTGTTCATTACAATGCCACGGAGAGGACGAGCTGACATAGGTCAGGACTAGATGACCATCAAATCAATTTCACGTGGTCCGAAGATCACCGGTTCCTCTAGTATTAAATAAAAATTGCAAAATTCCACAGTTTTATAGTAATTATGAAAGTTTATGATCCAAATTAGATGTTTGAGAGATATGATGTTTATTAGAGGTATATTATGCTAATTAGAGGCTCGCTTGTCGCATAATCACATATTTCTCAACGTGAACGGAATTTCCTCGCGGACAACAAACGTAAGTGTATTGATAAAGTAACAAAAAGTTTTTTTGTCAAAAAAAGAATCGAATCGAAATTTCGAGAATTTTGATAAAATACGCGCGAGTTATCCAAAATTGTTTGTAAACAGGCAATCCTCCTGACGATTAATGCGATTGTTGAGCCGAGCTCATGAACTTTCCTGTATAGTAAGAATAGAATGGGATTTTAGACTGTATATTCTAAAGGGAATTTACGCATTGCACGACCGGCAACTTGAATTTAATCTACTTCTATATTCCCCGAATTAAGAATCAACGGGCGCTTCAGCTAGTTAATAAATAAATAAACAGATTGTTCAGCACAGCACGTGAGGGTGTGTTAGTTAACCAAAAATGAGTGACCGTGAATTTGCTAAAAACCAAAACGCGTAACCATACATACATACAATCGTATGGGACATAGGAACGCGTGGAATACATAAATATGCAAATTCGTGGAAATACAAACACGACGGCGATCCTTGTATAAGATTGTGGGACTTTCTCTCCGACGGGAGAATTGCTTCGTCACCGTGACTTCCACAGGCACTTCCCTTCTCTGGAAGACCTCGATTGGCCGCTCTTTTTCCATTCTCAGAAGAACTGCAACCACTTTCTGAGAATCGGGAAGGAATACGGGGAATCTATTATATATATACAGCTACTCCAACGGATATCCTCCTATATTGGATACGAATTATAACCATGTTCCTCAAGTCTCATCGACTTGGCATTTTTATGACGCACTGCCAACGGTGTGTACCCTACAGAATATGTCAGACTTTCATCCTAGCTGTCATGTGTTCGATGCCAGAAGGCCCCAAAATCCCGATTTTTTACGGAGGAATGCATTGCGGGGATTTTCGGATTTTTTTTGAGACACTTCCCGGAGAAGTTTTATATATCTTCTGTTATATATAGATGCTTCTCCGGATTCATTCATGGATATAGATATCTATATAGATAGGATACTAATTCACAGGCTAAACCACAAGCGTCATTGACTTGAAATTTTTACGACGTATTGGCCATAATGTGTAACCGCCAGAAAACTTGCGATTTTGAACCTCAGTGTCATGGGTTCGATTCCAGAGGGCCCCCAAGTCCCGCTTTTTTCATTTAAATGCATTCATGATCTATCAAAAACATTAATGACTTTTACAGAAAAAATCCTGGGTTCGATGCTAGGACGATACAAAAATCTGTCATTTAAAATACATGGGAGCATTTTTTTAATTATTTCTTTTGATGTACTTATCGAAATGATAGGAAGTTCTTGCTTAGATGGAAGATGTATATTAAGAATTGGTTTAAGGAAAAAAAATTAGATTAGACCGTACTACTCCTGGGTTCTATACCAGAGCATATTAAAATTTCTTACATAAGGAATATAAGGGAAAAGTAGGACGTCGTTTGAGGCAGTTGCAGCCAATATTTCTGCTTGAATTTTCACACATAGTTACAAGTGGCGATCTTCTGTTGTGCTGCATAGTAAGCTCACCTGGAAGACCCGGGTTCGATGCCGGACGGATAAATTGCAGCGAATTTTAAGAATATTATCGATCCATTTTTTATTTTTAGGACCCTCCCAATATGATGCCGATATGAAATTAGTGTTATCAACATGCTTGCAGTATGTAAGCAACATTTTACTCGTGTATATATATATAATCTGTATATAATAAATGTATATATATAGTTTACATGCATTGTATTTGGGGATTTTCGAAAATTTTTTGAGGAACGTCCCGGCAAATTCGAAAGATAAAATTCTATGGATCGCTAGAACCCTTGAGTATCCGTCAAAACCCATTAATACATCTTCATAGATTATCCTTGGTTCGATGCTAGTTGAGGGCAATCATCTCCCATTTATAATGCAATGCGGCGATTTTTAAGATAAAAAATCTGATGTGGCCAGCACATGACTTTCTCCATATATATAAGATGTAAATATTTATCTACGACAGTATTTTCGAACTCTATATTCAATCGAAACTTAGAAGATAAGTGATTAATTTCTTTCATATTATCTTTTACGTCACAAACATTATAAATAATGTTTTTCGGGACATGTTCGATGAAAAACGATGAAATTGGCCTTTCGCCCCAGCGCCCAGAGCGCCCACAACGTACATAATCAGGAACTTCCGGTTCATCAGTATTTCACAAATAACTCCTACACAATCAGTGATAAAAAAATATGTTTCTTACAAAAGTTATAGTAAATTACATTTGCTAAAACACACACACACACACACACACACACACACACACACACACACACACACACACACACACACACACACACACACATACACACACATACACACAGAAATCATTTCGAAAATAGTCAAAACGTGTTCTAGGGACCCCAAAACATGTATTTCCGTTGAAATCTCGAAGTCGATTTTTTTCATGAAAACAATACTTTCTCTATACTTCGTATATGGAGAAAGTAAAAATCACTCACCGATAACATAGAAACTTAAAACTCAGCACGTCGAAAATATCTATATAGTCTTATTTAGTCGTTTGAAGTCCATCTTTGCTAACATGAATACAGATATGCACTTATAGTTCAGTTAAATTCCTCTCTTTGGACCGCAAAGACTTCGAGAGTACTTTCTCAAACGCAGCATCACACACGCAAAGAAAAGTTACACGTATGACGATTTTCTTTCTTTAATTCCATTGTTTCTTCTTTTACAGGACAAAACCAGGACTGGACCGGACCTAGGACAGGACATTGGTGAGTTCTATCATTTCCTCATCGCATAATTATGTTGGAACATAACTCGATTTTACTTTTCCGTATTCTGTTCCATTTGTCACTTCGTTAAATCTGTCAGCCATCGATTACTTCATTTAAACATACTTAATCTTGTTACTAAGAGAAGTAAATATCCTAAAATTGGGCTTATTTGAAGTGTAGCCTCGTTGGAAGTACTCGAATATCCTTGAGAGACGTATTCTATTGGACACAAGTTTATGTATTTCGCCAATAGCGTATGAGTTTCCTTTACATTGGTAAATTCGGCTCTCAGACGTATGTTGGGAATCCTTGAAAGAAAGGAGATTGGAAGCTGCGATTGGTTGATAAATTCGGGGAAACTACATTTTCGGAAGATACGATCGGTATCCCCCCTGCTACCGATCCAATAGTGAAGTTAAGAGAAATAGATGCTAGGACGAATCGTTTTAAAAATTCATTCTTTCCGCGAACAATACGTGACAATAGCCGAATAAAGAAGTAGTTTAGATTCAACTTGTGTTTACACCCCCTGCCACACGCCGAAAGGCGGCTTGCAGGGTATTAATGTAGATGTAGGCTCTTAATTTTATAAATACGGAATTGAATGCATGAATAGTTCTCAACTTAATATCAACACGTAGAATATCCGAAATTATTCTTTAAGGTACATCACAAAGATTAACTTGGCTTCTAAATTTTTCTTCGATCGTCATCCAACTTTATCCAAACCTATATCTATCAATCTATCGATATATATATATATATATATATATATATATATATCTAAATATCTATTAACTTTTGCTGATGGGTAAATATCTTCGAGATGAACACAAGCCGTTATTTCAAACCCACTTAAAAAGTCGTGTTTTTTTTAATGGTGCATAATCCTACTGTTATTGTCTGTAAAGCTATGATTTTTTTGAGCTGGTGTTCCTCTCCGAGACGAATAAATGATGCTGACGATGTCACAGCATCTGTTTTTATAATTTTCCAAACCTGACTCCCGTTCCTTGATTTAAATTTACGAGAAAACCTTTCTTCGGCGGTATTTGAACCTTTCCGACGACATTTTCACGATGATTGCGTTCCCGCGAGTGAATTGGGACTTAATTGAAGTGTAACGACATTGGAAGTAATTGAATTAGGTGGTCCGATCACAATTATCAAAGATCGACTGAAAAATAATTGCTTTTTGTGAAATGGAATCGGTCATCAGTAATTACATTACAATGTTTATGAAAGATTAGCGTAATTGGTAATTACTTAAAAAATATTGTCGAGGATAGGAGCGAGAGGACTTCGCTTCGGAATGGCCGTTCGGAAGATGAGTGACGTCACAATTCTCAGCTCAACTCCGCTTCGTATTTGGTGTGCATTCAAAAGAATTTATAGTTTGACAGTGCAAGCGTAGTCCGCTCGGCGTAACTTCGCTCAACTTAGCTTCGCTTTGCATTTGGTGGTCGCGTAGGCATTCATAAGTATTTATAGTTCGATAGTCATATATATAGTTTGACAGTCCATACTTGTAGTTTGATAGTCATATATACAGTTTGATAGTCCAAGCGTAGTCCGCTCGGCGTAACTTCGCTCAACTTAGCTTCGCTTCGCATTTGGTGGCCTCCTGGCCTAACGGTGTGTAAGCGATGCCTAGCTGTACAAATCTGGGTCTAGTTTGTCAAAGCGGTGCTCACGCTATGGCAAGCTATGCTAAAGCCATGCAAAGCGTTGATAAAGCTACTCCAAGCGTCGATGAAGCGATGCCAAGCTATGTTAAGCGATGTCAATCGTTGATAAAGCGATGATGAAGCAATGCCAAGCGTAGATAAAGCGATGCCAAGCGTTCACAAAGCGATGCCGAGCGTTTCTAAGCTAAGCTTCTTTGTCTGAGCTAAGCTTGCTAAGCGGTTTTAAGCGATGATTAGCTGACACTGAGAAGACAACTGCAGTGAAAACGTGAAGGGTGCAATTGGTAATCAATGAAATATTTCCTTAATGGCAAGAACTACAGTATTGTTAAAATACTGGAAAAGCAAATTGGTAATCTCAATGAAATAAATTGAAATAAATCTAATTGAATTTAAGTCATTTTAAGTTCGTTCGTAGCATTTGCACTCGAAAACTGCAATTTCTCGGAGTTTTCGTCTCAATTTGACATCACCGACCTCTTGTAAAAATGAAAACACTGTGTCCCGACAGCTGACCGCCAAAAACTTTTTAATTAAAAAAATCAAAGCTGCTGACAGCTACTGCTGACTGCTGAAAGAGCTACAACGCGACAAGAGCACCTAGACATGTTAGGTATACTTTGCATTGAGTCAGATTTATTGAAGAAAATTGATATTGACGATATAATTGATGAATTTGCCGAAAACAAATGTAGAAAACGACATGTTTAAAATTTACATAGTAATTTTATTGCTATTATTACGTTTTGCCAATTAAATTTTTATGAAAGCTATAAGTTTTAATTTTTTTAAACGAAGGGAACGGAGGTGAAAAAAGGGCCCCCAAATTGATGGTTGCCAAGGGCCCCGTTGAGGGTTAATCCGGCCCTGGCATGATCGACAAAACAATCGCTACGACGACTAGTTACTATTTGTCGTTCTTTCTATTCCAGAAGCGAATAATGTGATTAGGTAAGGGTTACATCCCCTGCCATGCGCCTCAGGACACTCACGGGCTACATATAAGGGATGTCCCAGAAAGTTGTGATAATTAGTCATCCAAAATGGCTGTTTATTAATTGAAACGAACGCGGGATGCATTGTTGGGAAAACTTAGTAACGCCTCGGCTGTCAACAATGGCTCATACTTTGTAATACTCGCGAGGGATATTGTTGTCGACTTCGCCTAGTAACGAGGGGGAAGTGAAAGTGGGAGTGTGAAGTTTTCTACCGCCATAAGAATGCCTAATTAATGCCAATTAGAAAAACGTTTTATAGTTTGGATAATTGAACACATTAATATCACCAATTTGAGTTACAATGAGGTTATTACTCGCCTTTTAAAACTGAGAATCTTCGACATACTATGATTTAAATTAATTTTAAGTACTTTGCCGTAAAGATATCCCAATAAAATTTTTGCGGTGCGTAGATAATAATTTGGGCAAGTTTTTAGAGTAGTCACCAAAAACATTTATACGTTAATTTTATATTAAATTGTCCTCAAAGAGTTTGCTCGAATTCACGGCGTCGCAGTTTTCGAAATTCGAGGTTTATTTCTGACAGAATGGAAGCAGCTGTGACGACAATTGTTTCTGCGTAGATTAAAGCAACTATTCAGTTATTCTAGAGAAAAAATGAAACCTGTATCTTAATTATTTACGTAGCCATGGGGAAAATGTCTTGAAAGTCACGTTTTTTCGTTAAATACCGAAAAAACAACTCGAAAACGAATAAAAAGCGTGCACCCTACAAAGTGGGGTGCTTCTGGTAGCGGAGCTCTACCCCTTCCGATTATCGATTATCACTTCTTTTTGGAACAACCTGTACCTCTGCTCTCAGGTATGGTTGGACTCGCGGGACAAGTTCGTCCGAAAAAAGCTCAGCATAGGAATTGCGTTGATAAAACTGTGCTTCCAGCTATCGCAAACATTCCTATCCCGCGGGACTCGATCGTGCCGTTCCAATTGCGCTTGAAAAAACCTTTGCTTCGAACCCAGGACTCCGTAATATGATTCCGAAAGAAATGCACGTAAAGTTCGTTTTGATCGATTGCAGACATTTTTTCTTTCGCGGAATTAAATAAGAAATAATGTTCGTACGAAATCGAGATGAACACCAAAAGAAAGGAAATTGAACAAAGATTCTGATTTCGGTCGTGGAATATCGTAATAGAGTCGAAATTAAGAGAATTTAGACAAAAATGACGAAATATTTGCGTAGTTTCGTGGCTATAAACAGCCAATTCCCCTGACGACTGAAGTTATTGTTGACTCTATTTATATAAAGCAGAAATTCTGTGAGTTTTTCTTATCTTGGATTTTAGTCCACACCGTTTGCCCGATTTGTCTCAAACTTTGCATACGTGTCCATTTATATCAGGAAGGAAGTACTGTCGCATTTTAATTCGATAATTTTACTGGGTTCGAACCAAGATCGCTCGGATAGATTTTCATAAGGAATACACGTAATCTTCACTTTTATCGGTGGCAGGCTTTATTTCTCCTGAAGAATTAAATTAGAAGGAATGGTCGCACAGAGTCGAGACAAACACCAAAAGAAAGGAAATCGAATAAAGATTCTTATTATTGTCATGAAATATTGTTTTTGAAGCGAAGTTTTAACATGACGTGTAACCTCCATAAAAAGTTGACTTTGAACCTCAGTGACATGGGTTCGATTCCAGAGGGCCCCAAAGTCCCGATTTTTTACATTTAAATGCATTGCCTTTATTTTCCAGAATTTAAAAAAATACTTTCCTGATAGCTAGAGAATCAAAAATTCAAGGAGATAATAGATATTACAGATATGATTGAGAACTATCGAAAACATGAGTTCTAATGAGAACGTCCTGGGTTCGATGCTAGGACGATGCAAAAATCCCGTATTTAAAATACATTAGTATAGTTTTTCATTATTTTTTTGATGCACTTATCGGAAGTGTAGGAAGTTCTTGCTCAGCTGCGAGATATATATTAAGATTCTTATTAAGAAAAAAAATACGTTAGACCATGCTGTTCTTGGGTTCGATGCCAGAGCACAATAACATTTCTCTCATAAGGAATAAAAGGGAAAAGTAGGACGTCGTTTGAGGCAGTTGCAGCCAATATTTAAGCACCTAAGGATTTATTTTTTTGTCTAAAACGTAGATTTTCATTTATTTTTAAAACATAAAGACAAAGCAAATTTTAGTTTTCAAGTACATCAATGTTAAGTATAGAATGCAAAAGAATATTAATAGGAATAATATTATTAGCAATACTTTTTATTTGTGTGGTTTTAAGAAATTTCTAAATGAAAACGTAGACTAAGTTAGCAATTTCCAATGGTCCAACAATTAATAACTTAATTTTGCAAAAAAACGATAATTTCGCTGCTAATCCCGGAGGCGTAAATTTTACGCGACAGACATAATTAATTAATACGGTTAGATAACATTCTAAATTCTTGTCTTATATTCCACAAGGGATTTAGCAAAATTTGAGAAAAGTACACAAACTTTTTCTCCCGTAGTCTTTCTCGTTGCAGTCTTCTTAACTCTCTTAAGAAGACGTCGAGGGAGCTCCAATCCATCACTGCTTCGGAGATGTCTGATATTGTTATCAGGGTTGTAAACGCGATCTTCGAGAGAAAACAAAAGAGCGATGCAGGGAAGTAGTCGCAAGGACAGATAGTTACTTATGGTTCCCGCGAAGTATTAGAGAAGCTAATACCTCTCCAGGCTATATAGGGATGTCGGTGTTTAACACCCCCTGCCACGCGCCACTGGCGTACTGCATGGTTTAAATGTAAATATACATTGAATTTATTTAAAATTTTGGGAAGCGCCAACTAACTAGGTATAGGCGTGTAATTACTGTAGTTGATAGAAGAATGATACGTCTACAAGCATGCAAAATGCATTCTACCCTCGACTGCATTCATGTAAATTCAAATTTCTCGAAAACCATTGAATTGATTTTCTTCAAACTTTCGTCAAATACGTAAAATGATAAAACCAAGTCGTCTGAGGTCTCATATTAAATATATAGACCTTATTTTCTTTGGAAAAGGCTCAAACGGTAAAAATGTAATGTATATTGTGAACAACTCGTGGGGAAGGTAGTTGATCATAGCATTCGCCACCTTTGGAAGTTTTGATGGACGTTGGCGCTGAATTAATTGGTATTGTTACTGTTTTTTGACTTCAGCTCCTTTTTTTAGGTTCCAAATATTGTTTAATATAAAGGTCACAAAACAGCCAAGACATTTTTCTTACGCTCACCACGCTCGAACTTAAATTATTTGTAATTCTCTAAAATAAAACGATTTTGAAATGCATCGATAGTCAACGGGCCCTACGCGTTGTTAAAACGAGTAATCGATTTTCGCTTTCGATTTGGGAAAGGTCGTTTTAGCAGGAAAATGCCCGACGACGCTCGTTTAAAAATAAAAAACAGGATCATCTGTCGTGGGCTAATTTGGCGTTTTCTCTCAATTTGTTTCAATGAAATTTTTTAGATAACACAAAGGAGAATGTGTCTATGAGGAGAGTAAAATTTGTTCCGTTTGCATGGCTACTTTTTGAAGAAAACATTCTAGAATTTGACTATATTTATTTTGGACCGCCAGGCGGTTGACAACACCTCAGAACTGACATGTTCACCAATAGGCGGCTATTCTGACGTCATTTGTACGATGTTTTCAGTGGAATTTTTCATGTAATACAAGCAAGTATGCATCTATGACGGACAACAAATTTGTTCCATTCGCAGTATTACTCTTAGAAGAAAAACTTCTGGAAGTTGACCTAATATTTCGGACCACTAGTATAGTTGGCAACACCTTGAAACAGACATGTTCTCATATCGGCTGCTGTTATTGTATTTCACTTACAATTGTCTTCGATGAAAATTTTCAGACAACACAAGCAAGCAAGCATCTATGACGTATGCAAAATCTGTTTCGTTTGAACTTATAGTTTCTGAGAAAATAATTCCTTAACCTTTCGTACTACTACCTGCGTAGCCACTTAAAAGCATCGAGAATCAATAGCTGGAAGCCGAAAAGGTATCCACTGATGACGAATTTTCAATTGCTTCTTCTGAGAGGGCTTCAGGTCATACGCACCCTCAGTATATCGTCTCTAGGATACCTCTCTAAGGTGGAATGTGGCTTACCATACAAGATGAGGAGTGAGGTAGTTTGCAATAGGTTTTTGTTTGTAATCCAGAATTCTATGATCGGAATAAGCCCACGCAAGTGAAGCACAATGATTCTATTATAAGCTATATATATATATCTATTATATATAGATGCTTCTCCGGATTCATTCATGGATATACCTATATAGATAGATAGATAGATAGATAGATAGGATACTAATTCACAGCCTAAACCATAAGCGGCATTGACTTGAAATTTTTACGACGCATTGGCCATAACGTATAACCGCCAGAAAAATTGCGATTTTGAACTTCACTGTCATGGGTTCGATTCCAGAGGGCCCCAAAGTCCCGATTTTTTCCGTTTAAATGCATTGCTTTGATTTTCGGGAATTTATAAAAAATACTTCCCGTATAGTAAGATAATCAAAACTCTAGGAGCCGTTATACATGGCCATGAGCTATTGAAAACCATTGTGACTTTGATGAAAAATATCCTAGGTTCGATGCTAGGACGATGCAAAAATCCACCGTTTAAAATACATGGGAGTAGTTTTTCGTTATTTTTTTTGATGCACTTATTGAAATTATAGGATGTTCGTGCTTTTCTGGAAGATGTATGATACGAATTAGTTTTAGAAAAAAAAATTTTTAGACCGTACTATTCCTGGGTTCGATTCCAGAGCACAATAACTTTTCTCTCATAAGGAATATAAGGGAAAAGTAGGACGTCGTTTGAGGCAGTTGCAGATAATATTTCTGCTTGAATTTTCTCAGATAGTTAGAGATGGTGAACTTATATTGTGCCGCATAGTAAGTATCAGCAGGAAGACCTGGGTTCGATGCCGAACGAAAAAATTGCAGCGAATAATCAGAATATTTTAGATCCATTTTTTTTTTCTTTTGAGGACTCACTCGATATGATGCCGACTTAAAATTAGTGTTGTCGATCTGCTTGCAGTATGCAAGCTACATTTTACTCGTATATATATATATATATATGAGATCTAACTTCCATGAGAAGTGAGGCTTACCAATCTGAGTGAGGAGTGAGGTAGTTTTGTCCCTTGCTTTCCAAACTGAGCTTGAATACCATAAGTGGAAAATGTCCACGTAGGTGATGCGCGGTGACTCTACAAGTGACGCTATGTCAGGCAATAAATGCAGGTATGTCTATGTAAGAACCCTGCAAGCCGCCTTTCGGCGTGTGGTAGGGGTTGACTTGACTCTATTTTCCCAATCGATTGCTTTCGCGTATCGTTTATGAATTCTTGAATCCATTTTATAACCTATTTCCCTAATCTTTCTGGCCATCAGAGCATATAACACAGGGGGGTCGCATTATATCGGTTACGTCATCTGAGAACGTGATTTCTCTGAACGTATTTAATGAATTTATCCTTTGAATTCTGTTATGATTCCCTGTATCATCTGAGTGACACACTCTGTTTTATCGCAGCAATTCTTTGCCTTTCGTTGTACTTTTTCTAAATCCCGAATACGACATTACACTCAAAAGGTGAGGCCTAACTAACGTTAAGTAACATCGCTCGCGAACTTTATCTCCTATTCTCTTTAACGAAGTTTCTGAAGTGCTCTTCTTAATATATTTCGGATGTATGCACTCCATGATAGATTATTCTTCCAGAGTTACTCCAAAATACCGATTTTACTGTCATTAGGTTTACCCCACGGAGGCTGTAATCATTTATTATAGATTTACTTTCGAAGAAGTTAACCACCGAACACTTTTCTACATTAAGCTCTAATTGCCAATCATCGGACCGTTCGCACGAAGTGAGCATTAGTGGTATTAGTATAGTCGTGAGGTGCTTTGCGTTAGATCTCCTCCAATAGCTGGAATTCTGTATGCGACAAAGGTCTGTGTAAGTAAATCACAATGGATAACACTTTTCTTGGCATTCCATGAGGATGGAATTCATACAGTGCAATATTTCACTCATTACTCATTAGTAGAGGTGTTTGTTTTTCGCAATTAGCGATGAAACCCACAAATAACGCGAATTTTGGCCGATTTAGCAAAATTACGCTAATTTCGACAGTTTTAATGAGAAGCACGGATTTTGGTGATTTTCGCTTCATTTGTAAGAGAGGGAAATGTAATTTTGGTATTATTTAAATAAATGTACAACATATAATTGTATTATTTACGTATTTTTGTCATATTTTTGATCACTCATGACGTCTTTGCATGCCCGAATTCAGCTTTGATCTTTTGCAATAAATTCGCAAAACTTTCTTTCCATTATCACAAAATCTCGCCTAATTCCACGAAGAAATATGTTTTGTTTTTCCCAACATTTATCGTTATCAATATGTTTTTAATGAAAATATTCTGTTTTGTTGATCTGCAGCTGTGAAAGCATTTTCCTTAGGTGTAAACAGCACAGTTTTAAATAAATTCAATTCAATATTTCGTATTATTTACAGCTAATAATATTTTCAATGCTTTTAATGTTTATGCTAAAGTGTGCCCAACATTATTCCTTCGCTTAAATGAGACTCTGTGAAAATTAGTAACAATAAATTTAGGAAACATAACAAAAACACAAAACACCGCAATTTGGTTTTCGAATCAACAAATTTCGGAAAAAATAAAAACATTATGAAACACCTCTACTCATTAGGTGCATTCGCAGGCAGCGAACAGTATATTTGAAGGTCTTCAAGTTCATCAACACACTGCCATTTTTAACAACTCAGAGTATTGTCACCGCGATAGCGCATTCGAGTACGTCCACACTCCAAAAGAGCACTTCACTCTCGCATCGCTACAAAGCTCTCTCTCCGGAAGGTCGACTTCCCGTAACGCAAACTTATTTTCGGGCATAAATCCATCAATTACCTACAATACTCAAACTTATATTATCTTATGGAAAATTCTTCACAGATCTCAAAGATACTCTTAAAAGTCCCGTACTTGTTTAATTAAACCAATAAATTAGCGAAAACCACGGAGACTTCGGCAAGAAATGACATCCTGTAAAGCCGTTACATTTGTTATCATAAATCCATCAATTATCAACCTACAATACTCAAACGTATATCATGTTATAGCAAATACTTCAAAGATCCTAACAGTACTCTTAATATTCCCGTTTATATAGAATTAAACCAATAAATTAGCGAAAACCGCGGACACTTCGTCAAGAAATATCCTATCGTAACGAAATTGCATTTTCGGGCATAAATCCATAAATTATCAAGTTATATCCCTCAAACTTATATAATTTTAGAGAAAATACTTCAAGGATTTGAAAATTGCTTCTTATGTTCTCGTCCTTATAGAATTAAACCGATAAATTATCGAAAAACGTGGAGACCTCGGCAAGAAATATCATCCCGTAGCGCTACTACATTTTTGGGCGTAAATCCGTAAATTATCAAGTTATATCCCTGAAACTTATATCATTTAATAGAAAATACTTCAGAAATCGTAAAAGCACTCTTCAAATTCCCGTATTGGTAGAATTAAACCAATAAATCAGCGAAAACCGCGGCGACGTCGGCAAGAATTGCCATCCCGTAAAACAATGACAATTTTTGTTATATATCCCTAAATTATCAAGTTACAATCCTCAAACGTATACCATTGTATAGAAAACACTTCAAAGATCACAAATGTACTCTTAGTTATTCCGTACTCGTAGAATTAAATCAATAAATTTAGAAAAATCGCGGAGGCCTACGCCAACAATGTCCTACCGTAACGCAATTACATTTTCGGGCGTAAATCCTTTAATTATGATATTGTAGTTCTCCAACTTATATCATTTTATAGTAAATTATCTATATTTCATGTGCTCATCCTTTTATTTTTCATACATTTTGAATTAAACTTAAAAATCAGCAAAATCAATTTCAGCCTACGCAAACCATTTCACCAGAGCGGAGATCAGAACTTCTAAATCACGGGAAGTCATGCAGCTAAATTTTCCGTAACCCTATCTTATGTTTGAGCATAAATCGCTTATTAAATAACCAACAATCCTCAAAACTATCTTATTGTATAGGAAATTATTCAAGTGTCATACACACATCGTTTTATTTTTCGTAAATGTTGAATCAAATCCAAAAATTAGCGAAAACCATTTAAGCTTACGCAAACAATTCCGCCAGAGCGAACATCAGAACATTAAGACCTCAATTTTCCGTAACCCGGCCTTATTTCTCAGCATAATTCACTTATTAATTAACTTGCAATCCTCAAAATTATATCATTTTATAGGAAATTCTTCAAGGTCCACAAAAACTATTTTTTTTCTTTTATCTGATGAATTTAACCCAAAACGATAACGAAAACCATTTTAGCTTACGGAAAATATTTCCGTCCAACCAATATCAAAATTTCGTTACCTCCGTAACGCTATCACGTTTTTGGCCATAAATCCCTTATTTATCCACCTACAACAATCAAATACGTCTTGTTTTACAGGAAATTCTTCAAAGATTTCAGATATGTGTTTGTTTTAATAATATCTTCGGAAGTAAACCCAAAAAATTACAAAAACGATCAAGCCTTACGCTAACCAAATCAACCGAAAAATGATGAAAAATTTTAAACCACGTAATGAATATTCTAAACCGCACATTGGATTGAAAAGTTTGCAATGAATTCATTTAGGGTTTAACAGGAAGTGAAAGATGGTGTGACTTCGGGACTCGAACTCTAGTCTCCAACTCTACGAGCAGGTATTCTAACTTCCGTTAATACGGGCGCACCGAGTTCCCGAAAAGCAAATTTATTTTTGGGCGTAATTCCGTTAATTTTCAACGCACAATCCTCAAATCAGACTCATTTTGTATGAAATCCATCGAGGAATATAAATATAGTATTTAATTTCTCGCATCTGTTGGATTTGATCCAAAAATTAGCAAAAATGCTAATGGCCTACGCAAATCATTTGATCCGAACGAATTCCACGACTTCTGAATCGCGCAGCGTGAATTCAGGCGTTTCCATTTTCCGTAACCAGATCTTATTTCTTAGCATAAATCGATTATTAATTGACGTACCATGCTCAGAATTATCTCATTTAATAGGAAATTATTTAAATATTATACAAACACCCCTTTATCTTTCACGTACGCCGTATTCAATCCAGAAATCAGCGAAAACCATTTCAGCCTACGCTAACAGTATCATACGAACGAATATCAAAACTGTTAAAACTCAATTTCATCGTAACCCGAACTTATTTATGAGCGTAAATTACTTTTAAATCAACTTAAAATCCTAATTAGTATCGCATTTTATAGGAAATTCTCCAAGGATTACAAATATACTGTTCATTTCCTTGTATCAGTTGAATTAAAACCAAAAATAGCGAAAACAGTTTCGGTCTACGCAATCTGTTTCATCCTAAGGATTGATAAAACCCCCGTACCGCTATCACGTTTTAGGGCACAATTCCCTTAATTACCATCGCACATTCCTCAGTTGCATCGCAATGTGTAGAAAAAACTTTAAAGATTACGAATATGTTCTTTTGTTGAACACATCTGTCGAAGTCATCCAAAAAATCGTCAAAACCCACGGAGGCCTTCGCAACGAATCTCATCCAAATTTCATCGATCTCCGTAACTCAATTTTAAAATTAAGCATAAATCGCTTATTAATTGAGCTACAATCCTCAGAATTATACCATTTCGTAGCTAATTCTTAGAGTATTCTAAAACTACTTTCTCTTTTCTATTAAATGTGTAATTAAAACAAAAAAAGGCTAAAACCATTTTGGTCTACGCAAACTATTTCATTCCAATCAGTTTTCCGTAACCCAATCTTAAGATTAAGTATAATTCGCTTATTAATTATGCTACAATCCTCAGAATTATATTATTTCGTAGCTAATTCTTAGAGAATTCCAAACACACTCTCTCTTTTCTATTAAATGTGGAATTAAAACCAAAAAAGGCAAAAACAAGTTTGGTCCACGCAAACTATTTCATTGAAACCAACATGAAAACGTCCACCCCGTACCACAATCACGATTTCTGGCATAACTCCCTTAATTATCAACCTAAAATAATCAAACTAGTCTTGTTTTATAGGAAATTCCTCTTAGATCACAAGCACGCTGCTTTATTTCACACATCTAGTTGAAGTCATCCAAAAATCGACAAAATCACGTAGGCCTTCATAAACCAATATCATCCTATCAGGAAATCACGTTTTCAATATCATCCGAATGGTTAAAAAAACACCATAAACAAACGATGGCTAACTTAGTATTGGTTTAGCAATAAACTCATACCGTATTAGGATAACTTAACACCAGTTAGAATGCCATCTCTCATTTTTTCGGGCGTTTTGACGGTAACTTACCAATAAATTAACCAAAAAATCATGAAGTTTAGCTCAAACCCATTCTGCAAAAGAATTCGCTCTTTCTTTAAACAATTTTACGAATATGCAACTAATAAACTTGGTTCAACAATCACCTTCGTCGTTAGGGAATTGTTTATGCCCACAAAAGCACACAAATATTCCGTCATTTTCGTCTGAATTCTCCCGATTTCGACTCGAATACGATATTCCACGACCGAAATAAGAATCTTGGTTCAATTTCATTTCTTTTGATGTTCGTCTCGATTTCGTACGACCATTATTTCTGATTTAATTCCGCGAAAGAAAAAACGTCTGCAATCGATCAAAACGAACTTTACGTGCATTTCTTATGAGAGAGACGATTCGAGTCGTCCAGAGTCGAACCGAGGATACTTTGGACAGACAAATATCATTATATAAGACTCCATTGGACCTTTTACAACTCCCATAAAATTTATAATCCTATGACGTCGGGAAGTGCATGAAATTAATGTTCGAAAATTTTCCCGTGTATTTCTTAAGGGATTTACTGACATCGGATACATAAATATATACTCAACGTTGACTATAAAATAAACCGCAAAATTTTAGCACTCACTCATACATGCACTCCCCATCTACGTTAATACTCAAACAGAACTCATTTTGGAGCCGAATTATCTCCGACAGCCAGTGCTTTTTCGAAGACTTCACCGCATCCGAAAAATCACTCCCAACGCTGAAAACTAACCTCACACACCGATGATGAGGTGCCGCAAGCCCTCTTGGTGTTCCACCGCACCCAAACGAGGAGGCTCCCGCGCCTGGGAACCCGCTAATACCACCAACAGCGTCCGAAACTCTTCACCGCACCTCTAGCGCTATGGCCTTACTTCGCCGGTCTCTGCCCAGAATGTCGCCCGGCGTTTCCCCGCGCGATCGCCGGCGGCTGTGGAAAGCAACCCCCGGACTCGTTTACTTACGAGACCCACGGATTTCAACCCGATTTTCTCGGTTTAAACGATCAAAACCGTGAATTAACCGGTACCTGCGTACAGTTCTACCTTAAAACAACCTTATTCATCCGGTTCCCATTTGAGTAATTTGCTAAAATGGGCTCAGTAGCCAAATATGTAAATTTCCCAAAAGGTTTAACTTTTCCCTCGACACTAATTAAGCTAATTAATGGGGTCTTTACCGAATTTTGGGGAGCAACTAACCGGTTAAGGGTACTCCGCTGCACTTGGACCGCCACACAGTCTTCTAGACGTACGGATTCTTCTACAAACACTCAAACCGGCAATTTATCCATCCAAGCAGATGGACCCTCCGGTGGTTCGGGAAGTTTTTTGAAGTTCACAGCTCTGGATGGGTCTTCCAGCACCGGGTTTTCACCGCACCTCACCCAGCACCATGCACACCACTGGGGAACACTCTTCAACCGGCAAAATTCGCCCCGTTTTGAGGGTATTTCCACTGTTTTGACACTCGGCTCACGCTGGGACGAAATCTTCCGTTAAAACGAGCAGTTTTCCCGGATTTACCACCTTAAACAGTTCTTCCGGAAGCAAATCTTAAAGGGAAGTCCTTCTACAAGGTCTCCAGCACTGGAACGCACTGCTAAACCGGCAAATTCTTCCAGTTTTGGGGGTCTTCCTACCGTTTTAACAGTGGATGACGCAGAAATTAGGGAATTCCGCTGTATCGAACGGTTTTCCGGATTTTGCTGCCCCTAATCGTTCTTCCGGGGGCAAGGCTTGAGAGCACGCCCTTCTGCAATGTTGGCACCACTGGAATTCACTGCTTTCCCGGCAATTTTTTTCCGGTTTACAGGTTTTTCCCCCGTTTTAACACTGGTTACGCAGAAATTCCGCAATAACCAACTGTTTTCCGGGCTACAATCGATCTTCCGGGACCGGAATCGAAGAGCACGTCCTTCTCCAATGTCAGCACTACCGGAAACCACCGCTAAACCGGATAAATTCTTCCGGTTTTGAGGAAATTCTCGCCTGTTTAACACTTTTTCCGTCTGATGGTCTTTGGGTGACCTTCCCAGAAGCCTTCCGCAGCCAAGACGCGGCGAAGGCCGGAGCTGAGAGAGTAGGGAACCGCACAAGAATGCGGTTAACCGGTTCGGGCGCGAGAAAATGACGAGGGGGAAAAAAGCAGTTGTATCTCAGAGCTCTTGATCTTCACTGGAGTGGATGGTGAGAGAGGCTCGGATGGGAGATGGGGGAGGGGCCGGGGACCGCCCTATAACGCCCCCCATTGGATGCCGGGAACGCCCCCCGAGGCCACGACCCCTCAGGGGGGTGAGGCACACGCGCTGTGCCTTATGTCCGGGGGAAGAAGCCGAGTGGAAGTTAATATTCCGTATTTTCGTATTTATCTGCCATTTGACGAGTTGCCCTTTTTTTAATGTGTTTTAAGTTAATCCAACAAAAATCACAGAGCAAACACTTTTACATAAATTATAATACACACTCATACATAAAAGAGAAAAGTTTTTAGGACGTAATTTGTAAAACGATTTTGTTTAGCTGCGATTTGAAATTGCTTTTCTTTTGAAGCAAACAAAGTTCTTGGCGATGCATATTAAAGGTGTACTCAGCTCTGGTTTCTACCTACGATATTTATTACGTAAATTGTGGCGTGTTATCGGTTTATCCGGAATATGACCTCTTTCATCCGGAACGTACGCCTTTCCAATCCGGAATTATAACTATAGCACATTACATCAAGTAGATTTAGGAGGAATTGTCATTAAGTATTCAGCCCTGAAGGCCGGTTGGTCCCCTCCGGCAGTGAGGAATGAGGTTCACTAGGCAGGATGAGGAGTGAGGTAGTTTGCTTTCCTTTTTAAGCCAGAATGCTATTAGCGGAACATGTCCACCCAAGTGAAGCACAATTAGTAACACTTTTCTTGGCATTTCGTAAGGAGAGATCAGTGCAATTATTCACTCATACCTCAGTATAGCTTTAATTTCATCACAGCCATGATCAAGACGGGGACAAAGGAAACTCAAAGATACATTGCATTGTTGAATATATGTGCCATGATGTTGAAGGCTCTAACCAACATATTATACTGAGTTGTAAGTACTTCCCCCAACTTACACAAATATATTAAATGTTGATTACAAACTATTCCTCTAAAAGATACAAATTTCAAGTCATGGTACGTGCAGAAGGCCCAAGATTAGGTATAATATTACAGTCGAACCTCGATAACTCGAAGAAAACGTCCGGCCCTTGAAAAAACCTAGATTAGTCGAAGTAAAAACAGTGCATAACTCGAATTTCTTCCTGACGACGTTCTGGGCGTAAAAACCTTTATAAGTCGAATTTTCGGTAGCCCGACCTCTATAACTCGAATTTTCCAAGAACGTATTTTACAAAAGACAGCGTGTGAACTGTATTTTGTGACGAAAATTTACTCTTTTTTTATCTTGGTTTTATAAGTGCTGCTGATTAAAAGCTTACGCTACTAAAGTGTTCCTAAAACCAGCTGTCTCTTTTATTTCCCCGGATTTATTACCCCACTTTTAAGCAAGCACTGCGAAAAAGTCACTAGATTTTGTTGTCTTAATCAAAAATGAAATTTTAATGCAGTGGTAATCATAAGAAAACCTCGATAACTCGAATTCTAGGTTACAGAACCTCGATAAGTCGAAACCTCTATTACTCGAACTTTTTAGCCATTGAGATTCGAGTTATCGAGGTTCGACTGTAATATTAAATTTGCATTGTAAATGGAATGGACTGTATGATGTAGGAAAAAATTATTACTATTTACGGACTTAATAATTGTTATTATTAATTCGGACAGTTTATACATAAATCCAGATCAACTGATATTACGGAAATTACGGTATATCAACGCATGCTCGTTAATCCGGCAAATTCGTACAATTATCCGTAACTGTTCACAATACGCATATATCTATAGCGATAAATATGAGGAATATTACGCTATATCAACAAATAATCCTTTATCCGGTTTTACTGTGCCGGTTTTCCGGTTTACATCGTCGTGAGAGAAATGAATGAATTTTTGAGGAAGAATTTCCGCTGCGGGAAAACACTGAATAGAAGGTTTTCCTTATATTTCACACTCAATTGTTATATTTAACTCTCAATTTTCCAATTAATAATTAGACTTTCCACACAATTAATAAATACACTCCATTCAATTGTTATTTGATTGCTAATAACAATTGAGTAGTGATTGTTATATTTCCCGCTCAGTTTTATAATTAATAATTACTATTTTCCACTCAATTGATAATTACACTATCCACTCAATTGTTATTTAATTGCTAATACCAATTGAGTACTTGTTGTTATAATTCACACTCAATTTTATAATTAATAATTACACTTTCCACACAATTGTTATATTTCACACTCGTAAAATACCTGCGAAACTAACAGATATCTAAATTTGATGATGAAAGTAGGTTAAAAGAGTTGTAAAAAGAAGAAAAATTGATTGAGGTATACAGTAAAGAACAAGTGAGGACATGTTTACATGAAAATCAGTATCTCACAAACTGAAACTAATTGCGTGATGATTTTCAAACGTAACGACAGGAAATGTATCAATAGTAAATAAATAAAATTATATATACAAGAAAATAATAGAGAAACAGAATATTCACTAGATTAAACTAGCTTTTTCTGTTATATTAGCAATAAATAAGTATGAACAGGATTTCGCTTGATGAAAGCTCGTCAAATACGAGGAATGAGACAAGAATTAAAAAAAAATACAAGCAAATACTTGGTAAATCGACTAAAAATACCAAGTCTAAATCACTTAAAAAAGAAAATACTATAAGAATTGTACAATAATACGCAATTATATTAAATTTAAATTAAATTACCGCTTAAACCATGAAATAATTCAGAAAAAACTTTATTGAACGCATTTATTAAATCAGAAATGAATAATTAAGTGCTTAAAATAAACAATTAAATGATTCAAAAATGCAAATAAGCAAAAACATAGTTATTTAGAAGTGGTCAAATGATCTCCTCCTCGTGGTTTGGTCCAGCGAAGTCAAGAAAAGTACCAAAAGAAGGCAAATAGAGAATCTTAGAAATACCGAGTCACTTTAAAAAGACAAAAGAAAGAAATACGATCAAAATGAATATATTCAGTTATATATCACTGATATATTACGGATAAACTGGTATATATTCCGCTTTAAAGGATTCCGGATAAAATATATCGCATGCTGGGTAAGCAGATTCACATGCCGGAAAACCGATAATCCTGAATGTTACCTCACTCCTCACCCAGTAAGCCTCACTACCCCACACTACACCCTCTTAAAGAGGTATGAGGTACCAACCAACCTCTGAATCCAACACTTGCGATATTTCGGTCTAAAAATCAATTTTACTGAATGGAAATATTAAAAAATATCACCCAACTACCTCACTCCTCACCCAGTAAGCCTCACTACCCCGCATCGCCCCCTGTTAAAGGGGTATGAGGCCTCTGAATCCAACACTTGCGATATTTCGGTCTAAAAATCAATTTTTCGGAATCGCAGTAGTTGAAATAAAAAGGCAAGATGGCGACGATGGTGATTATATCTTTTGTCAGATGAATGTCCGCTTTCCCGCCCCCCGACGCCCTCTCCCGCCCATTCCCGGTCCCGTTCCCGCCCACGGACGCCCCCCCGTCATTAAGCGGAGGATTCCACGGGGGTGAGGAAAAGAGAGATTCCCCTGCAATTTGATCGCACGTCAGCGCGCGGGGGTGTGGAAAAATCCGCTCCCGTAATCCTATGGAATCTGAACGTCACAAGATCTGTATTTATGTATAATCCTATGCAATGATCACCCCTGTGTGTATATATTTATGTATCCGACGTCAGCAACTCCCGTAAGAAATGGGAGAAATTTTAGAACTTTAATTTGTTGCACTTCCCGACATCATAGGATTATAAATTTAATGGGAGTCATTAAAGGTCCAGTGGAGTATTACGTATTGATATTTGTTTGTCCAGAGTATCCTTGGTTCGACTCCGGACGACTCAAATCGTCTCTCTCATAAGAAATGCACGTAAAGTTCGTTTTGATCGATTGCAGGCATTTTTTCTTTTTAAGAATTAAATAAGAAATAATGGTCGTACGAAATCGAGATTAGTACCCAAAGAAAGGAAATTGAATGAAAATTCTTATTTTGGTCGTGGAATATCGTATTCGAGTCGAAATTGAGAGAATTCAGACAAAAAAGACGAAAAATTCGTGTGATTTTGTGGGCATAAACAATTCCCTAGCAACAAAGGTGATTGTTGGGCTCAACTCAATGTTTAATATTCTTTTATTTCAACCTTATATATATATATATATCTATTATATATAGATGCTTCTCCGGATTCATTCATATATCATATATATATATATATATATATAGAGAGGATACAAAGTCACAGGCCAAACCACTAGCGTCAATGGCTTGAAATTTTTACGACATATTGGCCATAACGTATAACCTCCAGAAAAATTGCGATTTTGAACCTCAGTGTCATGGGTTCGATTCCAGAGGGCCCCAAAGTCCCGATTTTTCCCGTTTAAATGCATTGCTTAGATTTTCGGGAATTTTTAAAAAATACTTCCCGGATAGGTAGAGAATCGAAACTCTAGGAGCATTTATATATGGTCATGATCTATCGAAAACATAAATGAGTTTTACGGAAAATATCCTGGGTTCGATGCTAGGTCGAGACAAAAATCGGCCGTTTAAAATGTATTGTGGCGATTTTTAAGATTTTTTTTGGACCCTTTTCCGATGGCATAGAAACTTGAAATTCGGCATGGCGTTAGATATCATAATTATATTTCATAATCAAATTTTTTATATTCCCTTATGGTCTTTGGTTCGATCCCAGAGGGCCATTTACATTCCTCAATGCATTTCTTATGGAGATTACGGAAACACATTTTAGGTACTTCCAGGCACGATATCGACTTCAAACTTTGTACAAAGAATGATCAAGTCGGTGCAAATCAAACAGTGCAATCGCAGCTATCAGTGTGTCCTGGGTTCGACACCAGGTGTCTCTGCAATCAGAAGTTGATCTGATTTTTAGGAATTATTTTGAAACCTTTGCCAATAAGATAGAAACTTCAAATTCGGCATATAGATAGAGATCATAAATAACTTTCAGAAACAATTTTTAGATTTTCCAGATCGTCCTTGGTTCGAATCCTGAGAGCCATTTAAATTCGTGAAAATTAGAACGTCTTTTGAGGCAATTGTAGCCCATATTTCTGGTTAAATTTTCACACTTAGTTAGAGATGGTGATGTTCTATTGTGCTGCATAGTAAGTATCACTGGAAAGACCGGGTTTCGATGCCAGACGATCATATGTCTCCGAATTTTAAGAAAATTTAATTCATTTTTTTTTCTTTTATGGACCGTCCCGGTATAATGCCGATATGAAATTAGTGTTGTCGATCTGCTTGCAGTATGCAAGCAACATTTTACTCGTATATATATATAAGGTTGAAATAAAAGAATATTAAACATTGAGTATATATATATATACTCAATGAGTATCCTACTAGAGGCTATAATATAATCATTTCCTCTTAATATTTAATTTCTAAGTTTATCACTTTTGCAATGCCTATTTTTTATTGATATTTTTTCTGAGAGTTGGGGAAGTATAGAATTATATACAATTTAACGTAGAAAAATTTAACCGAAAAATTGTCATTAAAAACTATTTTATATTATTAATTTGATTATATTATTCCTTATTTTAATATTTAATTTAACTCTAATTAAAAGGCATAATGAACTACGTTTTCTATTACAATTATTATTCATAATACGTTTGTCTTTGCAGTTAAACTGTATTTTTGTTCAAACACGGGAAAAGATCAGGTTTTTTTGTCGCCTCGTCGAAGAAATCACACATACGAAACGTTGCAAGCAGGATTTATTTCTTGTGCAGCGTTTAATTAAACATTATCGGCCTTAAATTATCGAGACAAGCACCAAAGGAAGGGAAATTTAATAAACATTATCATGATAGTAGTGGAATATCGGTTAAACGTTAATTTTTGAATTAATTTTCATGCAGTTCACGATAGCGTAGACATTTTAAACCCTTGGGAGTCATCAGAGTGACAGTGATCGATCAATTAGCGACGTTATTATGTCTAAAGTATCATTGGTTCGACTCTGGACGACTGGAAGATATTCTAGTAAGAAATGAAAGTTAATCACTTTTTTCCGTCTGCAGACTTTGCTTCATTTACAGTTTTAAATAAGACATAATGGTCGTACAAAGACAAGAAAAGTACCAAGCGAATGTAAATTGAATGCAGATTCTCATTTAGGTCGTGTTACACACTTATGGAATCGAAATTACGAGAAATATGACAAAAGAAACGAAAATTACTTAATACGCGTTACCAAAAACAGTAGGTTTACTCATTCCATAAGAAATGCACGTAAAGTTCGTTTTTGTCCATTGCAGGCTTTTTTTCTTTTGCAAATTTAAATTAGAAACAATGGTCGTACGAAATTAAAACAAGCACCAAAAGAAAGGAAATTGAATAAAGATTCTTATTTCGGTCGTGTTATATACTTTACGAGTCGAAATTACGAGTATTAGAGCAAAATAGTCGAAAATTACGTATAATTTCGTCGAGGTAAACAACCAGTCGCCATTGACGACCATAGCGATTGTTGAATCCGAGCTCTTGAGTTAATTAAAGCAAAATTAACGCTATGCTAGCTCACTCGACAAAGTCCTAAGCGTAGATAAGCGCAATGACAGCGCTCTTTAAGCGGTTCAGGGCCCTTATTATGACTTTCTTTCGATAAGTGATACGTTTACTTCGAAAGCCTGCCTCCGGAACGAATATCACACAAAAACGGTATTAGGAGACCAAGTTACCTATCATTTGTTCGGAAGAACTTCTGCGATAAGTCGTTCGAACGACGTTGCCAAGTTGACCGTATTTTTGGGATTTTTGGCCGGAAGTCGTCATAGAAATCGAGGTTTAAGGTCATTTGGCGGAAGAAATTCAACTTAGTAAGACATGAGGTATGTATGATCCATTGTAAGATTTCAACTTTAGTCGTATGCAGAGTTAATAATGTATCATGGAATGTTTTGCGAGAATGAGATATGCTTTCGAAGATAATTATATGGTGTAAGTAGCCGTGAGATGATAGCATTTAATTTCTTAGCCATGATTGTGTAGCATAACGTAATAAGGTTAGTGTTGCGTTTTAATGTGTAATGTCCCTACTTAACTGTGAATTAATGTTTCATAAATTAATTTAGTGTGAAGCTATTTAGAGTTGAACGGGATTCCAAAGGATAGTCACCTTTTTGGGGTTCGATAATTTGAACACAAGCATCCACATGTGATTGTACCTAAAAGTGAGAATTTATCTCTAATAATTATCAGCAGCACTCATTCACTCTTTGGTTACATCTTATTTATCTATTCTTAGTTACTGTAGACTTTAACTATTCAATATTTGCAAGTATTTATATATTTACTTTTGACTACCAGGTTTCATCTTATTTATCTTTGGGAAGTTCTAGTAGATTTTTACTTTTGATTGTTTGGTAGTACTTAGATATTTATGAATTTACTTGTTTGAATCTCAGATTTTATCTTCCTTATATATTCATACTGCTTGGAGAACTTCACTATTAATTCATGGCTACTATTTAAATATTTATGTATCTTACTATTTTACTATCAGATTATATTCCTAACAGAACATGTTTGCTTTTTAAAGATTTTAACTGTACATAAACTGTATTAAAAGATTTAGTTCCTTTTCCTTTTCTGAATCCTAATCTCGCTTTTCTCAATTTCTTTTGGCAGATACAGATATATAAAGCATATGCTTGTTTCTTAGAGATATGGAACTTCTTATGTTCCTACTGTACTACTTGCTGTAAACTTCATTGAAGATACACAAAAGTTACTAGACATATCATCCATTGCTTCTTTTCTACTTTCTTAAGCTTCTCTGAGTAGGTTTCGCAGTTCTTTCACGCTCACCTTGCGTTTATGTAATCAGTGTAAGGAAATAAAATCACTTATTTAATGATGTTGTTCTCATTTTTAACCTACCCAACTATCCGCAGATCGCTAATAGGTTGAAGAAGGTCGTAAAAAAGAAGTACCGAGATGAAGGTGCAAAATGTTTATTCAACCAACGTATATTCAATTCTTGCTCACAAGTGAGCCGTCAAAGAAATCAAAACCATGAACAAAACAGTAAACCTTGCTCAAGGAAAGAAGTTGAACCTTAATTATTAAGTATATGTAGTATTTATACCAGGTTGCAACAGTATTTCTTTCACTTAATATGCAACTGAGAACTATGTACAGCATGAAATAATTTACCAAAAACATAAATCTTGGTCAATGACAAAGTTCAAAGTAATTACATAAACGATATAATCTACGATATAAACGTACGAAATCGCTGTCTAGTATCTCGAAAGGATTACTAGCATCCCGTAATGTCCTCCGAATAGCTCGTAAACGGTTTCTTCTCCTTCTGGCTCTGCGGTAAACATCACATATACAATCTCGTCCTCCATCTTTACTCTTCCTTGGCTAACGAAAGTCTCTATCACCACCTCCAGAGCAGTCGATAGCTTCGTTCGATAAGTTTCGAATATCACGTAGGTCCTAATACCACTTTCGACTGCGCTTTCGTTAACTGGCAAAACATGGCGGATTTATCGAAAATAACGGTAATTCTATCGAATATCACTTATCGAAAGAAAGTCATAATAAGGGCCCAGATGGTGCCCAATCCAGCGGCTTATGAAGGAGGGAATTAAAAAATGTGTTCGGAGCGGCTTTAAATGGAAGGGAGATAATCGCGCATGAATATTTATGACAAAAGAAGAGCAAAAAGCGAACCAGCTGAAGGTGCGAAGGCGAAGAATAAAAAATGCTCATCTTTTTTTGTTCCTTTGGTACAAACGAGCTTGTTTCCACTTGCAGATGAAGCAGAGCCTATGTGAGGTGTTTGCACTGAAAGTACATAGTTGCAATGTACCTATCTATATATATATTTAAAATCGTAATTGTGTGGGTGTGTTTGTCTTGGATTGGAGGCCACACCGTTCGTCCGATTTGCTTCAAACTTTATACACGTGTCCTCTGGGACCTGGAGTGAATCACTGTCGCCTTTTTATCCCATGAATTAACGGGGTTCGAACCCAGATCGCTCAGATAGTTTTCCATAAAGAATACACGTGAAACTAATTTTCATCGCATGCAGGGTATATTTCTTTCAGGAAATTAAATTAGAAGGAATAGTCGCACGTCAACGAAACAAACACTAAAAGAAAGAAAATTGAATATAGATTCTTATTTCATTCGTGGAATCTTAATTTCGACTCGAATTCGCAGGAATATCGGTGAAATATGCGAAAATTTAGTGAAAACTCGTGGCTATAAACAACTCATCCCCCTGATGACCGATCCCATTGTTGAATCCGATGTGTTATCCAGTAAAAATACTCGAGGACTTTAAAAGCCGAAAGAGGACGATATATTACATGGATAACGGGAAATTTATTGTAAGAAGGTAACCAGTAATTGCAGGTACGTAATTACAGTGAGGAAGGGTAGAGATTACCACTGATTAGGAAAGTTAATGTCTTGTAAACAATATTATAACGGTCTTAGAATATCGGCTAAGATATGATATTACGATATTTATTATAGAAAACAATAGAATTTCATTTTACGCAGTTCCCTATAGCGTAGACATTGTAAACTTTTGGATTAATTAGAATGATAGTAGACGATTAATTTGCACGATTATCATGACTATGGTATCGTTGGTTCGACTGCAGGCGACTGGAAAACTTTCCGTATCCATTACGAACTTTGTGATATATTTAGGACAAATTCGATCATTAATCGGTTATCCCAAATGAAATACTTTTGATGTGGTATTAACTCCTGTGCATTCGGAATTTTGATTTTAACCCTTTATTAGGGCAATTTAAATACTGCGGATTATATTTATTACGAAAATAGGGGAATATATCTGAATTTTATATAATCCGGCACACTCATCCTCTTATTGCATTATTAAGACTCATTTATCCGGAATGTTACTATGAATTTAAGGCTACAATGATATATGCTACGAATGATAAACATTACGAACAAAAAAGGGCTAAATTAAGGTATATTCGTGTATATTATAAATATATTTCATGTCTTTGTGTCATATTTCTTGTTTGTAATTGAATGAATCACTGCTATGATCAATAATCTAATTTAGTTACGCACATATAGTCTTTGCTTTGCGTGACTTTCAAAGTATTTTCTCAATTTCTGATTAACTTGTTCAACGAAAGACAAAATTTGAACCTTATTTTGAAAGAGCATGAAATTCCCTTTTATTTGAGATATATTTCATGTTTTTATGTCAATTAATAACGCTCTTATGACCAGAAATATAATTTCGTTACGCAGGATTCAGCTGTGAGTTTAGTGAATGTAACGCAACAATAGGAATTTAGGTTGTCAAGGCCTGGAAAAACGAAAGTTCCGTAAGCTGCTTCTTTATTAGATTATTTCACGAATGTATTGTGAAGGTAGGGGATATAAAAGACCACATTTGTAATGAGGAGAGAATTAGCTTCAAAGTGACGCATTGCTGACGATTTTAGGTCAATAAATAACATTTCTAAGGAGGTAAACGAAATCGCTTATCGGGAAAACAATAATTGATAGTGCTTACCATTATTGAAGGACCTTCAGTCGTTATGGCAATATATGAACAAAATATTTACGAAAACATGACGATTCTCGTTATAACGATACCTACAGAAGGCTATATTGAGGTGCGTTCGTTTATCCGGCATGCTAATCCGTTTAAACCGGCACGTGAACTCGTTTATCCGGAATTCTGACCACAGTCCCATTAATCCGGTAATGTAACTGAATGATCAATACAACGAAATCAATGGAAATATAGCAGATGTTCTATTATCCGGAATATCCATTTATACGGCATATTCAACCGATTATCCGGAATTTAACCAATTAGCTATAAATCCGGCCATTTAAACTATGAACTTTAACGAGTACTGTGTTATATTGAGGCGATATTCGTTCATCCGGAATAAAGTCCGTTTAAACCGGCATGAACACTCGATTATCCGGAATTCCTAAGCCGATAGTCACAACGAACGTGAACATAAGAACATTTTAAAGAATTTTCGTTTATCCGGCATTCCATTTTTATATGAGAATGAGGCTTGATATAAAATACTGTATATGGATTTCAATTGTCTCTAGGCAGTCTATTGTTATACTCCCGCTGAGCTTTGTTGTCGCGAGCTGTATTGTTTGAAAAGCAGCCTTGGACAAAGATGGTCATAAAATCGGTTCCAAAAGTGATAGAATAATAATTTAAACGCCATTACCTTCTATTTACGACAAGGTTTGTCGTGGCGATCAAAACTGACTGAAAATTTTCAATTTCAGTGTTGATTTGGGCCTTTTAATACAGAAAATGGAGCATTTATAATGCTTTTTCCCACAATCAACCCTCGATTAACAGTTGTCGATATGCAGTTTTTAATTAGGACTAAAATGCTTCAAACAGCATATTGATATCTTAACTCAGACAAAAGTTACGCTAGAAATACAATTTTTTCGATGTATAAATTCAACAATGCACTTAGATGGTTGTTATAGCTAACATGCTTATTATTATTCTATTATGGTCAATATGATGTTTATTCATGCGCGAAAACAACGTCAGAATCAAAGTAATTGGTAAATGTCGTACGTTGGTGGTATAGAACCAGTTTCTACCACTGGTAACCAAATTACTTGGAAATGGGCACCTCCGCGCCATCCGTCGGAGACCGCCGGAACTAAATTTCCGATAATTTTTTTTTTCCAAATCAAAATCGTAATTTTTGCCGTATGCAAGCAGTGAAATTGCTACGTCTTGGTGGTTCTTAAACGGGATAGTTACGACTCTCCTAGGCTTCATTCGTGGTTCTTATACGAGTATATACTGTTTAAAATACTCAATTAAACGTGTGCATTGTATCTAAAATAAATATGGTTATACACCTATGTTCTTTTTTTAAATAGTCTCATTAAAAGTGAATTTCTCTTTCAAAAATGACGGAATTATTCAAATTGAATTAAGGTAACGAAATCCAATAAAAGACAGTATAATTGAAATCAAATAAGAGTGGAATTTATTCTGACAATTTCGTTTTTTTTTAATTTTTGAGCACCTATATTTATCTATTATATTAACTTAACGTAAGTTACTTTTTCAATTTACAAGTTCTTTATTAAAAAAAATTCATATCCATCCATTGATACTTTCTAATGTGAAAATGTCGCAGATATTTCAACAATCACCTTCGTCGTTAGGGGGTTGTTTATGCCCACGAAATCAGACAAATGTTTCGTCTTTTTTGTCTGAATTCTCTCAATTTCGACTCTAATACGATATTCTACGACCGAAATAAGAATCTTTGTTCAATTTCCGTTCTTTTGGTGTTCATCTCGATTTCGTACGACCATTATTTCTGATTTAAAATAGCGAAAGAAAAAATGTCTGCAATCGATCAAAACGAACTTTACGTGCATTTCTTATGAGAGAGACGATTCGAGTCGTCCAGAGTCGAACCAAGGATATTTTGGGCGAACGAATATCAATATGTAATTCTCCAAAGGACCTTTTATCACTCCCATATAATTTATAATCCTACGACATCGGGAAGAGCATGAAATATATGTTCGAAATTTTCTCCCATATATATCTCACGTGATTTGCTGACATCGGATACATAAATATACACACACAAGGGTGATTAATTTATAAGATTAATTCATTGATTATATAATTCCATCTGTTATATACCTTCGATTGTAGATGAAATTCCGTCTCGGAAATAACCCCTTCAATTGACACACTGCATCGAAATCAACCTCTGCTCATTACAGCCATAAAAGCAATGATCATTCATGATCACATTAGACGCAAATAATGCTTCGCCGAAATATGATGATATCCCCATGACTTTCTTCCCTTTTATCGATGACCCTCGATTGTTTTTTCTTATGGAGCGGAAAATGGGTTTCCGGTTGGTCCGATATGGTCCATGGATCATCCCTGTCAATAGCAGAGATGAATACAGCATCCCTAAGGAGCTCTGGGGATGCAACAGGGGCCGAGAAGCATTGGCATTGAAGATGACAACTCATCAATACAGATGTGCTTCGTATAAGACAAAGTGTGTATTATTCACGCTAAGACATTTGAAACGTCGTTTAAACTATTTTCCTAACGAAATAGACGTCTGAAATTCAGGGATAAGATTAGAGGTATAGTGATCCGTTGAGCGTCAACTTAATTACTCCTAGAGTATCCTTGGTTCGACTCTGGACGACTCGAATCGTCTCTCTCATAAGAAATGCACGTAAAGTTCGTTTTGATCGATTGCAGACATTTTTTCTTTTTAAGAATAAAATCAGAAATAATGGTCGTACGAAATCGAGATTAGTATCAAATGAAAGAAAATTGAACAAAGATTCTTATTTAGGTCGTGGAATATCGTATTCGAGTCTTAATTGAGAGAATTCGGGCATAAACGACGAAGTATTTGTGTGATTTTGTGTGCGTAAACAATTCCCTAACGACGAATTTGATTGTTGTACTCTCGCACTAAATTTTGGAAAGGATAAAGAGAAATGTACAGGGAAGAAGAACTGACATTTATGGCAGTAAAATCATTAGTATGAGAATCTTTGTTTTCGAAATAATGTCGTTAGTATATTTTCATATCGACTAGAGGTCTTTCAACAATGGTAAGCGCTCTCAAACAATGTTTTTCGGAAAGCAATTTCGTTTCCCGCCTTAGAAATGTTATTTATTGGCCTAAAATCATCAGCTATGCGTCATTTTGAAGCCAACTCTCTCCCCATTCCAAACGTGGTCTTATATTTCTCCTACCTTCACAATACATTCGTGAAATAAGCAAAGAAAGAAGTAGCTTACGGAACTGTCGTCTCTCCTGTCCGTGACTACGAAATTCCCATTGTTATGTCATATTAAACGAGCACACAGCTATTTTCTCCGTAACGACATTATGTTTCTGGTCATAAGAGCGTTATTAATTGACACAAAAACATGAAATATATTTCGTACGAGAGGGAATTTCATGCTCTTTCAAAATAAAGTTTAAAATTCTTCCGCCGTTTTGCTGGGCAATCAGAAATTTAGCTAATGCTTTGAATCGTACGCAAACGAAAAAATTGTTTCCGCGTATCTAAATTTTAATTATTCTCCTTATTAATCTCCCTACAGACATCAAGCATATCTCATTTGGAAGGAAGTTCGGTACGATATTTAAAAAGATGCTCAATTTTTACGATCTCAGCTTAAGAATGTCGAAAATTCAGCATAAGACGTTGAGGTATTCGCGTTTTTATGTTGCATTACATAGCCAGTTAAAACTACCTTACTCCTCACCTTGCATGGTAAGCCTCATTACCCTTATTAGCACTCGTAAGTTTATCGTAGAGGAGAAGTTCCTTCCTATTTATTTAGATTGGTAATTCCGATTAACACAGCATAAATAAGTAAAAAAACTACCTCACTCCTCATCTATAATGGTAAGCCTCATTACTAACACAAGTTAAGAGAAATCAGGGGGAATAGGGTTCCCACATAAGCCCTAGGAATAGGTACTGTAGATTCATACAGCAGTGAAAAGGATAAAACTACCTCACACCTCATCTATAATGGTAAGCCTCATTACTACCACTAGTTAAGGAATATTAGAGGGGATATGGTTCCCACCTAAGCCCTAGGAAAAGGTACATTAGATTCATACAACATGGAGAAGAGTTAAACTACCTCACATCTCATCTATAATGGTAAGCCTCATTACTACCACTAGTTAGGGAATATTAGAGGAGATATGGTTCCCACCTAAGCCCTAGGAAAAGGTACATAAGATTCATACAACATGGAGAAGAGTTAAATTACCTCAATCCTCATCAATATTGGTAAGCCTCACCACTGGCTCTTTTTAGCACATGCTAGAGAACCTTCCTAGCAACCTAGCAAAAAAGATAAATGTTTTTATTTTTTGCTTGGTTCTAACCCAAATACTTGGGATGTTTTGAAACCCATTAAATACGATATTCTCGTACTTTGCGGTAAATTAAACGAGAGAGAGAGATACGTCATCGCTAATGGACGGAATTTTTTAAACAGTCGACGATTGATAAATCCTCGCGCTATTTCGCCCTCTCCGCTCCGGGGGGCGTGGTCCTGGGGCATCTCCCAACGCCCATGGGGAGAAAGATGTCTCTTCAAAGAGGTCCAGGAATAGGGATGCTGTGCCGAGATCGGAATTTGTCAACCGATGAAGACCATCGGACTTAGGCTTCGTATATAAAGATATGTCTCACTGCGTAAGAAATGCATGGGAAATATTTTCGAACATTAATTTCATGCTCTTCCCGACGACATAGGATACTGAATTGTTGGGAGTCATTAAAGGAATGATGGGAGTCTTATATATTGATATTTAGTCTGTCCAGAGTATCCTTGGTTCGACTCTGGACGACTCGAATCGTCTCTCGCATAAGAAATGCACGTAAAGTTCGTTTTGATCGATTGCGGACATTTTTTCTTTAGCGGAATTAAACCAGAAATAATTGTCTTAGGAAATCGAGATTAGCACCAAAAGAAAGGAAATTGAACAAAAATTCTTATTTCGGTCGTGGAATATCGTATTCGAGTCTTAATTGAGAGAATTCAGACGAAAAAGACGAAATATTCGTGTGATTTCGTGGGCGTAAACAATTCCCTAACGACGAAGGTGATTGTTGAACTCTCGTACGAATACATGGGAAAGATAGGCTATAAATAGTGTGTATGTGTGTGATATCTAAAAATAAATTCGTCAAAACGTTATAGTTAGGACATTAATGTATTGTCAGAGTTTAAATGTATTAAAATTCACATATTTCGAAGTAACAATCCAATATCGCTTCGGGGTTATTTAAATTTTGGGAATGTAAGAGAAAAAATCTGACGTGGCCAACACATGACTGCCTCCATATTTATTGGAAAACAGAGGCCTATGCCGGTAATATATAAATAACTCCAAAACAATGAGTGTTACAGGAAAATGTTTCATACAAAAGTTTTAGTAAAATACATTATCTATAACTTTTGTAAATAATTGTATATACCTAAATTGCATTTTGACAGAGATATTTAAGAAACGAAATTTTGTTCCGGATGAACCGCAACTTCCGGTTAAGCGGTATTCACCAAAAACTAATCAACTCTTGGCATTGTTAGGAAAATGCTAAATATGAATTTTGGAAATGATCGGATAATTACTTTTTAAGATAGAGCGCCTACAAACGTTTTTAACCACAGACAGACAGACAGACAGAAACACAGACAGACACACAGACAGACATGTTCGGGAAAATAGCGAAAACGTGCTCTATGGGCCCCAAAACATATATTTCCGTCGAAATCTGGAGGTTGAATGTTTTTGCGAATGCAATAGTTTCTCTTTACTACGGGAGAAAGTAAAAATAGCTTGGATGATCATCATCCATTGGTAGCTTCCCCTACGAGGAGGTCTCCACTCTTCTCTTTGCTTTCCTTTTCGTTTCCTCATATTTGATAATGTCAGTCCAGCTCCTTAAATCGTCCAACCACTCCATCCTTCCTCACTGTCCATCCAGCGTCGTATTCACCCCCCCTGACGATAGCACATGTCCCGCGTATTTCCACTTTCTTCATTCAATAGGCTATAACTGCTTCCAGTCTTTCCCCAAACCTCTTCATTAGTTATTCCGTCTGAGCATTCCAACATTCTTCTGGCAAACCATGCGTCCAATTTATCTCCATGCTTTTTAAGATGGTCCATGTCTCGCACCCATAAAGGAAGAACATCTTCAGTTTCATGTTGATCTCTCATGAGATTATTTCCAAACATTTTCCTTTGCCATTCCAATTCTTTATTTTATTTCATCACCAATCGACTGATATTATACTTCCTAGGTATCTTAAGTGTCGGACTTGTTTTATTTATTTGTCATTAATTGTTATATTTCAGTCACTGTTGCTATTTTTGCCAGCCACAATCATTGCTTTTGTTTTATTGGTATTAACCCTTCCTCGGCGGTGCGGGGTACTGGAGAACCCCAAAATAGCCGAATTCGATAGAAATGTTTTATTTTCGACCTCATATGTTTCTCATTCCATGAATTCGTGCATCGATGTTTCTTTTATGTTATGAAATTGAAAGAAGTTCGTTTGACTGACTCGTTTCCAAAATATCTTTAGTTTTCGAATGGGGTACCAAAGTACCCCGCACAGCCACTTTCGCTTGGATTGCTATACGCAATGTCGTGTGATTGCGGCAATGCAGTCAACCTTTCAATTGATTCATTATTTATCGCATTAACAGTAATTATATCACATTATCATCTCATTTACAGGGATGTTTTTGGGTGTGCCTGACGTCATATTATAGTCATCAACTCTAACGCTACCTCCTAAAAAATGAAAAGATAATCTTAACAAAATGACCAATAATGTATTTCTAAACATAATTGAAAGGTAAAGTCAAATAAAAACCAAAAAAAATATCGTAAAATTCGCGAAGAAAACGTTGGGGTAGCCGAGTACCCCACACAGCTGTTTTTGGAAGTTTTCTAGGTCAAGGAAGGGTTCAATCCAAATGGCGTTCCCACCTCCTAAACCCCTTTCATTGCTAACTCTAAATCCTCAAGTATTAGCTCGGATACTGCGTATGTTGAAAGTACTATACCTTGCGAAGTCGTATTTGGATTGTAAATTTCGGATACAGGAACCCAAATTTCCCTACGTAAAGATCGATTCCGTATCCGAGTGACCTGGCGTCGAACCCAAGACCATTTTGTAAGATGAGATAGCCTTCAACCATCTGCTTTGGGATGACCGTTTCTGAGATTCCAAGTCTCTTATCGGGAATGTCTTAGAAATGACGTATTTGAGTTAAATTGAATGTTGGAATAATAATTATAATAGTAATGTTTATAACGGGTTTTCACCCCATTAACAGTTTAAGAATCCTAAGATATGTATTTAAACATTGTAAACAAAACATTAAATACAGATAAGTATAAAAAAGTAACATTAGTTGTGAAAAGCTCAAGACAAACATAAATTTGTTACAAAGCAATTTAGTATATAACGCACACAATATTATTTTACGGAATGTAGATATATATTAAAGTAAGTGACTAAAAAAGAATGGGAACAAAATTTAAACGAATTATGATAATAAAAATGTAATAATATGAACAAGTTTAATTCCCAGTCATCACCGAGAGAATTATAAGAAATACAAAGTTTAAGAGAAAAATCTGATGTGGCCAGCACATGACTTTCTCCATATATATAAGATGTAAATATTTATCTACCGCAATAATTTCGAACTCTATATTCCATCTAAACTTGGAATTTGAGTTATTAATATTATATAATATCTTTGATGCCAAAAACATGATAAATAATTTTTACGGGACATGATCGATGAAAAACGATGAAATTGGCCTTTCGCCCATAGAGCCCAGAGCGCCCACAAAGTACATAATCATCTTCTTCCGGTTTATCAGTATTTCACGAATAACTCCTAATCAACCGGTTATACAAAAATATGTTAAATACAAAAGTTATAGTAAATTATATTATCTAAAACTTTTATAAGGAATACAATATACCAATATATCATATTTATGGATATATTTTGAAAACCAGAAATGAGCTTTACACAACGTACATAATCAGCAACTTCCGGTTTATCAGTATTTCATGGATAACTCCTAAACAATCAGTGATGCAAAAATATGTTTCATACAAAAGTTATAGTAAAATAAATTTTCTACAACATTTATAAATAATAGTATATACCTAAATATCATATTAATGGAGATATTTTGAAAACCGGAAATGAGCTTTGAAGAATGAAGCTCGACTTCCGGTCAGCCGATTTACTCCAAAAACTAATCAACTCTAACGACTGTAATAAAAGTACTATGTATGAAATTTGGTGTTGATCCGACAAATAGTTTTCATGTTAGAGCGCCCACAAAGTACATAATCATCTTCTTCAGGTTTATCAGTATTTCACGAATAACTCCTAATGAACCGGTGATACAAAAATATGTTAAATACAAATGTTATAGTAAATTATACTATCTAAAACTTTTATAAGTAATACAATAGACGTATATATCATATTTATGGAGATATTTTGAAAACCGGAAATGAGCTTTAATGAATAAAGCTCGACTTCCGGTTAACGGATTTACTCCAAAAACTAATCAACTCTGACAGCACACACAACAGTACTATATATGAAGTTTGGTATTGATACGACTTTTAGTTTTAGAGTTAGAACGCCCATTATCACACACACACACACACACACACACACACACACACACACACACACACACACACACACACACACACACACACACACATACACACACACGCATACACACAGACATCATTCAGAAAATGGTCAAAACGTGTTCTAGGGACCCCAAAACGTGTATTTCCGTTGAAATCTCGAAGTCGAATTTTTTCATGAAAACAATACTTTCTCTATACTTCGTATATGGAGAAAGTAAAAACACATTAATTAATATCACAAACTCTCAATATTCTTTTTGACGATGCAAGACTAATATTATGTATATCAAATTTATCAATAAATTACAGTTTCTCATTGCTTTGAGTATGGGTGAATTGTGAGAACAAATCCTTTTCTTACGCTATAAATGTTTAGTTATTCCTTGTATTCCTTTGAGGAACTTGAAAGCTTAGCATGTCTGTAATTTCACATGAATCCATCTTATTATTTAGAATTTTATAAAGAAAAATCTGCTGTGGCCAACACATGACTTTCTCCGTATTTATTGGAAACAGAAGCCTATGCCGGTAATATATAAATAACTCCAAAAAAATGAGTGTTACAGGAAAATGTTTCATACAAAAGTTGTAGTAAAATACATTATCTATAACTTTTGTATTTAATTTAATACACGTAAATTGCATTTTAACAGAGATATTTAAGAAACAAAATTTTGTTCCGGATAAACCGCAACTTCCGGTTAAGCGATATTCATCAAATACTAATCAACTTTTGGGATTGTTAGGAAAATAGTAAATATGAATTTTGGAAATGATCGGATAATTACTTTTTAAGATAGAGCGCCCACAAACTTTCTTACCACAGACAGACATGTTCGGGAAAATAGCTAAAACGTGCTCTATGGGCCCCAAAACATCTATTATTGTTGAAATCTGGAGATCGATTTATTTTGCGAATACAATACTTTCTCTACACTACGTACTATAGGGAGAAAGCAAAAATGATGCCCGCATATCATATGCCTTGTACTTTATTAAAAAATAAACGGTGATTACCAAATAACTATTATTTTTCTTAACGTGGCTAGTCATATACTTCCGCCCTCTATGCAAATGTATACGAAATGTATTTACGATCTCCATTCACGGATATTACGTTGGCACGTTAAAAGGGATTCAAAAAAATCTTAAATATTCCCGTGATGCATTTGAATAGGAGAGGTATGCAAACTCACATTCGGTGACTGTTTGATAGATAAAGAATTTCCCCCTTTCCTGACACCTCTATGATTTTGAATTCCCCATCCTTCCGGGATGTAGCTCAGTCCCCATGGCGACCAAGGCAATGGTTATGTTATACATATGGTTATCTATACGTGAAGAGAAAACTTTGCATCCCTTTTTAAGGACATTGCGCGAACGGAGGAGTTTGAGATTTGGCATAGTTAGAGTTTATACGGAGAAGGAGTGCAGGAAGCTAAAATCTCTGTCCAAATATCCTTGGTTCGACTCTGGACCGGTATAATCGTCTCTCATAAGAAATGCACGCACAGTTCGTTTTGATCGATTGCAGGCATTTTTTCTTTTGTGAAATTAAATAAGAAATAATGGTCGTACGAAATCGAGATTAGTACCAAAAGAAAGGAAATTGAATAAAAATTCTTATTTTGGTCGTGGAATATCGTATTAGAGTCGAAATTACGAGAACTAGGGCAAAATGAACGAAAATGTTGTGAATTGCATTCGTAGTAAACAAACCAGTCCCCCTGGCGACCAAGGCGGTTGTTGAGTCCGAGCTTATGCGTTTTCACATTAGAAAGGGATTTTATCTCCAAATTAACGGTAGGGACGTCAAAAATTATGAAAAGAGGGCAATTAACCGAGATTCCCACAGTCGCTAACTGATTAATAAATAACAGGGATACAATTAAAGCAATTTACAAAATTAAAACTGACAATGAGTTGTATCAAAATTTAAATGAAAATACAAGCTGTAATTGTGTTTTTTTATTGTTACTTACATTAAAATTTTAAATTTCGTAGGTATCGAAGGGAATTAAGGCACACAACTCACCCTAATGACGTATTTGTTCACGCTCACAGCTGACGTAAGAGAACAAACTTAGAAAAAACCACCGGGCGATCTCTAGTACGAAATAAAAAGCCCTGTGCCTCCGATTATCACTGCTTTTTGGGACACACTTTAAATACAGTTAAGTTTTTGAATGATGAAATAGCGATGTTTTCGGAATACCTCTTTTTATCCTGTCTTAGCGTACAACATTTCAGACATCTCTCCATAATTCGTTAGTCATTATTTGAATATGAGAATTATAAATCCTGTGTAATACATAGTGAAATTATCTATAATTTGGAGTATAATTTGATGTTCTGCGTAGCATGGTTACGAAGTAATAAATTAGCGAAGCTCTGGTTCGCGGAAAACATCTTTTTGCCCATTTTAGCGAACTATATTTCAGAAATATCTTCAATTTATTTTTATTTATATATTTATAATCATATTCATTCATTTTATCGTTATTTATTTAAATATTCTATAGATTCCTATCTATTTATTCATCCCTGTTTTATTTTTTATTAATTTTTACTTTTCGATTTATTTTATTATATTTTCATTATATTCAACAAAATTTTAGAATGCCTTCTTTCAAAATGTTCGCATTTTCTGTGTTTATCCTACAGGAATACGAGCGTTACCTTGGTAACACAAGAAGTCTCCTTGAGCACTGTTTCAACCACCAGTTACCTCGGTAGCCAAGTTGCAAGTTACCTTTTTTCCCGTAAAAACGTTTCGTGAAATTTCAAAGGGAAAAAATTCTTTATTCTGCGTTTCAAAATAAATGAAGGTATAATTCCGCTACTGTGGAAGTACAGTAAACTCCCGTTTATCCGAATCCGCTTTATCCGAACAAACCTTTTCGAATGCACCCACCAGCCGAATACCATCGCGACCCGTTCCTTGTTTGCTCGTGGCACCTCTTCATATGTGTGCAGTGGCGCAGCGAGGGGGGGGTTTTAGGGGTTCAAACCCCCCCCAAGATTCAAGTCCTTTGACTAGCTCTAAACTTTTTTTCCTGCTGAAGAGTACAAAACCCCAATCATCACCTAAGTCTTAGAGATACACTGCTATTACAGCAGTGTTTGCTTGATAAATTCAGCGAAAGCTTCGCATAATATGGCTCCGATTTCAGCTAAGGTGATGTTTTCGGTAGCAGAGCAGGCCTAGAGCCGACATCGATATCAATGAGATACGAGTGTTTTGCACTTAATGTTCAAGGCGTGCACTTCCTTAAGTTAGATGACACCGATGACACACACCATAAGATAAGATTCCCATGAGAAAAATTCGAAAGTGCTGATTCTTTAACTCCTCGCAAAAATACTAGGGAACATTCGAGAACTAATTCGAAAGTTACACCCTGAAAACAGAGATTAAGATTACGTTTAAGAGACAAACGGATTGATAAAACACTCAGTTAGATCTTCTGCATGTGACAGTTTTAAGGGTGTGAATGCACAGCTAGGCTCATGAGTAGTGTTTTTGAGAAATTCTCAGTGAACAGTTCGAAGGAGAGTTTAGTTTGGATTTCATAAGGTACAGATGGACATCCGAATTTTTTTTTTCACAGGCCGCGAATAGCTCAAGGCCTCTATCGGAAAAACTTAAGTTAATGGTTATGTTATTTTTTGTGAAATGACCATAAATAGATACGTAAATTAAGATTGTCTTGATTTAGGGCTGTTATTGGAGGGCAAATCTCAAGATAAGTTTAGCGACAATTCCAAAGGTTAAATTATCCTATGGTTCTTTTATTAAGCATTCTGGACGCTTAAAAGTCTGTACAGTAGACTCTTCATTACTCGGGCTGATATAAAATATACTGATCCTTATTTTATGATTACTTGTTAATTTGCTGTATGTTTACGAAAATAATTCGATAACAGAATTTCCGTAGTTTATTTGAAGAAGTGTTGGAGAAATACAATATATCACTAAAAAATAATTTTCGATTATATTATTAATTTTCTACCATTTTGGAAACAAATCAGTCAGCTGAAAGGTATTGTGTGCGTAAGGTACGAACAGATTTATCGGGACAGTGACTTGATGGCTTGAAATAAATTTGATTAACTGTTAAAACTGAGGCTTAAATTCTTTAGCTTCCTTTTAGTTGCAGCCAATTTTTTCTCTGGTAATAAAATCCAACTAATCTCATGACTTATCCGGTCAAGCACGTGGTCATGCAATGCCCTTTCAAAATTTCAATTCAAGGAAAATTTTTGTTTTCTTTGAACACAATGCGTAAGACTGGGTTTGCGTCAGCTCTCTGGTTATACAACCTAACTATAAATTACTCTAAATAATTGTAAGTTGACGACTTCACTTTTTTCACCTTGGTAGCTAACTTTAATTCTGCAAAGTCAATTATAATATCAACTACATATAATCAAAATTATACTATATTTTTTAATGTAGCCGAATTTTTAACGTTCGGTTTGCGACGCATTCAATTGAATACTTAGCTAATACATAAATAACGAAATCAGACTTAATTCTAAGCCTACCAGAAAATTCTGATATAAATGGTTTTTTAACAAAGCGAAACCATCTGATATAAATGATTTTTTGTTTCTTGGAAGAAGAGTTAATTTTAAAAATAAGGGATGAAGTCACTCCTAAGAAACCTGCTGATGATCCAGTCTAATAACAAAAGATATTCAAATAAGCATGGGCACGCCAATTTGGGGATCTAATGAGTGGGTATAACGTTTTATGTCGCTTGCCAAATATTCGTTACTAATATTTCCTTCTCACGCTTAGCAACCTCTTGTAAGAAAGAACTCTCAAAGACTCAGGAAGTTTATATCTAGAACACTAAAAAACTTCAACATAGAAAAAAATGACTTTTTAATAGATACTGGATGTATCCAAACAACACTTATGATAAGTTTCCTATAATTCGGTTATGTAAACTACTATCTTGGAAAGATTAATAATTTGGCCATACAAGCGTTACACCCCTCTAGTTTTCAATGCATTTATTTTTTGAAGGAATTGACATATTTGTAGTAAGTAACGAGCATGTATATACTAGCCCCTGTATGTTAGGCATTTTTCGTTTCCTTCGACCCCCCCCATTGGCAAATCCTGGCTGCGCCACTGTATGTGTGCATTAGGGTGGTCCTTATATATAAGGAAAAATTTTTTCTTTCTCCCTGAACGTAGTTCACAGAAAGTATTGTATTCGCAAAAATAAATTCGATCTCCAGATTTCGACGGAAATATATGTTTTGGGGCCCATAGAGCACGTTTTAGCTATTTTCCCGAACATGTCTGTCTGTGGTAAAACAATTTGTGGACGCTCTATCTTAAAAAGTAATTATCCGATCATTTCCAAAATTCATATTTAGCATTCTTCTAACAATGCCAAGAGCTGATTAGTTTTGATGAATATCACTTAACCGGAAGTTCCGTATAATCCGGAACAAAAGTTTGTTTCTTAAATATCTCTGTCAGAATGCAATGTAGATGTATACAATTACATTCAAAAGTTATAGATAATGTACACTACTACAAATTTTGTCTGAAACATGTTTTCGTAACACTAATTGTTTAGGAGTTATTCTTCAATAATGGTTAACCGGAAGTTGTTGTTTATCCAGAAAAGCAAGTTTTTTCATGCATATCTCTGTCATAATGCAATTAAGGTATATAAAAATACATACAAAAGTTATAGATAATGTACTTTACTACAACTTTTGCTTGAAACATGTTTCTATAACACTTATATTTTTGGAGTTATTTATATATTACCGGCATAGGCTTCTGTTTTCAATAAATACGGAGAAAGTCATGTGTTGGCCGCATCAGATTTTTTCTTAAGAAATTCTTTCGGGACACCTGCTATAGTTGTTTCATTTGGTTGAAAAATAAATTGTGTAGAATATTATTTAAATCGGAAAACGGAACGCCCTTAAAGTTGAAATTTTTCTACATTTTCTGCCCTTTTTCGGTCATCACAGGTGATAAGGGCGTATTCCGATTATTCAACTTGTCTTATTCTTTTATCAATGCATAATTAGACATTAACTGGGATTTTCGCAAAATATCAGTCAGATCAGCTCATTAATTTTCGCGATTCAGCCCTGATAGAGAGAGCGTCACACAAGTGGCGAATCTACCAATTTCGCCACTTTGTATTCTTTGTTGTATTTACCGCTTTAGTTAATTTTAGCATAATTTTGTCTGCACAGCATAGGTTGAATACCTAATTAAACGTTACGCACTTCTAAATTTTCAATTTCACAGTGAATAAAATCTGACTTGGCCAGCACATGACTTTCTCCATATATAAGATGTAAATATTTATCTACGACAGTATTTTCGAACTCTATACTCAATCTAAACTTGGAAGACAAATAAAATAAATTTTTCGTAATTTTTGTCTCGAACTGCAAACACATAAATATCAGATTAATGGAGGAATTTTGCAAATACGGAAATGAGCTTCGAATAATAAAGCTCGACTTCCGGTTTAACCGATTTACTCCAAAAACTAATCAACTCTAACGACACTAACTAAAGTACAATATATGACATTTGGTGTTGATACGACTAATAGTTTTCACGTTAGAGCGCCCACAAAGTACATAATCAGCAACTTCCGGTTTATCAGTATTTCATGAATAACTCCTAAACAATCAGAGATACAAAAATATGTTTCATACAAAAGTTATAGTAAAATTTATTTTCTAAAACTTTTATAAATAATAATATATACCTAAATATCATATTTATGGAGATATTTTTCAAAAACGGAAATTGGATTCGAAGAGTAAAGCTCGATTTCTGGTTAACCGATTTACTCCAAAAACTAATCAACTCTGACAGCACACACCACAGTACTATATATGAAGTTTGGTGTTGATACGGCAAATAGTTTTCACGTTAGAGCGCCCACAATCACACATACATACATCATTCCGAAAATGACGTGTTCTAGGGACCCCAAAACATGTATTTCCGTTGAAATCTCGAATTCGATTTATTTAATTCAAACAATACTTTCTCTATACTAAGTATGTGGAGAAAGTAAAAAGGAAGGAAAGTGGCGCCTTCGCTGGAATCAATGACTTCCGCTGCCGTTTATCTCATCTTGTATGTACTAGCTAAAACAATTGAATAAACAATTCCGTTGCTGGGAGCATTACCGTAAGTTCTAAGGAAGTGTTAAACCATTCGATGTTATAATCAAGGGAACTTCGGTTTATCCGAAATTTTCGTTATCCGGCCGCCGTCCCGATCATTCCGGATAAACTGGAGTTCACCGTTATAATTCGCTATGCGTTGCGAAGGTGGAATCTCCGAGAGATGCTCCTTTGGTGATTCTGCGTGCCTGGATCTCCAACCAAAAGGGAGAGAGATCCCCATGGCAACGGGTCCTCTCTCCCCCTTTTCAGGGATGCTGTGAGTAGTGGGAGTGGGCGTGGTCGGCCACGCCCCCTCTGGACCAATCGCAGCCAAATATACCACGTCTCTTAAAGGGGAGAGACGTCTAAAGATATTTAGAGGGAGAGTGCATTAGTCCGGTCGATACGTTGGCTGACTGAGGATTTATAATATCCACTTTATACGAGTGAAATGCTGCATAACTGCATCGACAACACTAATTTGGCATTGTATCGGGACGGTCCTCAAAAGAAAAAGAAAAGGATTGAAAATATACATAAAATTCGCTGCAACTTATTCGTCCGGTCGCGAACCCGGGTCTTTCTGGTGATACTACCTATGCAGCACGACAGAAGATCACCATCTCTAACTATGAGTGAAAATTAAAGCAGAAATATTTGCTGCAACTGCCTCAGACAACGTCCAAATATTCCCTTATATTCCTTATGAGAGATATATTAATGTGCTCTGGCATCGAACCCAGGCATAGCATGGTCTTATCTAATTTTTTTCTTAAACCGATTCTTAATATTCATCTTCTAGCAAAGCAAGAACTTCTTATTATTTCGATAAGTGCATCAAAATAAATAATGAAAACTAACTCAATGTATTTTAAATGGGGGATATATTTACCGCCTGGCTTCGAACCCGTGTCTTTCTGCTAATAATTTTTATGCGGCACAACGGAAGATCACCATCTATAACTATGTGCAAAAATTCAAGCAGAAATATTGGGTGCAACTGCCTCAAATAACGTCCTACTTTTCCCATATATTCCTTATGAGAGAAATTTTAATGTGTCCTTGCATCGAACCCAGGAATAGTACGGTTCTATCTAAATTTGTTTTCGAAAACCTATGCTTAATATACATTTTTCATATGAGCAAGAATTTCCTATCGTTTCGATAAGTGCATGAAAAAAAATAATGAAAAACTACCTCAATGTATTTTAAATGGGAGATTTTTGCATCGTCCTAGCATCGAACCCAGGATATTTTGATTGAATGTCATTTATGTTTTCGATAGATCATGACCATATATATAGGTTTCTAGAGTTTAGATTCTCTACCTATCCAGGAAGTATTTTTTTTTTATTCCCGAAAATCAAAGCAATACATTTAGATGGGAAAAATCGGGACTTTGGGGCCCTCTGGAATCGAACCCATGACACTGAGGTTCAAAATCGCAATTTTATTGGTGGTTACACGTTATGGCCAATACGTCGTAAAAATTTCAATTCAAAGACGCTAGTGGTTTAGCCTGTGAATTTGTATCCTATTTATCTATCTATATGTATCCCTATATATATGAATTAATCCGGAGAAGCATCTATATATAATAGGTATCTAAATATACTAGCTGAAGCGCACGTTAATTATATAAGGTGAATATAGAAGTAGGTTGAATTCAAGTCGTCGGTCAATGCCACGAGTAAACACCCTTTAATTATACACAACTAAACTCCCATTCTATTCTATACGGGAAAATGCGTGGATTCAAGAATGGGATCGGTCGTCATGGAGATGAGTTGTTCACAACCACAATATGTTTGGAAAATGGACGCGTATTTTGTCGAAATCATCAAAATTTTTATTCTAAATTGGAGACAAGTCATTTCAACCGAGTCCCTGGGGGGCCATGCACCCCCCTATTATGCTGCGGTTGTCACGGGAAGTGTCTTAAGAAGGCAGAATGGTATCTGACGTCATATTAATGCCGTATTTGGGTGTGCGGTGAAGGACCCGAATTGGGTATTACGCAAACCGTATTCATCTTAACCTAGAAAAATACGAAAAAACGAAAGATATTCATGTGCGAGAGGTAGGTTTATTTTGAGGACCCCATCGCAGAGGCTGGGACCAACTGGTAGGAGGAGATTATGGCTTTGAAAATATACAATACCAGGTGAACTAAAGAATGTTAAGGGTGAATCATTTTCAAAGAGAAAAAATACCCGCTTAGCGAGTCATTTTATAGCGTAGGTGAATTTTTTAATGGAAGGAAAATGAAATTTAGGTGATTTGCTCATTCAGCTTATATTCTAATAAGAACTATAGTGAATTTATATTCTGTAATTGTAATAAAATGTATGGAAGTGTAGCATATTTGTGATTGTGGAATCACGGTTGTAAATGCATACGTGATTATTGTGATAAGATGTATGATTTGCATTGTACTTTGTGTTTATTCGTAGTTTAATTGATTGCAATGCAATTAATGACTCTGACCTTTCCTATACATTTTTTGTATGTCCTTGGAACAATAGATTTCTCATTAATTTAAGGAAATAAATTCGTTGCTAGGGACCGCGGCTGGAATTCTTCTTATTATTTGTTCGTTGCCTAGGCTTTAGATACCCCGAAAGCAGTTTTCTCAGTTGGGGAGAGGAGAAGTATTAAATCGGATCCTAATTAGTTATAACGCGGGTGTATCCTCAAGGTTACGAAGCATGGACCTCCGTCGCCTAGGAGAACTGATTGTCTTCACTCAGACCGCTTCAGGGGCGTAAAAACGGCGTAATTGATCGTAAAATGTTTCGTAAAGTTCATTGTGACGACGCAGTAGTTGTGCCTCAACGAAGGTTAGTTTCAAAATGACAGTAAATGTAAATTGGTTTTGAAAATAATAGAGGAACTCCCGCAATGAATGTTCGTTCCTTAATCCTGCTGATCTCTCGAACTGTTCCCACTTATATATGCCAGGTCAACACGCTTAGCCGCCCGGGTATATAAGGCCCGGGATGGGCGGTCAGTCTGGACCGGGCAGGACCCCAGATCATGATCTATGACAATCATAAGAATCTTCGTTCAATTTCCTTTCTTTTGGTACTAACCTCGATTTCGTACGACCATTATTTCTGATTTAATTCTTCAAAATAAAAAATGTCTGCAGTCGACCAAAACGTGCATTTCTTATGAGATTCGAGTATCCCAGAGTCCAGCGACTTTGCGCTGCCTGGCGCAGATATTCGGCGGAATGCCACTTTAATCATAAGACCGTGCTGGAGATCATCTTTCCATGGTGGTATTCTAGCCAAGGAGTTACTATTATATCTAATCATGTCGATTATTTGCTTCCGTATATATTTCCTTCTTTGACAAATGACTAAATCTATGACATACCAAGTAGAAACGAAGGCGAACCCACCTTGTCGTCCACCGGTACACGGCATTCGATTATTTTCGTGAATTAGCTGTTAGAAAGTCAACAGGGCCAGCGACACAAACGACCAAATATGAAATAATGAAAGAATGAGAAACAATGACTCTGAAAGACATGTATCAAGGATAATACGCTCAAGTACGATACCACAGAAAAATAATACTAAGTAAATGCGAACAAGTGAAAATAACACAATATTACAAGTAAAATGTAGCTAAGCAGATCGACAACACTAATATCACGTCGATATCATATCAGGACGGTCCTAAAAAAAAACGATTGAAAATATTCTTAAAATTCGCTGCAATTTATTCGTCAGGCATCGAACCCGGGTCTTCCTGGTGAACATACTACGCAGCACAAGAGAAGATCACCATCTCTAACTTTGTGTGAAAATTCAAGCAGAAATATTGGCTGCAATTGCTTCAAACGACTACTTATTTATCCCTTATATTCCTCATGTGAGAAATGTTAATGTGCTCTGGCATCGAACCCAGGAACAGCACGCTCTCATCTAATTTTTTTATTAAACCAATTCCTACCATACATCTTCCATATAAGCACGAACTTCCTATCATTTCGATAAGTGCATCAAAATAAATAATGAAAAACTACCTCAATGTATTTTAAAAGGCAGATTTTTGCATCGTCCTAGCATCGAACCCAGGATATTTTACATAAAGGTCATTAATGTTTTCGATAGATCATTACCATATATATAGGCTCCTTGAGTTTTGATTCTCTGACTATATGGGAAGTATTTTTAAAAAATTCCCAAAAATCAAAGCAATGCATTTAAACGGGAAAAATCGGTACTTTAGGGCCCTCTGGAATCGAACCCATGACACTGAGGTTCAAAGTCGCATTATTTCTGGCGGTTACACGTTATGGCCAATATGTCGTAAAAATTTCAAGTCAATAACGCTTGTGGTTTAGCCTGTGAATTAGTATCCTATCTATCTATACGAATGAATCCGGAGAAGCGTCTATATATAATAGAAGATAGTTATTGATATTGGAAGCGAATCCGTTGGAAACGTCTCATTCAAACAGAGAGAAGACGTCTTCCTCGTTCGGTCGTCATGGTTACCATGCGTCATCTGAATTTCAAATGTCGGGGACACGCCCACGCTCCGATCTCCTCAAAGGAATGGAAATTCGACTGTCATTTGTTTCCGCGTTTGAAGTCCCGCTAGAGGGATCGGAGTCTAGGAAGAAATACGAAAATGCATACTCCAACTCCATCGCCCATCTCATTGTATAAGAGTTCAGTATCTTGGTGACCGCGAAACTCGAAATATACTCGGTCGATTGACTTTAAATTTAAACACAACGTTGCATTCAAATACGAGAGTATTTCTATTGTGAAAAATGCTGACATTAAGTCCTCGGTTCGACCCCAGACGAGTCTAATCATTTCCATAAGAAATGCACGTAGAGTTCGTTTTTTCCGCTGCAGGCTTCTTTTGGCTTTCTTTTGCGAAATTAAATTAGAAAGAATGGTCGTGCAGAGTCGAGACGAGCACCAAAAGAAGGGAAAATGAATTAGGAATCTTATTTTGGTCGTGATTTATTGTTTTCGAATTGAATTATCGAGATTTTACACGAAATACGCGAGATATTTGTGAAATTTCGATGGTGTAAACAACCGGTCCCCCTGACGACAAATTTCATTGTTGAATCCGAGTTCCTGCTTTTTGGCCTATTTAGAGTTGAGAAGAAGAGAAACGCTGTGGATTCCGTTCACATTTATGTGAATAACCAATCGTTGGAAACGATTTAAATGATCTTTTTTAGAAACACGAAACGTGGGTTAATTGGATACCGAATGTTGTATTAATTTGTTTTGTTTATGATTTAATAATCTGTTTTCAAAAATCAAAGTGTGAGTTGCTTCGTATTCTGATCGTTGCATTCGTTTCTTTCATAATTTCACATCTCACCGAGATAGAGCGAAGCGTAGTTCAGCTAGTTTTAATATTAATTCGTCGACGTAATTTTCCAACTAGTATGAGCATGGTTAAAAGTGCATCCACAGCTTCCATCGATCCACGCTGTAAGCGAACGCAGCGTGAAGTAAGCGTAAATAAATCATCGTAAGCGAAACCTCACACGGTCAATATCATCGACTCAATATCGCAATTCGTTTATGCAAAATATTTTGATTTTCTGATGTCTTTTTATTTTAAAATTGATGTCGATGGAAAATGTATCGACGAAAATTGAAAAGATTTAATTTTGCAGAAGAATTAAAGTTTAAGACGACTAAGAATAGAGAAACTATTACTTCTGGTACTCTCACAACATAGTGATGCTCTCGAGGAATATTGTTGTCGACTTAAAACGGAAAATATAATTTCATACTCATTTATATATATATATATATATATATATATATATATATACGAGTAAAATGTAGCTTGTATACTGCAAGCAGATCGGCAATATTAATTTCATATCGGCATCATATCGGGACGGTCCTCAAAAGAAAAATAAAAGGATTGAAATTTTTCTTAAAATTCGCTGACATTTCATCGTCTGGCATCGAACCCGGGTATTTACTGTGAACTTACTATGCGGCACAATAGAAGATCACCATCTCTAACTATGTGTGAAAATTCAAGCAGAAATATTGGGTGCAACTGCCTCAAACGACGTTCTACTTTTCACGAATTTTAATGGCTCTCTGGTTTCGAACCAAGGACGATCTTGGAAATCTAAAATATGTTTCTGAAAGTTATTAATGATCTATATCAATATGCCACATTTCAACTTTCTATATTATTGGGAAAGGTTTCAAAATAATTCCTAAAAATCGGATCAAGTTCTGATTCCAGAGACACCTGGTGTCGAACCCAGGACTTATTGTGAGCTGTAAATGCACAGTTTGATTTGTAAAGACTTGCTATTGTATCATGCAAAGTTTGAAGTCGATAGCATGTCGGGAAGTACCTAAAATTTGTTTCCGTTATCTCCGTAAGAAATACATTGAGAGATGTAAATGGCCCTCTGGGATCGAACCAAGGACCATCAGCGAACATGTAAAATTTGATTATGAAATATATTCATGATATCTAACCTCATGCCGAATTCCAAGTTTCCATCCCATCGGCAAATGGTCCAAATAAAATCTTAAAAATCGCCGCAATGCATTTTAAACGGCCGATTATTGCCCCGACCTAGCATCGAACCAAGGATAATATTCGTAGATGTATTTATGGTTTACTTTAGATATGCACGGCATCTAGCGATCCCTCGAATTTCAACTCTCTACCTTTCCGGGAAGTGCATCAAAAAAATTTTCGAAAATCCCCGCCATGTATCCTTATGGGAAAAATCGCGACTTTGGGGCCTTCTGGAATCGAACCCATGACACCGAGGTTCAAAGTCGGCTTTTTCCTGGAGTTTACACGTTATGGCCATAACGTCGTAAAAATTTCAAGTCAGTGGCACTTGTGGAACATGGTTAGAATTTTGATCCCCTATATACCTATATATAGGTACGAGTAAAATGTAGCTTGCATACTGCAAGCAGATCGGCAATACTAATTTCATATCGGCATCACATCGGGACGGTCCTCATAAGAAAAAAAAAGGATTTAATTTTTTCTTAAAATTCGCTGAAATTTCATCGTCTGGAATCGAACCCGGGTCTTACTGGAAAACCTACTATGAAACACAATAGAAGATCACCATCTCTAACTATGTGTGAAAATTCAAGCAGAAATATTGGTTACAACTGCCTCAAAAGACGCTCTAATGTTCACGAATGTAAATGGCTCTCGGGACTCGAACCAAGGACGATCTTGGAAATTTAAAAAATGTTTCTGAAAGTTATTATTGATCTCAATCTATATGCCAAATTTCAAGTTTCTATATTATTAGGAAAGGTTTCAAAATAATTCCTAAAAATCGGATCAACTTCTGATTGCAGAGACACCTGGTGTCGAACCCAGGACACATTGATAGCTATGAATGCATAGTTTGATTTGTTAAGTCTGGTTCTTCTATCATGCTAAGTTTTAAGTCGATAGCATGCCGGGAAGTACCTAAAATTAGTTTCCGTTTTCCCCATAAGAAATGCATTCTGGAGTGCAAATGGCCCTCTGGGATCGAACCAAGGACCATAAGCGAATACAAAAAAATTTATTATGAAATATATTTATGATTTCTAACCCCATGCCAAATTTCAAGTTTCCATGCCATCGGGAAGGGGTCCAAAAAAAATCTTAAAAATCGCCACAATGCATTTTAAACGGCCGATTTTTGCCCCGACCTAGCATCGAACCCAGGATATTTTCCGTGAAACTCATTTATGTTTTCGATAGATGATGACCATATATATAGGCTCCTTGAGTTTCGATTCTCTACCTATCCGTAAAGTATTTTTTAAAAATTCCCGAAAATCAAAGCAATGCATTTAAACGGGAAAAATCGGGACTTTGGGGCCCTCTGGAATCGAACCCATGACACTGAGGATCAAAGTCGCTTTTTTCCTGGGGGTTTCACGTTATGGCCAATATGTCATAAAAATTTCAGATCAATGACGCTTGTAGTTTAGGCTGTGAATTTGTATCCTATCTATCTATATAGGTATCTATCTATTATACGAGTAAAATGTAGCTTGCATACTGCAAGCAGATCGAAAACACTAATTTCATGTCGGCATCATATCGGGAAGGCCGTCAAAAAAGAAAAAAAAGGATGGAAATATTCTTAAAATTCGCTGCAATTTAATCGTCTGGCATCGAACCTGGGTCTTAATGGTGAACTTACTATGCAGCACAACAGAAAATCACCATCTCTTACTACGTGTGAAAATTCAAGCAGATATATTGGCTCCAACTGCCTCAAACGACGTCCTACGTTTCAATAATGTAAATGGCTCTCTGGAATCGAACCAAGGACGATCTAGGAAATTTAAAACACGTTTTTGAAATGTATCTATGTTCTCTATCTATATGCCAAATTTCATGTTATAATATTATTGTGAGGGTGTGTAAATTAATTCTTAAATATCGGTTAATTTACTGATTGTAGTGACGCCTGGTGTCGAACCCAGGAAATATTGGTAGCTGTGAATGCACAGTATGACTTATTAGGACCTTATCTTATTTCATACAAATTTTGAAGTCGAAATCATGCTGGGAAGTACCTAAAACTTTTTACTGTAATCTCCATAAGAAATGAATGGAGGAATGTAAATGGCCCTCTGGGTTCGAACCAAGAACCATCAGCGAATATGTAAAATTTGATTATGAAATATATGTATGATCTCCAACCTTATGCCGAATTTCAAGTTTCCTTGCCATCGGGAAAGGGTCCAAAAAAATCTTAAAAATCGCCACAATGCATTTTAAACGGCCGATTTTTGCCTCGACCTAGCATCGAACCCAGGATATTTTCCGTGAAACTCATTTATGTTTTCGATAGATCATAACCATATATATAGGCTCCATGAGTTTTGATTCTCTACCTATCCGGGAAGTATTTTTTAAAAATTCCCGAAAATCACGGCAATGCATTTAAACGGGGAAAATCGGGACTTTGGGGCCCTCTGGAATCGAACCAATGACACTGAGGTTCAAAATCGCAATTTTTCTGGAGGTTACACGTTATAGCCAATATGTCGTAAAAATTTCAGGTCATTGACGATTGTGGTTTAGCCTGTGAATTTGTATCCTCGCTATATATATATATGGATACATGAATGAATCCGGAGAAGCATCAATATATCTATTAAATATAGATGCTTCTCCGGATTCATTCAAGGATATAGATAGATAGATAGATAGATAGGATACTAATTCACAGCCTAAACTATAAGCGTCATCCACTTGAAATTTTTACGACGTATTGGCCATAACGTATAACCGTCAGAAAAATTGCGGTTTTGAACCTCAATGTCATGGGTTCGATTCCAGAAGGCCCCAAAGTCGCGATTTTCCCCATAAGATTACATGGCGGGGATTTTCGAAAATTTTTTTGAGGCACTTCCCGGAAATCGAGAGATTTGAAATTCAAGGGATCGCTAGATGCCGTGCATATCTAAAGGAAACCATAAAGACATCTACGAATATTATCCTTGGTTCGATGCTAGGTCGGGGCAAAAATCGGCCGTTTAAAATGCATTGTGGCGAATTTGAAGATTTTTTTTGGATCCTTTCCCGATATCATGGATACTTGAAACTCGGCACGTGGATATATATGTTGAATATATTTCATAATTGAATTTTACATGTTCGCTGATTGTCCTTGGTTCGATCCCAGAGGGCCTTTTGCACTTCTCAATGCATTTCTTACGGAGATAACGGAAACAAAATTTAGGGGTTTGCCTGCATGTTATCGACTTCAAACTTTGCATATAGAAAGATCAAGTCCATACAAATCAAACAGTGCATTCACAGCTATCTATGTGTCCTGGGTTCGACACCAGGTGTCTCTGCAATCAGAAGTTGATCCGATTTTTAGAAATTATTTTGAAACCTTTGCAAATAATATAGAAACTTGAAATTCGGCATATAGATAGAGATCATAGATTCATTTCATGAACATATTTTAGATTTCCTAGATAGTCCTTGGTTTAAATCCAGAGAGCCATTTACATTCGTGAGAAGTAGAACGTAGTTTGAGGCAGTTTTAACCAATATTTTTATTTGAATTTTCACACACAGCCAGAGATGGTGATCTTCTATAGTGCTGCATAGTATGATCACCAGTATGACCCCGGTTCGATGCCAGACGATGAAATTGCAGCGAATTATAAGAATTTTTTCAATCCTTTTTTTTTCTTTTGATGACCGTCCCGATTGTTGCCAATATAAAATTAGTATTGCCGATCTGCTTGCAGTATGCAAGCTACATTTTACTCGTAATAGATATAGATGCTTCTCCGGATTCATTCATATATATAGATAGGTATATAGATAGGTATATAGATAGATAGGATACAAATTCACAGCCTAAACCACAAGCGTGATTGATTTCAAATTTTTACTGCGTATTGGCCATAACAATTAACCGCCAGAAAAATTGTGATTTTGATTCTCAGTGTCATGGGTTCGATTCCAGAGGGCCCCAAAGTCCTGATTTTTCCCGTATAAATACATTACATAGATTTTCGGGAATTTTTAAAAAATACTTCCCGGATAGGTAGAGAATCGAAACTCAAGGAGCCTATATATATGGTCATGATCTATCGAAAACATAAATGAGATTTACAGAAAATAACCTGGGTTCGATGCTAGGTCAAGGCAAAAATCGGCCGTTTAAAATGCATTGTGGCGATTTTTAAGATTTTTTTTGGACCCTTTCCCGATGTCATGGAAACTTGAAATTCGGCAGGTAGTTGTAGATCATAAATATATTTCCTAATCAAATTTTACATATTCACTGATGGTCCTTGGTTCGATCCCAGAGAGCCATTTACATTCCTCTATGCATTTCTTATGGAGATAACAGAATTAGGTTTTAGGTACTTCCCGGCATGATATCGACTTTAAACTTTGTATGAAATAAGATTAAGTGTATACAAATCAAACTGTGCATTCCCAGCTGTCAATATGTCCTGGGTTCGACACCAGGCGTCTCTACAATCAGTAAATTATCCGATTTTTAAAAATTAATTTGAACCCCTTCCCAATAATATTAAAACATGAAATTAGTCATATAGATATAGAACATAGATACATTTCAAAATCATGTTTTAGATTTCCTAAATAGTCCTTGGTTCGAATCCAGAGAGCCATCTACCTTCGTGAAAAGTAGGACGTTGTTTCATGCAGTTGCAGTCAATAATTCTGCTTGAACTTTCACACATAGTTAGAGATAGTGATCTTCTGTTGTGCTGCATAGTAGGTTCACCAGTAAGACCCGGGTTCGATGCCAGACGATGAAATTTCAGCGAATTAAAAAAAAAAATTTCAATCCTTTATTTTTTAGGACAGTCCCGATATGATGCCGATATGAAATAAGTATTGCTGATCTGCTTGCAGTATGCAAGCTACATTTTACTCGTATATATGAATGAATCCGGAGAAGCATCTATATATAATAGATATCCGGAGAAACGTCTATATATAATAGATATATATAAACAGACGATGGATTTGGTAAATCTCTGAGGTATGCTTGAAAATTCCAAATGTTTCTTGGAATTGAAACTGTAACGGAATGCATTGTTGGGAATGCTTAGTTACTTCCAACAATGGTCCCTACTTTGTAATACTCGCGAGGCATATTGTTGTCGACTTCGCCTGGTAACGAGGGGGAAGGGGTATTTATTCTTACCGCCATAAGAATGCCTAAGTAATTAGAAATACTTTTTATAGTTTGGATAATTGAATACATTAATATAACACCAATATGAGTCACAATTGAGGTTATTACTCGTCTTTTGAAACTGAGAATTTTCTACTTACTCTGATTAGAATCCAATTTTATGTACGTTGCCGTGGAGATAGCACAATGAAATTTTCGTGGTAAACAGCTAATGAATTGGGCAGGTATTTAATGTGGTACCCAAACACATTTTCATGGGAATGTTTTTTTTTAATTAAATTTTTTTTTAAATGCTTTGAGTAAATTCAAGACGTCGATATATTCGTAATTCGATGTTTAATTCTGACTTAATGGAAGCGGCTGTGACGACAAGTGTTAATTCAACGGTTAGATCAACCATTCAGTTGTATTAGGGAAAGAAAGATTCTCTGTATCTCAAACATTTGCGTTGCCATGCGCAACAACGTCCTCAGAATCACGGTTCTGATAAAATATAATTCGTAACTCTAAAAGGAATGGAAAGCGGACACCCTTCCGATTAGCACTGCTTCTTGGGACACCCTGCGTAGTTGCGCTTATGAATTAACTGAATCAAGGCGGATGGAACAGCAATATCACGACAAAACGGGGTATTTGCAGAGTTGCTTCTGACAGCTATCGGAATTAATTGTAATATTCTCCATCGAGGTCCTTGGTTCGATACCAGACGAGTGTGAAATTCCACCCATAAAAAACAGATTGTGGAATCGCTAAAATATAGTTAATTGGCGCAACTAAAATATGAATAGGACAATCAAATATAGACATATAACTTCCCTCATCAGTGGTAGTCTTCCCTTCCTGACTGTTATTACGTACCTGCAATTGCTGGTTACCTTCTTACAGAATATTTCTCGTTATCCATGTAATATATCGTCCTCTTAAATCATCAGCTTTTAGAGTCCACGAGTATTTTTACGGGATAACACATCGGATTCAACAATGGGATCGGTCGTCAGGGGGATGAGTTGTTTACAACCTCCAATTTTCACTAAATATTTGTATATTTTATCGATATTCTCGCAAATTCGAATCGAAAGTAAGATTCCATGACCAAAATAAGAATCTTTATTCAATTTTCTTTCTTTCGGTGTTTGTCTCGTTAACGTGCGACTATTCCTTCTAATTTAATTTCGCGAAAGAAACAAACCCTGCATGCAATGAAAATGAGTTACACGTGTATTCCTTATGGGAAACTATCCGAGCGATCTGGGTTCGAACCCCGTGAAATAGTGGAATAAAAAGGCGACAGTGATTCCTTCCAGGTCGCAGAGGACGCGTGTATAAAGTTTGAAGCAAATCGGACGAACGGTGTGGCCTCCAATCCAAGACAAACACACCCACGGAATTCCGATTTTATATATATACTAGCAGAAGTGCCCGGTTGATTCTCAACGGGGAGAATATAAGCAGAATTAAATACAGTAATCCTTTTAGAAAAAAGAAGATAAATCATATCTTTCAAATGAACAATTTCTTCGATAGACAGCATTCGTTCAAGGATTATAAAAACACATTCAAAGATAAAATTAGGGTATAAACATCACCATCTTTAAGGATTAGTTTTCAGAAATGCACAAAGGTAATACGGAAACGCATAAGCAAATAATAGAAATAAATATTACTGTGAAAACAACCGATGAATATTTTTACGGAAAGTAACTAAAACACCACTTAAGCACTGAACACAATCATGAACACAAACACTATCACGGAAATGAAAGTCGAAACGGAAAATGCGACAAAACTTGTAATTTTACGGTAAACAATTACGTTGATATTAATAAAAAATCTGATGTGGCCAGCACATGACTTTCTCCATATATATAAGATGTAAATATTTATCTACCGCAATAATTTCGAACTCTATATTCCATCTAAACTTGGAATTTGAGTTATTAATATTATATATTATCTTTGATGCCAAAAACATGGTAAATAATTTTTACGGGACATGATCGATGAAAAACGATGAAATTGGCCTTTCGCCCATAGAGCCCAGAGCGCCCACAAAGTACATAATCAGCAACTTCCGGTTTATCAGTATTTCATGAATAACTCCTACACAATCAGTGATACAAAAATATGTTTCAACCAAAAGTTATAGTACATTACATTTTCTAAAACTTTTACAAATAATAGTATATACCTAAATACCATATTTATGGAGATATTTTGAAAACCGGAAATGAGCTTTGAAGAATTAAGCTCAACTTTCGGTTAACCGATTCACTCCAAAAACTTATCAACTCTAACGAAACAAACCAAAATACTATATATGAAATTTGGTGTTGATCCGAAAAATAGTTTTCATGTTAGAGCGCCCACAAAGTACATAATCATCTTCTTCCGGTTTATCAGTATTTCACGAATAACTCCTAATCAACCGGTTATACAAAAATATGTTAAATACAAAAGTTATAGTAAATTATATTATCTAAAACTTTTATAAGGAATACAATATACCAATATATCATATTTATGGATATATTTTGAAAACCAGAAATGAGCTTTACACAACGTACATAATCAGCAACTTCCGGTTTATCAGTATTTCATGGATAACTCCTAAACAATCAGTGATGAAAAAATATGTTTCATACAAAAGTTATAGTAAAATAAATTTTCTACAACATTTATAAATAATAGTATATACCTAAATATCATATTAATGGAGATATTTTGAAAACCGGAAATGAGCTTTGAGGAATGAAGCTCGACTTCCGGTCAGCCGATTTACTCCAAAAACTAATCAACTCTAACGACTGTAATAAAAGTACTATGTATGAAATTTGGTGTTGATCCGACAAATAGTTTTCATGTTAGAGCGCCCACAAAGTACATAATCATCTTCTTCCGGTTTATCAGTATTTCACGAATAACTCCTAATCAACCGGTGATACAAAAATATGTTAAATACAAAAGTTATAGTAAATTTTACTATCTAAAACTTTTATAAGTAATACAATAGACGTATATATCATATTTATGGAGATATTTTGAAAACCGGAAATGAGCTTTAATGAATAAAGCTCGACTTCTGGTTAACGGATTTACTCCAAAAACTAATCAACTCTGACAGCACACACAACAGTACTATATGTGAAGTTTGGTATTGATACGACTTTTAGTTTTCGAGTTAGAACGCCCATTATCACACACACACATACACACACACACACACTCTCACACACACACACACACACACACACACACATACACACAGACATCATTCAGAAAATGGTCAACACGTATTCTAGGGACCCCAAAACGTGTATTTCCGTTGAAATCTCGAAGTCGAATTTTTTCATGAAAACAATACTTTCTCTATACTTCGTATATGGAGAAAGTAAAAATGGTTGCTACAGAAACTTAAACAAAATTCGAAAAACTTTCTTAAATATTTCATTAATTCTCAATGTCTTCTTATATATAAACTCATGAGCTAGAATCAACAATTACCTAGATCACCAAGGTAATGGGTTGTTTACAACCTCAAAATTTGGATAAAATATTCACGTATTTTCTCAAACTTTTCGCTATTTCGAGGCGGAAACGATATTCCACGACAAAAATAAGAATCTTTACTGTATTCTCCTTCATTTGGTGCTTGATTCGACTTTCTACGACCATTATTTCTAATTTAATTTTGCAAAAGAAATGAACCCTGCAATGAAAAAAATTACCTCTACGTGTATTTCTTATGGAAAGGTTTTGACCCGTCTGGGTTCGAACCGTGGACTTTGGGGAAATAAAAAGTAACCTATACTCTGCGGGGGGTCGACTTTTAATAATGCAGAAAATTTCAAAGTTGTGCGACTCTCGGTTCTCGAGTTTTTAGCGAACACACACCCACACTCTATTTTATATTATAGATAGATGTATAGAAATTGCTTCCATAGGTTGCAGAATAGGGTGTATCTCCCCCCCTAGGCATCCCGTGTTCGATTCCGGACGGCTCCAAAGGAATGCGCCTCCCTAACTTTCCCATAGACCCGAACTTTAACCCCGTTACGGACGAAATTCGTTTTTCATCTGTTTTTTTGTATCTCGTGCGATGAGGAGGAAAGATCGCCGTACCCTATAATTATATATATATTCGTGGATGGCTGAAGAGATTTATTGGCGGGGAAAAAAAATAAGTGAAGATCTGGGGGGAGGGAGGAAAAGGTAACAAATGAAGAACACGAGGCGCCATTAGCTTTTTTTTAATGTGTCCGTTGGAGTCGATAATATACGAATCGCTTGGGATAGTCTCGGCGTTGTGCTCAATAAATATTTTCTGTTGACGACCGTTGCTTGGATATTTACGTAGATACGCTTTCGACGCTTAAAAAGTCGTACTTTAGCCGTAAACTACGCAAAGTACAGTACTTTCCACAACCTTTTGGTTGATGATCTAGTCTCAATATCCCCTACTGAGGAGAATTCTACTACAGTCTAACCTCGATAACTCGAACTTCGATAACTCGAATAATTCGATAACTCGAACTTCGATAACTCGAACCTCGATAACTCGAATATTTCGATAACTCGAAGAAAACGTCCGGCCATTGAGAAAACCTCGATTAGTCGAAGAGAAAACAGTACATAACTCGAATTTTTTCTCGACGACGTTTTGGGCGTAAAAACCTTTATAAGTCAAATTTTCGGTAGCCCGACCTCTATAACTCGAATTTTCCAAGAACGTATTTTACAAAAGACAGCGTGTGAACTGTATTTTGTGACGAAAATTTACTCTTTTTTTAATCTTGATTTTATAAATGTTGCTGATTACCAAAGTTTGTACAGTAATTATTAATTAAATATATTACGTAAATATATTATGTAAATTATTCCGTATTCTGAGAGATGTACAACTTTTAAATTTTTATGAAAATTTGAATTTACCCAAAGAAAAAGCTTACGCAATTTAAATGTTCCTTATGTCTCTTTTATTTCCCCAGATTTATTACCACACTTTTAAGGAAGCACTGCAAACAATTCTTAATAAGTCACTAGATTTTGTTGGATGGTCTTAATCAAAAATGATATTTAAATGCTGTGGTAATCATAAGAAAACCTCGATAACTCGAATTCTAGGTTACAGAACCTCGATAAGTCGAAACCTCGTTAACTCGAACTTTTTAGCCCTTGAGATTCGAGTTATCGAGGTTCGGCTGTATATGCTGATTGTTGCTAACTTTTTGCTAGTGTTACGAAGGTAGCGGATTGCGAGCAATTTCAAAGAACGTTAGATAAAATAACCCAGTGGTGTGGTGACTGGAAATAAGATTTAAACATTAATAAATGCCATATTATGTCTATAGGGTTAAAAAAAACCGATTGAATATAATTATAAGTTAAACGAAGTCCAAGAGTAATGCAACAAAAGGTGTTATAACTGACAATAAATTAACATATTCTGAACATATTACAAAAATAGGAAATCGTGCGATGTCTCTCATAAGGCCTCCTTTATCGTTTCATCGATATCAAAGACCCTCTTTCCCTATACTTTTCCTCTTTCATGGTTTATCTTACTGCTCCCCCATCTGCTCTATGTCCAGCTCATCTCTCCTCATTAACTTCTTTCTCAGAATTGTAAAAGCCAGAGTTCCGTCATGACTCTAAAAACCCTATCTTACCTTCACTATCCTTGGAATCTCTTTCTGTCACTAGAGCAAAACATGATTTATCCTTCTTACATTCACTGCTACACTCTTTTCCCTAAAATAATGAATTATCGTGTTCCAGACAGCTCGTTTGACGTCTTTACTTCACTATGCTACTCCTTTCACTTATCAATCGCCCCCTTGTCTTTCATCTCCTTCTATCGATCCTTTATCTAAACGGAAATATTTGAACGTGAGCTTTATGTTTGTTTTCTTTTTCTCTATATTTTATGTCACTTTTTAACTATATATGTTTATTACGTTACTACACGTATATTTTTATATTTCACTTTAAATTGGCGTCGTTATGCTGTTTGTGAGATTTGAATAAATAAATAAATATGCTTGCCCTACGCAAGCAAGTTTTACTCGTGTTTTGAATGCAGAAATGGTTTTAGGAGTCGTTCGCGAAAAAAGTGCGAATAACTTCAGGAATACGAAGTTTGCTCGCCTAACGCGTTTGCACATTTTTTTGTCTATAACGAAAAACCTTTTTTGTAACTTCAAAATTTCAAGAGGATAAGTGGTTGTTTCTATGGTCACATATTTACCCAAAAACATTTTAAATCGAATCGGAAAAATATTTATTTCTCCCGCAACCTAAAGTATTATTATTTTGTAAAAATTATACATTTTCGTTTATTTTTAAAACATAAATACAATACAAATTGTTTGTTTCAAGTACAACAATGTTTAGTTTACAATGTAAAAAAATTATATTATATTATTTGGAATACTTTGTATTTGTATGGTTTTGAGAAATTTATAAATGAGAACTTAGACGAGATGGAAATGGATTAATGAAAGGAGAATTGCAATTCATATAGCATCGCCATAAACTTATGAGATAAACAGAAAAATACGCCATATTGTTCTCGATTGTTGTCCATTTTTGTCACTACATTATTTTAATTCTAACAATCAACGAGCAATAATGCGTACGCAACAGACATTTCACCTGTATTGTAGCCCATTGTTGTCCCATTTTTAAATGAAATGGTCAACAATTAAGATCCTAATTTTGCATTAAAATAATGATTTTACTGCTAATTTCGGAGGCGTAAATTATACGTGAGAGATACAATTTTTGATGCTGCTAGTTAACATTTTAAACTTTTATGATCGCCTAAATTTAGACACCTGGACGATGCGGAAAAACGTGTACTTCAAAGTTGGTACTCCTTCCAGTTTATTTTTAAAAGTACGTCCTCTTTTCTGTCATCGAATCACTGCAATTAAGTTCGTTAAATTACCCTCTCTCCTTCCCCAGGAAAACTAATTTAAGAATAAACTCTGTACAAGTAACGCAGTCTCGAAATTCTGCGAAAATTAAAGTATTGGTTTTAGCGTTTCTTTGCTTTGATATCGGCGATGTTTTTAGAGTAACTAATTAAGAGCTAATCTAAGAGATGGCATTTGAGTGACTAAGAAAGGGTTTCTAGTAGACTGGCTGTTTAGTTGGCCGACTAAATACGTCAAGTAACTCTATATTTTGATTCAAAGGATAAATTTATTGAATAAGTTCAGAGAAATTACGTTTTTAATAGATATAACGCGACCCCCCTGTTATATGCTCTGATACTACGAGATAGATTAGGGAAATAGGGATGCTAGAACGAATCGATTTTAAGAATTCATTTTAAGCATTCATTTTGTCCGCGAAGTATACGCGAAAGCAACCGTTTAGGAAAATAGAGTCAAGGCACCCCCTGCCACACGCCGAAAGGCGGCTTGCTCTTACATAGACGTAGAACTAAGCGAAGTAAGCCAAACTTAAGCCGACTAAGCGTAACTGAGCGCTGTTAACATTAAATAAGCGATGTTATCGTAAATTAAGCGTTGTAAGCGTAAACAAAGCCATGTAAGCGTAAACTAAGCGATGCAAGCGTAAAATAAGCAAAATAAACGAAACTTAAGCCGACTAAGCGTAAACTAAGCGCTGTTAAGATTAACTAAGCGATGTAAGCGTAAACTAAGCGATGAAAGCGTAAACTAAGCGTAGTAAACCAAACTTGAAACGACTAAACGTAAAATAAGCGCTATTAACATTAACTAAGCGATGTAATCGTAAACTAAGCGATGTGAGCGTAAACTTTGCAATTTATGCGTAAAAATAAGCGATGTAAGCGTAAACTTAGCGAAGTAAGTGTAAAATAAGCGTATTAATCCAAAATTTAGCCGAATAAGCGTAAACTAAACGCTGTTAACATTAACTAAGCGATGTAAGCGTAAACTAAGCGAAATAAGCGTAAACTAAGGGTAGTAATCTAAAATTAAGCCGGCTAAGCGTAAACTAAGCGCTATTAACATTAACTAAGCGCTGTTAACATTAACTAAGCGAAGTAAGCGTAAACACGACTCACGACTCAATGACTTTGTTTACAACCTCAAATTTTCCCCGATTTTCCGTTTATTTCATCGCTGTTCTCGCAAATCCGAATCAAATGCGATATTCCACGACCGAAATAAGAATCTTCATTCAATTTCCTTTTTTTTGGTGCTCGTCTCGGCTTCGTACGACTTCCGTTACTAATTTAATTCTGCGAAAGAAACAAACCCTGCATGCGATGAAAAAGAGATTTACGTGCAATCCTTATGGAAATCTATCTTGGTCATCCTGGTTCGAACCCCACAGAACTGGCGAATGAATTTTATACTCATGGGCAACTTTGAGTCCTGAGGAATACGTGTGACAAATTTGGTCGACTTCAGACCAGTCGTTTGGACGCCTACAGCTGCGACGTACGGACGCACTCACTGAGGATTTTAGTATTAAACACATCGCTTTAATGTCACGTAATTGATCACTAAGTTCCAACGAAGAGTTTTGCAGATTTCAACCGAAAACGTAGTCGCTGTTGGTTCAGCGATAACAACCCTAGAATCGAACCCTTGAACCTTAAATTAATTACGCAACGAAAGTAATTATTGCCTTTGGCAAATATTCGTTAAAGAGACGAGTTCAACAATGCCCTTGGTCGTCAAGGGAACTGGTTGTTCACAACCATGAAAATCACACCAGTTTCCCTTATTTTTGGTCCAAATTCCAGCTATTTGGAAATCGTAAAGCATTGCATACAACAAGAATAGGAATCTTCGTTCAATTTCCTTTCTTTCGGTACTAGTATCGATTACGCACGACCATTATTTCTGTTTTAATTCAGCAAAAGTGCGTTTTTTTATGGAACAAATTCTCTTAATAATGTTTAGCTGATCCCAGAATGATATTGGCAACATAAATATGGAAATTTAATGGTGAATTCGGACCTATAGCAATTATCCTGGCTTAAGCTATGAGGAAACTTTACCTCTTGTCTTTGCTCAATTAACAGTACGCCACGACATCTTTCCTTTCACCCCTATGAATAACTTTACATCGAATACCTCTCACAGGGATAACTTGCATGTGCTGTATAACTTTCTGTATATATATCTATATATCGTACGAGTAAAATGCTGCTTCTATACTGCTAGCATATCGACAACACAAATTTCAAGTCGGCATCATATCGAGAGGTTCCTCTAAAGAAAAAAATATTGATAATATTCTTAAAATTCGCTGCAATTTATTCGTCCGGCATCGAACCCGGGTCTTCCCGGTGATAATTACTATGCAGCACAATAGAAGATCACTATCTTTAACTATGTGTGAAATTTCAAGGAGAAATATTTGCTGCAACTGCCTCTAACGACGTCCTACTTTTCACATATATTTCTTATGTGAGAAATTTTAATGTGCTCTGGCATCGAACCCAGGAACAGCACGGTCTTATCTAAATTTTTCTCTTAAACCAAGTCTTAATATACATCTTCCATCTAAGCAAGAACTTCCTATCATTTCGATAAGTGCATCAAAAGAAATAATTAAAAAATGCTCTCATGTATTTTAAAGGGCAGATTTTTGCATCGTCCTAGCATCGAACCCAGGATATTTTTTGCTATAGTCATTTATGTTTTCGATAGATCATAATAATATATATAGGCTCCTAGAGTTTTGATTCTCTACCTATCTGGGAAGTATTTTTTTTTAATTCCCGAAAATCAAAGCAATGCTTTTAAATGGGAAAAATCGTGACTTTGGGGCCCTCTGGAATCGAACCCATGACACCGAGGTTCAAAATCGGCATTTTTTCTACCGGTTACACATTATGGCCAATACGCTGTAAAAATTTCAAGTCAATGGCGTCTGTGGTTTAGCCACACTACTATCTATCTATATACATGAATGAATCCGGAGAAGCGTCTATATATAATAGATAAAGTTTTAATATTTCATACGCTAGTAAATTTTCTATGTGTTGTATAACTTCCTGTATATTTCTTTGTATTATTTAGCGGTTTAATGCTGTAAAAATTAGTAATTTCTTCATTTAGTTAATTCTTTTTAAATATTTTTAATTTCGTGACCATTCGCAATGTACGTATGTTCATGTTAAATGGAAGATGAGTCATTTTAGTCCCAATTTGGCCCAATCAAAGAATAAAAGCTGAATATCTTTATGAATGTAGTTCATGCGTTACATTTCGAGCAGTTGGGAAGTTAATTTAGAATCACTAGCTGCTAATTTATAAGGAATAATACTGACGACAATAAATTCGTTGGTAAATAAATAAACATATAGGATACGCACATTTCAACTTCGTACTTCGTAGGGAAGTGACCGAAATTGTATTTACAAAAAATCTGATGTGGCCAACACATGACTTTCTCCGTATGTATTGAAAACAGAAGCCTATGCCGGTAATATATAAATAACTCCAAAGCAATGAGTGTTACAGGAAAATGTTTCATACAAGCTTTGTAGTAAAAAACATTATCTTCAACTTTGGTACATAATTGCATATACCTAAATTGCATTCTGATAGAGATAAGTATGAAAAACTTCCATTTCTGGATAAACTTCTGGTTTACCATTATTGAAGAATAACTCCTAAACAATCAGTGTTACGAAAACATGTTATATGCAAAAGTTGTAGTAAAATACATTATCTACAATTTTTGTGTGTAAATGTATATACCTATATTGCATTCTGACAGAGATATGTATGAAAAACTTCCTTTTCTGGGTAAACAACAACTTCCGGTTAACCATTATTGAAGAATAACTCCTAAACAATCAGTGTTACGAAAAACATTTTTGCACAAAAGTTGTAGTAAAGTACATTATCTATAACTTTTGTATAAAATTGTATATACCTATATTGCATTCTTACAGAGATATTTAAGAATCAAACTTTTGTTCCGGATAAACCGTAACTTCCGGTTAAGCGATATTCTCCAAAAACTAATCAACTCTTGGTATTGTTTGGGAAATACTAAATATGAATTTTGAAAATGATCGGATAATTACTTTTTAAGATAGAGCGCACACAAACTTTTTAACCACAGACAGACAGACAGACAGACAGACACACAGACAGACATGTTCGGGAAAATAGCTTAAACATGCTCTATGGGCCCCAAAACATCTATTTCCGTCGAAATCTGGAGATCGAATTTTTTTGCGAATACAATACTTTCTCTATACTACGTATAGGGAGAAAGTAAAAATCAATTCCGTTCTTTTTCTAACTGATTATCTCACTTTAGTTGGATATTCTTTTATAATATACACCTTCGTGTGTGTATATTTATGTATCCGATGTCGTCATCTCCTGTAGGGAATACATGGGAGATATTTTAAAATATCAATTTCATGCTCTTCCCAGCATAAAATAGGATTATAAATTGTTGGGTGTCGTTAAAGAGCCAGTGGAGTATTAAACATTGATATTTGTCTGTCCAGAGTATCCTTGGTTCGACTCTGGACAACTCGAATCGTCTCTCTCATAAGAAATGCACGTTAAGTTCGTTTTGATCGATTGCAGACATTTTTTCTTTCGCGGAATTAAATCAGAAATAATGGTCGTACGAAATCGAGATTAGTACCAAAAGAAAGGAAATTGAACAAAAATTCTTATTTTGGTCGTGGAATATCGTATTCGAGTCGAAATTTTGAGAAATCAGACAAAAAAGACGGAAAATTTTTGCGATTCTGTGGGCATAAACAATTCCTTAGCAACGAAGGTGATTGTTGAAACATTTGCGACATTTACGTCTATTTCAAAATTGTTCGTAGCGGAGCTATGAGAGGAACTGCATCGTGTTTCTCATAAGCAGAAGTCTGTAATGGAAGTGTCTTCATCTATGAGGAGGCCCGAGGTCGAACCCAGGACTCCAAAATACGTTTCCACAAGGAATGCACGTGAAGTTCGTGTTTCTACTGTGCAGACTTTGTTACCTTTGGGGAATTAAATAAGAAATAATGTTCGTATGAAGTCGAGATGAACACCAAAAGAAAGGAAATTGAACGGAGATTCTTATTTCGGTCGGGTAACTTACTTTTCGAATCCGCATCTCGAGAACGATTGCGAAATCATTCCCCGTCGTCTTCGTCCGGGGAATCCACGCACATATTTCTGTCCGTCCGTCTGTCTGTCCGTATGGGCGAATAGGAGTGAGTCTGAGGAGAGATGTGGCGATAGGAGCGGTGAAACAAAAGGCGCTCCATCATATCCTCGTCGGATGCTGTGCCCTGTAATTACTGCTCACCGACTTCCAAAAGGTACTGCAGAGAGAAGGGCCTCCATTCCGCCCGGGTTGGGGGCGCTGGGAAAGCGATGGGTGAGCTCGTGAGGGCGCTGAGATTGCATGGGAATCCATGGTGATGCATTCGTCTCAATTGTCGTATTATCCCGAATTCTATTTTCTTCTTTTTTTCTGTGTTTTGAATCGTTAATGTTTAATCTGAATATTCTACTTATTCACGAAGCAAAGTTATGTTTATGGTCCTTCTTACCGTTGTACGATAGCTTTTTTATTCTTCTGCTGATACTGCTAATACTGAATTATTTTAAGGCATTTACAAATAAGATATTGACTTGAAACTTTCCAAGTTAACAAAGTATTTAATGAACTACAGCAAAATATTTTTAGTTTTGTTTCATCTCCTATAGTTACCGGTACAGATCACTTAGAAGTTTACTTGACCTTAGCGATCCTTGGCATTCTTTACCTTTTTAAGAATTATTTTAAGGCATTTACAAACAAGCTATCGATTTAAAACTTTCCATGTTTATACAATATTTAATAAACTATTTAATCATATTTTTATTTGTGTTCTACCTTTAATAATTTCAGCTACAAATCACTTAGAAGTATACTTGGTCCCTAACGACTCGGGTAAATCAACCTTTTGTTTAACAATTAATTTAATACACTTGGATACAATTTAATCGTTTGATACTTCGTCTGCTTATTACCCAATTATCCATGTACAACACACAATTTTTAGTTTTGCCCTACCTTAACTATTCTCTGAGTTTTCGCAACTTCCCGTTGCATGGCAACCAGCGTCTTCCTTCGACAATCAATTCCCAGTGTTTAAATCAAAGCACAGGCTTAAAAACTGACTGCATATACAGATTAAGTATTCGCCTATTGCATTCAGACTTCAGTATGTCTATTATGTTTGTATAGTTCAACGTGTAATAGACAAAACTAGTTTAAGACGCGCAGTGTCTGCACTTGATGATGACCAATACAGAAGATGGAGATGAGTCTGTGAAACGAATTTCTTTCAATTTCATAACATAAAAGAAACATTGATGCACAAATACATGGAATGAGAAACATGTGTGGTTGAAAATAAAACTTTTCTATCCAATTTAACTATTTTGGGGTCTTCCAGTACCCCGCACCGTCGAGGAAGGGTTAATGTGCCTAAATTTCTCAATTACGTATTTATTATCCAAAATAAAGGTCTGAAATTCATATCAAAAAATGTATTCAAATAAGTTTTTAATAAGATTTGCGAGAATGTAGCATGAAAGAAGCCAAATGTTCGACTCAACATAACCAACAAGACACCTGAACTCGATTTGGGGATTCTACGGCGCCCAGCCGGACCGCGCAGCGCTTACGAAAAACCCCCCGCAATCCCAAGGCAGCAGGTGAATTGAAACAGTTCCTTCAGATTCCATATCTAGAAGCCTTGTAGATTGACGTGGTATAAGAGACTTGATAGTCCATCGCCGTTTACCAAGTTGATTTCCTTACTTTATCTCAAAATTGTCCGAAAAAGGTGTCCGCCATTTTGTTGCTTTAAATAACAAAAGAATCATCTTAGAGCATGAAAAATACAGCGAATTGAAAGGCAAACAGTTATGCTACATTACTGCATTGTTGTTTTTCCCAACAGTTTCTCTCAAAAGCAAATATACATCAACGAACTTGAACGTTTTTTTTTCCGAAAAATCCGTAACCACCCGTTTTTGTGAAAATTTCTCAAGTTTGACGCCCTGTATCTTTTTAAAGCCTGTAAATTTAAAAAAACGACGATCGGGAACATAAAATTCAATCATTTTGCAATGTATATGCCAAGTTTCAATATCCGCACTCAAGAGAAAATCATTTTTCACTCAAAAAACTCTTGTCCAGGTTTTTTTCGAATCTAGTGTGACGGATATAGGGAATTATTATTACGCTAGCTAAACCTGGCTTCTTCTTGTTCTGCCTATCCATTAATGGATGAGCAAACTGCTGGTTGCTGCGCGTCTCCCATTGTTTTATATTGTCCATCCTAGATCTTCTTCTGCGTCCTCTCCAATGATCAACTGTAGGAGATAGTGTTCCTCAGGATGTGCCCTAGACATGCCGTTTTCCTCTTCTTAATTGTCTATAACAGTTCTTTCTATTCTTTTGAGTACTTCTCCATTACTCTTTGCGTCCTCTTTAAGTCCACATTTCAGATGCCTCTTTTGCCTTTGAAGCCCATCCTTAAGAGGCGTATTGACCACATGCAGCATTTGCGAATATGTTCAGGTCCATATTTGTGGAGAACTTTCTTGAATTTTATGAAATTCATTGGAAAGTAAATATGTAAAGGTATTCTAGCGAACGTAGATTCATCGAGAAAACAGACCGTTCAGTTCTTACACCCCGCCTTGCGATGTTGCGTCTAGGTTGTGGAATGAAAGGAAGATAAAAGTCGTTTTTCATTGAAATTGATTTTCCAATTAATTATAATTAATTTCGAAAAAAAATGAATTGAACGGAATACAACATTCGGTATCAAGTCAACCCACATTTCGTGTTTCTACAAAAAGATAATTTAAATCGCTTCCAAAGATTGGTTATTCACACAAATGCGAACGGAATCAACAGAATTACTCTTCTTCTTGACTCTAAATTGGCCAAAATGCAGGATTCAACAATGGCATTTGTCGTCAGGGGGACCGGTTGTTTACAACCTCGAAATTTCACAAAAGTTTCGAGTATTTCGTCTAAAATCATGTTGATTAAATTCGAAAACAATAAAGTCACTGTGGCAAAATTTCACGGCAGAAAAGACCATGAAGTTGAATTAATAAAACAGCGAACGAACATTAGTAAATTCTAAATCGTGTTGTTACGGATTGGAATGAATTGCAGGGGTCTTGGAGCCATCATGGGGAGTAAAAAGATTGGGTAAACATATTGAGGACGATTGGACGGAGTGTGGAGTGGGGTGGTGGTGTACGGAGGGGACCCAGGGACCGCTACTACGAAGGCCTACTGGGAACACTTGTATTATGGGCGAAGGATACATTTGTGATTGTATACAGTTTTGCAGTTAAAAAAAATTAGGTGGGATTTTTAATAATATTTTTAAAATATGTAATAAGTGTTACCACCGGAAGATTAGCCCACCTGTAGCATTTACAATAATATCTATTTAAATATCCGAGCAACCGTCGTCAACGAAACAACAATCGAGATGCATCGACACACTCACGCAGACCCGAAACTGTTTCTCTCACGAACTATTTCCCAACAAACGACTTTGGCTTTGCAATGGAAGCATTTTCGAGAATTAATTTCCATTACTTCCAAAGCAGATAGGAAGTTGGAATTCAGGGATTCATTAGAAGGCCAATCAAGTATTGGATATCGATGCATTTCCATAAGAAATGCATGTTAAGTTCGTTTTTTCCGCTGCAGGCTTCGTTTCTTTTGCGAAATTAAATTAGAAAGAATGGTCGTACGAGATTGAGACAAGCACCAAAAGAAGGGAAAATGAATGAAGAATCTTATTTTGGTCGTGGTGTACTTTAAGAAAACATAGCCTTTTCTTTAATATCCGCTGCTCTAAACTTTCCCAACCTAATTCTTTTAGCATCTTTAGTCTATCAGGCCTTGCATATCTGCCTAAGACGAATCTTGCTGCCTTTCTCTGCATCTTTTATATTTTGCTTACTCCATATACGTAGTATGGAGAAAGTATTGTTTTCATGAAAAAAATCGACTTTCAACGGAAATACGAACTACGCTAGGACGAATCGTTTTAAAAATTCATTCTTTCCGCGAACAATACGTGACAATAACCGAATAAGGAAGTAATTTAGATTCAACTGGTGTTTACACCCCCTGCCACACGCCGAAAGGCGGCTTGTAGGGTATTAATGTAGATGTAGATGTAGAATACATGTTTTGGGGTCCCTAGAACACGTCATTTTCGGAATGTTGTCTGTGTATGTGTGATTGTTAGCGCTCTAACGTGAAAACTATTAGTCGTATCAACACCTACCTTCATATATAGAACTGTGGTGGATGCTGTCAGAGTTGATTAGAGTTTGGAGTAAATCGGTTAACCGGAAGTCGAGCTTTATTCTTCGAAGCAAATTTCCGTTTTTGCAAAATATCTCCATCAATATGATATTTAGGTATATACTATTATTTATAAAAGTTAAAGAAAGTAATATTTACTATAACTTTTGTATTTAACATATTTTTTTATCTCTGATTTTTTAGGAGTTATTCGTGAAATACTGATAAACCGGAAGTAGCTGATTATGTACTTTGTGGGCGCTCTAACAAGAAAACTATTCGTTGTATCAACACCAAATTTCATGTATAGCACTTTGGTTGGAGTCGTTGGAGTTGATTAGTTTTTGGAGTAAATTGGTCAACCGGAAGTCGCGCTTTACTTTTCGAAGCTCGTTTCCGTTTTTGTAAAATTCCTCCATTAATCTGAGGTTTAGTTATATACAATTATTTATAAAAGTTTTAGAAAATGTATTTGTATGTATCTTCCAAGTTTAGATTGAATATAGAGTTCGAAAATGCTGTCGTAGATAAATATTTACATCTTATACATGGAGAAAGTCATGTGCTGGCCACATCAGATATTTCTATTTAGATATTCTTTGGAATGCTAAAGGTGTACGTTATTTGCAATGAGAATACGACAAGTGTAGGCTGAAGGTGCTGAGTATCGTGGCCCGACAACTGAGCACCATGACAACTAAGCACCATGACAACTGAACTCTACGACAACCGAGCACCATGACAACTGAGCTCTACGACAACTGAGCACCATGACAACTGAGCACCATGACAACTGAGCACCATGACAACTGAGCTCTACGACAACTGAGCACCATGACAACTGAGCTCTACGACAAGCTGAATATTTATATATAAGATTATACTATGGCTTACATAAATATGTACGTTATGGAAAGAATTTTCTCGTTTCGTTTTCCCTCCAAATTCTCTCTGCAGGTTTTCCTCAACGCCTAACCTTTCCCACAATCCCCTCGGAGTGAGATATGGCTCTATTTTTTTTCTCCTGAAGATTGGAATCATTTTTCCTTTTTTTGCTTCGGTCAGCCCGGCGCCGGCCAAATTGAGGGAAAGTGGTAATTATATTTCCGCGGTGTGTCCGTCCGTCCGGAGGGACCACCCGGACAGACAGACACCGAGGAGATATAGGGAATGCAACGGCGTGTGTTAGAAAAGACGGAAATTTTGTGATTTTGCGTCTTCTATTCGTGAATATGCTTTTAAAAGTTGCTTCAGATTAATATTTCGTCTGTTCTGCGGCGATTCTACGAAGCGTAGGGTCTGCGATTTTGAGGATTTGTGTTAAATGTTTGCCAATTAATACTAATTTGTCTTGTTTCGTAAATACTGCTTTTCAGGGGGTCTTAACCCTCTCGCGTCCCAAATCGTCTCGCGTCCCAAATCGTCTCGCGTTGGGTGGAATCGACGTCTTCCAAAGGGGAGAATTGCCTCAAAATATAGAGAATACATTTTTGATTCATTAGTGATGATGTCATTAACTAATGGCTAACCTGGTTATGAAAATATAATCAAATAAATATTTTCGAATTATTTTAATATTCAGTATAAATTCGATATGAATGACGCCGAGTAAATATGGCTGATGAGTTTGGAATATTGCGTATATAAAGCAAACTGTTTAAAAATAAAATATAATGAACTAATGATAATTATTAATATATGAAATTCATATAACATCTCTAAAAATTAAGGCAGAAAAAGAAAGTCAGGAATGCAATATTTTACGTCTTCCATCTGCCTGGCACTACCGCTAAGAGAAATTTGTTTAAATAATTAAACTTCCAATCTCTACCGCAATCCAAACGAGTTGAATCATGGGAAGACGCCCTTATCACCTGCGATGACCGAAAGAGGGCCAAAAATGTCGAAAAATATCAACTTTAAGGGCGTTCCGTTTTCCGATTTAAATAATATTTTACACAATTTATTTCTCAACCATATGGAGCAACTATAGCAGGTGTCCCGAAAGAATTTCCTAAGAAAAAATCTGTTGTGGCCAACGCATGACTTTCACCGTATTTATTGAAAACAGAAGCCTATGCCGGTAATATATAAATAACTCCTAAACAATGAGTGTTACGAAAAAATGTTTCATATAAAAGTTGCAGTAAATTACATTATCTATAACTTTTGTACATACATTGCATTCTGACGGAGATATGAATGAAAAACTACCATTTCGAGATAAACAACAACTTCAGGTTAAGAAAAATTCAAGCAAAATTCCTATAAATTCAGTGTTGTGAATAACTGTTTCATACAAAAGTTGTAGTAAAATACATTAGCTACATTTTTTGTGTGTGAATGTATATACCTATATTGCATTCTTACAGAGATATTTAAGAAACAAACGTTTGTTCCGGATAAACCGCAACTTTCGGTTAAGCGGTATTCACCAAAAACTAATCAACTCTTGGCATTGGTAGGAAAATGCTAAATATGAGTTTTGGAATTGATCGGATAATTAGTTTTTAAGATAGAGCGCCCGCAACCTTTTTAACCACAGACAGACAGACACACACACAGACAGACATGTTCGGGAAAATAGCTAAAACATGCTCTATGGGCCCCAAAACATCTATTTCCGTCGAAATCTGAAGGTCGAATTTTTTTATGCGAATACAGTACTTTATGCTAAGTATAGGGAGTAAGTAAGTAAGCACTGTAACGATGCAAAAGGCCGTATTTTCCCCAGAGATGGCTCCGAGTGACTATTTCGTGTTCCCGAAAGCAAAGACAGTTTTTCGGAGATGTGATTAATTATTTTATTTATTATGTTATTTTGACGGGAGAATTCACTACCAAGTACAGGAAGCCCGTTTTAAACACGTAACAATACAAAACGCAATAGCTTGAGGAGTAATTGAGATATTAATTAGCGGTTTGCTTCTAAATATAACTCAAAATGTTGTCTATGTTTGTTATATGATTGTGTACATTGACAAATGACGTAGGAAAAAATGGTCTAAATAAAATTAAAAAGAAAAAGATTGCCGAAATAAGTTGAAATGGGCTTTATTTTCGTTTTTTTATTTTAAACTATCACGTGATAACAATGCAGCAACAATGGTACAACGATATTGGGTTACTATGGAAACGGAATTTTCAACAATCGAAGAACATGATAGTAAAATAATTCCAAGCGAATCTCTAATTCGCAAACCAATCACGAAGCAAGCGGCGTAATCATAAATTAAGTTGGTTCTTAATTAATTTCGAAATAATTTTTTAAATATTATTGTATTTACGAAGAGCACGCATTTGTCTTATAAAGGGTACCTGGGTTAAAATCCTATAAAAATACAAAATGCAATAACTCGAGAAGTAATTGAGATATTAATAAGCGGTTTGCTTCTAAATGTAACTCAGAATGTTATTTCCTGTGTTCGCTTGAAGATGGCGCACCATTATTAATTGTGAGGTATGAGTTCTTAGATCGCTTGATTAGTCCATCGATTCAAAGACATGACTTTTCCGAGGGTGTTCATCGAGAACCAAGTGCACCAGACACCAGTTGGTGATCTAACAGAGCTGCGCCATCGAATTCCTTTTAGTTATTGCAAATGTTACGCCTGCAAAGCACTCGGAGAGAAGTTGAAGACATATTTAGACGTCTTTCTAATGGTGCACACATCGCGGTGTATTTACTGTGTATAAAAATACATTTTGAGTTACTTCTAAAAACAAACCGCTAATATATATCTTTAATAACTCTAAAGTTATTACGTTTCGTATTATTATGCGTCTAACCCGTATATAAATGCAAGCCTATGTTGATTTTCGATATCGAATGGACATGCGTTTGGGCATACATATTCATGCGATCGAAAGTGTAAATTCGTCGATAGTTGAATAACAATGGAATGTGAGGGCGTGGCTGACATATCCCCCGCGGCACAACACGTTCGAGACGATGAAGGGAAAGCAATGGCAACGTCGCTCTCCGACAGCCACAACGGTTTTTGCCAATTTTTGGACGTTTCAGGTCCGGCGTGTGAAATAAAAGAATCTTTTTGGAATCTGCAAAGAATTTTCTATAATGCGTCATCGTTTCGAAGTTAGTCGATTGAATAATAATGTTTCTATGACGATAAACAGAATTAACTTACGGAGAATCAAAAAATCTGCGTGACTCATGACGGTTTTCGTCGATTTTTCGATAACTCTGGACAAAAACGTAAAATGAAAGAATCCTTTTGGAATGTTTAAAGCATTTCCTACAATACGTCATTGATTTGATGTCCATTGGTAAAATACTAATGTTCTTATGACGAAAAATAGAATTAACTTACGGAGAATCAAAAATAGTGCGTACGTCATGGCGGTTGATGGAGATTTCTGGATAATTCACGTCATAAATGTGAAATAAAATAATATTTTTAAAATCTAAAAAGATTTTTCTTTAATATCAGTTGTTTTGATGTTTTTCAATTGAATAATTATATTTTTATGACGAAAATCGGAATTTTATTACGGAAAATCGAAAAATCTGCGCGAGCCAGATCTGTTTTCGTCAATTTATCGATTATACTGGTCAAAAATGTAAAATGAAAGAATCCTTTTGGAATTTTTAAAGCATTTCCTACAATATGTCATTGGTTTGATGTTCATTGGTAAAATAATAATGTTCTTATGACGAAAAACAGAATTAACTTACGGAGAAGCAAAAAATCCGCGTGGGTCACACCGGTTTGTGTCAATTCTTGGACGTTTCCCACCTGATATGATAAGTTAAAGTATATATTTAGAATCTTTAAGAAATTTGCTTAAATATGACTTTGGTTGCATAATAAGTTTCTTATGATGCAAAAAAACTTACGGACAATCAAAACTTCCGGTTGAGTCGCAAAGATTTCTGCCGGTAGTTGGACGTTAGCTACCGGATGTGATGAATGAAAGACTGTTTTCAGTAACTGTGAAGAATTTTCTTTAATAAGTCATAGGATTTGAAGTTTTTCGTCAATAAGTGTCGATTTTGCGAAGTAAACTTGATATACTTTACGGAGTATCAGATTATCAGCGTGAGCCACAATGGTTTATGCCAATTTTCGGACTTTCTCTACCGGATACGTCAAATTAAAGAATATGTGAAGTATCTCTGAGAATTTTACTTTAATACGTAATCTATTTGGTGTTCATTGGATGAATAATAAGGTTCTTATGGCGTAAAACAGATATACCATGCGGAGAATTTGCGTATTGTTCAGCTTCTCGTTGTTTACAATAAAAAACACGGCCTAAATAAGAACATTTGTTCAATTTCCTTTCTTTTGGTACTTCTCTCGACTTCGTAAGACCATTGTTACTGACCTAATTCAGTTAAATTGCGCCATAGATTCTGACATTGGTCCCCACCGTTAATTCGGTGTGGACTTCAAAGTCCTCTTCTGTCGAAAAAGGCATAAGCTTGGATTCAACAATCGCCTCGGTCGTCAGGGGGACTGGTTTGTTTACTACGAAGAAATTTTACGCAATTTTCGTTTATTTACCCATATTTCTCGCAATTTAGAATACAAAACAATATTCCACAACCGAAATAAGAATCTACGTTCAATTTCCTTTATTATGGTGCTAATCTCGATTTCGTACGACCATTATTTCTGATTTAATTCCGCGAAAGAAAAAATGTCTGCAATCGATCAAAACGAACTTTACGTGCATTTCTTATGAGAGAGACGATTCGAGTCTTCCAGAGTCGAACCAAGGATACTACAGCTATAAAAATATCGTTGTTTATTCGTCCATTTTCACTCTAATGAATTCCTGAATTTCAGGTGTGTATGTAATCGGGAACTGCGTGAAATTAATTCTTAAACGGTCTCTGCGTAAACAGTAAAAAAACTCATACTTCAATGGCATCAAACCAATGCTTCTCGTCCCCTGTTGCATCCCCAAAGCTCCTTAGGGATGCTGTATTCATCTCTGCTATTGACAGGGATGATCCATATACCAAATCCGACCAGCCGGAAACCCATTTTCCGCTCCATAAAAAAAACAATCGAGGATCATCGATAAAAGGGAAGAAAGTCATGGGGATATCATCACATTTCGGCGAAGCATGATTTGCGTCTGATGTGATCATGAATGATCATTATTTTAAGGGTGTATTTGATTGGGAATCGGACACAGAGTGTGACAAAGTGTTTCTCGACAATAGATCGCTACGATAACTGAGCTCAACGACAACTGATCGCTGCGACAACTGATACGACAACTGATCGCCATGACAACTATCACAACAACTGATCGCTACGACAAATGATACAACAACTGATCGCTACGACAACTGATACAACAACTGATCGCTATGACAACTATCACAACAATTGATCGCTATGACCACTGATACAATAACTAATCGCTACGACAACTGATCGCGTCTCGTTTTAAACGATCAGTGACGCCTGCAAACGATCTTTACGTGCATTTCTTACGGAAGCCTTTTCTATCGTTCTGGAGTCGAACCCAGCACCTTTAACTGAATGAAACCTTCATAGACTTATTCCATACAAATAGTAAGCGTGTGTAGTTCGGTTCAAATTGGTTTTAGAGAGGAAAGATCGGTTTAAGTCGGTTTAACGGACAGACAGACGCTAAGTATACTAAAGATTGATAATTGAGTACTTTTTCCTTCCTAACAAACCCAAACAAGAGTTCCATGCATTTAAACCCGCTGTTTTTTCTTTACAGGACGCAGACAGGAATGGACCAGTACTGGACATGGGTGAGTCCTGTTATTATGATGCTATTCTGCGACGAAGGCCGGTGATAGTCTTTTAAACTTGCCGTTGCTATATACAGGTCGTGAAAAGTTTTTGATTTTTCGAACTGTTATTTTTTATCGAAAATTCCGCTTTCTCTCGAAATATATCGAAATGCTCCTCATAAAATCCCTAATATATTGTTGTGTAACAATTTTGATTGTATTGCAATCGAATTTATAAATTCAGGGAAACTACAGTTGCGGAAGATACGATCGGTATCCCCCCTGCTACCGATCCGATAAAGAAATTAAGAGAAATGGATGCTAGGACGAATCGCTTTAAACATCCATTCTTTCCGCGAACGATACGCGACAATAACCGAATGAGGAAGTAGTTTAGATTCAACTGGTGTTTACACCCCCTGCCACACGCCGAAAGGCGGCTTGCAGGGTATTAATGTAGATGTAGATTTGCATCCACTTTGCTCTTTGCCTTACTGTTTAACAATTTAGATCTCCGATATCCTGAGAATTGATTCAAACAATCAACTTTAACAATGGAATCCGTCACCTAGACGACCCCGTTTCTAATGCAGTTAATTTCGACGAAATTCGCTTTCATTTTATCCACAGGCTTACCATATCTTGCATTCGTGATATCGTCGACGATCGGAATCCTTCGTGAAACTTTCTTTCTTGCGAACACCATGTGACAACTTAGTTACATCCGAAGTGTATTATATCTTTAGAAGGTATTTTAATTTTCCGAAGATAATTTAAAGTTTGAAGAAATGTTAGAACACATAATCGGGAGGGATTTGTCTTCAATCCGATGTATTTCAGTTGGTAAATGACATGTTGTGACACAGCTCTGAAGTTTGTAGCTTAAATATCAACTTTTATATGACCACAAGGGACTTGAGAACGCGAATACCTCAACGTTTTTTCGCTACACTTTCGATTTCTCTGAACGGAAGCCGAAAATATTGAACTTTATTTCAAATCCTTGTAAAATTTCCTTTAAATCGATATGTATTGGACGTTTGAAGGTGAACTTATGACGTTATAATGGGCGAGATAGGCGTTAGACACCGATAATCTTTCACGTAGGCTTCAAATGTTATAATCTTTTGCAAATTCGGATAACTTGGAACTTAATTTTGAAGGGTTTGGAATTCTGTTTAAAATGAGATATAATTAATGTTTGTAGGTTTATGAATAACAGCCTTAAGAGCGGTAATAGAATATTGATACGCATAAAAAATGTTTCCTTGTGTGTGCGTACACTTCAAGGTTTTTGCCAAATTTATAAATAACACTCTACAGAGACAGCAACTTTGAAAATTTGTTTTGAAAGTATATAAATTACCTTTAAAATGAGATATATTTCATGCTTTTGTGTCAATTAACAACGCTTTTATGACGGAAAATAAAATCCCCTCGCGGAGAAATTAGCTCTATGCTCGGTAAACGTATTTCAATTATGGTCATTTCGTTGCCAAGGCCCGGAGAAGTGTCCAGTTGCGTAAACCATCTTCGTTTTCGCCAATTTTTCGAAGATAATTTATAGTTAGCAAATATTTAAGCACATATTTATAATCGGGAGATATTTTTCTTCTAAGTGACATAAAACGGAAGTTTTTAAGGTGATAAATTACATGTTTACGGTGGAAAATGAAAATTTCGTCTCGGAAGATCGGTCGATAGTTACCATTGTTGGACGAAAGTGAGATTGTGAGAAAGATCCCGGGAAATTTCCTGCTGAACGTAATCTCGTAGCCGCTGTTTGATGCCACAACAATGGTCTCGTGTTGCTGTAATTCTTACTCTTATTGTCGACATGTCGTTTATAAAACATGGATCGAATCGAGTTTTCATAAAGCACTTATATACCTTTTTATATTTATTTGTTGGTGCATCAATGGAATAAGCAGAATCACTATCTCCCAGGCGACGAGAGATGTAACGCCTCCCAAACACGCGAAATGGTAATCTGTACGCGATCGATGGGAAAGATTTGATTCGAAAGACGGAAAGAGATGGAAAATATGAAAAAGTACAGATTTTATCAATTTTATTATAAAACTAGTGAATTCCCCCGGAAAAATGACGGTGTTTAAGTCAGATTTAGTTAAAATAATGCCTTAGATATAAACGAATTCCAATGCTCTCTGACAGTGAATGAATGTCCTTACTATAGATTTTTGACGTATTCATTTTTTACTTTCTCCATATACGAAGTATAGAGAAAGTACTGTTTTCATGAAAAAATCGACTTCGAGATTTCAACGGAAATACATGTTTTGGGGTCCCTAGAACACGTCATTTTGGGAATTATGTCTGTGTATGTGTGTGTGAGTGTGTGTGTGTGTGTGTGTGTGTGTGTGTGTGTGTATGTGTGTCTATGCTTGTGGGAGCTCTAACGTAATAACTATTGGTCGTATCAATACCAAACTTCATATATAGTACTGTGGTGTGTGCTGTCAGAGTTGATTAGTTTCTGGAGTAAATCGGTTGACCGAAAGTCGAGCTTCATTCATCAAAGCTCATTTCCGGTTTTGCAAAATATCTCTGCACGAATTATTCTTTGAAATTGCCTCCTTTTTTTAGAATACTATCAGATGATTACATTAACGCAAAGGTAAATTATTAACCCTCTTAATTTGTGTTTATCCCGCTCGGTTTCTGATTAGTTCGCTAATTTGTGATTCGCTTAGAATTGTTTTTCGCATCACTATCTTCTACTGTTGAAAATTCTGTTTCCATAGTATCATCATTGTTGTTTCATTGTTTTGCCATTGTTATCGCATTATTGTACCTATGCCGCTGCATTGTTATCAACTAGTAACTTAAAAAACACAAAAATAAAGCCCATTTCGACTTAATTTGGCAATCTCTTCTCGTTTTAATTTATTTAGACCGTTTTTACCCTCGTTGTTTAGGAGTTGCGTGCGAGACAAGCTCTTCAGCTAAACTGCTCTATAAAAAAACATCGAAATTATCCCCATCAACTTAATTAAATCCAGGAAATACTTAATTCATCCCCAAAAATTTTTCTCCTTCATGTCGTGACTTCTTAGTTCTGGGATGTTTTTTTCATCCCATCAAATTTCTTTTTCGCTTTTTTCCGTGCTTCGTCTTCATCCCTGGAGGCAGGGCAGAGATTTCGAACCGGAAAATTTCCGGGGAAAGATTGAAAACACGAAGAGATGAGGAAGAGAAGTGGTCTTTATAGTGTTTTTTTTGGGGTTCGCGATGTTTTTACTTCTTATATTGTCCACTTTTGTTTTTGCGTTCATATGGCGCTAGCGTCACCGATAAATTTATTCTAATTTTTCAGTAAGTCAGTCAGTGTGTTATATCATTTGTATATTTGTATAAAAATAGATTTACACTCTCATACAATAACGATTACTTAAAATAGAACAGAATAGAAAAAATAGATTTTGTTTGGTATAAATTTTACAAATGTTTACAATATTGAACTAAAATCTGATGTGGCCAGCACATGACTTTCTCCATTTGTAAGATGTAAATATTTATCTACGACAGTATTTTCGAACTCTATATTCAATCTAAACTTGGAAGATAAGAGATTAATTCATATTATATTATTATTATTATGTTTTTAGGGACATGTTTGATGAAAAACGATAAAATTAGCCTTTCGCCCACAGCGCCCACAATTTACATAATCAGCAACTTCTGGTTTATCAGTATTTCACGAATAACTCCTAATGAACCGGTGATACAAAAATATGTTAAATACAAAAGTTATAGTAAATTACATTATCTAAAACTTTTATAAGTAATACGATATACGTAAATATCATATTTATGGAGATATTTCTCCTAAATATCATATTAATGGTGATATTTCTCAAAAACGGAAATTTGCTTTGAAGACTAATGCTCGACTTCCGGTTCACCGATTTACTCCAAAAACTAATCGACTCTGACAGCACACACAACAGTGATATATATGAAGTTTGGTGTTGATACGACCAATAGTTTTTACGTTAGAGCGCACCAAGCACACAGACATCATTCCGAAAAAGACGTGTTCTAGGGACCCCAAAACATGTATTTCCGTTGAAATCTCGAAGTCGATTTTTTCATGAAAACAATGCTTTCTCTATACTTCGTATATGGAGAAAGTAAAAAGTAGTTTAATTGAAACGTAAATATTTGTTGTTACCATTATTACAGAAACAGATTCTGTTCATCAACTTTCTGTTTGTTTTATGAGTTTTATGCACCGAATTTGAAAATGTACTGCTTTGTAACATTTTCGTTGATTAAAGTTAATCAGTTAAACACGATTTTATATCGAAATATATCGAAATTAATAATCATAATATGTAATTAACGATTTATTTAGTAATATTTCCACATCACAGCTAAAGTTACTGTAACAGCAAACTGCAACATAGTTAATTGATGCGCGAAGCATAAATAAAGAACAACACGTAATAAAAACCGCTTACCATAAAAGGAAACAACACTCGTGTTACTATGATATTAATCTCACACGTTGTCCTTGGAAACGAATTTCCGTTTCCTAGCAACGATAAAAGTATACTTAACGGATAACTAAATTTGACAGCTTGCTGCGTAATTTTTATAATTAACAATATTAATATCTGTTGAATCCCGAGGAATGTTCGTTTCTCGAGAAATTCCCGGGAAATTGAGTGGAATCCCGGGAAACACATTTTTGTAGTATTTTTCATAAGAAATCCTTCTTGTACAATTTTTTCGTATTGTCATCCAGAAATATCTTCATAAAATTTTAGCAATCAATTCAATCCGAACAGCGAAAAATCTGATGTGGCCAACACATGACTTTCTCCGCATTTATTGAAAACAGAAGCCTATGCCGGTTTATATATAAACAACTCCTAAACAATGAGTGTTACAGGATAATGTTTAATGCAAAAGTTATAGTAAAATACACTATCTATAATTGTAGATAATTGTATATACTTACATTGCATTTTGACAGAGATAAGTATGAAAAACTCCCATTTATGGATAAACGACAACTTCCGGTTAACCATTATTCAAGAATAAATCCTAAACAATTATTGTTACGAAGAAATGTTTCATACAAAAGTTGTAGTAAAGTACATTATCTATAACATTTGTTTGTATATGTATATACCTATTATGCATTTTTACAGAGATATTTAAGAAACGAAATTTTGTTCCGGATAAACAGCAACTTCCGGTTAAGCGGTATTCACCAAAAACGAATCAACTCTTGGCATTGTTAGGAAAATACTAAATATGAATTTTGAAAATGATCGAATAATTACTTTTTAAGATAGAGCGCCCACAAACGTTTTTACCACAGACACACAGACACCCACAGACAGACATGTCCGGGAAAATACCGAAAACTTTCCGTCGAAATCTGGAGGTCGAATTGTTTTGCGAAATCAATACTTTCTCTATACTTCGTACGAGGAGACAGTAAAAATTCCGCTGCAGAGTAGAAAATTAACTACAATCTAGTGCATAATCACTGCCCTAGATGTAAACATACGTATATTGTATTTATTTATTTTATTTTTATGTATATTTTATTGATTTGTATATTTATTAAGCTCTGTTTTGTTTCAATTAATAAATATTTTTATTTATACCAATTTATTTTTCTTATTATTTTATAAATAATGCTTTCTTCCTTAATTTTCCTACTCTTTCTATATTTTCTACACAAAACACGAGAGTTACCGAGGTAACGAAGAGATGTAACCACGGCGACAACCACCCGTTACCTCGGTGACCAAGTAACGAGTGAAACCTTTTTTCACAAAAAAAAACCTTTCGTTAAATTTCTTGCCCATCTTTCCAATGTGCCGGTGTCTTTGGTGAGTGGGTACCAAACCATGCCACGGCACCGAGATAATGGGGATGGCCGAGCCGCGGACGTCCTAATTGGGCAGAAGATTACAGCAATTTTCCACACACGTTTTCCTTTTTCCACCCAAAGCCCCCCGAGGGAGCGTCCCTCCTTCGGTTACACCGATTTCCCGCTGATATTCCCTCTCCGGAATCTGTGGGTCCGTGCCTCGGTGTACGTTTCGACTCCCCGACAGGGTTTCCTTGGTGATGCGGTAAAACAAAAAATATCCCGCAATAGGGCACAAAATTGGCTACAATTTACTGTGTAGTTTATTGCTCTAGGTTTTATAATGAGAGAAAAATAAATTAGCGAAGTTTTGGCTCGCGGAAAACTACTTCAGGTCTTCTCGTACAATGTTTCAGAAATCTCTTTAGAATATGTTAAACATTGTATTAATTTGAGAATGATAAATACAGTGTAACACACAATAAAATTATCTATAGTTTGGTGCATAAATCATTTTCCTAGTATGCATGGTTACTAAATAATAAATTATCAAATTTGGGATTTAAAGGAAACATTCTCCAATCAAGGCGTACAACATTGCTGAAATCTCTTTGTTCTATAGTTATTGTTTAAATTCGAAAATTATAAATGCGGTACAATATTATATGTCCATACAAATGGATGTATGTGTGTATGTATTTATCCGTGGAATACGATTTAAAAGTTATGAAAAATTCAAATGAGCAACAATTTATTATCTTCGTCGTTTCACTCTGCCTAAGAGATACATAAGCGTCTTTTGATTGACGTTCTGCGATGAAAATTAAGATATTTTCGTGATTTTGCTAGAAATTACCCGTTGACACACGGCAACGTTGCCGTTATACCAAAATATTTTTATTGTAGAGATTAAAAAATGCGGGATTTATACACCAGAAACATTTCTCAATATTTTGTATTTCCGGCGTGATTAATTCACAAATATCGCCATTGCGTAAGCTTTGCTTCCCTTGCTGGATCCGTGATATCAAGACATCCTTGAGCTTTTCCCAAAAATCAAACATACTCTGGTTAAATACTGCAGTTACAGATCATAAAACAAGGTTCAATTATCCGTGAAAATAATTTCTGGGCCTTTTTGCGGAGTAAAAAAATCGCAAAGTTCACTTTCGCGGGAATATTCACCGATCATTAAACATCTTTGTCATGGAAACCTTCTTATAATCAAAACAACGTCAACATACGCCAATAAAAAACGAAAAATACTCTACTATAGAGCAAATGAAGTACCTGCAAGAAAGTACATAACTCATATCTCTACTTAATTAGGTACTTAGTTCACATCTCGGAAACATTCCCTCCCCACTTTTTCCAGTGCCTTACAAATTTCCATTATATCAGAGCAAAGTAGAAATATTTCGAAAAAATCTGTTGTGGCCAACACATGACTTTCTCCGTATTTATTGAAAACAGAAGCCTATGCCGGTAATATATAAATAACTCCAAAGCAATGAGAGTTACAGGAAAATGTTTTACACAACATTTGTAGTAAAAAACATTATCTATAACTTTTGTATGCTATTGTATATACCTACATTGCATTCTGACAGAGATATGTATGAAAAACTTCAATTTCTGGATAAACAACAACTTCCGGTTAACCATTATTCAAGAATAACTCCTAAACAATGAGTGTTACGAAAAAATGTTTAATGTAAAAGATGTAGTAAAGTACATTTTCTACAACTTTTGTGCGTAAATGTATATACCTATATTGCATTTTTACAGAGATATTTAAGAAACGAAATTTTGTTCCGGATAAACCGCTGATTCCGGTTAAGCGGTATTCACCAAAAACTAATCAACTCTTGGCATTGTTAGGAATATACTAAATATGAATTTTGGAAATGATCGGATAATTACTTTTTAAGATAGAGCGCCCACAAACTGTTTTACCACAGACACACAGACAGACATGTTCGGGAAAATAGCGAAAACGAACTCTATGGGCCCCAAAACATATATTTCCGTCGAAATCTGGAGGTCGAATTTCTTTGCGATTACAATACTTTCTCTATACTACGAATAGGGAGAATGTAAAATTAAATATACCACAATACAAAGCAGATTTCAAGCTGCAAAATGAAAGATAAACTAGTATTATACGCAGCGTGATAATGAAGAAATAAATTCGCAAAGTTAGTCTTCCATTAACATCAAACGTGTTGCGTGCATCATGCTGCAATTACCTTGTTACCAGATTAGCTTTGTGATATTCTCGAAAATAAAATATGCTCGATCGTGGACCATAAAATGAACTACAATTAAACATAAGAAACATATCTGTGAGTTGCATACTTACGGTGTGATAAATTCACAACGATCACGTTCATGGCAATCCTCGTCTAACACCTATCATTTTTTTGCCTGCTTTAGATGACAACTTCCTTGTTGCCATAACAACGCTTCATTATAGTTCAGTATAAAAAATCCACTAATGAACATAAAAGTGCCAACAACCACAGTTTTAAAATTCATTGTTCTGCGCAGTAATGTGAAAATGAAGAAATGAATTCGCTACCCAAATATTTCGCAGGTTCCCAACTGCCGTCAAACTTTTTCCCGCGCCAAGCTCGACGTTTTCCTAGATATCGTTGCAAATTTGCGTTATTTACAAATGTAAAAAACATTCCATTATCTATATATATAAAGCAGAAATTCTGAGGGTTTGTTTGTTTGTCTTGGATTGGAGTCCACACCGTTTGCCCAATTTGTCACAAACTTTGCATACGTGTCCATTTATATCAGGAAGGAAGTACTGTCGCATTTTTATTCAAGAATTTTGCTGGGTTCGAACCAAGATCGCTCAGATAGACTTTCATAAGGAATACACGTAAGCTTCACTTTTATCGGTTGCAGGCTTAATTTCTTTTGAAGAATTAAATTAGAAGGAATGGTCTTAAAGAGTCGAGACAAACACCGAAAGAAAGTATATTGAACAAAGATTCTTATTTTGGGCGTGGAATCTTACTTTCGATTAGAATTCGTGAGAAAATTGGTAAAATATACGAACATTTAGTGAAAATTGGAGGTTGTAAACAACTCATCCCCCTGACGACCGATCCCATAGTTGAATCCGATGTGTTATCCCGTAAAAATACTCGAGGCCCATAAAGCTAACGATTAAAGAGGAAGATATATGACATGGTTAACGAGAAATATTCTGTAAGAAGGTAACCAGCAATTGCAGGTACGTAATTACAGTCAGGAGATTGTCTGTCCTCGATTTTAGTACAAACCGTTTGCCAGATTCGCGTCAAACTTTGCGTACGTGTTTTCTGGGACCAGGAAGGACGTACTGTCTCAATTTTATTCGATAATTTTGCTGGTTTCAAACCAAGATCGCTCAGATGGGTTTCCATAAAGAATAAATCTAATCTTCACTTTAATCGGTAGCTATATTTCTTTTGAAGAATTAAAATAGAGAAATAGTCGTGCAGAATCAAAAAAAGAAGCAAAAGAACGGAAATTAAATGAATGTTCTAATTTTGATCGTGGAATATTGTTTCCGAATCGAAATTTTGAGAATTTCGACTAAATACGCGTTCATTTTCCAAAATTGTTTGTAAACAGCCAATCCTCCTGACGATCAATGCGATTGTTGAGCCGTGCTCATGAATTTTCCTGTACAGAATAGCTTGGGATTTCAGACTGTATTCTAAAGGGAATTTAAGCATTGCACGACCGACAACTTGAATTTAATCTACTTCTATATTCCCCTTATAGAATCAACGGGCGCTTCAGCTAGTAAACCATAAAAAAAGCTCCTGTTACGCATAAAAACACTCTTGTGCTTTGCATACTAAAAGCGAGATAAATTCACGAAGTTATTTTTCTCTTACATCAAATCTTTGCGTGTCTAGTGGAGCAAATTCCTTGATTTCAGAGCCACTTTGCGTTACTTCCAGAAATAAGAAATACGCGTTTGTAGAACATAAAACAAGCTACAATTATACACCAGCAGTACTTCTGTGTGTTTCATACTTATTGCGTGATAAATTCGCAAAGTTCAGATTAACGGGAGGCTGCCAAAATTTCTTTCGTATAAATTCCTACTTTCATCATTTTTTTTCGAACTTATTTACATGTTCTACTTTTAATTCAAAACTTAATTTTTCCTAGGGAATGGAATGGAACTCATTCCGGGTCTTTTCCATTCATTCCCCGACCATTCTCGAGCGTTGAAACCTGTTCGCACGTAATTGGCCGAGGTCACGTGACACAGTTTCTCATCAACTTTCCTCGAAGGCACAAACAGGAAGTGCTTAATTTCGCCGTTCGGCTGTTTCACTCGTCGCCTGTTCCTCCAATTTTATGCTAACGTTTCCAGGTACTCGTTAATCGAGACCTCTCTTCTCTTATCGCCAGTCTCTTCTTTTCGAGTCACCATGACGACGAAAGAGTCGTGCTTGCCCTATCAGCGGTTCGGCGCATGTCTGGGGTATAGGAATTTATTGTGGGCTCCATGTTCAATATAGAGTCACCAACTTTTCGTTATATCGTTCAGATATTCTTCTTCTATATGTTGGTATTTTTTTATTTCGCAAAACTGTAAAATATTTCCCGGTAAGACAAAAAATGTGGAGTGATGTACGGAAGAGATTTGTCTCCGGAGATTCAAGTTATCGCTTATCATTTTTTTGCGGGCTATTCTTTGAGTTTGGAACCGCGAAATTCTGGGATTCCATACCAGGTATGTTCCTTTAGACGGTAGTATTTTCGAACTGCTTAAATCTGTAAGCAATATCCCGCTAAAATAAAAAATCTGAAGTGGCCAGCACATGACTTTCTCCATATATAAGATGTAAATATTTATCTACGACAGTAATTTCGAACTCTAGATTCAATCTATACTTGGAGGTAATATACAAATACATATTTTGTAATTTTTGTGGATAACTGTATATAGCTAAGCGTCAGATTAATGGAGGAATTTTGCAAAAACAGAAAGGAGTTTCCAAAAATAAAGCTCGACTTCCGGTTAACCAATTTACTCCAAAAACTACACAGCTCTAACGACACTGACCAAAGTGCTATGTATTAAATTTGGTGTTGATACGACAAATAGTTTTTACGTTAGAGCGCCCACAAAGTACATAATCAGCAACTTCCGGTTTATCAGTATTTAACGAATAACTCCTAAACAATCAATGATACAAAAATATGTTAAATACAAAAGTTATAGTAAATTACATTTTTTAGAACTTTTATAAATAAAAGTATATGCCTTAATATCATATTTATGGAGATATTTTACAAAAACGGAAGTTTGCTTCGAAGAATAAAGCTCAACTTCCGGTTAACTGATTTACTCCAAAACCTACTCAACTATAACGACACCAACCACAGTGCTATGTATGAAATTTGGTGTTGATGCGACAAATAGTGTTCATGATAGAGCGCCCACAAAGTACAGCTACTTCCGGTTTATCAGTATTTCACGAATAACTCCTAAACAATCAGTGATACAAAAATATGTTTAATACAAAACTTGTATTAAATATTATTTTCTAAAACTTTTATTGTAAATAGTATATACCTAAATATCATATTCATGGAGATATTTTGCAAAAACGGAAATTTGCTTCGAAGAATAAAGCTCGACTTCCGGTTTATCGATTTACTCCAATAACTAATCAACTCTGACAACACCAACCACAGTTCTATATATGAAGTTTGGTATTGATACAACTAATAGTTTTCCCGTTAGAGCACCCAGAAGCACACACACACATCATTCCGAAAAAGACGTGTTCTAGGGACACCAAAACATGTATTTCCGTTGAAATCTCGAAGTCGATTCATTTCATGAAAACAATACTTTCTCTATACTGCACGTATATGAGAAAGTGGAAAGTATACGGCAATGTCGTGTTCGCCCAATCCGTTGTTCATCGAACGGTTTGGGTTTAGGAATTTATTGTGGGATTCATGCTGGGTTTAGAGTGGTGATTTCTTCGCTAGATTTCGCTTGATTGAAAGATTTTATTTTGCTATATGACGGTATTATTTAATTTCGAAATTAAAGTATCAATTCGCCGCTAAAACGAAAAGAACAATCAAGGAAAAACAGTTTGTCTCCGTCGACCCAAGTTATCGCTAATAATTTTTTGTGGGCTTCATATTGGGTTTGAAATCGCGAATTTTTGCCAAATTATATTAAACATATTTTTCTATACGGCAGTATTTTTTTATTCTGCAAATATGTATTCAGTTTCCCGCTAAGACGAAAAAAACATAGCGGTGCGGAAACTGTTTGACTTCCGCTAAGGTTGCGAATTGTCTGGCTTTTTCTCAAAATCGTAAAGAAATTATTCTTCGACATGACACTTTTTTTCATTTTGCATGCTGAATTTCATCTTCTTTATTATGGTGTGTTTTAATTTCGCAGATATGTTATCATATGTCCCACTAAGACGAAAAATGTTGCCAAAAATCTCTTTTTGCGGGCTTCCTATTGAGTTTGGAATAACGAATTTTTCGCATATTATAAAACTCATTTTCTTCTATACGACTGTATTTTTAAATTTCGCGAAATCTTAACCGATTTTCCTCTAAGTTGAAAAAAGGACGCAGTGTACTGTAAAAACTTGTCTCCAGCGAATCAGCATATTGATAATGAATTGATTGTGGGCTTCCTCTTGGGTTTGGAATCGCGAAATTTTGCAAAATCATATTAATTATTCTTTAGTACATGATGATATATTTTTCATTTCGCCAATACTTAATCAACTTCTCGTAGAAGGAAAAATGTGCTCGGGGATTTGTGCTGCTGCTAAGGAATATTTTGCGGGCTTTCTCTCAGGTTTGGACTCGCGAATTTTTGCGAAATCGTACTGCGTATCTTCTTTTACATGATGATTTTTTAATTTTGCGAGTGTATAATTATTTCCCAGTTAGATGTTGGGTTTGGAATCGCGATTTTTTTAAAATTGTTAAGGATTTTTCATTATACGTGTCGGTATTTTTTAATTTCACAAATGTTTAATGAATTGTCTGCTAGAAGGAAAATTGTGGGAAAATGTCTATGTGTGTGTGTATGTGTGTGTACGGAAAAGGTGTGACCACAGATCTTAAAAGCTGTAGCCTACAGGAACCTATTTCTGCTTTAAAACGCGATAATTAAATATGGATTACTCGTCTATTTGTGCCTAATTCCTCCAAGTTCTATCTCCCGATATAACTTTAATGCGTCAGATTTTGTCAGTTGAGTGTTCAGAATGAATGTTTGAAATCTTCTGTGAAATGCAAATGTTCCTTTCTTTATCACTGCGCAGATATTATAAAAATATTAACTATTTTCCATAAAAAATAGTTTCACAGAAATAAACCGCCTTTTCTTATATTAAAATATCCATTTAATCCAATGTCAATAATGACTATGTTAATATTATATTCAGTTTACAGAAATATAAATAAAACCGATACGATGCTGTATAGCTCGTAATAAACGTGTTACCTTTACAGCATATTCAACAATCACCTTCGTCGTTAGGGAGTTGTTTACTCCCACAAAATAACACAGATTTTTCGTCTTTTTTGTCGTTTTTCTCTCAATTTCGACGCAAATACGATATTCAACGACTGAAATAAGAATCTTTATTCAATTTCCTTTCTTCTGGTGTTCATCTCGATTTCGTATGACCATTATTTCTGATTTAATTTCACAAAAGAAAAAATGTCTGCAATCGATCAAAAAGAACTTTGCGTGCATTTCTTATGAGAGACGATTATACCGGTCCAGAGTCGAACCAAGGATACTCTGGACAAAGATTTTAGCTTCCTGCACTCCTTCTCCGTATAAACTCTAACTATGCCAAATCTCAAACTCCTCCGTTCACCCAATATCCTTAAAAAGGGATGCAAAGTTTTCTCTTCACCTATTAATGCATAGATAACTTTAAATATAGGATATTCCGTCAGCGTGTATCTGTTGAAATAGTCAGAATTTTGAAGGTTAGAGACAGACTTCCTTTCCCTTTATAAAACTCGATTGGTGATTGAAAAATCTCTTTCTGAAGGTAATCATTGGAACTTTAAGATGTCATTACGAAGGGATTGACTGTTTTTTAGAGTTTGAAGCAGAGACTCGAAGAAACTCCACTGCATTATAAATCGTATTCTTTCAAAAACGAACGGATTGCCAAATCGGATTCATTTCATAAAAGATGCTCAAACATCTTTGCGTAAAGATCCCGTTCCCTCCTGCACTTTGGCATCGGTCTATTTGATCAATTTTTGTCCAGTTTCGGAATCTACTTTTGCCTATGAAGAACAAACAGTAACAAAGCTCAAAATTAAATTATAGCCTGGTAGTTAAAAACCATCCGAAAGTTTAAATTGTGTCGACGTTGTTAACGATGGGGGATAAGTTTTACTTCAGGGTTTAAACATCACCGAAATTTTCTCGGTTATAAAACAGTAGGGCCCAGAAATTTATATAAATTTCGAAAAAATTGCTACGGGATCGAAATAAGTTGCTATAAACGTGGGGAAGTTTACTCTTATTGTCTGTAAGATACGGTAATTGAAATTGTGGCGTCAATGTGCATTTCCCGTCCATTTATAATTGTTTGCGAAGTGTATTTAACGAAAATCCCGACAAAATACCGATTTCATCACGAAAACACTTTTCGTGATGAATTAGTGCTGGTTTCCATGCAGTAGATGCCATAGCAACCGTTGCCAACGATTACGTAGCAAACCGTAACAATTGATGTCATATCAACGGGATTAATGGTCGCCATTTGCATTTGTAACAATCAGTGTCGCAGCGGCCGTTGTCATGACGACGCCGAAATCATCCAACATGGCGGCGGAATCGGATAGTCTCACGTCTCGAGATTTCCTTCACGGTTTTCTCCGAAAATCCCCTCCGTGCATGCGAAGGCGTGTTGCGTACGAGTTTTCCTCGATGGAGCGGTGAATTCGTGACCCCGATATCGAGATGGTGGGGATAATCACGGCATTCCGAGACGGTGAAGCAATGGAAGGGGGGGAAAGAGATAGGAATTCTTGGAGGAAATCCGATGGGTGGTGAAACACAAATATATGGTCGTGCATGCGTAATGGACTTTGCTTTAAGTGGCTGTAACTCGAAAAACATTCGTTTTAGAATCACAAAACTTAGTACTTGTATCCATAGCGACCAAAGCCACGGATTTTGACACGGTTGAAGGAAAGTGCCGGTTTTTCCGTATCCGGAATCGGTTTTTCCTCCACAACTTCCTTAAATTGCAACAAATGCATATACAAGTATTAACAAAAGTTGTAGATAATTCAATTCTGCACAACTTTTACTCGAAACTTTTTTCTCTGCGAGCAATATTTTGCGAGATATTTGCGAAAACCTGATCCCAGTTCGCAGCTACCCTCGATGCCTACAAAAAGAAATTTTTGTCTGAAATTTTGTTTTCCGAGTTTTTGTTTCTTCTGCTCGATGAAAGCACCGATTCGTTAATGGTTTTGATGGATGTCGTCGAAAGCTTTAAATTGAGTTCGACTAGATTATCTCCATTTTGGACCAAATGGAGGCAAGTTTAGAGGAAACATATATTGATTTTACAGCCATAACTTCCTTAAATTGCAACATAGGTATATACAAATGTTTGTAAAAGTTGTAGATAATACAATTTCACACGACTTTGGTACGGAACATTTTTCTCTGCGACCAATATTTTGCGAGATAATCGCGAAAAACTTAGCCCAGTTCGCAACTTCGTCTTGTCCCAACCATCTTGCTACAAAAACCTATCTATCTCGCACAATATATTATTTATAGTTACCAAATTTTGTGTTCGCGAGTATCATGCCCCCGGCTAACCTCGCACTAACTTTGACGCGTGCCGGTTTAAAGGTAAACCGGTAACCTTGACTTTTTGTTAATCCGGTTTGACGTCGTATCTCTCCATTAAAGTTTGCGTATTTAAGTACAAAAACTTTAAAAAGTTTAAAATTAAATCAATTACTACCGCTATACTTTCCAACTTGTCTTCTCTCGGCCAAATCTTTCGCATTTTATTCGCAAACAACGATACATGCAACCATGAATACAAATATCATCCTAATGTTAATGTATTTCTCCAACTATCGCCAAACTTGAAATCCGAAAGGTTTCAATCTATATCTATTACCAGCCCGTTTTTCACGATTGCCGGACTAACCGTAGTTCCGGTTTACTGAATGCTAAAATCCGTTTTTCCGGCAAACTTCGTTAAAACGCCTCTTGGGTAGGTAAAATTGTATCTAAGGTTGTAGGAAAATGTATTGTCTACAACGTTTTTTCCTATGAGCAATATTTCGGGAGAAATTTACAAATAATAGCAGCTGCCTAGCGACTTGCAGAAGTCATCCTGAGCTATCGCATACTTGTAGTCCTCCAAGTATTGGATCTACGCCTGACCTCAAATTTGCGAGCATATATGAAAAAATAGCAAATTCAAGTATTTCGTAGGATTATCAGAAAATTAAAAAAACGGTGATAAAACGGTAGATATTTGCACAAACTTACGTCCAGAATTTTTTCCCGCCAATGTTTTGCGATAAATTTGCAAAGAAAGTTGCCGATTTGTAGTCCATTAAAGCAGATATTTAAATTATCCAAGTCGAAAAATAATGATTAATTTCATGCACTTCGCGACTTAGGATAGGGCTACTTTTGGAAGTCGTTAAATGTCTATTGGAGTATTACTCAATGATATTTAGTCCGTCCAAAGTATCCTTGGTTCGACTCTGGACGACTAGAATCGTCTCTCTCATAAGAAATGCACGTAAAGTTCGTTTTGATCGATTGCAGACATTTTTTCTTTTGCAGAATTAAATCGGAAATAATGGTCGTACGAAATCGAGATTAGTACCAAAAGAAAGGAAATTGAACGAAAATTCTTATTTCGGTCGTGGTATATCGCATTCGAGTCGAAATTGAGAGAATTAGAACAAAAAAGACGAAAAATTCGTGTAATTTCGTGGGCATAAACAACTCCCTAACAACCAAAGATGATTGTTTAACTCTCGTACGAATATAAAGATATGCTACTAAGAAATGCATTGGGAACACATTGTAAGCCTGAGAAAGGCTAAAGGAACAGTTATTTCTTTTTTTTTCCAACACTTTCATCCAGAGCTGTTCGGTTCCTTGTAACAATGTATCTGACGCCTCTTTGATCAACCGGCAGCGGAGTTTTAGAAATGCCGGGAGTTGCGGCTTCGACTTCCGGGGATATTGGCGCGCCGGTCCCTCTATATGAAACACACGAACGAGTTGAGATAAATGGGAAAATACCTGACGAATTCTCTTAAAATTGGAATTTAGTTATTACTTTATGGTTGAGAAGGCTTTAGCCTACAATTTGATACTAAAAACGTGTACATATGTTGCTATGTGACTGAGTAAATAACTCTTAAAGTTGAAACTACGTTTCACCTTGCTTCGAACTGGCCTCCCGTAACGTGTTTGCAATTTTCCTTGTAGACGGCAGAAGAATCCTTCTGTTTAAAAACAATAAATACTGACTGATGAAGCACTCAAGCAGCTACAACATGGTGTGCAAATCTTTGATCTATCGCCTATATTTATTAAGGAATTAATTCTAGAAGTTCAACACTACGGCAGCTTCTCTGAGTTATCTTGCGTTCAACCGCATGCGATTTTTTCTTTCCCCGCTACGTATGTTTTTTACTTTCTCCATATACGAAGTATAGAGAAAGTATTGTTTTCATGAAAAAATTCGACTTCGAGATTTCAACGGAAATACATGTTTTGGGGTCCCTAGAACACGTTTTGACCATTTTCGGAATGATGTCTGTGTGTATGTGTGTGTGTGTGTGTGTGTGTGTGTGTGTGTGTGTGTGAGTGTGTGTGTGTGTATGTGTGTGTGTGATATTGGGCGCTCTAACGTGAAAACTATTAGTCGTATCAATACCAAACATCATATATAGTACTGTTCTGTGTGCTGTCAGAGTTGATTAGTTTTTGGAGTAAATCGGTCAACCGGAAGTCGAGCTTTATTCATTAAAACTCATTTCCGGTTTTCAAAATCACTCCATAAATATGATATATACGTATATTGTATTCCTTATAAAAGTTTTAGATAATATAATTTACTATAACTTTTGTATTTAACTTATTTTTGTATCACCGGTTGATTAGGAGTTATTCGTGAAACACTGATAAACCGGAAGAAGATGATAATGTACTTTGTGGGCGCTCTAACATGAAAACTATTTGGCGGATCAACACCAAATTTCATATGTAGTACTTCTATTACAGTCTTTAGAGTTGATTAGTTTTTGGAGTAAATCGGTGAACCGGAAGTTGAGCTTCATTCTTCAAAGCTCATTTCCGGTTTTCAACATATCTCCATAAATATGATATTTAGGTATATACTATTATTTATAAATGTTTTAGAAAATATTATTTACTATAACTTTTGTATGAAACATAGTTTCGTATCACTGATTGTTTAGGAGTTATTTCTGAAATACTGATAAACCGGAAGTTGCTGATTATGTACTTTGTGGGCGCTCTGGGCTCAATGGGCGAAAGTCCAGGTTCATAGTTTTTCATCCAGCTTGTCCCGAGCAACATTATTTATAATGTTTAGAGTTCGAAATTACTGTCGTAGATAAGTATTTACATCTTATATATGGAGAAAGTCATGTGCTGGCCACATCAGATTTTTTAACTGTACAATAAAGTCTCTTTTTAATTTTTTTATGTATGATCTTCAATTATAAATTATAAATTAATTTATATTATAAATAATTCAATACATAAATATTATAAATAAAAAATAAAAAGTATTATCTATTATATATAGATGCTTCTCCGGATTCATTCATGGATATAGATAGGTATATAGATAGGATACCAATTCACAGCCTAAACTAAAAGCGTCATCGACTTGAAATTTTTACGACGTATTGTCCATAACGTGTAACCGCCAGAAAAATTGCGATTCTGAACCTTAGTGTCATGGGTTCGATTCCAGAAGGCTCCAAATTCCCGATTTTTCCCTTTTTAAAATGCATTACTTTGAATTTCGGGGATTTAAAAAAAAATACTTCCCGGATAGGTAGAGAATCAAAACTCAAGGAGCCTATATATATGGCCATGATCTATCGAAAACATAAATGACTATTACAGAAAATATCCTGGGTTCGATACTAGGACGATGCGAATATCTGCTCTTTTAAATACATTGAGGTAGTTTTTCATTATTTATTTTGATGCACTTATCGAAATGATAGGAAGTTCTTGCTTAGATAGAAGATATATATTAAGAATTTGTTTAAGAAAAAATATTTCATAAGACCGTACTATTCCTGGGTTCGATGCCAGAGCACATTCAAATTTCTCTCATAGGGAATATAAGGGAAAAGTAGGACGTCGTTTGAGGCAGTTGCAGCCAATAATTCTGCTTGAATTTTCACACATAGTTAGAGATGTTGATCTTCCATTGTGCTGCGTAGTAAGTTCACCAGGAAGACCCGGGTTTGATGCCAGGCGATTATATTGAAGCGAATTTTAAGAATATTTTCAATCCTATTTTTTTTTCTTTTGAGGACCGTCCCAATATGATGTCGATATGAAATTAGTGTTGTTGATCTGCAGTATGCAAGCTACATTTTACTCGTATTTAATAATTTTTTTAAAAACGTAAATAAAAAAACCGGCTACTGGCCCTCCTTCGTTATCTAGTAATTGAATTGAAAGACTGTCCCTGAAAGTAGTTGTAAGTGCCACTGACTTGACATTTTTCGACGAACCTTAATGTGTGACCGCCTGAAAAAATGCTAGACCCTCAGTGTCATGGGTTCGATGCCCCAAAGTCCCGATTTTTCCCGAAAATATTCATGGCGGGGATTTTAGGAATTATTTTGAGGCACTTCCAGGCTAATTGGGCTGTTTAAATTCTAGGGATCGCTTGAATATCCGATGAAACCCAATAATACAACTCCATAGATTATCCTTGGTTCGACGCTAGGTCAGGGCAAATATACTCCCATTTAAAAGGCATTGCGACGATTTTTAATATTTTTTGGAATCACATCCCGATAACATAGAAACTTGAAAACCAGCATCTGAATAGAGATTACATTTCATATACATTTAGATTTTCCTGACGGTCCAGAGAGGCATTTACATTACCCTTTGCATTTCACATAACGGAGTATTATATATTCCCGGTATCATATAGACCTCAAAACGTTTCAATTAATTTAGTTTTATTTTTAGCAGACCGTTACATGTATTCACTGCTTCCATAAGGTCCTGGGTTCGACACCACTTTGCCATTTGAAATGTAGTACAGTTCCAAATTATTTATGATTCTTTTAACGAGAATTAAAAGTCAGTTTGCGCTTAGTCGGCTTAAGTTTGGTTTACTACGCTTAGTTTACGCTTACTTCGCTTAGTTAATGTGAACAGCGCTTAGTTTACGCTTACTTAGCATATTTTACGCTTACTTCGATTAGTTTACGCCTACTTCGCTTAGTTAATGTTAACAGCGCTTAGTCGGCTTAAGTTTGGTTTACTACGCTTAGTTTACGCTTACTTAGCTTACTTTACGCTTACTTCGCTATGTTTACGCTTACTTTGCTTAGTTTACGCTTGCTTCGCTTTCTTCTACGTCTATGAAAGAACCCTTTCGGCGTGTGGCAGGGGGTGCCTTGACTCTATTTTCCCAAACGGTTGCTTTCGCGTATACTTCGCGGAAAAAATGAATTGTTGAAATCGATTCGTTCCAGCTTCTATTTCCCTAATCTATCTCATAGTATCAGAACATATAACAGGGTTATATCTATTAAGAACGTAATTTCTCTGAACTTATTTAATAAATTTATCCTTTGAATTCTGTTATGATTCCCTGCATGTAAGTACTCATTGGTAGTGTATTTATTTATTTTTGAATGTTTTTCTCTTCTCTTATCTTTCTGCTATTACTATCGGTAGGTTTGCGCAGGTTTTTCACACCCCCCTTCCTCGTGGGTGTTTTCCTGCAGTGGATTTTTTTCCTAAGAATCTCTTAGGTTTTTATATCCACAATTTTTCTAATTTTTTCTTCTTCTAATTTCATAATTAATGACGATGGGTTAGATGGAAGAAGAGACTTTTAAGTCTCAATCTCGCCCAAATAAAGACGATTTATTATTATTATTATTATTATCATCTGAGTGACACACTCTGTTTTATCGCAGCAATTCTTTGCCTTTCGTTGTACTTTTTCTAAATCCCGAATACGACCTTACACTCAAAAGGTGAGGCCTAACTAACGCTAATTAACATCGCTCGCGAACTTTATCTCCTATTCTCTTAACGAAGTTTCTCAAGTGCTCTTCCAAATATATTATTTCGGATGAGTGATATTTCCCTAATATTTCTGTTTCGACGCCAGCGCACGATTCGCATGCGACCATTCAATTAAACTCAAATATGTCATTTCTAAGACATTCCCGATAATAGGCTTGGAATCTCAGAAACGGTCATCCCAAAGCAGATGGTTGAAGGCTATCTTATCTTACAAAATGGTCTTGGGTTCGACACCAGGTCACTCGGATACAGAATCGATATTTACGTAGAGAAATTTGGGTTCCTATATTTTCCCTAATTTTCAATCCAAATACGACTTCGCACGGTACAGGACTTTAAACGTATGTCAGCAAGAATTCTTTCTAATCTTTTCTCTCGTATAAAAGTCCTAACGACAGGACTGAGTAAAAGGGCTGTAGAGTTTAAAATGTCGACGAAGCAGTTAATTTTTGGTAATTAATTTACGAGTTTTTATTGGTACTTTAAGGTACCAAATCGATACATAGACGTAGAAGGGAGTGAGATAAGGGGCAATTGATAATTTCAAGACTTCTTTGTTACGTTACCTCCAAAAAAAGTCAAAAACCGAAAAATATTTGGAGAAATTTTAGTTTTTCGGGCATATTTTGCTTAAAAATAGAGAAAAACGTGCCTAGTTCGGACTTATTTTCAAGCTTTCGACGGCATCTATCCGAATTTTGCAATGATTTTGAAATTTGTAGCGAATTTTAACCAAGAAAAGGTCGAAGAACCGAAAATATTCGGAAAAATCAATATTTTGGCCATTGTCGGCATAAAAATCGAGAAAAACAGGACGAAATCGGGCTCAAGCATCTGACGAGAAATTCGGAAATCTATTTCTAATCTACTATTCGATGTGTAGCTGCAATTTTAAGACTTTTTTGTATATAATTAAACATGTTATAATTAAAATCTACATGGGTCTGAATTCCACCTAGTGTATTTTCATAGGAAAACGCATGAGCTCGGATTCAACAATCGGCTTGGTCGCCAGGGGGACAAGTTTGTTTACTACGACGAAATTTCACGTAATGTTCGTCTATTTTGCCAAATTTCTCGTTATTTAGATCCTCAAATCATATAACACGACCATAATAAGAATCTTCATTCAATTTCCTTTCTTTTGGTACTCGTCTGGACTTCCTACGACCAATATTTCCTATTTAAATTAGCAAATGAAGAAAAGACTGCAAGATATGAAAACGAATTTTACGTGTATTTCTTGTTGAAGCGTAGGTTCTGGAGTCGAACCCAGGACTACTAACAGAACGGAACCTTCACACTCTTGTTCTATATTATTCGTAGCTTAAGTGTGCGAAATTTGGTTCAAATCGGAGGAGTGGTTTAAAGGATCGTAAAACGTATATTTGCGGACGGACAGAGAAACAACGCAAAATACATATATGCAGAGGAAATGGCGAAAGAAGGGAAGAAATAGAGAAGGGAGTGAAGTTCGGTGGGGAAGTCCGTATGCAGACGATATTGTGTTCGTGATTCCGTAAAGGGCTTGCGAACACTAGTAATTGCTGTTAACGATGAAGGAATTAGGGATGAAAATATACGTATGTAAAACTGAAGTAATTCAATAAGGGAAAGAGAAAGCTAATTTAGGGTGTATGGGACAATTCTCTTACTTGGGAAGTACTCTCTCTTGGGACGGAAGATGAGGTTTATTAAGGAATAGGCCAAGTAAGCCTTCGTGAAGCGAAGATGACTAATTGATAAAGGAAATACGGTTGGCGAAATGCATAGCTTAGGAGCGTTGCTAGGCGTTGTTATCTTCATAACTTACGAGTTAAATGTAGCTTGCATTCTGCAAGCATGTTGATAACACAAATTTCAAGTCGACATCATATCGAGAGGGTCCTCAGAAGTAGAAAAAGTATTAAAAATATTCTTAAAATTCGCTGTAATTTATTCGTCCGGCATCGAACCCGGGTCTTCCTGATGATAATAACTATGCAAAACAACAAAGGATCACCATCTCTAACGATGTGTGAAAACTCAAGCAGAAATATTTGCTGCAACTGCCTCAAACGACGTCCTACTTTTCCCTTATATTCCTTATGAGATAAATTTTAATGTGCTCTGGCATCGAACCCAGGAACAGCATGGTCGTATATAATTATTTTTCTTGAACGGATTCTTAATTCACATATTCTAGCAGAGCAAGAACTTCCTATAATTTCGATTAAGTGCACCAAAAAAATAATGAAAAACTACCTCAATGTATTTTAAACGGCAGATTTTTGCATCGTCCTAGCATCGAACCCAGGATATTTTCTGTAAAAGTCATTAATGTTTTCGATAGATCATGACCATATATATAGGCTCCTTGAGTTTTTTTTCCTCTATCTATCCGGGAAGTATTTTTTAAAAATTCCCGAAAATCAAAGCAGTGCTTTTAAATGGGAAAAATCGGGAATTTGTGGCCTTCTGGAATCGAACCCATGACATTGAGGTTCAAAATCGCCATTTTTCTGGTGGTAGCACGTGATGGCCAATACGTCGTAAAAATTTCAAGTCGATGACGCTTGTGGTTTAGCCTGTGAATTAGTATCCTATCTATCTATATGAATGAATGACTCCGGAGAAGCATCTATATACATATAATAGATAAATTGGAATATTGTATGTGTTACTATGAATAAAGAATGTTCTAGTAATTAAAAACCGATATAAAATTTAATTTGATACGTACATAGCTTATATTATACGCAATGGTTTACATGTTTAGCTCAATCAATAGTACTTCTCAACAATTTGATAAATAATTGAAATTTAAATTTTGTGTATTGGGATACGGAACATGAAAATATTGATAAATATATATTAACAAAGCTATTCATTTATATAATTTGTTTAAAATTGTTCTAATAATATAATTTAAGATAGGTGTGAAATGTTATAACATTATTCACCTTAAATGTTTAATATTATTGGTAAAAATAAACAATTTATTTCATTGTTGACGAGATTTCAATTTTTTAACCATTTAATGATAATTTTTACAATAAAAATATATATATTCATATATATATATATATATATGTATATGATTTGTTTAAACTTTAAAATTTTCCGCTACAAATATAATAATACGGCGAAAAAGAAATTAATGTTATAGTTATATATATATTATCTACTATTTTTCAAATAATTTAAATATCATAAGTGACGATGATTCAATGAAATCATTTTGGTACACTCAAAATTAAGATATTTCAATCATCTTTGAATGCATTTAAATTCATCGACCGCATCTCTTCCGCCATTAAATTTTAATTCAAACAACACAAAGAGTTATCTCCAAATTGTATTTTAAAAGAATAATCCTTTTATAACATTAATTTAAGTTAATTGTAATATTATTAAGTTCAAGGAATTATTAAGTTATGAAATATTAAGTCTTGAGTTTATTATTTGGACGTTGTTAAGTACATTAGTGTGATATTGTTAACAATCATTGTTATGTAACAATGAGTTTGTCTTTTTCACATCCGAAGTATTTCATTTTCGCCTCATCACCTCGCTCTGTCGTCCTTCTTCTGTTTACATTCGAATTTTGCCGTTTCACCTTCGTCTGTTTTCCGTCGTCACGGCGACCTCATCCGCGTTCACTTGTTCTCGCAGCATCCGTGTTAGCAGAGCCCCCTGCCGAGCGACTATCGCGTGACGCTGCTAAAAAGCAACAATAGGCCTAAGATACAACAAAGCGATAGGAACACCTCACGACACGCGCTCAGCCGTCTTCTGTCCCATTGAAGGAAACGTCGACGCGACCGCTAACTTTGGAAATTAATTCCCGCGTTACCATACAACGTAGAGTAATGGTTTTTATATCTATTCGTAGCTTATTTAACGCGCTATGTTTGTGTATTTTTTATTATATAAAATGACTGAAATATTTAAGAGATATTGTGATAAATGTGAGCGAGTACACGCGGATCTTGATGATTTCATTACTCCGAAAATAAGCTAAATTCGGAAACTAATTCCCACGTGAGCACATATTATAGAATAATAAACCTTACATTAAATTTTAGGTTATTTAATGTTATTTGCAGTTATATTTTTAACATTCTAAATTGCATAAAATTGAAGGAGATATGACGGTAAATGTGAGCAAGTGCACGCGGGACATGATGATTCTGTAACTCCGTTTAAACATCTAACTTCTGAATTTAATACCCACGCAACCACTCAACGTAGAATAATAAATTATGTACTCACTTGTTGCTTATTTAATTTCTTATCTTCGTACGTTTCTATCGTTCAGAAATACCTAGATACCAAAGAGAAATAGCCGTAAATGTGAGTGAGTGAGTGAGTGAGTGAGAGACACGCAAAACTTGATGTTTTCATTGCTCCTCTAATGATAAAATAATTGGAAATTAATTGCCACGTAAGAACTCAACATAGAGCAATATTTTTTATACCTACTTGTAGCTTATTTAATGCTCTATGATAGGCTATTTTTGTCATTTAAAATGATTTAAATATTTAAGAGATATACTAGTAAACGTGGGTGATCCCACGTATAACTTGATGTTTTCATCACTACGTTAATGAGCAATATTTGAAAATTAATTCCCACGTACAATGATTATTTGTACACCAAATTGTAGCTTATTTAATACACTATATTGATGTATTTTTAATATTCGAAATTAACCATAAGTTTCAGAGACATAGTGACAAATGGGATTGAGTGCACGCGGAATTGGGTGATTCTTTAACTCCGTTAATAATGAAACTTCTGAATTTAATTTTCACGTAATCCTTCAACGTAGAATAATGATTTGTACATCCAAATGTAGCTTATTGTATACACTATATTGATGTATTTTTAAAATTCAAATTTTGTCAGAAGTTTCAGAGATACAGTGAAAAATGAGAGTGAGTGCACGCGGAACTGGGTGATTCTATACTCTGGTAGAATTGTGACTTGAATTCTGGTGCAACCACACAACGTAGAGTTATGATTTTGAAGTGTACTTGCTGAAGGTGCTGACGAGATCAGTTGTCGCACGGTCAGTTGTAGAGGAATCTTTCTGATACTGCGAGAATGATCAGGGCAATAGATGCTGAAATGGATTCGAGAAATGATTTTTTCAATTATCGATTAGGAAATGTCAAGATGTCAGTGATCGATAGGGAAAATGGAGCCAAGGTACCCCCTGCCATACGCCGAAAGGTGGCTTGCAGAAATATTCCATAGACAATGAAAGATTCTATTTTGATAGAGTATTCTTATTATTGATAAGAATACTCTAATATATATACCCGTATGAGCTCAGTTCCAACAATCGCCTTGGTCGTCAGGGGGACTGGTTGTTTACCTCAAAGAAATTTCACGATTTTTTCGTTCATTTAGCCTTATTTCTCGTATTTTAGACACGAATACGATATTATACGATCATAATTAAAATCTTCGTTCAATTTTCTTTCTTTTGGTGCTCGTCTCGACTTCCTGCGACCATTTTTTCCTATTTAATTCTGCAAAAGAAAAAATGTCTGCAATCGATCAAAACGAACTTTACGTGCATTCCAATACGTGGAATGTTTGCCCTGACCTAGCGTCGAACCAAGGATAATATTCGAGGATGTGCTCGCAGTTTTCGTTGGATCAGCACGGCTTCTATAGATCCCTCGAAATCCAACTCTCTACATTTCCGGGAAGTGCCTCAAAGAAATTTCAGAAAATTCCCGCAATGCGTTTTAATGAAAAAATCAGAATTGTTAGAGGCTTAACCTCAAGATAGGTGCGAGATGAAATTTTCAAATCAATGACACTATGAACATTAAAGTAAAAACTAGGCCGATTGAAGGTGAGAAGGATCTGATGCCAGTTTATTTATTTTTTGTTCTTTTATTCAGTGATAAGTAGTCTTAGAATTCAATGAGACAATCCAAAACATTTTAAATCCTGTTGATTTGGTAATTTGAAATCTTGCATTTTATAATCAATATATATACTATTTCAACAATGCAACCTTTAGTTTATTTGAACACCTGTGTTACCATAGGGTTTATATTTGATTAGATGTATTTAAGTCATAAAATTACCATTTTCTAAATGGCAATCTTGCCAACATTGATATTTTATGAAAATTAACTACACTCTATATTGTAACAGTCCGAAAGATATTAAGGCTGATAAATTGTTTCTTTTTTGAAAAATGTCCTGTCAAAAGTTGAACTTTGTTGATTTTTGACCAATAAATTTAAGCTGCTAAAAAATGTTTGAGAGATACATCTTGCAATGTAATTATGGTTTTATTTCATAGGCCAGAGTGTACTGAACTCAATGCAGCTTATTTGAAAGTCTTAGGGCAACCCATTGCTGAATACATCGTAGATACCTGCAGACGCGAAAAACCGCGTGCGGCCAAGTACTAAAATGGCCGCCATTTCCAAACAGTAAACATTAAAAATATTTAAAAATTACTTATGAGCTCTATAAACTTAAAGGTAACTACTCACCAAATATCAATCTTTTCTAAGATGCTCAAGCAAAAATTATTTTTTTTCTGGACCACTTGGTTTGGATTGACCCCTATGTAAAGGTCGATTCTGTATCCGAGTGACCTGGCGTCGAACCCAGGACTTTTTAAAGACGAGATCGCGTCTCTGACCGTTTCTAAGATTCCAAGTCTATTATCGGGAATTGTCTTGAAACGAAATTCTGTGTTTGAATTGAATATTTGAATGCGAATCATGCCCTTGCGTCGAACCAAAGGTCATAAGATAAAAGTAAGCGATGGTTATAAAACAATTATTATTTCTGTTCACATGCCTGGTCATCGCGACTTTGGGGCCCTCTGGAATCGAACCCATGACACATCGGTCACACGCTATGGCCAGTACGTCGTAAGACTTTCAAGTGACACTTGCGGAACATATTTTGATCCCATGTACAGTGGAATGCATCACGAAAAGATTTAGCTTCGAAATTCAAAATTCAAATTCGATATAAAAGTCGTTGATATGGTCACGTATTTACCCGAAAAAAATTTAAATAGAATTGAATAATATTTAGATTCCTCGCAACGGGCCTGAAGTTTTGTCAAAAATGAAGATTTCCCTTAATTTTTATTTAAAGTATAAAAAAATCTGATGTGGCCAACGCATGACTTTCTCCATATTTATTGGAAACAGAAGCCTATGCCGGTAATATATGAATAACTCCTAAACAATGAGTGTTACAGAAAAATGTTTCATACAAAAGTTGTAGTAAAATACATTATCTATAACTTTTGTATACAATTGTATATACCTACATTGTATTCTGACAGAGATAAGTATGAAATACTTAAATTTCTGGATAAAACTTCCGGTTAACCATTATTCAAGCATAACTCCTAAACAATCAGTGTTACGAAAAAATGTTTAATACGAAAGTTGTAGTAAAGTACATTATCTATAACTTTTGTATACAATTGTATATACCTATATTGCATTTTTACAGAGATATATGAGAAACAAACTTTTGTTCCGGATAAACCGCAACTTCCGGTTAAGCGATATTCATCAAAAACTAATCAACTCTTGGCATTGTTAGGAAAATACTAAATATGAATTTTGAAAATGATCGGATCAATTACTTTTTAAGATAGAGCGCCCACAAACATTTGAACCACAGACACACAGACAGACAGACAGACATGTTCGGGAAAATAGCTAAAACATGCTCTATGGGCCCCAAAACATCTATTTCCGTCGAAATCTGGAGGTCGAATTTTTTTGCGAATACAATACTTTCTCTGTACTACGTACTATAGGGAGAAAGTGAAAATTATATCTCTTGTGTATTATATACTCCTCTTCAAAACCCTGAACAATTCCTATAAACAAAATTATCGAAAATATTGATATAAATATAATGGATGGGCCGAAAATTGAAAAATGTGTATTTAATAATAAATTAAGGTTTTAATATCGATTCCGGGACGCGTAAATGTTTTATAATATAAATAATGCCTATCGAAGTCAGATTTATCGATTGAAAATCAATTCGATCCCAAAACCTATCGAAATTGGATTACTTACTAATGAGCAGTATAACACATCTTTTATTCGCTTAATCCCAATAATCTCCCACCAGATGACTCTTTTATTCTCCGGTTCCCCCCGCGGGCCCGCATCCACAATGAGGGACCGATCCGGGCCCCAAAAAACGCAAATAACAACACCGTTTTTTCGACAATCGGTAAGAGGGATATCTTTGAATCGCGATCTTTTCGGTTCCGCCACCCGCCGCCAGGTGGTGCGGGCGTCGGATAAAAAAAACGTTTACAAGTATCCAAACCCGTGAAAATGGAAATAAAAAAAAAAGGAATGATTTGTTTAACAAAGTAGGATAGAGAAAGCGATTTTCAATTGTCAGGGCGCGCGCGTCGGTCCGTGGATGTTATTCCGTTGCCCCGGGCGACCGGTTGTTGTTTCTTTTTTTTAATACGTGTTACAAAGTATGGGTTTGTGATATGAATTATTAATATTGGGTCCGATGCATTCGGCCGATTGTTAGCGATGCTCACTTGTTTTGGAGGATGTTTAGAGCATTAGTGACTTGTAAGTGTTGGGAGATTGAATTTCAATGCCTAGGGTGGAATGATTTTAGTTTACTTAGCAACCATTTAGTGCGATTGTTGTAAAGGAATAAACTCGACTTCCGGTTAACCAATTTACTCCAAAAACAAATCAACTCCAACGACACCAACCAAAGTGCTATACATGAAAATTGGTGATGATACGACAATTAGTTCATGTTAGAGCTCCCACAAAGTACTTAATCGGCAACTTCCGGTTTATCAGTATTTCACGAATAACTCCTAAACAATTAGTTATACAAAAATATGTTTCATACAAAAGTTATAGTAATTATATTTTCTAATACTTTTATAAATAATAGTATATAACAAAATATCATATCAATGGAGATATTTTGCAAAACCGGAAATTTGCTTCGAAGAATATAGCTCGACTTCCGGTTAACCGATTTACTCCAAAAACTAATCAACTCTGACAGCACTTACCTCGGTGCTAAATATTAAGTTTGGTGTTGATCAAACAAATAGTTTTCACGTTAGAGCGCCCACAAAAACAACACACACACACACACTGACATAATTCCGAAAACGTTAATTTTAGTTTACGCGGCAAACGTTTGAAAAAATAAAGATCACACATTTAAACAGTGGGACTTGAAAAAGTAACAGATAATGACGAAAATTATTAATATACACATAAGAAAACAAATAAAGAAGCCAAATGGAGTAAAAAAGGACAGAAGAAAACCTTTTAATTATTATCAGTCAAGAGCTCAATCTATAGCTGTGAGCGATGGACGCATTAAATTGCATCGTTTGCCATGGAAACAAACCCATAGTTACGAACTTAACTGTCATTGTTAATCGATAACGACACAAAAAATTTTAATTGATAATTTTGAAATAAATCAAATCAACTTTTAAATAAAACTTTGAAGAAATATTGTAATCATGTTGAAATTATCAATAAATGGTACAAATGAAAACGACATTTTAACGTTAATACATCGCAATGACCAGATAATTGGTTCATAATGACTCTCGAACTATGATTGATATCGGAGATTGTTTCAAATGAAACTCGTAGAGAATTACGTTTTATGTGACTTTTGAAGACAATTGTGTTTACGGAAATATCAGATTAATGGAGGAATTTTGCAAAAACGGAAACGAGCTTCGAGAAATTAACCCCGACTTCCGGTTAGAAAACTTCTATTGGATACAAAAATCTTAGTTTATTCAGCAACATTTAGTGTGATTCTTATGAATGATTGCAATTACTGTTTCAATGTTCAGTGTGTGCATTTTTGGGAGGCCTTAGTAACGTAATTGTTGCAATTATGTTTTGCACAGTTTAAGAAGCAAACAATCAGACCGCTATCCATATATTGTTACGAGTAAAGTGTTGTTTGCATCACACATCACCATCTCTAACTTTGTGTGTAAATTTATGCAGAAATATTGGCTGCAACTGCCTCAAACGACGTCCTACTTTTCCCTTATATTCCTCATGTGAGAAATTTTAATGTGCTCTGGCATCGAACCCAGGAACAGCATGGTCTTATCTAATTTTTTTTCTTAAACCCATTCTTACCATGCATCTTCTAGCCAAGCAAGAACTTCCTATCATTTCGATAAGTGCATCAAAAAAATAATAAAAAACTACCTCCATGTATTTTAAATGGTAGATTTTTGCAATGTCCTAGCATCAAACCCAGGACATTTTCTGTAAAAGTCATTTATGATTTAGATAGATCATGACCTTATTTATAGGCTCCTTGAGCTTTAATTCTCTACCTATCCGGGAAATATTTTTTAGAAATTCCTGAAAATCAAAGCAATGCTTTTAAAAGGGAAAATTCGGGAATTTGGGGCCTTCTAGGATCGAACCCGTGGTCAGAATGATCAATGTCTCACCATACCTGGAGGTTTCACTTTAGGGCCTATACGCTGTAAAAATTTTAAGTCATGCCGCTTGTGGTTTAGGCTGTGAATTAGTATCCTATCTATATACCTATCTAAAAGGTAGAATTTCATTTACTTTTAAAAATATTTAACAATTAACATAGTAATATTATAAACAATAATATAATAAAATTTTTTAACAAAATACAAAGCAATGTTTAGTTTACTATATAAAAGAATATTATTTGGAATACTTTTTATTTATGCGGTTTTAACAAATTTATAAATGAGAAAATAAGAGAAGGAAATGGTGCACAATTAAGACCTTAATTTCGCAAGAAAATTATGATTTTACTGCTAATCTCGGAGGCGAAAATTCCACACGAGAGATATAATTGATTAACACTGTTAATTAACATAATCTAAACTTGCCATTGTTTTACTTGAAAACAAAAACTTTTCTTTGTATTTATGTTTAAAAATTAAAGTAAAACATTCGTTTCTGACAAATAAATCAATCTTCAGGCCCATTGCGGGATACCTAAATATTTTTTCAATCCGACTAAAACATTTTCCCGTAAACATGTAACCATAGTGACCACTTTTTATCCACTTGAAATTTTGAATTTCGAAAAAAGTATTTTTTTGTTCTGATACACCCTAGTACTCGCGTCGCTAATTTTTTAAACACCTCGATTTATCAATATTTGTATCATTTTTCCCCGATTAGTAGAGGATTAGCTTATGATTAGCAATGCATCTACCTAAGTTCGTCTGCGATGTTAATGCAGATGGTTGACGTCGCGTTATTGGCGCTGATATGACGTCTAATTGTCAGTTGGCCTTAGCAACAGTGTATAGAATCTCATCGGTGGGCTCCAGGCAATGGACCGCTCGCAGATGCTTCGTATCTATTATACATAGATGCTTCTCCGGATTCATTCATATATTCATATAGATAGATAGGGTACTAATTCACAGCCTAAACCGCAAGCGTCATTGACTAGAAATTTTTACGACGTATTGGCCATAACGTGTAACCGCCAGAAAAATTGCGATTTATATGCGACAGATCTATGGAAAAAATTAATGACTTTCAAGGAAAATATCCCGGGTTCGATGCTAGGATGATGCAAATATCTGCATTTTAAAATACATGGGAGTAGTTTTTCATTATATTTTTTGATGCGCTTATCGAAATGATAAGAGATTATTCCTTTGCTAGAAGATGTATGGTAAGAATAAATTTATGAAAAAAATATAGATAAGACGGAACTGTTCCCGGGTTCGATGCCAGAGCACAATAACTTTTCTCTCATAGGGATTATAAGGGAAAAGTAGGACGTCGTTTGAGGCAGTTGCAGCCAATATTTCTGCTTGAATTTGCATACGTAGTTAAGGATGGTGATCTTCCGTTGTGCTGCATAGTAAGTATCACCAGGAAGACCAAGGTTCGATGCCAGACGATTAAATTGCAGCGAATTTTAAGAATATTTTCAATCTTTTTTTTTGTTTTGAGGACCGTCTCGATGTGATGCCAATATGATATTATTGTTGTCTATCTGCTTGCAGCATGCAAGCTACATTTTACTCGTAAAATATATATCGAGCCCCATTCGTAAGAGCCTCCATCGCAGGGTTATTTGGATATCCAAGCAATCCCATAACCTCACCTTTGAGTATCTGTGAGACGAACATGTCGATACTAACCACTCCACCACTTAATAACGGCACAATTCTTCCTTTTAATGGCTCTTCAATGGTATATTATCATAAAGTGAAAACACTCTTGTAATCATCTGAAGCGCCCGTTGATTCTCACTTGTAGAAGTGGATTGAATTCAAGTTAGTGCAATGATTAAATACCCTTTAATTATACACAACTAAAATCCCATTATTACTATGCATTAATTATCTTACATTGTGTAATGTAACATACTTAATTGACGCAACTGAAATATGAATAGGACAATCACATATAGACAAGACTTCCCTCATCAGTGGTAGTCTTCCCTTCCTGACTGTAATTACGTACCTGCATTTGCTGGTTACCTTCTTACAGAATATTTCTCGTTATCCATGTAATATATCGTCCTCTTAAATCATCAGCTTTTAGAGTCCACGAGTATTTTTACGGGATAACACATCGGATTCAACAATGGGATCGGTCGTCAGGGGGATGAGTTGTTTACAACCTCCAATTTTCATAAAATGTTTGTATATTTTACCAATATTCTCGCAAATTCGAATCGAAAGTAATATTCCATGACCAAAATAAGAATCTTCGTTCGATTTTCTTTCTTTCGGTGTTTGTGTCGTTGACGTGCGACCATTGCTTCTAATTTAATTTCGCGAAAGAAATAAACCCTGCATGCGATGAAAATGAGTTTCACGTGTATTCTTTAAGGAAAACTGTCTGATCGATCTGGGTTCGAACCCCGGGAGATTGTGGAACAAAAAGGCGACAGTGATTCCCTCCATGTCGCAGAGGACACGTGTATAAAGTTGGAAGCAAATCGGACGAACGGTGTGGCCTCCAATCCAAGACAAACACACCCTCGTAATTCCGATTATCTATTATATATAGATATGGTTTGCTTAGTTCATCTCTTTGTTGTCAAATCTACGTATGTCGATATTTTCTTTTTTAAAACATTCCGCAGATTTCGACCAAGTTTCGCACACTTAACCTTTGTAGAATGGAAAATAAAACTGTGTAAAGTTCAACTCCAGGAAATTCAGAACGGCTTCCGTAAGAAAGGCACGTGAAGTTCGTTTTGGGGTCTTGCAGTCTTCGTTTCATTAAAAGAATTAAATAGGAAATATTTGTCCAACGAAGTCGAGACAAGCACCAAAAGAAAGGAAATTGAACGAAGATTCTTATTTCGGTCGTGTTACATAGTTTGTGAGTCGAAATTTGGAGAAATAGGGCCAAATAGACGAAAATTTCGCTGTAGTAAACAACCAGTCCCCCTGACGACCAAGTTGATTGTTGAAACCGATACATTCATTTTCCCACGAGAATACACGGGGATTTTAAGTCTTTACTTAATTAATGGTAGGGATTGAAGTCGGAATTTGAGAAGAGGAGGCAATTTACGGAGATTTCAGCGAATTTAAATTATGATACTTAAATATCAGAGACTATGTAACGATGCTAGAAAAGACGAAACACAACAACCCGAAATGTGATCAGCAGTTTTACGTTTTTAAATGCAGAGACTTGTTTTAAAATCGTAATTCATTTCATCAATGTGCAATGAGCAACTTTTCCTCGTAATAACAATAAATATCCCTTGTTGTAGTTGCTGACATCGGATGAATAAATGTGTGCACTTCGGTGATTATCGTATGAGATGAGAATATTGGTATTTCGCATCAAACCTGGACCACCAGATGTTATTCAGTCGGAAGAAGGACTTATCCGTCGTCCAATAATCCTTCCGATGCAAAATTTCGTGTTCCATCCAAAACGAGTTATTCATTGAATTAAAAAATCTGAAGTGGCCAGCACATGACTTTCTCCATTTGTAAGATGTAAATATTTATCTACGACAGTATTTTCGAACTCTATATTCAATCTAAACATGGAAGATGAGTGAATAATTTATATATTATTATCTATTACGTCACAAACATTATAAATAATGTTTTTCGGGACATGTTCGATGGAAAACGGTGAAATTGGCCATTCGCCCCAGCGCCCACAAAGTACAGCAACTTCCGGTTTATCAGTATTTCACGAATAACTCCTAGACAATCAGTGATATAAAAATATGTTTAATGCAAAAGTTATAGTAAATTACATTTTCTAAAACTTTTATAAATAATAGTATACACCTAAATATCACATTTATGGAGATATTTTGCAAAAGCGGAAATGAGCTTTGAAAAATGAAGCTCGACTTCCGGTTAACGGATTTACTCCAGAAACTAATCAACTCTAACGACACTAACTAAAGTGCTATACATGAAATTTGGTGTTGATTTAAAGAATAGTTTTCATGTTAGAGCGCCCACAAACTACTAAATCAGCTACTTCCGGTTTATCAGTATTTAACGAATAACTCCTAAAACATTAGTGATATAAAAATATATTTAATGCAAAAGTTATAGTAAATTACATTTTCTAAAACTTCTATACAGAATATTATATACCTAAATATCATATTGATGGAGATATTTTGCAAAAACGGAAATTTGCTTCGAAGAATAAAGCTCAACTTCCGGTTAACCGATTTACTCAATAATCTAATCAACTCTGATAGCACACACTGAAGTGCTATACATGAAGTTTGGTGTAGATACGACTAATATGTTTCTTGTTAGAGCGCCCACAAGCACAGACAGACATCAATCCGAAAATGACGTGTTCTAGGGACCCCAAAACATGTATTTCCGTTGAAATCTCGAAGTCGATCTTTTCCCGAAAACAATACTTTCTCTATACTACGTAATTGGAGAAAGTAAAAACATCCGCTGGAAGTCTCTTTGAAGTAAATTTTCTCCTGATTCCGTGTATCATCTTCAGTTATTCCTACCTTTCCAGATTATGCACGAAATTAACGATAAAGTAGGTGGTTTACCCAATTTCCATCTCCTTGTTCACGAATTGTCGCATCGCGTTTTCACGCGGCCGAATCCATGACGAAATCGTGTTTCCGGTCGTAATCGCGTTATCAATTGACGCATTATTTTCAATTTAAGAAAATACGACCATATATCTGAATCATACGATAAATTAGGCTGTTTGAAGTTAGATTCTCGCAGAAAGCTACACATTCTTTGTTCATCCTACACACACATACTCCCGAATACATCGCCTACGAATTTGTAAGTTTAGATTCAGTACATAACACAAGAGGATGCAAAAAACTACTTATCCCTCACCACCGAACATTGCACGACTCTTATATCGTAACTGCAAGCTACGGAATTCTCTTCCGGCTAATATCAAGCTCTCTCTGCGTCCTCTTTCAACAGAAAATGCCTTAATTACCTTCAGCTAGATAAACTTCCGAATTAAAAAGCCACACTACTCCTTTCTTTCAATATGCATTCACTGAGTCACCTTATTCTTCTCCTCTATCCTTGCTTAAATCTTTCCTATAAATGCCCTGACACGAAATGCAGCGATGCAAACAGCAATGAAATCTCCTCTGTAAACACTTAACTGATTTTGCTCTTCCTCTCAACGCATAAGATGCTTTCTTTGTCTTTGTACGTAATAATTCTCATCTGTTTCTTTTTTTCTTATTTTTTCTTACTTAGAGTTGCCTAAATGTCTATGTTACATACAGTTTTGACTAGCATATACTGTATGTACTATTTCGATACTGTTTTCTTATAATATATTTATAATGTACTTTATGAATGAATGAATCCTTGTACGTTTTCCTTATTTTTCTATTTTGTTTTTTTTTATGTTACTTTGTATATTGCTATCTCTTTTTAAATGTTAACTGATTCTTATTTATGTATCGCATGTAAGTACTTATTGGTGGTGTATTTATTTATATTTGAATGTTTCTCTCTTATCTATTAGCTATTACTATCGGTAGGTTTGCGCAGGTTTTTCACACCCCCCTTCCTCGTGGGTGTTTTTCTGCAGTTGATTTCTTTTTCCTTAAGAATCTCTTATGTTTTTTACATCCACAATTCTTCTAATTGTTTCTATTTCTTATTTTATAATTAATGGCGATGGGTTGGATGGAAGAAGATACTTTTAAATCCCAATCTCGCCCAAATAAAGACTATTTATTATTATTATTGTAAACATGAAAAATATTTCGAATTGAACTCACGTCCTTTCGAAATTATCCGAAAAACTGAAAAGTAACCGAATTTTTTCCTGTTTCTGAATTTGTTTCGAAATTATCTCCGCAGCAGTGAAAATCTCGTCCTCGACAAAAGCATGGAAATTAGTCGATTACTCGATTTCTAAACACGGCCCAAAATCAGAAAACTTTCCGAATTTGTTAGTATTTTTGATGATTTTTGGGGAAATTCACAAAATTGAAAAAATCTATTAGCAAATCAGAAACAGTTTTTCAAAAGATTCAAAATGATTCCAAACTTGCCCTGTTTATCTCGATTTTTAAATAAAATTAAGCCTAGAAACAGAAATCTTCCAATATTTTTCGTATTTTCAATTGATTTTATGTTAAATGCGGCACAAGAGTGAAAAAATGTATTAGCGATCCCGTTAAATTATGCCAAAAGCTTCAAAATGAGTCCAAATTTAAATTGTTTTTTTTTTTCGATTTTTAAGCAAAATACGCAAAAAAACTTGAATTTTCTCCGGACATTTTTGGGTTTTCGTCGTTCTTTTGCAATATAGCAGCGCAAAAGTGAAACCATATAAGCGATTCGGATAGAGATTTTCAAAAGCTTTAAAATGAGTCCAAACTTGACTGGTCTAAAGTTCCCACTAAAGATCGAACTGTACGCAAAGATCGATAGTGCGTACCAGCATTTCGATTGTTTTTGACGCAACGTGATTTATATCGCAAAACAAAGGATTACTATCGTTGTACTTACTTGGACGAACAGGAGTTGCGGCGTCCTTATCCAATTGAATCCAATTTAAAGGCACTTTGTCACTCCAACGAACTCTTTCAGAGAAAACACACTTTTTTAATTGGTATCACTGCACAGTAATCATCCCAACAATGCACTCGAATCAACAATCGTCACCATGGTGCTGTTCCATACGCTCAGTTGGAGAGATCTGTTCCACGTCGCGGCTGGACCCACTTTGCCCCGAGTGCTCCCGCGCGAAAGCCAGTATCGAACGATTCGATATGCGCAGGTCGATATATATCGATATAAATTTAGGTCAGCCGTACGAAGGGTCGGAAAAAAGTTGTCCAAATTATACTTCATGGAAGTACTCCATATTCTGCTTTTGGAAAGCAAGTATCGATTAGTTTATATTACTGATATCCACGCTGTATTGGTCGATAGGATGTGGTCGATCAATCGAACGTATATCGAACAGGAAAAACTCTTTGATATATCGAAAATACTCGGTGATATATCGAAAATACTCGTTCATATATATATCGGAAATACTCGATGATATATCGAAAATACTCGGTGATATATCGAAAATCGTAGTTGATATATCGAAAATACTCGTTGATATATCGAAAATACTCGTTCATATATCGAAAATACTCGTTGATATATCGAAAATACTTGTTGATTAATCGAAAATATCTGACGTAAAATATAAGGACATCATCGAGGATTATCCTTGGTTCGACGCTAGGTCAGGGCAAATATTCCCCTATTTAAATTGCATTTCGGCGATTTGTAACATTTTTTTCACACTTTCCCAGTGGGATGGAAACTTGAAACTCAGCATGTGGATAGACATAATGAATGTATTTTATGTACGCTATTTAAGGTTTCTCTGATTGTCCTTGGTTCGATCCCAGGGAGCCGTTTACATTGCCCTATCCTCAATGCATTTCTTATGAGTTTAAGTTAAAACCACTCAGCCCAGCTCATCAAACGTGAACTTTTAAAATAAATAAAACAGCTTTTCAAAAGTGTTGATGACTCACCAATCACAAAACGTAGCTCACTCAGCTTACTTTAAGCCCACTAATCACAAATGTAAGCACACTCAATGCAGTCCTAGCCCATTTATCAGAAATCCTGTCAAAGCTATTCTTAGCACTGAAATCACGAATTTGGCTGATTTAACGTCTTTCATGCCATCTGACGACGACCTATAGAGCAATTAAAGAGTCGTAAGGTGTTTAAATTGAAAAAATAACACTAATCTCTTTCGATTTACGTGCATTACTCATACGAGAGACGATTAAAGTCGTCCAGAGTCTAACCAAGGATACTATGGACAGACAAATATCTATATGTAATACGGACGGACTGAAAGGCGGAGTTTTGCATGTACTTGTGAATTATCTCGTCTAAAATGACAGAAATAAAATGAAATTTAACCTCCGAAACATTTCCCCTTACGATATTGGGCCATTCCTTATAAATGTGTCAATTTAAAGCGTGTTCACCTTCGTCGTTAGGGAATTGTTTACGTCCACAAAATAACACAAATTCTTCGTCTTTTTTGTCTTTTTTCTCTCAATTTCGACTCTAATACGATATTCCACGACCGAAATAAGAATCTTCATTTAATTTCCTTTCTTTTGGTGTTCATCTCCACTTCGTACGACCATTATTTCTGATTAAATTCTGCAAAAGAAAAAACGTCTGCAATCGATCAAAACGAACTTTACGTGCATTTCTTATGCGAGAGACGATTCGAGTCGTCCAGAGTCGAACCAAGGATACTCTGGACAGACAAATATCAATATTTAATGCTCCAATGGACCTTTAATGACTCCAATTAAATTTATAATCCTATGACGTAGGGAAGTGCATTGAATTAATGTTCGAAGATGTCTCCCATGCATTTCTTACGAGATTTAGTGACATCGTATACATGAATATATACTCAACGATGATTATTGCACAGTATTCTTCAAAATCACTTGGTAAACACTGAACTACACTTCCACAACGGTCAGAAGTCACTTACGTCCTTTAAGGTCACTGTTGGAACCGTTTAAATTCACTCGGAGCACTGAAATTCATCGCAAACACTTTAAATTTGGAATGGAAGTGGTCTTTCGTGGTCTGTGGACATGGATGACGATACGTTGGTTGTATACGAAGCACGTGGGGTCCGAAGCGGGTTCGAACTGCGGTCGCTCGTCGGGAGAGACGGGTGGAATTGTTAGCGGTAAAGGGAGATAGCGAAAGTGGGCGTGGCCGCTCGAGGCGAGGAATAAATGCATGGAAAGTGGATTCAGCCAAATTGCGCCGAGGGGCATTCCATGGATACGGCTCGCTGGTTAACGCAACGAATAGCCGTACGTATTATAGTTTTCGTTTCGTTTTGAAGAATTTTAGGGCAAAAAACGATAGTTTTTTAGAGGCCTGTCTTTGATTTTGACGTAATTCTGTCACTGCTCTCGTTTCGTGAGAGGTTAGCTCAAAACGCGGTTAAAGAGTGAATCAAGAAAACGCTTATTTTTCGAAATTCAGAATTTCAAATAGATAAATGTCGTCGCTATGGTCACAGATTTGCCCAAAATATTTTAAACGCATTCAGAAATATTTAGATCTCTCGCAACGGGACTAAATTTTCATTTTTCTATTCAAAAACTTACATTTACATATTTTTGAAAGCATAAATGCAAAGCAAATTTTAGTTTTAAAGTACAACTGTGTTTAGTTTAGAAAGAAAATGATGTTATATCATTTGGAGTGCTTTTTATTTGTGTGGTTTTGAGAAATTTCTAAATGTAAAAGTATACCAAGTAAGTAAATGAAATGGTCAGCAATTAAGACCTTTTAATTTTATTTTGCTAAAAATGATAACGTTATTGCTGATTCCGAAGGTGTATGTTACACGACGGATGTAATTCATTGATACACTTAATTAACTTTTTAAACTTAACAGTTTTCTTAACGTATGTTCGTAAAAGTCATTTTACCGAATGCAGACATTTTTTCTTTTGCGGAATTAAACCAGAAATAATGGTCGTACGAAATCGAGATTAGCACCAAAAGAAAGGAAATTAAATGAAGATTCTTATTTTGGTCAAGGAATATCGTATTAGAGTCGAAATTGAGAGAATTCGGACAAAAAAGACGAAAAATGTGTGTGATTTTGTGGGCGTAAACAATTCCCTGACGACGAAGGTGATTGTTGAGCTCAAATTCATGATAATCGGGATAATCCGCATTCCTGTTAACCAGATGTTAATTTGAGTGTACTTTAAATGTAATAAGTACGCTCATGTTCAATTCAAATTGGATTATGTTCGCTTTTTTACAAAACGTCGTTATTTGCCTTGATATGACCCCCCACGAGATAAACCACGTCAGTATTTCCCACGAGATATTATATCCGCTCTGTTTGCGTTGTGAGTGCTTACTAAACGCGTTGAGTTCGCTTTCTCGATTCGGGCATCGACTCTTTTGAGACGATCTTCACTTTTTTTGAATCACGAGAGCCGAAAAACGTGGGGGAACAGAAATCTCGCGGAGTAACGGAATCGGCGAGATGACGCGAGATCGGTCGGAAGCGTTGAATATTTATAAGGCCTAAGATGGCGTAATTGGGCGGAAGAAGGAAAAAATTGGATTTTAATGTCTTTTTTTATCCGTTACCTTCCCAATCGATGTACACAGGTAAGAATGAACGGGAGAATGAATTTTTAAATATAAAATATGGAATAAATAAAAAATACGATCCTATGCATTCGTTCAATAAGATAGAGTAGGCCATTTTTCTTTTTTATATTTTTTATTTATTATATTTAATCAAAATTTACTGATTTGTAAATAAGTTTGTAGCATAAAGAATATAATATAATGTAAATATTATAAATAACATATAAATAATAAAAATATTTAATAAATATTATTATCTATCATATAAAATAGAGTGTGTGTATGTTTGTGTGTGTGTTCGCTTAAAACTCGAGAACCGAGAGTCGCAAAACTCTGAAATTTTCTACATTATTAAAAGTCAACCCCGCGCAGAGTAAAGGCTGCTTTTTATTTCTCTAAAGTCCACGGTTCGAACCCAGACGGGTCAAAACCTTTCCATAAGAAATACACGTAGAGATCATTTTTTGTCGCAGGGTGCATTTCTTTTTCAAAATAAAATTATAAAAAATGGTCTTAGAAAGTCGAATCAAGCACCAAAAGAAGGAAAACAGAATAAAGATTCTTATTTTGGTCGTGGAATATCGTTTTCGATTCTAAATTGCGCTCATTTTGATAAAATACGTGAATATTTTATCGAAATTTTGAGGTCGTAAACAACTAATCCCCTTGACGACCAAGGCGATTGTTGAGTCCCCAGCTCATGTATTTATCCGTAAGAACACATTGAGAAAATATGCCCTCTTCAAATTAATGCTAAGAATAAGTGATAGATTATATGAAGAGGGAGATATTTGAGGAGATATTAGTAACTGCATCTATGAACGATATACCATGAAGAATCGAGCGTACAAACATACGAATGCCAGTATTTAGGAAAGATTTTCGAATTTTATGGAAGCGTCTGTAGCAACCAAGTTTTATTTATATCAACGTAATTGTTTACTGATTATTTCGTGAGATATTTGGGTTTATAAACTTTATAGTATAATGGGTATAGTGGTTTGTTAGATGAAATTGCTTTCTACGCTGCGAAGTCTAAGAGGAAATCGGCCAAAAGTAAAACAATATCGGAATTAATATAATTAATGGAAACGGTAATAGAGTTATGTCTGTAAATACTTTACTGGCCAGTTGGTCCCCTCCGGCATAAGCTACTAAGAGCGTGCAGTGAGGAATGAGGTTCACAAGGCAGGATGAGGAGTGAGGTAGTTTGCTTTCCTTTTTAAACCAGAATATATATAAGCGGAACATGTCCACGCAAGTGGAGCACAATTAGTAACACTTTTGTTGGCATTTCCTAAGGAGAAACCAAAATCAGTGCAATTATTCACTCGTACCTCAGTATAGCTTTAATTTCATCACAGCCATGATCAAGACTGGGACAATAGTATATTAAAGATACATTTTTCTCCATCCTGAGCCAAATGACAAATTAAAACAGACCATTCATCAGAGTATGATAGCAGGAACAATCAAGTTTTACGTATTCAAAGTATAACAGCCAATCTTTAACCTTAATCTCAATGAATACGAAAGCTAGAAATTCGCATAATATAGACCATGTGCCGGTTTCTTTATCAATTACTTCGTTAAATAAAATTATTAAATATCATATTTAATAATGATAATAACATATTAACGATATGATATTGTTTATATGGGGTTTAAAAGTCCATTGGAGTGTTACTTATCGATATTCGTGTCCAGAGTATCCTTGGTTCGACTCTAGACGACTCGAATCGTCTCTCTCATAAGAAATGCACGTAAAGTTCGTTTTGATCGATTGCAGACATTTTTTCTTTCGCGGAATTAAATCAGAAATAATGGTCGTACGAAATCGAGATAAGCACCAAAAGAAAGGAAATTGAACGAAGATTCTTATTTCGGTCGTGGAATATTGTTTACTAGTCGAAATTGGGAGAAAAAAGACGAAAAAGACGTAATATTCGTGCAATTTTGTGGGCGTAAACAATTCCCTAACGACGAAGGTGATTGTTGTTCATGCATTAAAACAAATATATTTCTAAAGAACGACCCTATATGGGAATCGTTATATTTACAGTATTTTGGGAGACTAAATGTAGTTTAAATAACTTTTTTAAGGATGACTAATACTTTACACGCTACGAAGAGTATTTCATAGGAGTTAAAGGGCTTTCATAGCTATAGTAACCTGCGATTGTAGAATCATTTAAAGGAAGATCTTTTCAGTTATCAACGGAGGATGGTGGTTAAATGCAACGATAGTTAATTTCGAGTTGCGTTAATCTGGTTTTGCGTTAGGTCCAGATAAAAGTGGACCTGTTATAGATGATGGGCCCAACTTAGAAGGGGCGAGCTATATCCGAGTGTGGGAGGAAGGGGGCGTGGTCCATTAATCTGCGAGTGGTCCATTGCCAAGGGACACGCCCACCGCTCAGAGCAAAGAGAAGATGCTATATATATATACGTACACGAGGGATCTATCTTTTAGTACTATCTATTCTAGGTAGACGTTTCGCCGAATATATGCGATCAAAATTCTAACCATGTTCCACAAGTGCCATTGACTTGAAATGTTCACAACTTACTGGCCATAATGCGTAACCGACAGTAAATATGCTATTTTGTACCTCAGTGTCAAGGGTTCGATTCCAGAAGGCCCTAAAGTCACAATTTTCTCCATAAAGATGCATTGCGGGGATTTTCGAAAACAATTTGGAGGCACTTTCCGGCAAAGCAGAGTATTGAAATTCGAGGTATCGCTGGAAGCCGAGCATGTACGACGAAAACCACAAAGACATCTTCAATGACTATCCTTAGTTCGATGCTAGGTCAGGGCAAATATTCTTCCAATGCAAATGCCATACATCTTCTATCAAAGCAAGAACTTCCTATAATTTCGATAAGTGCGTAAAGAAATAATGAAAAACTACCCAGTGTTTTATATGGGAGATATATTTACCGCCCGGCAACGAACCCGGGTCTACCTGGTGATACTTACTATGCAGCACAACAGAAAATCACCATCTCTAACTATGTGTGAAAATTCAAGCAGAAATATTGGTTGCAACTTCCTCAAACGACATCCTACTTTTCCTTTATATTCCTTATGTGAGAAATTTTAATATGCTCTGGCATCGAACCCAGGAGCAGCATGGTCTTATCTACTTTTGTTATCTTAAACAGATTCTTGATTATACATATTCTAGAAAAGCGAGAACTTCGTATCATTTCGTTAAGCATATCAAAAAAAGTCATGAATATTTACCTCAATGTATTTTAAATGGGAGATTTTTGCATCGTCCTAGAATCGAACCCAGAATTTATTCTGTGAAAGTCATTAATGCTTTCAATAGATCATGACCCTATATATAGGCTCCTTGAGATTTAATTCTCTACCTATCCGGGAAGTATTTCTTAGAAATTCCCGAAAATCAAAGCAATGCTTTTAAATGGAAAAAAATGGGATTTTGGGGCCTTCTGGAATCGAACCCATGACACTGAGGTCCAAAGCCGCCCTTATCCCCTTGTGGTTTCACGTCAGGGCCTATACGCTGTAATAAGATTTCAATTCAATGACAATTGTGGTTTAGGCTGTGAATTAGTATCCTATCTATCTATATGAATGAATCCGGATAAGGAATTGTATATAATACGAGTAAAATGTTGCTTGCATTCCGCGAGCATATCGACAACACTAATTTCAAGTCGGCATCATATCGAGAGGGTCCTCAAAAGAAAAAAAACGGATTGAAAATATTCTTAAAATTCGCTGCAATATTTCCGCTCGGCATCGAACCCGGGTCTTACTGGTGATACTTACTATGCAGCACAACAAAATATCACTGTCTCTAACTATGTGTGAATCGCTCCATACATTCCCCATCAATCCTCAGCTCTAGAGTAATTCACATTTCTTAGAGAAGTCTTCCTTTGCCATAGCTATCCTTGTCTTAATCCTCCGTCAGCACCTTTTAACCTGCTCTATTCTCCTTCCCTCATTTGTCACTACAACTTCTCCGTCATTCACTCTCATACCTTTTGTTTTACATTTACGTTTAAACCGTGCAATCCGCCAGTGGTGCGTGGCAGGGGGTGAAAAAATACCAACATCTAACCTGGAGAGCAGCTATTAGCTTCTCTAATACTTCGCAAGAACCATAAGTAGCTATCTGTCCTGGCAACTACAGTAAAACCCCGATAATCCGGACGAATTCACGCACATAGGCGTCCGGATTAGCGGGGTTTCCGGATTGGCGAGGTATTAAAAAAATAAGGTAAAAACCCTTTTTTCTCGAAAATTACATTGTACAGATAAAGCATGTATATATTACATAAGGTATTACAACAAGTGAATGACTATTATCAGCGAGCAAAAAAGTCAGTTTTTTCTTTTGCGCGACCGTTCTTATTATTATATTGATTGCGCGGTCTCTAAAACGTATACAGAGCACAATTTAATGTGCTTCAAAATTTTGCTCCTCGGCCCACTTTAATGATGTATCGAGTGCCACCAAAGCCTCGGAATGAGAAATTTTGACGGAGTCTACAGGATTGTCGTCGTCGTCGTCATCATCTTCTGCCGTTACTGTTCTGATAATATCGTCATCTGTTAAAGCTTCGTTTCGAGCCAAACTGTCGTCAGCCTCAGCAGCCCACTGGAGAGCTTCAGGGTTAGATATTGGGTTCGAATTTCGTAACTGATTAATGAGTGAAGCTGAATTTCTTCAGTTCGCACATTTTCTAAAACTTCCGAACCAATAAAATTTGGGAGTAAATTTTTCCACGTCTTGCTGATCAATAATTTAGACAAAGATGCCCAAGAGTTAGCTAGATTGAACACGACATCTTTTAAATTTACCTTTTTTAAGTACATTTTCCATATTTTCATTGTGCACAGGATCAATTATGAATTTTTGTAAGAAGCAACTTACAATATCCTAACCTAATGCTTTGAATAACATTCGGACTCTCTAACACTCTAGCTTTTTAATGAATGTGATGTTTTGAGAAGTGAAACCCTGCTGCAACTGAAAATTTATTGTCTTTCGAAATTGTTTAGTCTTATACATATTAAGCATTTCTCTAATGGAAAAATGCTGTCTCAGAAAAGTATCACAACTTAGATGTGCTATCACAATAAACGAAATACTTCGCTCTCCATCACATCATTGCAGCCAAAGGAGAAATTTTTCAAATAGTCCGTCCACCTCTCGTTTCTTGTTACTAATATGCGTGTTTATATGTTCACAAGAAGAAGCTGCGGGTTTGCATAACTCCCAATGGACCGTCCGGATTACCGAGGGTTCCGGTTTAGCGAGTGTCCGGATTACCGGGGTTCTACTGTACTTCCCTGTATCGCTCTTTTGTTTTCTCTCGAAGGTCGCGTAGGAATAAAACTGGGATGACAATATCATTTATCTCCTCCCCGGTAGCGATAAATTTATCAAAAAGCTTCCCTCGATGTCTTCTATCGAAAAGAGAGTTCCATCCGAGGGATTCTATCACAGCCACCGAATCTGGATTCTCCTCTGACAAATTTCGCTGGTCAAACAATCTCCAGATCGGAAATTAATCCTAAATTCGTGAGGATCAGCAATACTCAAGTAGAGGTCAGAGAAAAGCACGCCATTTCTTCTGCTTTAGATGAACATCCGAATTCTACTGGCTAACCTTTGCATCCCAACGTCTTTCCTATTTCGAATATTTGAAGTAAAAATCATAACAGGGTGTAATTCCTAGGTATTTATGATGCATCACGAGCTTCAAAGGGATTTCCTGAAATGCAATAAGGTACGCAGGTAGCGTTATTTACTGATTGACGTTATTTACAGTTAAACTGGCGTTTATCGTCATTCCATATTTTTCCATTCCTTCTTCTAAACATTCTGTCATTCCTATGGTCAAGATAACCATATCATCTGATTCACATTTTATCTGTCTTGTCTTTATGACACTTGTCGCTTTTTCCTCTTCCAGGGTGTTGCTGATCATGAATTCCTCCTTAGAGACTCATTATGTTAACTTTGGTTGTACACTTTGCTTTTATAATAATATTAATTCGCTTTCCCACGCTTTCTCGGCTTATACTCGACGTCACTTAAATTAGATACACGATCTATATAAAAGAAATCGACATTCTGTTTGTTTGGTGTGTCTTGGATTGGAGGCCACGCCGTTCGTCCGATTTGCTTCAAACTTTATACACGTATCCTCTGCGACCTGGAAGGAATCACTGTCGCCTTTTTGTTCCACAATCTCCCGGGGTTCGAACCCAGATCGATCAGATAGTTTTCCATAAAGCATACACGTAAAACTCATTTTCATCGCATGCAGGGTTTACTTCTTTCGCGAAATTAAATTAGAAGGAATAGTCGCACGTTAACGAGACAAACACCAAAAGAAAGAAAATCGAATGAAGATTCTTATTTAATTCGTGGAATCTTACTTCCGACTCGAATTTGCGAGAATATCGGTGAAATATACGAAGATTTAGTGAAAATTTTAAGTTGTAAACAACTCATCCCCCTGATGACCGATCCCATTGTTGAATCCGATGTGTTATCCCGTAAAAATACTCGAGGCCCATGAAGATGATTGAAGAGGACGATATATTGCATTCCGTTCACATTGACGTGCATAATCAATCGTTGGAAGCGATTCAAATGATGTGTTTTCTAAAAACGAAATGTGAGTCAATTTGATACCGAATTTTGGATTCAGTTCAATTAACTTGCTGTCAATATTGTTGAAGATATCTTGATTGTTGTGGTGTAAAAGTATTCCGTTAGTGCAGTTGGTGTATAACTTGTTGTGAGGTCTTCATTTTGGTTGGGATTGAATACTCACCTCTACCATCGTGCACGATGTTGTACTCGTAAGCAGTTGCGTGCAGGTGAATAGAGAGGGAAAATTTAGACTTCGATAAAAACCTGAGGTGAATTCCATTGGGAAAAATGATTCCTTGATACGATCGGAGAGGAACGCACAATGATCTTTTTCCCAAAAAGTTTAATACGTATCGAAACCAAACAAATCACAGATTAACTTACATCTTTGGCCAACTTTTCTGCATCGTCACCAATTTTCCCAACGCATTTCTCCCATCGTGGCACCAGTTTCGACATGCCCTGTTCGTAGAAGTCCGTTTATGGCCTTCTGCTGATTTCCGAAGGTAACGCACAATTCCTCCCCTTCCATTGCAGCTGGAATGTTGAAATTTCGCGACGATATAAGCTTGAATTTGAGCTATATCGTCGCGAAATTTCAACATTCCAGCTGCAATACCACGGGAGAAATAAATTATGGATTACAATTTTGGGGAAGTGCGTATTAAAATACGTTTAAGTCTGCATTAACCCTGCGTAAAAGGATTATCAGAATAATCTGCCTGAAGAATAGATTTGAGCATTCATATCCATTATTTGTAAATTCAAAATTGCTCCCGTTACAACACTTGTATTTGTTTAGTGTTTCGAAGTTGTTTTTTGTCATGAGTGGAAATAATCTCTGATAGTTCAATTCATTATAATTTGAGAAAAGGGAATGTACATTTAATTAAACCGAAATTGACTATTTTTAAAAGGTCTTTTGTTTATATGGGACCAAACATTCTTAATTTTTTGCGTAAAGAAATAAAAAATGAGAAACGTTCTTCTTCAGTTAAGTCGTGGTTATTATCAAATGAAAATGTTTATAGATTTTTACTTTCTCCCTATAGTACGTAGTATAGAGAAAGTATTGTATTCGCAAAAAAATTCGACCTTTAGATTTCGACGGAAATATATGTTTTGTGGCCCATAGAGCATGTTTTAGCTATTTTCCCGAACATGTCTGTCTGTGTGTCTGTCTGTCTGTCTGTGGTTAAAAAGTTTGTGTGCGCTCTATCTTAAAAAGTAATTATCCGATCATTTCCAAAATTCATATTTAAAATTTTCCTAACAATGCCAAGAGTTGATTAGTTTTTGGAGAATACCGCTTAACCGGAAGTTACGGTTTATCCGGAACAAAATTTTGTTTCTTAAATATCTCTGTAAGAAGGCAATACAGGTATATACATTTACACACAAAAGTTATAGATAATGTACTTTACTACACCTTTTGTATAAAATATTTTTTTGTAACACTGATTGTTTAGGAGTTATTCCGCAATAATGGTTAACCGGAAGTTGTTGTTTACCCAGAAAAGGAAGTTTTTCATACTTATCTCTGTCAGAATGCGATGTAAGTATATACAATTATGTACCAAAGTTGTAGATAATATTTTTTACTACAAAGCTTGTATGAAACATTTTCCTGTAACACTCATTGTTTTAGAGTTATTACCGGCATAGGGTTATGTTTTCAATAAATACGGAGAAAGTCATGTGTTGGCCACATCAGATTTTTTTTAATATGATAATTTTTACTTTCTCCATATACGTAGTATAGAGAAAGTATTGTTTTCATGAAAAAATTCGACTTCGAGATTTCAACGGAAATAAATGTTTTGGGGTCCATAGAACACGTCATTTTCGGAATGATTTCTGTGTGTGTGTGTGATTGTGGGCGCTCTAACGTGAAAACTATTGGTCGTATTAATACCAAACTTCATACATAGCACTGTAGTGTGTGCTGTTAGAGTTTATTAGTTTTTGGAGTGAATCGGTTGACCAGAAGTCGAGCTTCATTCATCAAAGCTCATTTCCGGTTTTCAAAATATCTCCATAAATATGATATATAGGTATATTGTATATACTATAAAAGTTTTAGATAATGTGATTTACTATAACTTTTGTGATTAACATATTTTTGTATCACTGGTTGATAAGGAGTTATTCGTGAAATACCGATAAACCGGAAGTAGCTGATATGTACTTTGTGGGCACTCTAACATGAAAACCATTCGTTGTATCAACACTAAATTTCATATATAGTACTGTGGCGGGTGCTGTCAGAGTTGATTAGTTTTTGGAATTAATCGGTTAACCAGAAGTCGAGCTTCATTCTTCTAAGCTCATTTCCGGTTTTCAAAATATCTCCATAAATATGATATTTAGGTATATACTACTATTTATAAAAGTTTTAGAAAATAAAGTTTACTTTAACTTTTGTTTGGAACATATTTTTGTATCACTGATTGTTTAGGAGTTATTCAGGAAGTACTGATAAACCGGAAGTTGCTGATAATGTACTTTGTGGGCGCTCTGGGCAAAAGGCCAATTTCATCGTTTTTCATCGAACATGTCCCGAAAAACATTATTTATAATGTTTGTGGCGTAAAAGATAATAATATAAAAATTAATCACTCATCTTCTTAAGATTAGATTGAATATAGAGTTCGAAAATACTGTTGTAGATAAATATTTACATCTTATATATGGAGAAAGTCATGTGCTGGCCACATCAGATTTTTTCATTTTGTTTGTATTCTCTTTAAGATGGAATAAATTTCCTTTACTTTACTTTACTCGTATCAACCCTCGCAGAAAAACACCCACAAAGAAGCGAACATCAGTGGAAATTTAAGTAATCTTTTATAGTATCTTCCATCTTTTGTATTTATTGTATGAAAATAGGGCCCAGGAAGTGTCATTTACGATCTGATTATAGCACTGGATACCGCACTCCTCATCTAGCGCAGTGTGTCTCACTCCCCTCTCTCGGCATCTGCGAGCGGTCCATTGCCTTCCTTCCCACTGCTTGATTGCGAAGAGAACTCATGAATATGTGCATTTATCTTCGTAGAGACTTTATCGCTATGAACAACACTACTAATACTTAACACTACCGATACTTAATATTGCATACTACACTAATTGGAATGCTAATGACGATCACATAAGGTAATTGATTCTAACAGAACAGTTATCGTCTTATTACGAGTAAAAATTGCTTATTGCATATTGATAAAAAAGGAAAACGATGAATTGCGATTTTAAAACATGTCTCTGCATTTAAGAACGTAAAACTGCTGTACACATTTCTGGTTACTGACGCAGAGGACACGTGTATAAAGTTTGATGCAAATCGGACGAACGGTGTGGCCTCCAATCTAAGACAAGCACACCCACGGAATTACGATTTTATATATATACTAGCAGACGTTCCCGTTGATTTTCATAACGGGGAATAAAGAAGTAGATTAAATTCAAGTTGCCACTCGTGCAATGCGTAAATACTTTAATTATACGCAACTAAACTCCCATTCTATTCTATACAGGAAAATGAATGGATTCAACAATGGGATCGGTCGTCATGGGGATTGGCTGTTTACAAACAATTTTGGAAAATTCACGCTTATTTTGTTGAAATATCGATTCGGAAACAATATTCCGTGATCAAAATTAGAATATTCATTTAATTTCCGTTCTTTTGCTTCTTGTCTCCGCACGACTATTTTTCTGTTTTAATTCTTCTAAAGAAATATAGCTACCGATTAAAGTGAAGGTTTATTCTTTATGGAAACCCATCTGAGCGATCTTGGTTCGAACCCAGCAAAATTATCGAATAAAATTGAGACAGTACGTCCTTCCTGGTCCCAGAAAACACGTACGCAAAGTTTGACGCGAATCTGGCGAACGGTTTGTACTAAAATCGAAGACACACAATCTCCTGACCGTAATTACGTACCGGCAATTGCTTGTTTCTTTTTGCAATTTGCAAAGGCAACCTTCTTACAGACAATATCTCGTTATCCATGTAATACATATATCGTCCTCTTCAATCATCAGCTTTATGGGTTTCGAGTATTTTTACGGGAAACACATCGGATTCAACAATGGGATCGGTCGTCAGGGGGATGAGTTTATAGCCTCGAATTCTCACTAAATTTTTGTATGTAATATTTTTAATAAATACTAATCAGGATGGAAATTTAACGAAATTCCGAAAAATTACGAATTCGATTACATTGAACACTTGGTGAGAATCACACAAACGCACTGCTTTAAAATCTCTGCTGTAAAATCGAGTTTGCGTGCAAATTCTGTATCTATAAAATCTTCCTCGAGGTAATATTTCTTCGTCGTCACCACAAACGCATAAATGTCCTTTTGTAAATCGGTTTGATAAACTGCAAAATGGCCGTAATTTTGTTCCTGCTATTTAAATTTGATAGTTTGCATTCGCTGAAATCACAGTAAATTGCCTCCTCTTCATAAATTCCGACATTAGTTCTTACTATTAATTCAGTAAAGACTTAAAATCCCCGTGTATTCTCATGGGAAAATGAATGTATCGGATTCAACAATCAACTTGGTCGTCATGGGGACAGGTTGTTTACTACGGCGAAACTTAACAATATTTTCGTTTATTTTGCCCTAGTTCTCGTAATTTCGATTCGTACAGTGTGCTCCACGACCAAAATAAGAATCTTCGTTCAATTTCCTTTCTCTTGGTGCTTGTCTCGACTTCGTTGGACAACCATTTCCTATTTGATTCTTTTAATGAAACGAAGTCTGCATAAATATAGATTTGCGGACAGACAGAGAAAATAATTAATTCCCTAACTTCCCGACGTTTTACAATCATAACGTTTTGGGAGTCGTTACAGTTCCATTGGAGCATTACAGATTGATGTTTGTTTGTCCAGAGTATCCTTGGTTCGACTCTGGACGACTCGAATCGTCTCTCTCATGAGAAATGCACGTAAAGTTCGTTTTGATCGATTGCAGACATTTTTTCTTTCGCAGAATTAAATCAGAAATAATGATCGCACGAAATCGAGATTAGCACCAAAAGAAAGGAAATTGAACGAAGATTCTTATTTCGGTCGTGGAATATCGTATTCGAGTCGAAATTGGGAGAATTTAGTCAAAAATGACGGAATATTTGTGTAATTTTGTGAGCGTAAACAATTCCCTAACGACGAAGGTGATTGTTGAGCTCAACTCTCGTAGAAAAGAAAACTATTGACAATTGAGACTTTTTCGAACGTATCGTAAGTCTCTTTCGGGCACTAACACGTCAATTAATCAAATCTAACCGAAATGCATTGGTCTTCTAACAGCTGTGTCCATTAGAGGAACTGGAACCGGTTGGATTCTTTTTTAATCGAACCCGCAGTCCCTCGGCGGGAGTGACAGGCGATAAATGAGGATCATCTGATAAGGGGATGGATTTAGTGGCGATAATTACGGGGTTGGGTCGGGAGATAAACGGATGAGTAATCGAGGTACCGTCGGCCATCTTGCATTTGAAACATTACGAGTCGTTTGAGAGTGCGCAGGGTGTTCCAAGAAGTGTGTATACAATCGGTAGATACGGAGACTAATTGTCCGTAAAATAAAGTCTTGTCCATCGAGTTTGAGGAGCCATAGCATCCAGTAGAGTCCACCGATATTGATGAAATAAACATCAGCTGATAGAACGCTCAATTTCAACGTTTATTAATATGCATACTTGTTTATACTTGCCAAAGCTCTACTTTGACTGTACTTTGTTTGAAAAAGCACCTGTTTTTTGAGCTTTGGAAACCGATGGCCCAACTTTCTCCGATTGTAACTCGGTTAATATTTACAGCAATAACTTGCAATTTGTATATGTGATAGCCAAGAATTCTGCAAACATTTTGGTGTAAAAATATTGCCGAAATATTTATATTTGTACTAGCAATGGACAATTTTGTAAACCTCTGCTAACTTCAAAACAAGACATTGAGGATTGGAATGTGAGTTACACCGTCGTAATTGCAAGAATAAAGGAAATAAGAATTCGTGAAGAAATATTACTTAATCATGCCAATATCTGCATAGTAAATCTTTATTCATCTCCGTTTTACGCTCGCAAAACAGGAGGGCTCAGCTCTACCGGAAGCTACAGCTCCTCAAACTCGATGGACAAGACTTTATTTTACAGACAATAGGACTGCGTCCGCTTTTCATTCCTTTCCACGAATTTAGTTCGTATTTTTTGAGGAATCCGTGGCTTTGATGGCATTTTCCATCCTGTCGACGTAAATAATCGAGATGCGAGTTTCGTATTTTTGTCTAGATGAATAGTTGCCTTAGAAGAGGACGTTTGTCCTCGCAGCTTCATTCCATTCAGTCAGAATGAAAAAATCGAATTCCGTGAACTTTGACGTCTTCAATTTCCTCGAAATATTCGTGGCCAAGTCAAAACAGAATCCGCGAAAAAATGTTTTCGGTAACTGACTTACAAACTTGCCAAATTCATCTTTTATTTACCACGCAAATTCGATTGAGCTGTCGTTACGGCAACACACTTAAAATTAGATTCGAAACATAGTAAGTCGAAGATTCTCAGTCTAAAATGGACGACTCAAAACCTCATTGTTACTCAAATCGGTGATATGTTAAAAGTGTTTAATTATCCAAATTAGAAAACGTTTTTCTAATTGGCATTAATTAGGCGCTCTTATGGCGGTAAGAAACAATCCCCCTTCCCCCTCGTTACTAGGCGAAGTCGACAACAATATACCTCGCGATTATTACAAATTAGGGACCATTATTGGAAGTAACCAAGCATTCCCAACAATGCGCATCCCGCGATCGTTTCGATTACTACACAGTCATCTTAGATTGCATTTTTCTGAGTCCACCTAAAAATTAACCAAATTTGAATGGCCTATATTATATTAATTTATTTGCTAAATATTTTCCTGAAAGTCACGCTGTTATTAAAAATCACGGACAAATTCGTAACTCGGAAACAAAAAAGCCACCTGAATGGGGTGATTCGGGTGGACCCGGATGGACCTCTGTAGCTACCGATTATCAATACCTTTTGGGATACCCTTTATATATAGATGCTTCTCCTATCTGTTATATATAATTCCTTCTCCGGATATATGAATTTAATAGATAGCTAATATATTAATGAAAATACTTCCCGGATAGGTAGAGAATCAAAACTCAAGGAGCCTATATATATGGTCATGATCTATAGAAAACATTGATGACTTCTACAGAAAATGTCCCGGGTTCGATGCTAGGACGATGCAAAAATCTCCCATTTAAAATACATTGGGGTAGTTTTACATTATTTATTTAGATGCACTTATTAAAATGTTAGGAAGTTCTCGCTCTGTTAGAAGATGTATATTAAGAACCCCTTTTAGGAAAAAATATATATAAGACCATGCTGTTCCCGGGTTCGATGCCAGAGCACATTGCAATTTCTCACGTAAGGAATGTATGTGAAAAGTAGGACGTCGTTTGAGGCAGTTGCAGCCAATATTTATGCTTGAATATTCACGCATAGTTAGGGATGGTGATCTTATATTGTGCTGCATAGTAAGTATCACCAGGTAGACTCGGGTTCGATACCGGGCGGTAAACATATCTCCCATTTTTAACATATTGGTTGAATTTTCATAATTCTTTCGGAGTCTTTACCGTGAAGACAGACAGTTGACACTTTGCATGTGTATGTATATTTCCTTGCAGTATGCGAGCAGCATTTTACTCGGCGGCAATATTTCCGATATCATATCTCGACTACATCTATTATATATAGATGCTTCTCCAGATTCATTCATGTATCCATATATATATAGATAGAGAGGATACAAACTCACAGGCCAAAGCACAAGAGTCATTGACTTGAAATCTTTACGACATATTGGCCATAACGTGTAACCTCCAGAAAATTGCGATTTTGAACCTCAGTGTCATGGGTTCGATTCCAGAGGGCCCCAAAGTCCCGATTTTTCCCGTTTAAATGCATTGCTTTGATTTTCGGGATTTTTTAAAAAATACTTTCCGGATAGGTAGGGAATCAAAACTCAAGGAGCCTATATATATGGTCATGATCTATCGAAAACATAGATTAGTTTTACGGAAAATATCCTGAGTTCGATGCTAGGTCGAGGCAAAAATCGGCCGTTTAAAATTCATTGTGGCGATTTTTAAGATTTTTTTAGGACCTCTTTCCGATGGCATGGAAACTTGAAATTCGGCATGGAGTTGGAGATCATAAATATATTTCATAATCAAATTTTATATATTCGCTGATGGTCCTTGGTTCGATCCCAGAGAGCAATTTACATTCCTCAATGCATTTCTTATGGAGATAACAGAAAAAGGTTTTAGGTACTTCCCGGCATGATATCGACTTCAAACTTTGTACGAAATAAGATGAAGTCCTAATAAGTCATACTGTTTATTAACAGCTGCCAATATTTCCTGGGTTCGACACCAGGCGTCTCTACAATCAGTAAATTATCCGATTTTTAAGAATTAATTTAAACCCCTTCCCAATAATATTAAAACATGAAATTGGGCATATAGATAGAGAACATAGATTAATTTGAAAAGCATGTTTTAGATTTCCTAGATCGTCCTTGGTTCGAATCCAGAGAGCCATTTACATAATTAAAAAGTGGAACGTCGTTTGAGGCAGTTGCAGTCAATATTTCTCCTTGAATTTTCACACATTGTTAGAGATGGTGATCTTCTGTTGTGCTGCATAGTAAGATCACCAGTATGACCCGGTTCAATGCCAGACGATTAAATTGAAGCGAATTCTAAGAATATTTTCAATCCTTTTTTTCTTCTCCTAAGAACAGTCCCGATATAATGCCGATATGAAATTGGTGTTGTCGATCTGCTTTCAGTATGCAAGCTACATTTTACTCGTACTTATATATCTATTATATATAGACGCTTCTCCGGATATACCTATCTATTATTTATAGATGCTTCTCCGGATTCATTCATGTATCCATATTTATTGTTATTTGCATTTTGTATTTTTATGGTATATTAACCCGGGTACCCTCTATTAAATTGAATGCATACTTTTTTAATTACTTTGCCTTTTTTAAGCCGACGTTGTCGATAATAACTGTTCAATTAGATGTGAAGACTGTAATCGTTAACAGTTGCGAATGAATTTTTCTGCAATTGTTATAAATATGTGCAGAATTCAATGCTGTTTGGATAGCTTTGAAAGGTAGAATCCTCGTGTACGTATATCTATTATATATAGATGCTTCTCCGGATTCATTCATGTATCCATATATATATCTATTATCTATTATATATAGATGCTTCTCCGGATTCATTCATATATATACCTATATAGATAGATAGGATACAAATTCACAGCCTAACCTACAAGCGTCATTGATCTGAAATTTTTATGACATATTGGCCATAACGTGAAACCCCCAGGAAAAAAGCGACTTTGATCCTCAGTGTCATGGGTTCGATTCCAGAGGGCCCCAAAGTCCCGATTTTTCCCGTTTAAATGCATTGCTTTGATTTTCGGGAATTTTTAAAAAATACTTTCCGGGTAGGTAGAGAGTCAAAACTCAAGGAGCCTATATATATGGTCATCATCTATCGAAAACATAAATGAGTTTTACGAAAAATATCCTGGGTTCGATGCTAGGTCGGGGCAAAAATCGGCCGTTTAAAATGCATTGTGGCGATTTTTAAGATTTTTTTAGGACCCCTTCCCGATGGCATGGAAACTTGAAATTTGGCATGGGGTTAGAAATCATAAATATATTTCATAATAAATTTTTTTGTATTCGCTTATGGTCCTTGGTTCGATCCCAGAGGGCCATTTGCACTCCAGAATGCATTTCTTATGGGGATAACGGAAACAAATTTTAGGTACTTCCCGGCATGCTATCGACTTAAAACTTAGCATGATAGAAGAACCAGACTTAACAAAACAAACTATGCATTCATAGCTATCAATGTGTCCTGGGTTCGACACCAGGTGTCTCTGCAATCAGAAGTTGATCCGATTTTTAGGAATTATTTTGAAACCTTTCCCGATAATATAGAAACTTGAAATTTGTCATATGGATTGAGATCATTAATAAATTTCAGAAACATTTTTTAAATTTCCAAGATCGTCCTTGGTTCGAGTCCCGAGAGCCATTTACATTCGTGAACATTAGAGCGTCTTTTGAGGCAGTTGTAACCAATATTTCTGCTTGAATTTTCACACATAGTTAGAGATGGTGATCTTCTATTGTGTTTCATAGTAGGTATTCCAGTAAGACCCGGGTTCGATTCCAGACGATGAAATTTCAGCGAATTTTAAGAAAAAATTAAATACTTTTTTTTTCTTATGAGGACCGTCCCGATGTGATGCCGATATGAAATTAGTATTGCCGATCTGCTTGCAGTATGCAAGCTACATTTTACTCGTATATAGATGCTTCTCCGGATTCATTCATATATATACCTATATAGATAGATAGGATACAAATTCACAGCCTAAACTACAAGCGTCATTGATCTGAAATTTTTATGACATATTGGCCATAACGTGAAACCCCCAGGAAAAAAGAGACTTTGATCCTCAGTGTCATAGGTTCGATTCCAGAGGGCCCCAAAGTCCCGATTTTTCCCGTTTGAATGCATTGCCGTGATTTTCGGGAATTAAAAAAAAATACTTTCCGGATAGGTAGAGAAGTAAAACTCAAGGTGCCTATATTTATGGTCTTGGACTTTCGAAAACATCAATCACTTTTACAAAAGTTATCCTGGGTTCGATGCTAGGACGATGCAAAGATCTGCCCTTTAAAATACATGGGAGCCGTTTTTCATTATTTTTTTAGATGCACTTATCGAAATGATAGGATGTTCGTGCTTGGCTGGAAGATGTATGGTACGAATAAGTTTTAGAAAAAAATTTTCATAAGACCGTACTGTTCCTGGGTTCGAAGCCAGAGCACAATAACGTTTCTCTCATAAGGAATATAAAGGAAAAGTAGGACGTCATTTGAGGCAGTTGTAACCAATATTTCTGCTTGAATTTGCATACGCGGTTAGAGATGGTGTTTTTCTGTTGTGCTGCATAGAAAGTATTGCCTGAAAGACCCGGGTTCGATGCCGGGCGGTAAAAATATCCCCCATATATAACACTATGGGGTATCTTTTCATAATTTTTTTATGCATTTATCGATATGTAAGGGAGCTCTTGCTTAGATGGAAGTAGTATATTAACACTTTGTTTATGAAAAAAAATAGATAAGACCATGCTGTTCCTGGGTTCGATGCCAGAGCACATTATAATTTCTCAAATAAGGAGTGTATGTGAATAGTAGGACGTCGTTTGAGGTAGTTGCACCTAATAGTTTTGCTTGAATTTTCACACATAGTTTGATATGGTAATCTTCTATTTTGCTGCATAGTAAGTACACCAGGAAGACCGGGGTTCGCTGCCAGGCGATTAAATTGCAGCGAATTCTACGAATATTTTGAATTTTTTTTTCTTTTGATGTCCGTCCCGATATGATGCCAATATGAAATTAGTGTTGTCGATCTGCTTGCAGTATGCAAGCAACATTTTACTCGTCTATTATATATAGATGCTTCTCCGGATTCATTCATATAGATAGATAGATAGATAGATAGGATACTAATTCACAGCCTAAACCACAAGCGTCATTGACTTGAAATTTTTACGACGTATTGGCCATAACGTGTAACCGTCAGAAAAATTGCAATTTTGATCCTCAGTGTCATGGGTTCGATTCCAGAGGGCCCCAAAGTCGCGATTTTCTCCATAAGATTACATGGCGGGGATTTTCGAAAATTTATTTGAGGCACTTCCCGGAAAAGGAGAGACTTGAAACTCGAGGGATCGCTAGATGCCGCGCATATCAAAAGGAAACCATAAAGACATCTACGAATATTATCCTTGGTTCGATGCTAGGTCGGGGCAAATATCGGCCGTTTAAAATGCATTGCGGCGATTTTTAAGATTTTTTTTGAACCCTTTTCCAATAGCATAGAAACTTGAAATTCGGCATGGCGTTAGATATCATAATTATATTTCATAATCAAATTTTACATATTCCCTTATGGTCCTTGGTTCGATCCCAGAGGGCCATTTACTTTCCTCAATGCATTTCTTATGGAGATTACGGAAACACATTTTATGTGCTTCCCGATATTATATCTACTTGAAACTTTGCATAAGATAAGATCAAGTCATTACTAATCAAACTGTGAATTCACAGCTACCAATGTTTCCTGGTTTCACCACCAGGCGTCTCTACAATCAGTAAATGAGCCGATTTTTAATAATTATTTTGAACCCTTTCCCAATAATATAGAAACTTCAAAATTAGCATATAGATAGAGATTATATATATATTTTCAAAACAGCTTTAAGTTTTCGAAGATCATCCTTGGTTCTAATCCAAAGAGCCATTTACATTCCTAAAAAGTAGAACGTCGTTTGAGGCAGTTGCAGTCTATATTTCTCCTTGAATTTTAAACATAGTTAGAGATGCTGATCTTCTGTTGTGCTGCATAGTAGGTTCACATGGAAGAACCGGGTTCGATGCCGGACGATTAAATTGAAGCGAATTCTAATAACATTTTAACATAACATAACACTTTTTTTTTTCTTTTGAGGACCGTCCCAATATAATGCCGATATGAAATTAGTGTTGTCGCTCTGCTTGCAGTATGCAAGCAACATTTTACTCGTATCTATTATATATAGATGCTTCTCCGGATTCATTCATATATATACCCAGATACCCAGATACCCAGATAGGATACAAATTCACAGGCTAAAACAAAAGCGTCATTGACTTGAAATTTTTACGACGTATTGGCCATAACGTGTAACCACCAGAAAAAATGTGATTTTGAACCTGAGTGTCATGGGTTCGATTCCAGAAGGCCCCAAAGTCGCGATTTTCCCCATAAGATTACATGGCGGGGATTTTCGAAAATTTATTTGAGGCACTTCCCGGAAAAGGAGAGAGTTGAAACTCGAGGGATCGCTAGATGCCACGCATATCAAAAGGAAACCATAAAGACATCTACGAATATTATCCTTGGTTCGATGCTAGGTCGGGGCAAATATCGGCCGTTTAAAATGCATTGCGGCGATTTTTAAGATTTTTTTTTTACCCTTTTCCGATGGCATAGAAACTTGAAATTCGGCATGGCGTTAGATATCATAATTATATTTCATAATCAAATTTTACATATTCCCTTATGGTCCTTGGTTCGATCCCAGAGGGCCATTTACAATCCTCAATGCATTTCTTATGGAGATTACGGAAACGCATTTTAGGTGCTTCCCGATATTATATCTACTTGAAACTTTGCATAAGATAAGATCATGTCATTACTAATCAAACTGTGAATTCACAGCTACCAATGTTTCCTGGTTTTACCACCAGGCGTCTCTACAATCAGTAAATGATCCGATTTTTCAGAATTTTTTGGAACCATATCCCAATTATATAAAAACTTGAAATTCAGCATACAGATAGAGATTATTGATACATTTCAGGAACATGTTCTAGATTCCCACGATCGTCCTTGGTTCGAATCCAGAGAGCCATTTGTATTCGTGAAAAGTAGAACGTCGTTTGAAGCAGTTGTAGCAAATATTTCTGCTTGAATTTTCACACATAGTTAGATATAGTTATCTTCTATTGTGCCGCTTAGTAAGTTCACCAGGAAGACCCGGGTTCGATGTCAGACGATGAAATTTTAGCGAATATTTAGAAAAATTTCAATCCTTTTTTTTTTCTTTTGAGGACCGTCCCGATATAATGCCGATATGAAATTAGTATTGGCGGTCTGCTTGCAGTATGCAAGCTACATTTTACTCGTATATATATACGAGTAAAATGTTGCTTGCATACTGCAAGCAGATCGGCAATACTAATTTCATATCGGCATCATATCGGGACGGTTCTCAAACGAACAAAAAAATATATTCAAAATATTCTTAAAATTCTCTGTTATTTTATCGTCTGGCATTGAACCCGGGTCTTACTGGTGAACCTACTATGCAGCACAATAGAAGATCAATATCTCTAACTATGTGTAAAAATTCCAGCAGAAATATTGGATACAACTGCCTCAAAAAACGTTCTAATTTTCAGGAATGTAAATGCCTCTCGGGACTCGAACCAAGGACGATCTTGGAAATCTAAAACATAATTTTGAAATGTATCTATGATATCTAACTACATGCCAAATTTCAAGTTTCTATATTGTTGGGAAAGGGTTCAAAATTATTATTGAAAATCGGATCAATTACTGATTGTAGAGACGCCTGGTGTCGAACCCAGGACACACTGGTAGCTGTGAATGCACATTTAGATTTTTATGAACTTGATCTTATTTTATGCAAAGTTTGAAATCAACATCATGCCGAAAAGTACCTAAAATTTGTTTCCGTTATCCCCATAAGAAATGCATTGTGGAGTGCAAATGGCCCTCTGGGATCGAACCAAGGACCATAAGCGAATAAAAAAAATTTTATTATGAAATATATTTATGATTTCTAACCCCATGCCAAATTTCAAGTTTCCATGCATTCGGAAAGGGGTCCAAAAAAAATCTTAAAAATCGCCACAATGCGTTTTAAACGGCCGATTTTATCTCCGTAAGAAATGCATTGAGGAATTTAAATGGCCCTCTGGGATCGAACCAAGGACAATCAGCGAATATATAAAATTGGATCCTGAAATTTATTATTGATTTCCAACTACATGCCGAATTTCAAGTTTCCATGCCATCGGGAAAGGGTCCAAAAAACATCTTAAAAATCGCCACAATGCAATTTAAACGGCCGATTTTTGCCCCGACCTAGCATCGAACCCAGGATATTTTCCGTAAAACTCATTTATGTTTTCGATAGATCATGACCATATATATAGGCACCTTGAGTTTTGATTCGCTACCTATCCGGAAAGTATTTTTTTTTAATTCCCGAAAATCAAAGCAATGCATTTAAACGGGAAAAATCGGGACTTTGAGGCCCTCTGGAATCGAACCCATGACATCGAGGTTCAAAATCGCAATTTTTCTGGAGGTTATACGTTATGGCCAATATGTCGTAAAAATTTCAAGCCATTGACGCTAGTGGTTTAGCCTGTGAGTTTGTATCCTCTCTATCTATCTATTATATATAGATGCTTCTCCGGATTCATTCATGTATATACCTATATAGATAGATAGATAGATAGGATACTAATTCACAGCCTAAACCACAAGCGTGATTGACTTGAAATTTTTACGACGAATTGGCCATAACTTGTAACCGCCAGAAAAATTGCGATTTTGATCCTCAGGGTCATGGGTTCGATTCCAGAGGGCCCCAAAGTCGCGATTTTCTCCATAAGAATACATGGCGGGGATTTTCGAAAATTTTTTTGAGGTACTTCCCGGGGAGAGAAAGAGTTGAAACTCGAGGGATCGCTAGAAGCCGTGCGTATCCAACGAAAATCAGAAAAACATCTTAGAATATAGTCCATGGTTCGATGCTCGGCCGGGGCAAAAATCGGCCGTTTAAAATGCATTACGGCGATTTTGAAGATTTTTTTTGGATCCTTTCCCGATAACATGGATATTCGAAACTCGGCACGTGGATAGATATCATGAATATACTTCATAATCAAATTTTACATGTTCGCTGATGGTCCTTGGTTCGATCCCAGAGGGCCATTTGCACTTCTCAATGCATTTCTTACGGAGACAACGGAAACAAAATTTAGGTACTTTCCGACATGCTATCAACTTCAAACTTTGCTTGATACAAGAGTAAGTCTTTACAAATCAAACTCTGCATTCACAGCTTGCAATACGTCCTGGGTTCGACACCAGGTGTCTCTGAAATCAGAATTTGATCCGATTTTTAGGAATTATTTTGAAACCTTTCCCACTAAAATAGAAACTTGAAATTCGGTATATAGATAGAGATCATAAATATCTATCAAAAACATATTTTAGAATTCCACGATCGTCCTTGGTTCGAGTCCCGAGAGGCATTAACATTCGTGAAAATTAGAACGTTTTTTGAGGCAGTTATAGCCAATATTTCTGCTTGAATTTTCACACATAGTTAGAGATGGTGATCTTCTATTGTGTTTCATACTAGGTTTACCAGTAAGACCCGGGTTCGATGCCAGACGATGAAATTTCAGCGAATTTTAAGAAAAAATTAAATCCTTTTTTTTTCTTTTAAAGACCGTCCCGATATGATGCCGATATGAAATTAGTATTGCCGATCTGCTTGCAGTATGCAAGCTACATTTTACTCGTATATATATATATATGATATATGAATGAATCCGGAGAAGCATCTATATCTATTATATATAGATGCTTCTCCGGATTCATTCATGTATCCATATATATATATATATAGAGAGGATACAAACTCACAGCCTAAACCACAAGAGTGATTGAGCTGAAATTTTTACGACATATTGGCCATAACGTATAACCTCCAGAAAAATTGCGATTTTGATCCTCAGTGTCATGGGTTCGATTCCAGGGGGCTCCAAAGTCACGATTTTTCCCGTTTAAATGCATTGCTTTGATTTTCGGGAATTAAAAAAAAATACTTCCCGGATAGGTAGAGAATCAAAACTCAGGGAGCCTTTATATATGGTCATGATCTATCGAAAACATAAATGAGTTTTAGGGAAAATAACCTGGGTTCGATGCTAGGTCGATGCAAAAATCTGCCGTTTAAAATGTATTGTGGCGATTTTTAAGATTTTTTTTGGACCCTTTCCCGATGGCATGGAAACTTGAAATTCGGTATTGGGTTAGATATCATAAATATATTTCATAATCGATTTTTATGTTTCCCCTGATGTTCCTTGGTTCGATCCCAGAGGGCCATTTACATTCCTCAATGCATTTCTTATGGAGATAACGGAAACAAGTTTTAGGTACTTCCCTGCATGCTATCGACTTAAAACTTAGCATGATGGAAGAACCAGTCTAAACAAATCAAACTATGCATTCATAGCTATCAATGTGTCCTGGGTTCGACACCAGGTGTCTCTGAAATCAGAATTTGATCCGATTTTTAGGAATTATTTTGAAACCTTTCCCACTAAAATAGAAACTTAAAATTCGGCATATAGATAGAGATCATAGATATCTATCAGAAACATATTTTAGAATTCCACGATCGTCCTTGGTTCGAGTCCCGAGAGGCATTAACATTCGTGAAAATTTGAACGTTTTTTGAGGCAGTTATAGCAAATATTTCTGCTTGAATTTTCACACATAGTTAGAGATGGTGATCTTCTATTGTGTTTCATACTAGGTTTACCAGTAAGACCCGGGTTCGATGCCAGACGATGAAATTTCAGCGAATTTTAAGAAAAAATTAAATCCTTTTTTTTCTTTTAAAGACCGTCCCGATATGATGCCGATATGAAATTAGTATTGCCGATCTGCTTGCAGTATGCAAGCTACATTTTACTCGTATAATAGATATATATATATATAGAGAGGATACAAACTCACAGCCTAAACTACAAGAGTGATTGAGTTGAAATTTTTGCGACATATTGGCCATAACGTGTAACTACCAGAAAAATTGCGATTTTGAACTTCAGTGTCATGGGTTCGATTCCAGAGGGCCCCAAAGTCCCGATTTTTCCCGTTTAAATACATTGCTTTGAATTTCGGGAATTTTTAAAAAATACTTGCCGGATAGGTAGGGCCTTTAAACTCAAGGAGCCGATATATATGGTTATGATCTATCGAAAACATAAATGAGTTTTACGGAAAATATCCTGGGTTCGATGCTAGGTCGAGGCAAAAATCGGCCGTTTAAAATGCATTGTGGCGATTTTTAAGATTTTTTTTGGACCCTTTTACGATGGCATAGAAACTTGAAATTCGGTATGAGATTAGATACCATAAAAATATATCATAATCAAATTTTTCATGTTCGCTGATGGTCCTTGGTTCGATCCCAGAGGGACATTTAAATTCCTCAATGCATTTCTTACGGAGATAACGGACACAAATTTTAGGTACTTCCCGGCATGCTATCGACTTCAAACTTTGCATGATAGAGGAGCAAGACTTAACAAATCAAACTATGCATTCACAGCTATCAATGTGTCCTGGGTTCGACACCAGGTGTCTCTGCAATCAGAAGTTGATCCGATTTTTAGAAATTATTTTGAAACCTTTCCCAATAATATAGAAACTTGAAATTTGACATATAGATTGAGATGATTAATACCTTTTAGAAACATATTTTTAATTTCCAAGATCGTCCTTGGTTCGAGTCCCGAGAGCCATTTACATTCGTGAACATTAGAGCGTCCTTTGAGTTAGTTGTAGCCAATATTTCTGCTTGAATTTTCACACATAGTTAGAGATGGTGATCTTCTATTGTGCTACATAGTAAGTTCACCTAAGATCCGGGTTCGATGCCAGACGATGAAATTTCAGCGAATTTATAAAAAAATTAAATCCTTTTTTTTTCTTATGAGGACCGTCCCGATGTGATGCCGATATGAAATTAGTATTGCCGATCTGCTTGCAGTATGCAAGCTACATTTTACTCGTATATATATATATATATATATATATATATATATATATATATATATATATATATATATATAGCATCTTCCCTTTGCTCTGAGCGGTGGGCGTGTCCCTTGGCAATGGACCACTCGCAGATTAATGGACCACGCCCCCTTCCTCCCACACTCGGATATAGCTCGCCCCTTCTAAGTTGGGCCTATCATCTATAACAGGTCTACTTTTATCTGGACCTAACGTAAAACCAGATTAACGCAACTCGAAATTAACTATCGTTGCATTCAACCATCATCCTCCATTGATAACGGAAAATATATTCCTTTTACTGATTCTAAGATAAGGTTTATCACGGAAAACCTTCGTCACTATGATCACGTATTTGCCCAAATAAATTTTAGACTTATTGAAAAATATTTATGTCTCCCGCGACGGGCCTCTAGGTTGATAATGTTAAAAATTTTTGTCTAATTTATTAAATTTACGTGCATTTCTCATGAAAGCAACGATTCTAGTCGTCCAGAGTCGAACCAAGGATACTTTGGACATAAAAAATATCATTATTCAATATCCCATTCGTCCTTTAACATTTAATAATCCGATCCTATGTCGGGAAGTGCATAAAATTAATATTCGAAAATTTTCATGTAAGAATCGAAGTAGTTACTGCAAATGCCGTTCAGATGGCAGAAGCGTGCAGAGGTGCGGTTCGGTTCGGTTCGAGGCCAAACATCGGAGATTATTTTTTCTCTCTATTTATAATAATAATTAAGTTGTATATTGACAGCCAGAGTCATATTGCGTGTTAATGATACGTGGTTTATAAAAGTCTCGAATTCAGTAAGTATACAAAACAAATTTTTGATTAAGATGGTCAGTTAAACAAAATGTGATAAATTGTTGAAAAGGTTTTGCGACGACGTTTAAAAATAAATAAATCTGAATATTAAATGAGCATTTCCGGAATTAAAAAAGGACAAATATTTGAAAGAAAAGCATGAATACCTAAAGAGAAAAATTAAGGAATAAAGAAGTGGATTAAATGAGTGCAATTAAATGCAATGAGTAAGTATCCTTTACAACTATAATCCCAGGCTATTCTTTCTACTTAGGGAAATGCGTGGTTTCATCAATCGCAACGGTCGTCAGGGGGACTGGTTGTTTACAAACTCGAACATTTCGAAAAATTTACGCGTATTTTGTCAAAATTCTCGAAATTTCGATTCTTAAAGAATATTATACGACCTGAATACGAATCTTAATTCAATTTCCGATCTTTTGGTCCATGTCTCAACTCTTTCAGACCATTCCTTCTAATTTAATTCTTAAAATGAAAAAAAGCCTGCAACCGATAAAAGTGAAGTTTGCATGTATTTCCTATGGAAATCTATCTAAGCGATCTTGATTCGAACCCAGCAAAATCGTCGAATTCAATTATTACTTCCTTCCTGTTCTCAGAGAACACGTAATTAAAGTTTGAAGCAAATCGAACGATAGGTGAGGACTCCAATCGAAGACGAACCCACGGAATCTTATTTGGAAAAGGATCTAAAATATAATAAAAAGACCTGTTAATGTTTTATAAATTTCGAAAAGGCCTTTGACTTAGTTTTAACCAAAAAGTGCAGACGTTACATAAGAATAGATTACAAAAAAAGTATCACGACGGAAGCACCTAAGCATAGAAAGCGTTTTTGAAGAATCATTCAAGTTGGCGGGAGTAAAACAACTGAATACCGAATTTGAGTCGTAGTTGTAATCTCCGCCACCGCCGCCACCAAATCAACAATATGGCCGCCAAGTCTGCTCTATATGGGTTGTGTTAGCTCGAAAATTCGTTTTAATCGGCGAAAAATGTGTTATAACTTTTTCCCATTGTGTATATATATCTTGCGGGTATTTTTTTAACCTGTCGTGGAGCACCTGTGAGAATACTATGCAAACTAACGAAATAACTTCATATAGAATTATCGATCCTCTACTTCGTGTCTAAAATTTAGAGTCATAATGATTTCATGTTAAGTTAAAGTGCATATAACCATGGAAACAACATAAACTACATAAGGTAATATATTAAGACCTTTGATTTGCACTTGATTTAGAACTTTCGTAATCAATTCGACAGTAAATTACGTGTTTTTTGACGATATATATGTTCGTTGTTGATGTAAAAGTCGATGTCAACAGCATTAAATTAAATTGATATGATGGAGTTGGTCTTTCCATCGCTCATTTTTACGGTTGTATTATTATGTTGTTATATTATTCAATTAAAATATCTAAAAATCGATCGTAAAGTTTTTTAATGACGTAAAGAATATATGTAAGGCAGGCGCGGAAAAGGGAGTTCCTAAGGTGTACAATTTATTTAGATTTTCTTTCCGTAGCTTCCATTTATATGTCTTTTTATCAACGTAAAGTGGCAGAGTACATATTCAGGTAATTTAAATTGTATTTTTTGTTTAATTTTTTCGTTTTCCGTGTAATGACATTCATTTGAGATCCTATTTTTATACTTAGTACAATTAAGCATTCGGAAAGGAGGTCATGAAGAGGTAAACAGAACACAAGACGATTTGAGAAATGTGTGTTGGTAGCTAACTCATCATTTCCAGAGACTATTATGTTATTTCTTAAATTTGTTGCTATTTATACTGACAGATATGGACTTAAGTCAGTAGTTATTATGCTTTTCTGTGAATATTACAATATTTATAGTAACGATAACGAATACTATTGCATTAGAAAAGTCTAGCATGCCTCTGTCGTTTTAGTTTTTTGTTATTACCATCTTTTATCTTCTCTCAGGTAAATGAAACTTATCACATGGTATTCAGAGTATTCAACAAGAACATCAAGTATATATAGAACATAAAGTCTGTTATGCATATTTTAAACTTCTTCTAGCTGGTATTTTTCATTTTTGTGCTTCATCATGAACATATTGTGATATTTTAGTGATCATTAAGTTATTGAATTAATCTTGTTAAGACTATTTCGTTACTTAAGGCTTTTCTTTCCGTTTTAAATTTGCAATTTCATTGTGTTTTTTCAATTTGAAAGTGGATTTAAGGATTTTAATGGACTATTTTGAAATACTTTCTTTCCTCTTCTCGGGGAAGTTACTTTGTGTTTTGTAATTCAGTCTTTTCAGTCATCATAATCTGTTTTACTCGCATGAAACTATTTATTTTTTGAAAGTTTATATATTTGTTCCCATGGAATCTTTCGAATGTGTTAGATTTGTTCACAATTGAGTGAATTTTGCTTGGGAAATCGACGCTTTTTTCGTTGCCACATTAATTTTAAGTATCATGTTCGCGTAAACTAATTTCCTTGACAAAAAGTAATATCAGGAAGACCAAGATCGAAATGTTCTGATTAATTTAAAGTGTAGAGTTTTTTATTTAGTCCTACAAATGACGAAATGTAATGTTATGAAATCATACGATTGTTTTACTGCATAAGATATTATAATATATCATTCTTGAGTAACCTGCCGATACTATATTCCACAATAATTTTACTTAAAATATTTTTATTGTATAAATAGGATAATGAAGGAAAATGCCCCCAATATGTGGAACTGGTTTGTTCATTTCTCTGGGCCAGTCGATACTGTGATCGCGTCATCAGCTTCTCAATGGCCTCATTGAAAGCACCCATAATGATGTAGTGGGCCTCCTCGTCATGTTCATTGCAGAGAGTGCGGTAGATTATCCTCTGTCGTTGATCAAGAATCCATTGCCTCCGAATTTTAGGAATAGATGGCATTTTCAGAAGTATGTGTTAACATCATTGTTGCTTAATGGAACAAATATTTATTTTCCTATTCTGTTTTCGACATAAGTGAAGCACAATGACTCTCCGAATAACACTTTTCCTTTCATAAAGAAAGACCTTTAATCAGTATTAATATATTGATACATCAGAAGCTTTCATTTTGTCACGGACACGATGAAGACAGAGACAGAAGTAAATTGAAGATTTATTTTTCGCTGCCTGAACCAAAAATGACAAATGAATAAATTCAATTCCTCAGAATTACGTTGCAGGAGGAATGCAATTACTGTTGACAGCAAAGTACACGGAATGATTTCTTATTTTGATTGTGTAATATCATTTTTGATTTGAAACAGTGAAAATATGGACAAAAGATATGACAAATTTGTTTAACTTTTTGGTAATTTTGAGCTCATATGATTGGATGGGAGAGTTAAGCCCTTAAAAAAACGTACGTGGAAGTTAATGTAGCTAAGAAAGGAATTATTGTTAATCATCCATAGTTCACTCAAATTGCAGATAAAATGTTTGTTGTATGTAAAATGTAAGAAGGGCAGTAGAACAAAAATTAATAGATGTGCTGCAATATATGAACACCCTTGAACCAATGTAAAACTAAACTAAAGGCAAATATTCAATTGTTCTTAAATTTAAGATTATTGGAGGAAAATATGGCAGAAAAAATAGGCTTGTATTTGGAGGATTCTTCCTCTTTTATGTTCTAACATTGAGAATGTTGCGAGAAAAATATTTCATCCAAAATAGAATTGATTGAATTTTTTGAAGAACTTGTACATTTCTGCTTCTTTTCCTCAAACTCTGATTTCTTTAAGAAGTTATTTTGTTTGCTTGATCTCACCAAATATCATCAGGCTGGTTTAATTTCAGAATAGCAGGCTCTGGTTAGAAAATGGTCCAGAAATCTTTGTATGCAGTCACATTTTGAGTCAAAGATCATGAGACGATTGAGGGTTTGTGTGTGACAGGTTTCTCAGAAAATGGTTTCGTAAGTCCATCATCGCTGGAAATGGAAGCAGCTTTTGTTGGCTCAGAAGTTGGATTAGTAGCCAAAGAAGTACTTCTTCCCCTTTCAGCGTCAGGGAGGCTGCCTCAGCCCATCATCTCCACCCATTTCTTCCGTCCGATTCCTCATCATTCTCCTCATTTCACTCGGTGTCTTTGTCATCATTCCTAAGTTATTCTTGGTCCACCCCTTTTCCCCTGAACTTTAACTTCCAGCACTTGCTACACTTTCCTGTCGTCTTCCATTCCAAAAGCATCTCCATACCATTTTAATTGTTTTTCTTCAACACTTTTCCAAGCCACCTTTGTTTCACTTCTTCTCATATTCTCTCATTTCGTATTTTATCTCCTCTGGTTTTGTTTAGGTACAAATATAAGGAAATTTTGGATTATCTGATTCCCGTTAACTTTTGGGCCATAATAATGCCCTTTTTTATGCCCTCCAGTTTTTCTTTTCGTCAAATTTTTTATTTTAAAACTATTTATATATTTATCTATCTATTTTAGCTTTTTATTATACGACCATTATTGTATGGTGAAGAAAGATTCAATTATTCTGTTTTTAAAATAATGCTAAAACATAACAGGTTAAGGTGCAAAATGACCAAAGCTTGAATCGACTGTACCTTGCGATATGCCTGGGGCCTCGAGTATTTCGCGAACTTTAATTGTCGATCACTCAAAATCATATCGTGGATTTTGTCAATCGTTTTGGGAGTGGTCACTTCCACTGGGCATCCCAACTGATATTCATCTTTTGTGGATGAACAGCCACGTTTAAACTCATTCATCCAATTGTAAACAGCTGCAAACACAGGAGCAGATGTGCCATCCAACTCAGCTTTGATATCTTTCGTCGTTAAACCTTTCAATTACAAATTCTGTCATTTTCTAAGGACTTATTGAACGACCCTTGTATTTTATCTGTTCATAACTAAATTTGAGATATTTGTTTAATAATATTGTCTTGCTTTTATATCATTTTTGGATTTAAACTTATTATTTTGGTCAGTAACTCCTCTCTTTCTCTTTTCTTAGCTGTAACAGCTTCCTGAAAATATTCGTACATTGGGTGTCTTTCCAGTTTGTGGAAAATCATCTCCGATTTGGTCCATGGAACCTGGTGATCTTCTTAACGGTTTACATCTTTTTTAATTTTAATTCCCATCATTATTTTGTATTCATTAACTGTTTCCCTGATTATTTTTGCTACGTCTTGGTCTAGGGTTCATTTATTCTTTGATTTGGATTGCTAAGTGTGGTTTGTAAATTACAGGGAGAGTACTTGTTTAAAGCTTTACTAGTTCTATTGTCAGTACTTGGGATAAATGGATTATTAGTCAATTTCCAATTGAATATTGCATCATGTGTTCTTTGCAATAAGTGATGTTATGTATACATGCAAAACATCCATTGTTTACAGTGATGGCTGCATTACTGATGAAAAGTATTCTGGCTTAAATACAGTTACTTTAAATTTAATTAATGACAAGTATCCATTACTGTCAAAAATCGGCCGTTTAAAATGCATTGTGGCGATTTTTAAGATTTTTTTTGCACCCCTTCCCGATTGCATGGATACTTGAAATTCGGCATGAAGTTGGAGATCATAAATATATTTCATAATCAAATTTTATATATTCGCTGATGGTCCTTGGTTTGATCCCAGAGGGACATTTACATTCCTCATTGCATTTCTTACGAAGATAACGGAAACCAATTCTAGGTACTTTCCGGCATGATATCGACTTCAAAGTTTGCATAAAATAAGATCACGCCCTTCAAAATCAAACTGTGCATTCACTGCTACCATTGTGTCCTGTGTTCGACACCAGGCGTCTCTACAATTAGTAACTGATCCAATTTTTAATAATTATTTTGAACCCTTTGCCAATAATATAGAAACTTGAAATTCGGCATTTGCATAGAGAGCATGGATGCATTTAAAAAACATGTTTTAGATTTCAGTGATCGTCCTTGGTTCGAATCCAGAGAGCCATTTACATTCGTTAAAAGTAGAACGTCGTTTGAGGTAGTTGCAGCCAATATTTCAGCTTGAATTTTCACATTTAGTTAGAGATGGTGATCTTCTGTTGTGCTGCATAGTAATTTCCCCAAGAAGACCCGGGTTTGATGCCAGACACTTAAATTGAAGTGAATTTTAAGAATATTTTCAATCGTTTTTTTTATTTAGAAGACCGTCCCGATATAATGCCGATATTTAATTAGTGTTGTCGATCTGCTTGCTGTATGCAAGCTACTTTTACTCGTATATGTATATATATGCATAAACACTATATAAAGCAGCGATTATTGTGTATGACCTAAATTCTATGTAAGTGTGCATGTTAATCTAGGAATGATGTTTTATCTAAACACCGTATTTTTCTATATACTGTCTTATTATAACCTTATAAGTGTAAAAATATTATTTTGTTGTGACTTAGTATTTTTAGTTGTTTTTCCAAGTTTTTGCTTGTTTTTTTTTTTAAATTCTTGTCTTATTCTGAATACAGTAAAACCTCTTTAATTCGAAACTGATGGGACCAAAATTTTGGCACTTCCATAAATAGAGGTTCACATTAAAGAGGTTTTCACAAACTAACATTTTTAAATGGATATTTGAATAAATTTGGCAAAAGGAATAAATCCACTGTACAGCAACAGCACTTAACAACACTCTTCAATAAAAAAAAATAAGTTCTCTGAGTAAATACATAAATTTGCTAAAAATTCAAGAAAATAATTAGCTAAAAATACTAAGTATTCCATATTATTATAATGTAAAGATACTAAGTATTTCAAATTAACTGTAATGCAGAGAAACACCAGTATGAAGGGCTTCACTGGTTCGGATACTGTGAAGTTGTGATAACAGCAAATGTGTTTAACTCACGATATAGTAATCATTCCAATGCATTAATATGCGAACATTATAATTATAAGTAAATTTTCATTATGTAAAATTATATTAACCTAGCCGAAAGGATTGTGGAAATAGTCCCACAAATTTTAGAAAACATTCAGATTATTTCACATATTTATTTTTCTACATTTTTTTCAAGTAGGTAGAGACATCTCTCTTTCATTTTTGAACCACTTTCAGCTCCAACAGCTTGTTCTACTTTATGAAGGAGGCTTACATTTTCTGTGCTTTTTATGCTATTTAGAAAAAAACCTCTAAAGTTCTTAATGCCTCTTGAACTTCCTTTTTATTAGGAATTGGTATATCACATGCATTCTCATCTTCACTTTTTTCCTCCTCACTGTCTGTACCCTCAACATTTTCACTACACTCGCTTTTGGATTCACATGTGACCAGGTCATCATCACATCCATCATCAGCACATAGTCAGTAAATGATACAGGAATATCAATTTCTTGTGTAAGGGAAGATCATTCCCTAGGTTCTCCTAAAATGGTCTCATGTACATCACCAGATTCCAACTCTTCCTCAAAAAATCCAGCTTTGTTAAAATATTTTGCAATACTTAGGCTTTCTACTTCATTCCAGGCAAAACACAATCTATGCATTGCCTGTAGTAAATTCCACTTCTTTTTACCCAAATCAGCTGCATTTTCGATGTTTTGAAGAAGATATCGAACCAGCTGAGCCCTGTAAGCCCTCTTCACTATTGAAATCACTCCTCGGTCCAGGGGCTGCAGCTTACTAGTGCAGTTAGGGGGGGAAAAATAATCTTAACATTCTTAAATCTTTCTATTTCTAGTTTATGAGCTGAACAACAATCTAGAAATGAAATTATCTTCCTACTTTGGGCCCCCATTTTTGCATCAATCATAGTAACCCACTCGAAAAATAAAGATGTTGTCATCCAGGAGTTCTCGGAGCATTTGTAAAGGCAACTTCTTAGCACCTTTGAAGAACCTAGGTGTCATAAAGTTTCCAAACACAAGTGGTTCAAATTTTTCACTGCCATCGGCATTGCAGCAGAAAAGAACTGTGAATCGTTCCTTGCTCTTACTTCCTCCATGGCACGATTCCCCTTTAGTAGCCAAAGTCCTTTCAGGGAGTAGATTATAAAAGAAGCCTGATTCGTCAGCATTAAATATATCCTTTTTTTTGTAACCCTTAACTAGTTCAGCCAAGTTCTTCTTCCACCCCTCTTGGACATCTAGTGGCACTGATGCCTCACTCCCACATATTTTCAAAGAGCTTGGGTTCCACCTCTTTTTAAACTTTTCAATCCATTTGAAGCCTGAAAATCCTCCAACCCCAGCTTTAGTGCTTTCTCTCGAGCTTTTTCTTGGAGGATAGGTCCAGATACAGGAATATTTGTCCTCCTGGCTTTCATAAGCCAATCGTATATCAATTTATCATGGTCTTCATTTTTAGCTGAACGAAACCTTTTCCTATTGGGCCCAACTTGTGCCAAGGACTCTACATGCTCTCTTTTTTTCAAAATGTACGTTAAAGTTGATGGTGGGATGCTGAAACTTTTGGCTATTTCATTTTTCTTTCTTCCACTATCGATGGCTTTAAAAATTCGCAGCTTCTGCTCAATTGTTATCTCCTTCCTCTTTTTCGACCCATCCATTATCAGAAGGATCTGTAAAAATTAAAATAATGGCATTAAAAATACGAAGTAGCCATTCATGGATAAATTATTTATGACAAAGTGAAATCGGCTCAGGTACGAAAATCCCTGGTTATATGCACACCGGTTTCATTTTTTCACCATATTTTTGTCGTAATTATGTTTTCAAAAGATTTTGATATTTCTGTTGTATTTATGTTGGATGTACATGAGAAGGCATCGCACATTATTAATTCATGCCTTATTTGTGCATATGGAAATACTTTTAATGTGCAAGTAAATGCAAAACTTACCTCTGTACCGGTGATGTCAGAAGTATTTATTCCCACTGGTTCTTCACTGCCACTAAAAAATTTCGAATCAAAAGGTACGAAGTAGAGAGGTTTTCCCTATGATGATACACTGCATGGGGCCGGTACTCAGTCATGTTTTCTATATAGAGAGGATTACGAATTAATGAGGTTCGATAGGTCGAGGTCTTACTGTATTTGATGAGCTTTTATTAAGCAAAATCCTGTTCATGCTAATTTAATGGTAATAATTGACAACGTTAGTTTAATCTAGTGAATATTCTGTTTCTCTTATTATATTATTTTCATGCATATAATTTGTATTTTTTTACTATTGATGCGTTCATTTCATTTGAAACTCTTTTCACAATTAGTTTCAATTTGTGAGATACTGATATCTATGTCATAATTTGTTCATTCTTTTTTGTATCTCTCTATCGATTTTTCTTCTTGTCTTTTATAACCCTTTTATTCTACTTTCACCATCAAATTCAGCTATCTATCTGTAGGCCTCACAGGTTTTTCACACTCCCCTTCTAGCGAGTGTTTTCCTGCAGTGGAAATTAGGATTTTCAATCCGCAGATGTAGTGTTCTTCTTTTGCAAGCTATTTCCATTCATTTCTCATTTGACGAAGGGTTAGATGTAAGAAGAGACTTTCTAGTCTCAATCTCGCCCCAATAAAGTCCTTCTATTATTATTATCACTTTTCTAATCTCCGTCTCATTCTATGGCCTTCCCCCAGCGCAAAACAAGGGCTTGTATTCCCTGTCGGTATCAATCCTCGTTCTGGTAACAGAGCCGCTGTGTAAATCACCTCCTTCTCAAAATGAATGGCATCTTTTAATGGCCCAAGCAAGTGCCCTTTCTCTGTAGTGAGAAATTCAGTGACGGCACACTGCTTGTAACGTACATCACTTGCTCACGCCATTCTGAAACAGTCCTGCAACTACGCTATCTGTCGGAAGAAACAGAAATTTTGCACACAAACTCAGGAAACTTCAAACTTTAATGCACATGCAATGTTTTCCATTCCCAACGTTGTTGTCGGCTAAAAATATGGTGCATTAGTTTCTGAGCAACCCTCTTATTTAAAATCGGCCTTTTAAAATGTTTGAAGCTCTTTCAATTAGAATCTTTTGGCCAACAGTTTAGTCTGCAGTCCTTGGGACTCTTACAGTGAAACATGGTGCATTGGCTGAATGTTTGACGAGTTACATGGAGTGTGCCAAGGATCTGGCTGGCCCTGTGCTATCAAAATCAAAGATTACTAGCGCTGTACTTGGAAAATGAAGAAATAAAACTTGATTTCCTTGTTCACAAATTCATCCCCATTTTGTGCCAAAGAGGGAAGTGCAGAAGTGCTTCCTGTACAATGCAGAAGGAGTTGGTAACCCGTGCCGACTTGATGCCAAACAGTTTCGAAAAATGAAAATTATGCTGACATGGGAAACGCCAGTTAAGTGGGAAATCAACAAACGGATTAGCATGAATATTTCAGGGCACATTCTTTGTTTAAAAATAATGGACATGTGTCCGACTGTTAACTTAAAAGGCTTTTGATTATTAAAAAAATAGCGACTGAATATGGGACTTAGGCAACCACACCATACATGTGCATTCCTATATAGATCTTGAGTTAATCAGAAATTATTTTCTTCCATTTCCTGTAATGATAACTTATATTTTTGCGGTCACATTTCTTTGAGTTGCCTTCCACGCATACTTTATTTTTATTTAGCATTTATTCTAATATACATAACTTCGTGCAGTGGGCTGGAATCGAAAAAAGCTGGCAAAAAATGTAAAAGTGGATTTTGCTTGTGAGAACTTTGACACTTAGCATAGTTAATGCTAAATAAATTCTGTATGCAGCCGTTAACGTTAATAACTTTGTTTCCTCCACATTCAAATTATACAGGGGGTTAAAGTTGACCTAATTTTGCGAAAAATGCCGGTCAAAGATTTTTTGCAAAATTAAAGTTCAAACCGATGCTGAACTCATTAGGGGAAATCCATCAAATGAGCACATCGCCATTTTATAATCTTCATTTCTCGAAATTGTTTGGTATGAAGTTGGCACGGGTTACCATTCGCAATGGTATTTATTAGTTAAGTTAGGCCAAATTGAAAAAAATAAGAGGGGATGAAAAAATGACTGATTTTTTTGTGATGCCCTGATGTACACCTATGTATGTATAATATCCTCTTTGGCAGTCTCATTCATTCTAGTCTTTTAACCACCTCTGGGCCTTCGTGAACCTTATTTTATCAATAAGTTTATTTAATTCATCATTGTAACATATTCTACACTCGCCATTTTCTAAGACAGGTCCGTATTGCTTCCTTAGTATTCTCTCTTCTTTTAAGGTCAAGGACTATGGATCTGCACCATATGTCACTACTGAACGTGTCAGTGTTTTGTTTATCTATTTTTGCCTTCCTTGATATTAACTTGCTTTTGAGAAGGTGTAGGTTAGTGCAAAATTCTCTATTCCCTGCCTGTATTTGTTCCATTACAAAGCTGCTAATTTTGTACTTGTTATCGATTAGGTTTCCTCCAAAGTTAGGTTTACTCCTTTTTGTCTCTCACCGCCAAATCTTGCAGTTATCTCCTCGACTCTGATGTTGACGTAATCATATATTCGGTTTTTCCTTCATTCACCCCCTCTGTTTTGCTTCTATATATTATTTTATCCATTTACATAAAATTCACTGTTTCTGGTGATGTCTTGTGGAGATACGTCATGATGCCGAAGAACAATTTGTACTTTTTCCACAATATTTTATTAAAAACAATAAAAGGAAACAAAACACGACTAGTTTAAGAGATTGATCTCCGTTGATGACTTGATGATGGAGATCAATTTCTGATACTAGTCGTGTTTTGCTTCCATTTATTGTTTTTAATAAAATACTTGGAATAATTACAAATTGTTGTTCTTCATTTTATCCATACGCCTCTATTAATTTCATTTTTGCTCTTTCTAATATTGACTAAATGATCATAATGTACATTCCTCCACTTTTATATTACATTTATAATGGAGAACATCAATGGATAAGTTACTGACTCTTCATTGACATAACAAAAATTAAATAAGTAACCCATGAAATTAATAATTCACAAAAAATAAATGTGGACCATGTGTACAGTAATAAATCAAAATCATTATATAAAAACATTATAATGAACTCATAATATCTAATACTAAAACACCACTGACTCTCGTAGTCTTAGTCATATTCTCTCTTCTGAAGATGCTGCACGCAGTAGTGAAATGTACGTCATGACTTCTTCTCATTATTTTGACAGCTTAAGGTATATTTGTGACTCCTATTATTCATAATATCCAGCGTAGTTTCTTAAAGTTTACAGCTTTAAAACAGTTTTCTTAAAAATTCTGCATGACGATTTTTAGGCAGATATTTCTTAATCAACTTGATGATTTTTTCTCTAATGCAGAAGTGGTAGTATTGTGTAGTAAATTATAGAAACATTTTAACCCTGAATACAAGAAACACTGACGGAATAGTTCACAATTAGATTTTGGATTAGACTTGGTGTAGTTCTTAACAAATATGGTGACATCATAAGCACAGATGTGACTGGACTTAGTTCCATTATGTTTTTACCCTCATCACACGTAACATTTCAATTTTATGCAGAGGGGTTCCTGTTATTTTTTGTGGTTTCATGTGTAGGTTTACTGTGCTCTCTCTCCCCTCTTTCCTATTTGGTGTTGCAGATACTTTTCACTCGCTTTGCATTGGTGTGTTATTTGCACCCACGAACTTATGTTTTGTTTTAGTATGGAATGATCAATTTCCTTGGATCTTGCTTTGTATAAATTGTGCTATCAAATCGATATTCATGACTTTTTCTCGATTTTCAAATTTAGACGATGGGTGAGGAGTGAATCCTCACTATGGAATTAAGACTGCAATTGCCACAATCGTACATAGAGACCAGTAGTCTTCAGAATTAAATTCTGAAGACAAAATTTCAATCGCATTGGCTGCTGACTGAGCGAAATATTAAGCCATTATAATTCCAATCATTGGCGAGGCCTTCATTATCTCGCAGAGCAAATTTCATTTATTCTCTGGTCTCCTCTTCAGTGGAAAACTCTCCTGCGTCTTTCGGTGATGTCACAATGCATTGGAATAGATTTTCTAACTCGTGATTACATTTCTAAAACTACTGGACTAGTTATATGGAACTAGAAAAGTAAATTTTCCAGTTTAATGCATGCATTATGGATATAATTTTGGTTTATGATTGATAAAACGAATTTGTGTCAATCGAAAGAAATTAAACATTTGGTTATTTCCACAGACTATTTATTTTTTTAAGGTGACTAGCTGCGTCTAATAATAGACGACTTAAGCCAAGAGTTATCTTGGAAGTTTGGTGGAGATAACTTTTTGCCTGAAGATGTCTTTTAAGTAGAAACTAAACTTCAGAAATCGTATAATTATTCTACATAGACGAATCTAACCGCCTTTATAAAAATATATATTCTGTGGATATTACTAAGTATTTTACTCCTTATATATGGCATTCTACCACAAAGTCGAGCATCAGAGTTACATTCATGTAAGTTTAGTTTAATTCTCCGTCTTTAGATTCTCTCTGTTCTATCGAAGTGAATAGGATCTATTCTTTACGTATTCTGTTCTAAATTCCCTTTCTGACTGCCCATCTCTCTTCATCTATTGTTTTTCAAACAGATCTACTTGTCAGACGTATTTACTTCATTAAATTAAAGCATATATCCTTCCTTATTACTAAATAAATTAAATTCCACAATGTCGTACCCACCTCCATTGATTTTATTCTTTGATTATTTGTTTATTAGATAGTATACTGGTGATAATTTCAATTCCCAAAGATCTCACCGCTGGTAGTCAGTAGTACTTCATTTTCTGCTTCTTTGGGAGATACATGTACCGTTGTGGCTCAATTAGCTCAGTGAGAATGGACGAATATAGACCTTACCTAGGGCGGGGGACCATTTCAGACAATTTCCTTGTGAATTCTTCTCTAATAAACCTGTTGAATATAAATTTACTGTAATAAGTTAATTAAATGTATAGCAATTGTTTGATTGAAGTAATTAAGCAGAAGCAATAGGTGGGCCAAGTATTGAAAACAGAGAGATTGTTATATGAAGTATTTCAGGGAAGAATGTAAGGCAGAGCTGGATGACGTAAAGAGTGGGAACAGCTGACAAGAAACGAAACATATGATATTGAATTAGGAATATTGAGGCATATAAATGCACTGAATGGTAGAGCACTTATGTATAGTAATCATAGAAACTTCACTTTGAGATTTTAAGAAAGGCTCCTCATTACATCATAGGAAATTGCTTTCTGTGCAAATTACTGTATTAACTTGAATATAACGCAACCCCAAATTTAACTCGACCCCAAAATTTTCATAAAGATATTTAGAAAAAAAATAATACTCGTAAAAGAATTCAAAGAAAGAAAAATTCAAACAGATAAGCATTTATTTAGGTAATTATAGCTAATAACACAGGTTACATTAATATCAATAAAATTAAGTAATTGAAACATTCAGTCGAGTTTCAACCTCTGTAGGAAAATGTCCTTGTTTATATTACATTCCATTGCTTAAACCTTGAATTTTGTGCGAGTCGATTTTTTACGGAAAATAAACAGTCGATAAATATAGCGCTATATTCGGGCTAATCGATGGGGTGATCAAGGAGAGATTAAGGTAATGTCCAGATGGAAGAACCATTTCTTAGAATGTCAGAATTGAATTTTGAAAATTACCAGTGTAGGAAAAACCGTAATGCAAAAGTAACCTAACGTTGCTGCTCTTAAAGTTTCAGATACGGAAGTTGCCTAATTGGAATTGCAAGGGACGTTAATGAAACTAAACGGGGAACTCCAGCCCAATTGCAATAAAAACAAAGCGACAGTTTTTTTCATTATTGACCAAATAACTACAAACATAAAACATTGAAAATATTAAATTCTGTGATTTTTATTTCATAATGGTGATAAAGAAAATTTAACTCCGTAAACATAATATCTTTGTAATTTTATTGTGAATTTCTCTAGTCGAAGCTTCTTCAGCATAAAATATTACTAGTGTTATATTTATGTAAAGTTGAATAAAAGTTTTGTAATTAATATTCAAATGACCTCTACTTAACAACTACGCTGTTGAAAGTGAAAGGGGAACATAGAGGGTGTAGAATACCTCCAGAGGGTGCAGCAATCAACTGGGTGACGATATGTAAACATCGGAGAGTTAAGTAAACGGCCTTGATGCTTAGTTACAAGCTACTTGAGACTTAAAGGTCCAACCTCTTTTTGGTTACTTTGTGGACCAAGGGGTGGTCAAAAATTGTCCACTTTTGTTTTTTTTTTCGATAAAATAATAATGAAACGTAATATCTCTTCAGCAATTACCTTCGTTGATTTTTTAAAACTTGTAACATTGATTTTTGTTGCTAAAAACTGTACTACTGCGATAAAAATAATGAAATATTTACTTAAAAAACTCATCAAAGACAAGAATATGATCAAGATTCTTCTCAATGGTAACAACTTTAAAGCTCTCATTCGGAGAATAAGTTTGTAAATCACCGTTATTTATACTTATAAATCAAGAAGAAGGTATAATTTAAAAAAGTAAATTAAATTATGGAATCTAATTAAAAACTATTTGTCAAAATATATGATTGGTTCAAAAATATGTCGCAGGTTAAGGGAGGGTCATTTTGTGCCTATTTTCGCTCTCATTACGTTGCTTAGAAACATACAAATAGCACCAACATATTTAACAATGTAACAATAACCTTATATAAATAATAAAAGAATAAAATAATAACAATATATTTGACAATGTAACGAAGTTATAAGACAATTAAGTTCTTAAAATATTGAAAAAGAAAATGGTAGATATTTTTTAACCCTCCCTTGGTCCCTTAAGGGTTTAAAACAGTAACAAGATGCCGTAGGTGAATGAAATATTTCCCTGAATTTTTACATTTTGGTTTGGTTAAGTATTACAACCCACAATCGATGTAACTACAATGCTGCTACAATTAACTAAAATCAAAACTGAGAATGCAAAAAAAATCATTTTTCAATCAAGAATTCTGCACTCGTTTCAAAATGGACTTCCCCTTTTTCTTGCTTAGGACCCATTTCATCCCTTTCTCTCCCATCCCTTGAATCGTATCAGTTGTGAAGGATTATGTGGGGTATATAAAATCCGCCTTAATATTTTGCAGGAAACAAAGGGAAGTCGGAGGGGTCAGGGACTATTCTTTTTTTGTTTTAATTGGGGGTTTTGATGGGGTTGGATCCTCGCAGCACATCCATGCAACTACTTTGGGTGTTTGTTTTCTTGCCAAGAAACTTCGCTAGAGAATACGCTCTCTAAACATTTTATTTGTTTCCTTTCATCTCTCCAGAGTGGTGTTACAAAATGTTGCTTCCCTCTTGGTTTGGATAAACTGATTTCTTCACTTGGGGATTATCTAAATGTTTAATTAGATGGGTTACAATTTGGCTTGATGGGTGTGGAGGAATATTATTGTCCAGTGAACGAACGGAGCTGTCCAACTGTATCGGCTTCAAAAATTATGGACAATCCTAAGTTATTTGAACATTAAATATTTCACTCGATATTTTTTAAATAGGTTATTAATTTTTTTGTGCAAAAATTAAGTTTCTAACTCTTTATATTTATGCCCGTTTATTAATTTAAATAAAGATATTTGGAAACAGAACCTGTAGCTTACTATGGGTATGATAACAGATTATAATGATGATACATGATGCCTTATTAGAATTTGTTAAATTAAATTTATTATCTTAATAACTCATGTTACAAGTGTATGAAAACCAGGAAAACATAGTGCCAAATTATTTACGTGCCTTATTTATAGGCTTAACATTTAATATTAAATTTGTCATTTAGTTTTCTTCGCACAGTACCCAATCAGCTATATATATCAGGATGCACATCATTATCCCAAGTATGTATGACAAGCCACAGCCATAATTAAATGTTTTAGAATCAACAAGGTCAAATATCGGAACTTTCATAACAAAAAGAACAAAAATCAAGATAAATGAAGGAAGTTCCAATGCTTATAATTAATCTGTTAATTATCCTCTTTTTCTCATTCTCTCCTTATATAATTAGCATGATTGTAGGATGAATCACAATGAATGCATTGTATATAAAAGAATAAAATCTTAATTAGAGTCCAATCTAATCAGTTTAAATTCTATTTCACATTATTGCTGTGGCAGCATTTTTGCACAATATAGAAAAATTTTAAAAGTCAAATTAGATCAATTTAGTTTCCCTATATGCCGGCGTATAAGTCGACCCTTAAAATTTGAAGGTGAATTCCAGGTTTCAGCCTATGTTTTGCATATAACCCGAAAAAAAAAGGCAGCACCACTTCCTCCATTCTATGGGAAGAAAAACTATGGTATCCATAAATATGTACCATAGGGTAAGGAATATTTACCGCATAAGATTATGACGCTAGAATTGTGTCTTTCAGGTTGTTAGTTTTTTTTGTGCAGCCATGTCAACTTCTCGCCTCTGCTTAACTATTACAAAAGTTTCTTTCATTGCTATCGCTCATGCCTTACAAATAAAAATGCGTTAGGAAACTGAAACACAATGGTATTAAAAATTTATCATAGAAATAATGGTGATATAGCATGGTGATATCAAATCACGACACTGCTAAAAACAACTTCCATTAACTCCTAACGCTAAGTCAAATTATAAAGATGGTAACGATTATATAAAAAAACCATGATGTGCTTATTGATCTTCATATGTTAAAGGAAAACATCCAAATTTATATTAAATTTTTGTAAATTATGATAATTAGTTTGAAGGGGTTAACATTTTAACCTTCGGTCACAATTGTACTTTGTGATGAAATTTGTGTTATATAAGATATAATTGTGGTGAGTTGCAAGAGTTAGCGTACAACAAATGTTAAGCAGGCAGTTTCACTTATTTAACCCTCAGTGGTAAAGGGTTCAATTTAATTGTTGGCGTATAAGTTGACACCTTGTTTTCCAGAGAATTTTTAGGCTTCAAAGGATGACTTATACGCCGGTATATGCGGTATTTTATGTTTGCATTGTTGTTTAATGTCCGATACAAAAGGTTGAAAGTTGTGTTAGAATTTGTTGTTAAAGATTCTTCTTATTTCTTGTGATCTTATCGTTATGGCATCTGGCATTAGGTGCTTATCAAGGGGCGGTGGAGTAGACATTTTGGATGATAATTACAGAATGAAAGAAGAAAAAGCGAAGTTGTTATTATTTTTAGAAGTAGACAAGGGAGTAAAGGTTTGTGGGGAAGTAGTGAAGTCTGTAAGGTATGCAGACGACAAAGCTATTGAGTGTTAGTCCAAAATTATTCACAAATTCCTATCTCCCCAGCTTTCAAAGCTTTTGAATTATTTATTTAAAGCCTTTTTTATCTTTCATATTTGCAAATATTTTACCTAACCAATCTAAATACCCAATTTTTTATGATTTATTTTGGTTTTTGTTTGTTTTATGTTTTTTTTCTTATTTAGTCTTCAATCAATTCCTTGCCAATTGAAAATTGACTACATTCAAATGAATAATTAAATTCCTTTTTTTCAATTAATTCAAAGCAATTTATTAATCCATTCAGTTAACTGAAAAAACGACAATTTTCATTTGTATCTTATTGTTTTTTGTTCTATTTATTGACTTAAATATTCCAAAATATACTTATTGATTTATTTCATCAGTTCATGAATTTAATTTGCAGTATTCATTTTTGTGTTTTATATTTTAATTTTTTTTATAAATTTTAATTTATCTAATCAATAACAACCTTTGCTTTTTTTGTAGCTGTATAAGCTTCCTGATAATATCCGTACGCTTGGTGTTTCCTGTGAGCAATGTGCAACATCTAGTTTATGAGATCATCAGAAACATACACTTTTTCATTTTTAACTCATTTTTTTCTTATTGATCAGTTTTTAGGAATATGATCTCATTTTTATGATGATTAGATTCAGTTACTGCAGCATGGTCGCTCTTCACACAAGTGCATATCGTCTTATCTATCTCCACTCGTCCTTTTTTTATTTTTCACATTCTAGCAATCATTTGGCATCGAAGATTGTTTTTTTTTTTTTGCAACTTCGTTTGCGCTTACTGGCAAGGATGTCGAAATTTCTTCAATCACTTTCGCCTTCTGCAGCAACTTTTGTTCAAGAGTGTGCTTTTTCGTCCAAGCACTTTAAAATGCGTGAAAGCATAGTGGAATTCTGATACTTTTTTAAGCTTTTGACATGATATGACTGTTTGAAGAACAATCTTCCAGTTTATAAAACAATCAGCGTAAAGAGAAATTTTGGGGGAAAAAACCTGTTTTTTCATCCTAGCTTGTCAAAATTTTGCATACACGTTGTCGAATTTGGACTCACTTTAAAGATTTAGGCAAGACTTGTATAAATGAGGAAAAATGCTTCAAAATTATCTTCCAGTTTAAGATGAAATTGGAGAACACCTAATTATGCTCAAAATTGTTCCTTACACAATGAAAATTTGCGATAAAAATATCAAGTTTGGACTAATATTAAAACATTTGGCAGGAAAAGTCCAACCAAAAATGATTCTTCCAAATAATTTTCCAGTTTGCGAACGAAGCAGAGAAAACACAAAATTTTGATCAAAATTTTTACAAAGCCAATTTACTTAGCAAAAAAATAGTTGATTTAGTCTTCTCTTAAAGCTCTTGACAAGATCTGTTCAATTGAATAGGTTCACCAAGACTTCCAGCTGGAATGACTTATCCTCTAAACTGTCATAATTAATTAGGAAAAATGATCACATGTGTAAAGTAGACACTTTTTTTTCTGTTTACATTAAATTTATTCAGTAGTATACATGAAAATACAAGAATAAAGATCATATAATAATAATACAGTAATATACAGGAGATTCATTTTCTGGATATACTTTAAGGTCCACCTGAGTCAATAATTGGCTCTTCAGGTGGTTCCTGAGTTTTAAGAAAGATTTGGTTTTTACATGGTTATTTACAGAAATAGGCACATTGGTATTAACAAAATAAACTAATTGTACATATTTTTATACCATAATATTCTCAAGATACTCTTTTATTTTTATTTTCACTTGGGACAAACTTGACAAAGTCCTAAGATTTTTTGGTAATTTATTAAAGATTTTTGGTACCACAACTTCAAGTTTGTTTCTGCCAAAATGATTTATAAAAGATGGCACATGATACATATCTTGTTTTCTACCTTCCATAACATGTTTTCTTGTCCTCAGTATTTTGTAAGTGTCCTTAAAATAATTATCTTGTATGATTATGTAGGTAAGGAGTTTGTCCAGAGGTAGTATGCCTAAGGATTTGTACATTTCTTCAATTTTTATGCTCTTATTTGAAGTGCTGGAGCTATGTATAATTTTAATTATTTTATTTTGCAAGGCAACAAGTTCTTTCTTATGAACATTGCTGGTGAAATCCCATAAGGTAATACCATATCTTAAAATAGATTCTACCAGAGCATGGTACATCAGCATCAAAACCTTTGCTGAAATGATTTCTTTAATGTGATCGAACTGATAGCACACTTTCCTTAAGTTTGAGGTGATTCTCTTTATATGGACATCAAATTTCAAGTTTTTATCAATAATAACTCCCAGATACTTATAGTTCTCAACTTGTTCCAAGGGCGTACAGTGACAGAGAGATTCATTAATATCATTGTGTGAACAATCATGGTTATGTATGCATAAAGTAAGAGGTTTCCATCTTAATGCATTACTAGCTACATGCATAACTTTGGTTTTCTTTTCATTAATTGTCATGTCATAATCATGACACCATTTTGTTACATCCTCCTGCATTTGTTTTACACAGACCTCGAATTGTTGATGAGCAGCTATCAGGAGTATGTCATCTGCATAAAGTAAGATTTTTGTGTTTTTAATAGAAGGAATTATCTTATTTATATATATAAGGGAATAAAGTAGGACCTAAAATTGAGCCCTGGGGTACTCCATATTTAATGACCTTAGAGTTGCTACAATTGTTATTGATCTTTATTTTTATTTGCCTATTATTAAGGTAGCTTCTAAACCAATCCAAAATCGAACCCCTAATACCAATTTCGTTGAGAATTGTGAGGAGTATTTCATGATTTATAATATCAAAAGCCTTTTTAAAGTCAATGAAAGATAGGATAACATGATTACGCTTATCCAGGTTTTCATTTAAGTTATTAAAAAGGGTTTCTAGGGCATTTTTGGTTCCTTTGTTCTTTTGAAACCCATATTGGTCCTTATGGATGAGATTAAACTTATTTAAATATTCTACAAGGCAGTTTGATATATATCTCTCCATAACTTTGCTGACTGAGGGTAGGATAGATATTGGTCTATAGTTATGTATATCATTATGTTTACCTCCCTTATATATTGGCTTAACTATTGCAATTTTCAATTCATCAGGGACAATGCCTGATGCTAGACTTTTATTTAGGATATCCTTGACTACTTCTATTAAAATTATATTTTGTTTGATGTCGTTTACTCTAATGTTATTGTGGCCAGGACTTTTGTTCTTAAGAGAATTTACAATGCTGGTTACATCTAGGAGGGAAGCAGGAGGAATTATAATACTCTTACAAAATTGGTTTCCATCCTGATTACCAAGTCTTATATTACAATTTTACTTCAGTTTTTCAACTTCAGAAATAAGAAAGTCTTGAAACTTTTCACATAGTTCCTCAGTATTGTCATATTCAGGAAAATATTTCAAAATTATATCATCATTTGTTTTCATTGCGTTCCTTCCAACTAGAGTATTAATGTCTTTCCACAAAGTTTTAAAATTTTTTGACTCACTTAACTTCATATTCCAATATTTCCTTTTGGCTTTTCTAATTTCTGCTACACATTTATTTCTCATGGACTGATATTGACTTTTGTACTTAATATTACTATGGTTATTTTTCCATTTCCTGAATAAGATATCTCTATCATGTAGTAATTTATAGAGATCATCATTCATCCAACCACAATCTTCTTTTCTAGCAATATTGTCTCTACAAATTATTGCCTTTTCATATATTTTATTGACCCCAGTTTTCAATATGTTATAGCCTAAGTTAGGATTAGGTTCATTCAAGACAGTTGTCCAATCATAGGTTTGTATACAATTGTTTATAATCTTAGCATTAAGATAGGTAACCTTTGGATTTTTATCTGAAATATTTTTATCATCAGCAGGTTTTTCTAGGAGTGTAAGACCTACTACATAGTGATCTGAGATTTTTTTTTGGATAATAATTCCATTTAATTTCTTGCAACTTCCCTTGTAGTATATATGATCTATGCAGGATCTCACCAACTCATTATTGACAACTTCCTCTCTGGTATATTCATTTATAACCCTATTAAAACCATTGGAAGCAAGTAAATTCTTGTATTTCACTGTGGTAATATTTTTACATTTCTTAACATTTATATTTACATCTCCTATTAGCAGAGTTTCATGGGAGTTGGAGATTATTTTTGATTCTAATTCCTCTAGAAACTTATTTACATTACTGTTTGGTGGCCTGTAGACACATAAAATATTTATTAGTCTATTTCTTATATTAATTGTGCCACTCAATAATTCAAAACTCTCCAGAACACAGTTATCCAGTTTTTTTAAATTCACAGTCGTCCCTTGCACGCAGAACTACTCCACCACCTCTTCTATTTACCCTTAATACATAATACATATGGTACCCTTTGATTTTGTACAGATGAACATTATTAGGATTCAAGTTAACCTCAGTTAGTACAAAAGATACAGTATTAAATTTCTTAGAGGTAAGGTTAAATAACAGATTAAATGATTCCTAATTCTTTTTCAGGGATCGAATGTTTAGACTGAAGATATGCAAGGAAGATGAATAGGTACAAGTAACACTAGTGTTACAAAAGGAACTTAAACTATCATATACACAACGATTAATCTTATCTACATCTAATTTTTCAGTTAAATCCTTTGTTAATAGTTGAAAACAAAATCAAAAAATTTGGATAATCTGAATAATCTTTAGTCAATTTTTGCAAGGTCTCTTTCATTAAAAATCTTTTTGATTGATGAGTTTTCATCCTTCTTCACCAAAATATTGCCATCTTTTACCCACACAAACTTGTAACCCAGTTCCCCTGCTTTACTTTTACTCATCCAAAACAATTTCTTAAAATAGGGAGTCAGGCAGTCATTCAGAAATATATTATTTTTGTATGCATTTTTGACTTCTTGGCTTTTTAGTATTTGCCTTTTTTCAGTGAATTTTAGTTTCATTGCCTTGTTTTTGAACTTCACAATCACCTTTGTTTTTTTAATCTCTCCTTTTGTCTCAACAGAATAAATGTCATCAATGTCATTTTCGTTCAAGTTAGTTATACTTAGGACATTTCCTAATTTCATTACTTCTTTTTTTAAACTGATCGAGGGGGACTTTTCGTTAACCAAACCAACTATTTCGAGGTTTGCAGCAAGGTCATTTTGTCCTCTATGACTTTATCTTTTTTTAATAGCTCGTTTTTTAATTCTAAGATCGTGTCTCTTAGCTCTTTATAAACTTCTTGAGTAACCTTCATATTTTTCCTCACGTCGTCATATGCTGTGCTCAGGATCATAACTGACCTTTTTAGATCCCTTAGTTCACTTAGGATCAAATCCTGTTTGCTTTGGTCCTCCAAATGCGCTCCACCATCTTGCACGTCCATCTTCCTGCACGCAATGCACCGCCATTCTTCCTTTTTCTTCTGGGATTTGACCTTCCAGGTAGATTCGGAAACTCCCGCACATTTAAAATGAAAACCTCCATTACATCCGTAACAGAGTACATAATATCCATCCTTGGGTAGGTTATCTACACATTTTGTACATGCCATAACAGAAATTAATTCCACCTTCCGGTAAACAGCGCAACTAATGAACCGACAGACGACGGCACATCACTTCCGGTAGGGAACCACGTTTTTAGGGAAAGAAAGAAAAGCAAATTAAAAGAAAATGAGTGAAGTAAAGTGGTGGAGTATAACGCCAAAATACTATAAATCGTATGGCACATCACAAGCACTGAAAACTGCAACTCAGCAACGATCTCTTTTAACATACTGGGCAACAGGTACGAGCCTCACACCCAACAAGACAATCCGTTTAAAATGTTTGTAATTTGTTCAAAACTAGTGAGTTCTGCAGGTTAATCTCAATCACTCGAATAGAATAGGTACTTACGAATATGTAAACACGAAAATCAGACTAAGACTTCAAGTAGTTCCTTACTAAACTTTCATTTACTCGTTGAGAAAAACACTTGATGTACGCGCCTCAGATGCACACGAATATCTGGAATAACTTCTACAAAAAAGGAAAAATTTTGGTAAATTTTTAATCTTAAATAGAGGATATATTCTTAAATAATTGGACTGGAATGTGTTAAAATCATTAAAAATTTTCTATTAAGATGTACATGGTTGTAAAAATTTCTACTCAGTTGTAAATGTTGTATTGTGGTTATGGTAGCATAATGAGGGATGAATATTATTATTTTTTAAAAAGTAACTAAAGAACATAGTTTCAATCAGTATAGAGGATGATGATAATTAAGACATTTATAGATAATTAGCAATCAATGCTGTTAAAAGTTAATTGAAAATTAATTAAATTAAAATTAATCAAAAAGCTGTTGTAGTTTCAATAATTAAACATAGTAACAACAATTTTAGTTAAAAAAAATCTTGACTCTACTGATACCATTGAGAATCTTCAACCCATTTATATTTAAGTCAAATTTCATGCATGTGGCCATAAAGATAGTACCATGAAAAATTTGTTGGTAATTTATTTATAAATTAGGCAAGTTATAAAGTAGACAAAAGTGTTTGATTGAGACTTTTTTAAATTGGCATAAAAGATTTTGAGATAAATCAAAACATTAAAGTATTTTTCTGACAGACAGGTAGGATCTGTGATGAAAAATGTTTTCAATCAGTTAATGCAAGTGCTCAGTTATGGTAGAGAAAAAAGGAAACCCTGTATCTCCATTATTTACCCAAAAATGTCACGATTTTGAAAAAGAATATGAAAAGAATTTGTGACTCAAAAATGAAGAAAAAACAGATTGGCTTGTTCGTGATTTCTTTGCAAAAAACAACTCTGTAATGATGTCCGAGGCTACATATTTGCCATCCATGACTTCGTTTGACCTTTAGAACCTCAATGGGCCAGCATAGTTTAGAATTGAATTTATGGTTGATTAATTTAAGTAAGTTTAATAATTTAATTAAGTATTCATGGTGAAATTTCCAAGCTTGTTAAGATAGTTGTTTTCTTCCTCATGGTCCAAGGTTTAATGATCCAATTTCGGACCACGGTGCATATAAAGCATTTGGCAAATTGCTTCTTCAAACCTTAATTGGTTCTGTCAGGTTGGTTTTGCTCCGATGCTTTTTGTAATAGAATAGTTATCTCTGATATCTCATTTCTTGTTCTTTTATCACGAAGCAATGTTAAATTTATATAGTTATGTATGTTAGAATAAATGCTAAATAAAATTAAAGAATGCTTGGAAGGTAACAAGACAAAATTTAATAGCAAAACTATAAAGTATCAGTAAAATAAATGAAAGAAAATAATTTCCTATCAACTTGAGATCTATATATGAATGCACGTGTATGGGGTGGTTGCCTAACTTCGATATTCAGTTGCTAATTTCTTATAAACAAAAACCTATTGAGTTAAACCGTTGGACACATGTCCACTATTTTTAAGCAAAGAACTTGCTTTGAAAGATTTGTGCAAATCCGTCGGTTAATTTCCCACTTATGTGGTTTCCCTTGTCGGTACAAATCTTCATTTTTCAAAATTGTTTGGCTTCAAGTTGACACAGGTTAACATAATTCAATCGCAATAATATTAATCAAGTAAGTTAATAAGGCCAAATAGAAAAAATAGAGGGTATGTGTATTTGATTTTGCAAACAAAATTCTTTCCCTTATATCTTGGGAAACCCTGGTGTACATATATAAGTAATTAATGTTTTACTATTCATATAATAATACATTACTGATGCATATTTAAGAGCTTCATTTATGAGGAATTTATTCTGAAACAATTTTTTATATCCTCAAAGAAAAAATATGTTCTTTTATGCAGCTTTTAATAATCAGACCTATGCTTTCCAGTTATTTACTATACTTCGCCGATATTTGCAGTAATCTCCCTCTATTTGTTTACCTTCTAACGATACTAAATTTTTTGGTCCAAGGAGGTGCATAGGATAGGTCTTTTTAATTACCCTATATGCCGGCGTATAAATCAACCCCTAAAATTTTGAGGTGAATTTCATGTTTTAGCCTATGTTCAGCGTATAAGTCGACCCAAAACATAAGGCAACATACCCCAGCTCTATCTTATGGTTATAAAAATTTCGGTATTTATAAATATATACAATAGCTTAAGGAATATTTACTGCATAAGATTAAGACGCTAGAATTGTGTCGGTCAGGTTGTTAGTTTTGTTTGTGCAGCCATGTCAACTTCTCGCCTCTGCTTAATTATTACAAAAGTTTCTTTCATAGGTATCACTCAGGACACACAAATAAAAATGCATTACGAAACAGAAACACAATGGTATTAAATTAATTTATTATAGAAATAATGGTGATATAGCATGGTAACATCAAATCACGACGCTGCTAAAAACAACTTCCATTAACTCCTAATGCTAAATTGAATCTTAACAATTATAAAAACAAAAACAAACCATGATGTGCTTATTGATCTTCATTTGTAAGAAGAAAACATCGATATGTGTATTACATTTTTGTAAATTTAAAATACATGGGAAGAAATGAATCTAATTTGCGAAGAATAAATATGGGTCACATTTATTTTGAAGATATGAAAATGGTTTATTAATTCAACTCTTTTATTATGAAAACATTACATGACTCATACGTGGAAATTGTAAAACCCTAAAAAGTCCTCATCTTAATCATTTGACATAAACATTAATGCTTCATCCGCTAGTGTATCATCATAGGAATCATCTTCCGAACTGAGAGAAATTATAATGTCCTTATTATATTCACCGATAATTAGTTAGTTTGCAGGGCTTTACATTTTTACTTTCTGCCACAAATGCATTTCTCAATGAAATTTGTTTTATATAATATCTACGTTAATTAGAATTGCCGATAATAAGTCTCAGTAAGAAGTAATTGTGGTGAGTAGCAAGAGTTAGTGCACAACAAGTGTTAAGCAGGCAGTTTCACTAATTTACCCCTCCGTGATAAAGGGTTGAATTTTATGTTCGGCGTATAAGTTGACCCCTGGGTTTTGAGAGAATTTTTTAGACTTCAAAGGTCGACTGATACGGTAATCCTCCGTTTACATTTTACACAATAGATGCAATCCTGTAAATAAATGTCAGTTTCTCATCTCAACAACTCCTTGCATTATTAATCCTTAGGCACCTGGGCTTACCCATTCCCAAGTTTGAGCTTTGAAATATTTCTCTTTCTGGCCGTTTGCTGAAAACATGATCACGACGCTATGGTCTTTCACGCAATCTGAGTAATCAAGCACTCGCAAAAATCCGGCACCACTCTGTGCAAGGAATGCCGGATTAGCAAAAGTCTAGTTTAATAGTAATAGAGACTGAGGATTGAACCCATGACCTCTTATAATGAGTCCCTTGCATATATAATAATAATAATTTATTACGTCACAAATACATTCATTAAAGAGACAGAAAATAATTCTGCCTTGAATAGGTGACATGTCAATAATTTACAATAGTCAGCTTAAAAATAGTACAATTACACCTAAGATATAAAATATTATATTTTTCAATTTAACAAAGTTCAAATAACACAAAAATATTTTATCAATTTAAATACACCTTTTAAGCATAATCACTCACAACATATTATCATTTAAAAATTCCTCCACTGTGTAGTAACACTTTTTAGATAGTAATTTATGTAAGTTTTCTTTATAAGTTTTTATGTTTTTCCCGTACGTGTCTTTAAATTCTTTTGGAATTTTATTATACAGTTTTATTCCCATGTAATATGGGGTCTTTTCATACATTGACAGTCTATGTTTAGGATAATTCACATTGTTTCTCCCTCTGGTATCATAATTATGGTTGTGTTCGTCCTCAAAATCTTTTCTATTTGAATGAACATAATTTAATACCTCATAAATGTAAATGCAGGGTAATGTCAAAATATTATATTTTTTAAACAGTGGTTTACATGAGTCTCTGTATTTAGAAAAGGTCATGATCCGCATAATCTTTTTTTGTACTTTAAATACCGTTTGCCAACCAGGAGCCATACCCCATAGTATGACGCCATATTTCAAAATTGAATAAAAGTAACCATAGTATACTGTCAATCTTGTGGAAATATTTACAATTGGAGCAATGCATGACATATTGAAACATGCACTGTTTAACTTTTTAACCAGTGAACTAATCTACATCTACATCTGCATTAATACCCTACAAGCCGCCTTTCGGCGTGTGGCAGGGGGTGTAAACACCAGTTGAATCTAAATTACTTCCTTATTCGATTATTGTCACGTATTGTTCGTGGAAAGAATGAATCTCTGAAACGATTTGTCCTAGCATCTATTTCTCTTAACTTACGGTCATTATCGGATCGACCGACGTAGCAGGGGGGTTGCATGATACCGATTGTATCTTCCGAAAATGTAGTTTCCCCGAATTTATTAAGCAATCGCAGCCTAGCTTCCAATCTCCTTTCTTTCAAGGATTCCCAACCTACGTCTGAGAGCATTTTTGTAACGCTTGCTTTTTTACCGTAGCATTTCTTAACAAAACGAACTGCTTTACGCTGCACTTTCTCGAGTTCGCGAGTACACGTTTCATCCGCCGGATCCCATATACTTGCCGCATATTCCAGAAGGGGTCTGACCAAGGTAAAATAACATCGCTCTCTCACCTTTTCATCGCATTTACCGTCAATGCGCTTTACAAAGCCAAGCCTTTTACTTGCTTTGCCGCAGATTTTTCGAATATGCATGCTCCAATTTAAGTTATTAGTAATGTCGATCCCGAGATATTTAACTGAATCTACTACTTTGATACTAATTCCATTAATTTTGTATGGGTGATTTGGACGCATTTTTTTCTTTTCGAAGAAATTAACTACGGAGCATTTACTTACGTTAATATCTAATTCCCATTTTTCGCATCACCTTTGGATGAGGACTAAATCGTTTGAGAGAGATGTCCGGTCTTCCTCGTTTGTTATTTCCCTATATATAACCGAGTCATCCGCAAATATCCTCACATTACTAACTATCTCGTCACTCAAGTCATTGATATAATATGTTCCTAATATGTTCCTTCCAGGACATAAGCTCATCAAAATGTACTCCAAGCATTTTCATGGAGTGCTCTATATCTATATCTATGTTAATTTTATTTTTTCCCATAAATGGTTTTATGTCAGTTGTCAGTTTTTTACTACTTTTAAAATGAACTGCATTAGTTTTTTTGAAGTTTAATTTCAGGCCATTTACTGTCTGCCAGTTTCCATTGTCTCTATTGTGTATGTAAGGTTGTTTGCTAGTCCTTCAAGATTTTTGTCCTTCAGTAACACTGTTGTGTCATCTGCATATAATATCACCTCCTTATTGATATTAGATGAAAGATCATTCATGAAGATAATGAAGAGCAAGGGGCCCAGGACTGATCCTTGTGGCACACCCATCTTAACATTTTTCCCTTTTGAAGTGTATGGTTTATTATCCTTTACAGTACATGTTTTTTGTTTCCTACATGACAGATAGGAGGATAACCATGTAAGAGCTTCATTCTTCACACCGTAATATTCTAATTAATTGATCAATATGGTATGGCACACACAATCAAAGGCTTTCGTAAGATCACAGGCTAATCCTATTGTTGATTGCGATAAAAATCAAGGGATTTACAGATGCTATTTACAATGTCAGTTAAAGCTGTAGTAGTTGAATGGTTTTCCCTAAATCCACGTTGACCTGGAAGTAATATTTTGCTTTTTTCAAAATAATTTAGAAGTTGTTTATTTGCAGCTATTTCAAATATCTTGGAGAAAGTTGGAAGTAGGGATATGGGCCTATAATTTTTCATTAATTCAGGTTGTCCTTCTTTGTAAATTGGTTTTATGATGCTGTATTTAAGTTTCTCTGGAAAAATGCCTGATTTGAAAGATTGATTTATTATTCTACTTAGAGGTTCACTAATAATGTCCTTGACTTCTTTAATGACGGATATTGGTATTTCATCCCATCCACATGACCTTTTATTTTTAATTTTGGATATGATACTGATGACATCATATTTCTTGACTGGTTCAAACTTAAAATTGTGCCTGGTATTATCAATGATCTTGTTATTACTAGTCAAATGTTTGGCCTCATATATTGATCCTGTAACATTTATTTCATCTGATATATTTATGAAATAATCATTTATGGAGTTGGCTATCTGTTTTGGGTTACTTATTTCTTTATCATTCAGAATTACTGTTGCTAGTTCCTTGTTTTTGATGTCCCTCAAGCCAAGTTCACCTTTAATTAATGACCAGGTTGCTTTGCTTTTATTGTTTGCATTATGAACAAAGTTGGAATTTGCCATCATTTTAGCTTTCCTAATGACTTTATTTAATATTTCTCTATCCTTCTTGAAATATTGTATAATTTGGGGATTATTTTCAGTTTTTGCTTCTTGATGAAGAAGTCTTTTCCTTTTGCTGGATATTATTATTCCCTGGGCAATCCAATTTGGGGTTGAGCCAACATTTCTCCCATTGGTTGTTTTAAGGTTTACAATATCCTCATTATGTACTTTTAAATCATCCCTCCTTTTTATTATGAACTCATTATCTTCCCTTATAAGTATACATGATCCTCCATGCGAAGAATGCATTCTGCTGTAAAAATCTACTACACTGTAATTTCTTATCTTATTTAATATATGTATTTGCTCTTGCTGTAGCCAGTGTTCATTCAGACATATGACTGAGGCTTTTAATGGAAGGTCTTCATTTAGAAAAATTTCAAAATTATTAATTTTAGATTAGATTCCTTGGATATTAAGATGCATTAACCATTGGTGATTACCATTTACCATATACTTTGCAGTATTATCAGAACACTTTTTACTATTTCATATATAATTTTTACCATTCTCTCCTTTATTGTCAAAGAACTGGAGAGAGTCATTTTTTTCGATTTCATCATTTCCGTTTACCTTGATATCCTCTTTAACTTTCATTAGATTAGAATTACCATCAACATTGCTATTTACCATAAAGTCAGCATCACGTTTTACCATAGAGTCACTTGTATTTACCATAGCTTTACTATTTATCATAAAATCTGAATCTACATTATATACCTAATGTTTGTCACCAACTGAACCATTACATATATTGTAACTTTCATCAACCATAGCTACATACTTTAAACGCTATGCATCCTGAAATTTTCTTTTAAAACTAGTAAGTATTTTCTGATACATAGGGCAGCTTCTGTCATAAGATGTGTGATTTGTATTCAGCTGCAAACCAAGTTTCTGGTTAGTTCTCACAGAGTTTATACATCATTTCATAATACTTTGACACTCATTATAACTGTGCTTATCGGCACAATAAGAACAGGCTTGATAAGTTTGACAAAACTTCATAATATGTTCGTATTGTTGACAATTATGACATGAAACAATATTAAAATGGTCAAACACTCTACAGAAGTTAAATTCAACCTTAATCTTTTCTTTACTGGAGAGAATCTTGTGTGTGTCCCTGTCACATTGAATAGTTATATTACACAAATCATTTTTATACCTCTTACTCGCATGCACAACATCCAAATGGGTTTCTTCATTCAGATTATTAAAGACCTTAATGCTACGCACCAAATCTGCATTTGACATACCCTTTATATCTTCGTAAGTAACCCCGATAATTTTCATTTTCGGATAACATGGCCTTAATAGTCATACATAAATTTCTTTTTAATAATAGTCTATTTTTGGATGCCGTTTTATAGAAATACAGTGGAACCTCGCTTAATGAGTATAATTCGTTCCAGAATGTTACTCGTAATGCGAAACACTCGTTAAGCGAAACAATTTTTTCCATTGGAATCAATGTAAAACAGGATAATGCGTTCCATTCCGAAAAAAATAATGCAATTTATTATTTAAAATATATTCTTTTTTACTAGAAAGTTGTCTTGAGAGGTTTGTTTCTGCCTACGCTTCAAATTTTTGCAAAAATGAGACAGTATTATCGTTAAATAAATTTGCAGCGCTCATAGCTACTGCCTTATTAGGGTGATGCTTCTCAACGTACGATGTAACAGCTTCTCATGCTTTTAGCATCTCCCTTATTTCGTTGGAAGCTTGTTGCTCTGCTGAGGCTGTAATCTCCTCCTCCCCTGACGAAATACTCTCCACAAATTCTTGCTGTTACACAGAATTCAGCTCCATAAGCTCTTCGGTGGTCAGTTCCTGGCTATGCTCTTCCACTAGCTCATCGATGTCGTTGCTATCCACCTCTAGCCCCATAATCTTGGCCAGAGACACAATCTCGTCAACTACCGGCTCCGCAGGCACTTGCTCAAACTCCTCGGAGTTGTGTTCGACAACGCTGTCCGGCCATAGCTTCTTCCATGCAGAAATAAGGGTTCTCTTGGTGACCCCCTCCCATGCCTCGTCGATCATCTTGAGGCAGGCAACGATGTGAAAGTGGTCTTTCCAAAACTCTCTGAGAGTGAGATTGGTTCCTTCAGTTACCTCAAAACAACGCTCAAATAGAGTTTTAGTGTAGAGCTTTTTAAAATTTGAGATGACATTCTGATCCATTGGCTGCAGTAAAGGAGTGGTGTTAGGAGGAAGGAATTGGATCTTGATGAATTTAAATTCTTCAAGGAGGTCATTTCTAGGCCTGGAGGATGTGCAGGAGCGTTGTCCATAACAAGCAAGGCACGGAGTGGCAAATTCATCTCAAACCTTTTTTTTTTACAGACGGACCAAACACTTCATTGATCCAATCGATAAAAAGGTAACGTGTCACCCAAGCCTTGTTGTTGGACCTCCACATGACATTTGTCCTTCGTCCGTTGATGATCCTGACGTCTTCTTAATGAGGTCGCCAAAAATTAGTTTCGCCTTCTCACAAACTAGGTTTTCGTTAACAGTGTCGCACTGTATTTGCTTCTCATTGATCCATTTGAGAAGCAATCTTTCAGCATCGTCGAGAATACGTGGCCTTTGCGCAGAAATTCTTGTGACTCCCTTTGAGGCATCAATCTCATCCTTGTTTTTGAGGATAGTGCAAATAGTAGATGTGGACCAATTGTATGCACGAGCTAGGCCAGCCACGCTCACACCTCGATTCCGCTTCTCAATAATTTGACGTTTGACTTGTATCATTATCATCAATTGGTAGCTTCTCCTATCAAGAGGTTAGTTCTCTTGGATCTCCACTCTCCTCTTCTACTTGCTCTCCTTTTCAATTGCTCATATTCATCTCATTCTTTAAATTGTCCAACCATTCCATCCTTGGTCTCCCTCTCTTCCTTACTGTCCATCCTTCCAGCTCTGTCACGATTCTCTCCCCTGACGATCCCCTCAGCACATGTCCCGCGTATTTCCACTTTCTTCTTTTCATTTCATAGGCTATACCTGCTTCCAATCTTTCTTTAAACCTCTTCGTTAGTTATTCTGTCTAGGCATTTAATTTTCAAAATTCTTCTGGCAAACCATGTGTCCAATGCCTTTATACTTTTTTTCCATACTTTTTAAGGTGGTCCATGTCTCGCACCCATACAAGAAAACCGGTTAAACATAACACCTCAACATTTTCAGTTTTAATTTCATGTTGATCTCTCCTCTCATTAGATCCTTGTGTTTCCAAAAATTTTCCTTTGCCATTCCAATTCTTGATTTTATTGCATTACTGCAGTACCCATCGTCTGATTTTAACTTCCTAGATATCTAAACTGTTGGACTTGTTTTATTGGTTTGTCATTAATTTTTATATTGCAGTCAATGTTGCTCTTTTTACTAGCCACCATCATTACTTTTCTTTTATTGGTATCAATGTTCAATCCAAATTTTGTTCTCACCTCATAAACTCTTTGCATTGCTAACTCTAAATCCTCTTTTGAGTATGTCATGATTACTATATCATCTGCTTACCTTTAATTGCTGAAATTCCTTCCTCCTATACATATACCCTTAATCTCTTCTAATGCTTGCCCTACAACTTCTTCACTGTGCAGGTTAAATAAAAGTCTGTTTTTTAACCTTATTTCCATTAGAATATTTATCGGGAGTATGATGATACGATATATCTGTCGTATGTATCATCATACACCCCTGTCTTACTCCACATTTTACTTCGAACCATTCAGTCAGTTCGGAATTTATTCTGAAAGCAGCTTTCTGGTTATTATACATTATTTGAATTATTTTTTGGCGGTTGTTATCTATTCCAATTTTATGTAACATTTGTATTAAAACTTTCTGGTTAACTTTTTCAAATGCCTTTCGATATCTATAAAACCTGAAAAGTTCTTTTTATTATTACCTTTTAGATTATTTTCCAAAATTAGTCTTAACTCCATTATGGCATCACGTGTTCCTTTGTTTTCCCTAAAACCATACTGATCATCTGATATTTTATCTTCAATTTGCTTCTTAATTCTCTTTAGAATTATCATTAGTAATATTTTACATGCATGTGAAATCAAACTAATTGTTCTATATCTTTCATACACTATTGCATTGCATTGTTTGACTTCTAGGGTGATTTTTTTTCTTGTCTTCTTGTGGCATTTTCTTTAGGGAAGAATATTTAAACTTTGCACTAAAAATACACAATAATTAGTCCGGATAGAACTTTCGCAAGCGACAGTAAGATGCTAGCTGAACGAGCCCTGAATATAGACTGATAGCCGAGATGACGGCAGGAACCTCCATGTGGCGCCACGATGTATCCTCGTCCCTAGTTCTACGAAACATCGCTCGTTAAGCGAGTCACTTGGCTACATTCTGTTTAGCTCGTTATGCGAGGTGCTCGTTAAGTGAGGTTTGACTGTATGCCAAAAGATCATCTTCTAAATCAGCTCAATCTCACCCCAATCAAAGCCTCTCACAATTTCTCCGACATTTCCTTCTTATATAATATAATAAATAGCAAAGTTGATTCTCCATTCTTACTCTCTCTTTTCTCTTTCCCCCAAGAACTACACCCCTATCCAATACCTTCTCTTTGATTACTCCCCGTCTATCAAAAGTAAAACGATCACTCTTCTTTCGCATTCCTTCAATTTTCAACTCCATTTCCTCCAATACTCATTTCGATCCTTTCTTCACATCTCCAAAATCCATCCAGAATATACTTGCGAGAGTTTGACCCGGAAAAATACAATTTTCTACGATTTTTTTCTATGTTTATATTCATTTGTTACTTTATTATATGTTTAATCAGTTGATTTTTCACAATTTTGTCAATATTTTGTTCTTTATTATTATTTTTCATCATCAGCGGTAATTGGCTTTGCGCTGTATGTTGATGTTTGTTAATAAATAAATAAAATACCGAGTAACAATTTTGTATCCCTTCAAGAAATGCATAAATTAATATCCTAATGTTGACCACTAACTTGATGGAAAATCTCTTCTTCAACCTCTTTCTTTTCTTTAAATTGGTCTCGTCAGGTATTTTGTTTTGCTTCGATAAAATCTGTGGTAGAATTATGTCGTTTTCAGTTGTTCTTCTCACTTGTCCCTCATTTATTGTCTTTTTATCACTAAGTAACTTTTGACTGTCAAAACAATACTTTTTTCTGAAGCAGACACTTTGACACAAGGGTAAGTGTAAAAGTTTCTATTCTGTTTGTTTTCTCTTCTTTCATCCGACAATTATTTGATTTTTTATTCATGACAAATGGCTTCTCTGATGGTCCTTCGTTCGATCCCAGTCAGTTATTTACATTCTTCAATGCATTTCTTTTGCAGATAATGGAAAGTATTTTAGGTACTTCCTGGAATGATATTGACTTCAAAATTTTTATAATATAAGTTTTATTTCTACCAGGTCCTTATATATATTCACTTCTGCCAGAAGGTACTGAGTTCAACACCAGGCGTCTCTAAAATTAGAAATTGCTACGATTAACATAGGGTAACATAGAAACTTAAAACTCGGCATGTGAATAGAGATCATAAATACATTTCATATGCACTGTTTAAGGTTTCCCTAATGGTCAAGGGAAACCCAGGTCTTCCTGGTCATACTTATTATGCAGCACAATAGAAGATCATCATCTCTAACTATGTGTGAAAATTCAAGCAGAAATATTGGTTGCAACTGCCTCAAACGACGACCTTCTTTTCCTTATGAGAGAAAAGTTATTGTGCTCTGGCATCGAACCCAGGAACAGTAGGTTCTTATGAAATTTTTTTTCATAAACCAATTCTTACCAAGCATCTTCTAGCCAAGCACAAACTTCCTATCATTTCGATAAGTGCATTTAAAAAAATAATGAATAACTACTCCCATGTATTTTAAAGGGCAGATATTTGCATCTTCCTAGCATCGAACCCAGGATAGTTTCCATGAAAGTAATGTATGTTTTCAATAGATCATGACCATATATATGGGCTCCTAGAGTTTTGATTCTCTAGCTATCTGGAAAGTATTTTTTTTTAATTCTAGAAATTCAAAGCTATGCATTCAAATGGGAAAAATCGGGACTTGGAGGTCCTCTGAAATCGAACCCATGGTACTGAGGTTCAAAATCGCAATTTTTCTGGCAGTTACATGTTATGGCCAATACATCGTAAAAATTTCAAGTCGATGACGCTTGTGGTTTAGCCTGTGATCCTATCTATATCCATGAATGAATCCGGAGAAGCAGCTATATATAATAGATAATAAAAGTACATAATACTTGTGATAGCCCAACGATTAGATGATGGAATTTTGTCTGGTTATCTATAATTAAATTTTAAAAATCATAAATTATGTAAAGAGATAGCCATTACATATGCTAATATGCTATGTATCACAAAGCATTTTTTAAAAACTTTCCCTAAAATTTTCAAATCGTGATCCAAAGTAAAAAATTAGCTATGTACAAAAAATCACTGTTAAAAATCAGATAAATTGAGGAATATTGGTCAATCATTTCATGTACATTTATATGTTCACGAAGGAACATAAACACTATGATGAATGCAGAGGTTAAAAAACTAAATAAATTTTAATATTCGGAGTAGAGAAAAGACTTGGCATTACACTGAGTTATAGTTTTTAATTAGTAAGATTAACTTTTTAATCACAGATAGTCTAGTAAGAATCAAAGGAAAGAATAAATATATATATATGTAACAATATTTATTATGTAGAAGCTATTGAAAAACTAAAGTTATACATATACGAGAGCTTCATTAATGAGGGATTCATTCTGACACAATTTCTTGAGATCCTCAAAGAAAATATATGTTCTTTTATGCAGCTTTTAATAATTACCCTATCCTACTTAGTTATTTACTATGCTGTGCTTATATTTGCTGAACTTTTAGTAACGATAATATATTTATTGGTCCAAGGACATATGTATTATGTATAAGATAGATAATGGTTAAAACAGAGGTAATTATTTAAAACTTCATGTAAGCTATTCACTAAATATATTAAAAATCATGCATCTAAATACATTAATCTCATATACATTTTAAAACCAGTTTCAACAAGAATAATTCACTACTATACATGTTATTACAATTTCAAATACATTTGCTATAATTCTCATTACTTTTTTAAAAATTTTAAGCTAAATAAGGAAGTCATCTAACCTAAATTACAGAATCTTTTCATTAGAAAAAACATCTACACTATAGAATTGCTTACAAAGCAAGTATTTTTTCAGCATTTAGAAAATAATTTAATAAATAACATTGTTTAATTCACCTGGTAGTAAATTGTCAATCAGCAAAGCTTCCACCAGTTAATCCTAGTCTGTGTGTTCTCAAAATAAACCAATTACATAGAATTATACAGAAATGGCATTTTTGAGATATCTCACTTCTTGGAATATGGCTCACATATATTTGTCATCTAACCAAAGATTCTAAAAGATATAAACATCATCTTTGTACCCAAACATTCTCGCAACACCACTTTTGTTTGTAACATTTCTCAAAACCATCTCATTTTGACGCTAAGGCAGATAGCTCATCATTATGTCCATTTAGGTAAACCTTATAAATGATTTGGGTTTTCCCTTCAGTTTGATACTGTTTGAACTCTTGTGAATACTTATAGTATATCAGCAATATGAAGACTATACAATTTTCTTATCTTTATCCGATTACTGACAATGATTTTATGTTCATATGCAGATTTTTGTTCTCTTCTTTTGTCTTATAATTGATAAACTAGAGGTAAACTTTGAGATATGTAGCATTTGTAATATTCATATCTTATTTGTATAATTTATGAATGTAAAATGATAAGTGTAGGTAATTGGAAAAGATTAAATTATGTTATATCTTGCCTATTGCAAGAATTATGTATATTTTGACTTGGTTACTTTCGAACTTCTTTGCAAATAGTTTTCTCGTGTACATTATAAACGAACTAAACAATTATTGTATTAGACACCTACCTTAATTGCTGTATTTACACATTCATTCCTTATCTTCTATAATTGTAAATAAGCTTGATTTTAAAGTGCGTGAAGATTATTTAATAACCTTCTAAACATAATAGTACAGGTATATTATACACCAATCTTAAAATAATGTAATATTAAATAATGATAATATGGTTATAATGATGATTTTAAACGCATATATATTGCAAGTATCAGCTTTTTTTAAGTTATTGAACAGAATTGATAAATATCAATCGAATATTATGTTGAGTCATAGGATAGAATGGATTCCTCAGATACTTTGTCAAGTACGATCTCCCTGCAGTGGAATTTAATATGTAGCTTATGAGTATTGAAAAATGAACGCACTTTTTCTATACATTATTGTGGATCAGAGAATTTTTCTACTTAACAAGAGGTCGAATACACAGGTAACTTACTACATGTAACTATGAATAACCTATTGTCGTCAGGAATAACACGTTTTCAATGTTTCCCAGCGTTTCGCAGGAGAAGTATTTATTTACCGTGATGAATTAAGTTATAAATGATGTATAGAGAAGTACTGTTCTGAAATCCTGAACGATTTTAACACAATCTGTTTTGGAATGTTCGAAAATTCTTCTTCTACTACAGCGTATGGCAGTCTGTTGCACGGGAATGCAACTTAATGGTATTGAGACTAGAATTTAGTCGCACCGTGTCGCCACCACTTGCCGATTTGACGTACTAAATTTCATGGGCGGTAGCCTAGCGGGCCCTCCACGTTCGTTCCCTCACTACGCTATATTACATGCCGTTATAGTTCGACGATAGATTTCACATAGTATTCACATTTCACATTTACGGCTGAAAAAGTTTAATATTTCACTGTTTAAGTACATGATAAGGAAAAATGTTAACATTTAATAGCTTGAGTACTTTAATCTACACAAAAATGCATAAAATATTATTACTCAGTATTTATAACCATTACGACTGAAAAGATAACTGCGCATTGTTTAAATACTTGATAAGTAAAATTGTTAACATTTGAAAGCATAAATATGTTAATCTAAATAAAAAAACATTGTATGAAACACCTTTTACATTGGTGATCAGAGGAAAATTCCTCTTGCTTTTAACCAAAATATTAATCATCCGTGAGGACTTTCTGGACCTTTAAATAAATAGTAGGTAAATAAATAGAAACAAAATATGAATATTTTCACAATTTATTTTTTTTAATGCAAAATAAGATCTCATAGTATCATACAATCTATACAACAGAACATGAAATGATGAGAGAATTTTCAAGAGTACAATAAATAGATTTACAGAACACAACCAAATTACCAAATGTCTTCTAATCGGAGATAATTATGAGTGGAGATACAAAGAAAGAAATTTTGGAACACTGATGTTAATGAATTAAAGGTTTAAAATCTCCAATTTTGTCGGCGTTCCTCTTCTTGCTTCCAGTTAGACGGAGAAAGCAAGAAACTAATGCCTCAAATTTATGATACCAAAAGTACTTTTCAAAGGCAATGCCTCCATCCTCAAAGGTCGTAAGACACGACTCATGTATCTTGTGAACCCCTATGGACGGAGGTATGACCTTCAACAAGTACCGTATATGCTGGCGTATAAGTCTACCCCTAACATGTTGAGGTGAATTTCAGGTTTTAGCCTATGTTCAGCATATATGTTGAACCAAAAAAATAAGGCAACACCTCTTCACCATTTTATAGGAAGAAAAACTATGGCATCCATAAATATATGATAGCTTAACGAATATTTACTGAATAAGATTGAGATGCTAGAATTGGTTCTTCCAGCTGCTATGTCAACTTCTTGCCTCTGCTTAACTATTATACAAGTTTCTTTCATTGGTATCACTCAGGCTACACAAATAAAAATGGATTATGAAACAAACACAATAGTTTTAAAAATTTATTATAGAAATAATGGTAATATCAAATCACGACACAGCTAAAACAACTTCCATTAACTCCCAATGCTAACAATAAGTCAGATCATAACCATTATATAAACAAAAAAAAAACATGGTGTGCTCATTGATATTTTTTGTTAAAAGAAAACATAGAAATAAATACATGTTTAATTTTTGTATAAAAATACTTGTGAAGAAATTAATATAATTTGCGAAAAATAAATATGCGTCAAATTTATTTTAAAGATATGAAAATAGTTTATTAATTCAACTATTTTATTATGAAAGCATGTCATAACATAACATACTATCGACCACAATTGTATTTTGTGATGAAATTTGTTTTATATAATAGCTACGTTAATTAGACTTGCCAAAAGATAGTTTCAGTAGGAAATAATTGTGGTGAGTTGCAAGAGTGTATGTTAACAATTGCTAAGGAGGCAGTTTCACTTATTTACCGCTTGGATGGAAAGGGTTAAATTTAATGTTCAGCGTATAAGTTTATGAGAGATTTTTTTAGGCTTTTAAAGGTTGACTTACACACTGGCATATACAGTACTTTGGGTATCATAAATGTGAGGCATTACTTTCTTGCTTTCTCCAACTGCTATATTCTAACATCCTTCAATGATGGTCCTGATGAGTTGAGTCATTTCACATTACCATCAGGGGAAATGGTTGCTGCTATGGTCTATGCTACTAACATTGTGTCATGCCCAGTGTAGCACATAAGGAAAAGGTATTTCAGTAAATAAAATGTGCTATCCTACAGTCTGTAGATTCTTCCTTAGTAAACTGTGGAACTCATAGGGAGGAAGTGAAACAGAAAATGTCTCTGTTCTTGAGTCAGTCATTTGTATATCGCTATTGCAAAAATGTTAATTCTTTGTTCAAAAGCCCTCCTTGAACCCTTCTTACTTGTGTGCACAGTTCCTCCATTGCCATTCATACATATTCTTCTATTTCTGCATCCTGATTTTCGCCCAGTCAATTTATGACAGCATCTATCACCTCCTCCATTGCTGCATTATCTGTATCTGGAATTTACAGGGCAAATCAAAATTAAAACCAAACAAAAAGTGTAATCTTCTCAAGTTCATCATTTAATAATTCATCTTTTTCATAATATTTATTTTGCTTCATCATAACCTCATTTATTAAAAGCACTCCCAACTTGCATGTAGGGCTAATTCCAAACAATGTGGCCAATGGCATGACATTGATATTAGTCTGCCAAAATCTTTGTTTGATCAGTATAAATTTATAATCAAGGCATTCAGACCATTGTGAGGAATACTGAATTAGTAGAGGCTAAGAATTGCATTTCTTTGTTGTTCCTATTTTTAATGATGATAGAATACAGTGAAAGTTCTTATTAGTCTGACATTATAATGTATATGCAGTGGTAGGAGGTGAAATATATCTTGATCAAAACCAAATAGTTATTCTCACTTTTCCAGGAGCACCAAGTTTGTCTTAGTCACCAAGCTGTTGATTGAGAAAGTATGCATAAGATTTGCCTTCATTCCATACCTCCATGCAGCACTTTCCTATCTTCATCAGCAAATTCCTCTGCATCTCTAATCATTCTTTCAATATCATCAGTCTTCAGTCATGGGATAATCATCTTTGAGGACCTAGGCTTAATAGTTATACTTCATTCATACTATTATTCAGGAAAATGCTTTTTAGGTTGTCAGTTAACTTCTTTTCAATAATCATTCAAAGCTATACAGAATTATTTCCCATAACACCTACTTGTTTCAAATTCTTCGAAATTAATGAGAAGAGATCCATCCCAATATACCTAATAAGTATCCATAGGTCTTTAAAATTACAGCTGTTTTATGGAAAGCTATGGAATGATGAAATCAAAAAATCATTTCTTATTTACAACAGAATAAAACAGGTTGAGGTTACAATGTAATGCAGCTAAACCATAGGATATTTATCCATGAAATACAATGAATTTACCTGGATAGTAAGCGCGTGTTGGTAGCGTTGGTAGTCAGATCAGTGGAGAAAACCAGAGACTTCTTTGTTGGGATGATAGTGTAGCGTGGGATGAATTTAGTCATAACTCCACCAACAGTTTCAATACCAAAAGTTAATTGATTTATATTAAGGAGAACAATTGCATCTGTGCCTTGTTCACCAGAGAGTACACTAGCCTGTTAAAGTAACTTGAGTGAGCATCACGTATAAAATTTGAGATAAATGCACAAAGGGATTAGTCTAATCAAATACTAACCTGGACAGCTGCATCTCATTTTGATGGACTCAACGAGATGGTTCCTTTCCTCCAAAAAGCTCACGAACCAATTGTTGAACCTTAGGGATTTGAGTCTAACCTCCAACAAGAAGTATCTCATCAACATCCTTTTGTTTCACCCTATTTAACAATCATTGTTTTCATCATCATTTCATTCTTGTACAACTTGATGAAGTAATCCATCACCGTCTGATCAAAGTCCTCACCACCAATTCTGAACCTATCAACAACCTGAACGAAAAATTCTCACCTATATATTTGTTGATAGTAAATAGGGGAGAATAATAGAAACATCTGAGACGAACACTAACCTCAATGAGGCCATTATCAATAGTAAGGAGACATCGAAAGTTTCATTAGTATTGGTGTTGTCATTTTCGCGTAAGAGCACCAAACAAACACAGAGCCAACTAAATCCAAGCTTTACAGCGGGCAAGGCAGAGAAAGATGGATTTCCAAATAATTTCCTCCAAGATAAAGACCTAAAGTACTTGAATAGAAAACAAAGTCATGCCATAAAATTTAATTTTCCATCCTTGAAGTTTTGTAAACAAAAAATATTTATTCAAACGTTTTCATACATCGAAAATCTAGCTTCAGGAAGACATCAATACAGCAACACTCTCGAAATATTATAAATACCTTTCTTTCGTTCTCGGAAATCTGTGGAATTTTAAGTTTGGGTTTTCTGTTGAATTATTGCTGCATATCCTCACTGAACATTTTTTCGCCGCACTCTTCTTAATCGCCATTACTCGCAATAACAAATAATTGCGTCATCTTTACCGCTGTGCGATTTGCACTTTTGTTGTGATTTCGTTTCACAGCATTTATTGAAAACTTAAAATAAAATTACTGTTTTCTGACATTTTATGATGATGGAGAAAATGTTTAATAATTTATTTATTATCTTATCTTTGTTATAGCATTTTTTTAATTCAGGTAAACTCTACCGCCCCTACCGTCAGTACCGCCATCACTTGCCGATTTGATATACTAACTCTGACGTCACGAGGGAAGAGCTCGCCAATTTAGCTTTCTTCCGGGTGGTCTGTTGAGGAAAAGTGTTCTCTTGTGGCCAGACGATGAACTATTTCGGAAGCACGATGACGTCACTTTGTAAGCCGCGAGTTTAAAAATCAAGCGAACACTTAAAATATTTATTATTCTGCTGATTTTTATACATTCAGCTTGCTCTTAAAAAGCGTTTTTCGAAATTTATTTAAGGGTTTACTAATTCTGAGTTATAAATTCGTTGATTCTATTTCATACTTTAATTTTAATATTTACTTTTGTAAGTAAGCGTGTAAAACAAGAAAAGTTTAAAAAGTAGTTCAATATATTCTCCTAATTACCCTAAATGAATCAGAAACTAATAATTCAATCAGATGCTTCTGTAACTAAGATATAAACAGACTCAATGGACCATAAATGTTCATGAATGGAAAATTCCAAGTCAATGACGCTTGTGGTTTAGGCTGTGAATTAGTATCCTATCTATATCCTTAAATGAATCCGGAGAAGGAACTATATATAATAGATGTATCCGATGTCAGTAACGTCCGTAAAAAATGCGCCGGATAACGTTTATTTTGAACATTAATTTCATGCAACATAGGATTATAAATTATTGGGAGTCATTGGAGTGTTAAAATATTTATATTTGCTTGTCCAGAGTATCCTTGGTTCGACTCTGGACGACTCGAATCGTCCCTCTCGTAAGAAATGCACGTAAAGTTAGTTTTGATCGATTGCAGACATTTTTTCTTTTGCGGAATTAAATCAAAAGTAATGGTCGTACGAAATCGCGATGAACACCAAAAGAAAGGAAATTGAATGAAGATTCTTAGCTAGGTCGTGGAATATCGTATTCGAGTCGAAATTAAGAGAATTCAGACGAAAATGACGAAACGTATGTGATTTCGTGGGAATAAACAATTCCCTAACGACGACGGTGATTGTTGAACTCAACGCTCATAACGAATATAAAGGAAAGATAATAAGACATGTAGTATGGGAGAGAAGAGCCGACAATCAATGACAATAAAACGATTCAAGTTAACTTTGGACATTTAAATTCAGCTTCATGTTTTTACAAAGACCTATAATGTACTGTTTAAAATTTAATTTATTCGAAACGAAAAAAAACTTGCATAAAATTAAAACATTTCTAAGGAACAATCCAATATCAGGGTCGGGATACTTCGATACTTAACTGTGTAATATTCATTTCCGATTCTCCTTGTAAGACTTTATTCAATTTCGCATTTTTTATTATTTCATTTCTATTCAATAATTAAATAACTTGTATTTAATTTTTAATTATTTAATTTCATTATAATTGTGTTCATTTTTACCCTTCGCCTTGTATTTCCAGACAGTATTCTGTGACAGTTTTGTCATGATTGTTGCAGCCGATTATTTTTCTTTCGCGGTTTCGCCCGCATGTACTTTTCCGTACGTCCATTTGCCTCGTCCACAAGAGTCTTGTCAAATTGTTCATTCGAGTTCCTCTGTGGGTGAAAGTAGTCTGGTCTTTTGGCCGGAAGCAAGTCCTGGTAATATGGCAGCGAATTCTGTTGAAACTCCTTTTGATTCGACTCTACCTTCGGGTTTCCGGGAGATAATTTCTCAGTTTTCTGATGTTGTCACCTCGAAGATGGGCATGACCAACATTATGCAATATCGAATTGAATTAAATGATACTTCACCAATACGTTCTCATCCCTACACTCTCCCTCCTCCAAAAGCGAAGGTAATGCGGGAACATTTAGACTCTTTAATTCAGCAAGGAGTAATAGAACCATCCAACTCTGCATGGGCTTCCCCTGCCTTTTTGATTCCAAAGAAGGCTTATAAATTACGGTTGGTGGTTGATTATCGTAAATTGAATAAAAAGGTTAAAATCGATCCGTACCCAACTCCGTCTGTTGAACATGCTCGTTTTATTTGGTCCTCGGAGCATTCTTCCTCTTTTCAAAAGTTAAAGGCCGCCCTTGCTAATACTCCGGTGTTAACCATGCCATCGTTTGATCGAGAATTCCATCTTTTCGTCGATGCTTGCCAGATAGCTTTAGGCGCTGTTCTTAATCATAAAACTAATGATAAATTCTCTCCTGTTGCTTATGCAAGTAAAACTTTGTCGCCTCATGAGCAAAGGTTAACGACCTACGAGTTAGAGTGCATGGCGTGCTCATGGGCCGTCGAAAAATTCAAAGATTATCTCCAGTTCGCTCATTTTCACCTCTATAACGATAATGGCGCTTTGACTTGGTTGTTCTCTCATCCCAAGCAGCTTTGAAAAATTGGCAGGATGGTTTTAAAGCTATCCATTTATTAATTTACTATACATCATGTCAGGGGTACCGTTATTAAACCAGCCGATTGTTTGTCAAGAGTTGTGATTCCTCCTCATCCTCCACTTTCTTCGGAAACTAACTGTTTCCTCCATAAGATTCCCCTCTCTTTTATCGCCATTCGTGAACACCAGAAAAAGGATCCGGTTTTGGGACAATTGTTGCATAACATCTCGATGTTGAAAGATAGACAGTTAATTTGGGATGGTATTAATTATAAATTAAAGAATGATATATTGTGTTACAAGCCTCTTAAGTCAAAGAAGTGCAAAGTCGTTGTCCCCGCTGCTCTTCGCCCTATGATATTACAATACTTTTATTGTTTTCCTTCTGGGGCTCATTTGGGAATTACGAAAACTGCACATAAGATTTCTCAAGATTACTGGTGATTGAATTCCAAGAATGAAATAAAAGATTTGGTTACTCGATGTCATATTTGCCAAATTTCGAAGCCCAGAAACAGTCTTCCTCCGGGTCTCTTGTCCTCTCAAACTCAATCTGCACCCTGGGAGAGAATATTTATCGACCATGTAGGCATATTGCCACGATCTAAGAAAGAGAATTGTTATGTATTCACCGTTGTTGATGGTTTCTCCCTTCCCACCCTCTCCCTTCCCACCCTCTCCCTCCCCACCCTCTCCCTCCCCACCCTCTCACTCCCAATCCTCTCCCTTTCCACCCTCTTCCTCCCCACCCTCTCCCTTCCCACCCTCTCCCTTCCCACCCTCTCCCTTCCCACCCTCTCCCTTCCCACCCTCTCCCTTCCCACCCTCTCCCTTCCCACCCTCTCCCGTCCCACCCTCTCCCGTCCCACCCTCTCCCGTCCCCCCTCACCTACCACCCTCTCCCTTCCCACCCTCTCCCTTCCCACCCTCTCCCTTCCCACCCTCTCCCGTCCCACCCTCTCCCTTCCCAACCTCTCCCTTCCCACCCTCTCCCTTCCCACCCTCTCCCTTCCCACCCTCTCCCTTCCCACCCTCTCCCTTCCCACCCTCTCCCTTCCCACCCTCTCCCTTCCCACCCTCTCCCTTCCCACCCTCTCCCTACCCACCCTCTCCCTTCCCACCCTCTCCCTTCCCACCCTCTCCCTTCCCACCCTCTCCCTTCCCACCCTCTCCCTTCACACCCTCTCCCTCCCCACCCTCTCCCTCCCCACCCTCTCCCTCCCCACCCTCTCCCTTCCCACCCTCTCCCGTCCCACCCTCTCCCGTCCCACCCTCTCCCTCCCCACCCTCTCCCTCCCCACCCTCTCCCTCCCCACCCTCTCCCTTCCCACCCTCTCCCTTCCCACCCTCTCCCTTCCCACCCTCTCCCTTCCCACCCTCACCTACCACCCTCTCCCTTCCTACCCTCTCCCTTCCCACCCTCTCCCTTCCCACCCTCTCCCTTCCCACCCTCTCCCTTCCCACCCTCTCCCTTCCCACCCTCTCCCTTCCCACCCTCTCCCTTCCCACCCTCTCCCTTCCCACCCTCTCCCTTCCCACCCTCTCCCTTCCCACCCTCTCCCGTCCCACCCTCTCCCTTCCCACCCTCTCCCTTCCCACCCTCTCCCTTCCCACCCTCTCCCTTCCCACCCTCTCCCGTCCCACCCTCTCCCGTCCCACCCTCTCCCGTCCCACGCCCTACCCCACCCACACCCTTCCCACCCTCTCCCGTCCCACCTCCTACCGAACCCACTACCGCCCAGCCCACCCTCTACCGTCCCACCCTCTACCCCACCCTTACCCGTCCCAATACCTACCCTGTTGTCCACCCAATTCATACCCTATGATCTACCCTTTACATTTTCTTCCTCTATTATGGCCAACACCTACTCAATTCCGCCCCTCTCCCAATCATCGCTTCCTCCTCTTATTCTCCCATAACCATCTCCCATCTCCTTCCTTCACTCTTTATTTCTAATTAGACAATATCAAAAATACGGGAAAAATTCAAAGAAAAGGTACAGAATATATAAATTATACATAGCCCGCCTTACACATCACAGTAAACTTATACATTCTGCAATAGTTCGTTTGGCTAACGGCGCAAAATATATCCATAATATGTTCATTTCATGTTATGGTTCACTATACTAGTTCCGGCCTTACAAAGGTTTATACTATACATAATCGAAATTATATTAAATCAATCACTTCCTCCTCTTATTCTCCCACAACCATCTCCTATCTCCTTCCTTCACTCTTTATTTCTAATTAGACAATAGCAAAAATACGGGAAAAATTCAATGAAAAGGTACAGAATATATACATTATACATAGCCCCGCCTTACATATCATAGTAAATTTATACATTCTGCAATAGTTCGTTTGGCTAAGGGCACAAAATATATCAATATTATGTTCATTTCATGTTATGGTACACTGTTGTGCATTTACTAGTTCCAGCCTTACAAATGTTTATACAATACATAATAGAAAATATATTAAATCAATCGCTTCCTTCTCTTCCTCTCCTATAACCAACTCCCGATACCTCAGACTGTCTTCCCAATTAGACATAAGGAAAACATACGGGTAATTCAAAATATAGGCACAGAATATATAAATTAATCATAGCCCTGCCTTACATATCATAACAAGTCTATCAATTCTGCTATAGTTATTTTGGCTAAGGACGCAGAGTTGTTTTTAACCCATTTTATATACATTTCAAGTCATGGTACGCTATACATGTTCCGGCCTTACAAATATTTATACTATACATCATTTAAATATATTTTGGCTCGGAAGAGAATGAATGAATTTGACTTATAATTCATCTTCCGGGGTAGGGTGATGCTTTAGGGGTTCGCCCTCGGGTTCTACATCCGCTTCGCAACCTTAGTCGTTGTCTGGTAGTTAAGTACCATGGTGATGTTCTCAATGTAAGTCCTGAATCATTCTACTTTGGAGCACCCGGATTTTTCGGGTGGGATTGTGGAACCGCTAGAGGAGGAGGGCTCTTTAGACCGTGTCGCTGATGCCAAATACAAAGACCTCAGCTCCCTCCCGCATCCGGAGGCACTTTGCAACCTCTTCCCTCATCTTTCGATTGGCCGTCAATGGCGTTCTGCTGGTTAAATATCAAATTTTATGAGAAAAAGGATTGCACGGAGTCGGTATGGTTTGATTTGAATAGATTATAAGCCAACAATTGTTCTCAATGCAACAGTTATCTAAACGTTGTGGTAAAATCACATTCAAATCAGCATTTACATAGAAATGCTATTTTTCTATAATAGGGAAATATATAAAGCAAATCTAAATATAATATAATTATATAATGCAACAATTTAAATATTGAATGGACTCAGAAGGAATATATGAATGTGGTTATTAAATTTGATAAGTTGGCATAATGCTAAGAAGGAAATTAGTTATTTTAATATTATCAGACATCTAAAAACAGCCATGTCTCTTACTTGTTTGGAATTTTAGAAGCAAAAGCTATAAATTGTAATTACTTTATTAAGCAAAAACTATGTATTAAAATAATGAAATCACAGTCAGAAATGTCTTCCTTAATTTGAAATATAATAATTATTAATACTTCAAAATATCATAAGATTATGAAATTAAAATAAAAATTAATCTGGAAAATTTGAAAGTAAAGTCTGTTTACTTAACTTGGAGATCCAGCCACCGTTGTCCCCTGAGCCTCTTCCGTTGACGGTGGTCACTCGCCTCTGTGAAGCCATACGGTATGAAATTTGAGCAAGCTCGCTTTTTAAAACTGGAAGGAATAGAAACACCAAGGTAAATAATCATTTATTAGTGAATGTGGTAATATCAGGAAGAGAATAATTTAAAAACACAATTCCCGATGACAAAGAAATATAACCATCTATCTATATAAGCATCTATGAAGTTATTAACATGATCCACTCCGATGTTAAAACACCGTACTCATCAACACTTCTAAACAATAAATATGAGTAGAAAAATTGTAATCGAGGGCACTAGGAATAGAAATAAGGATGGTTCTGACGTAAGAGGAAAATGAACTCAGTACAGATCGTCTGGTGACGAGAATACGATACTACGCAACGATGGCAGTTTAAACATCCGCAGTGCCGGATTTAGGCAGTGGGCAGTGCCCATAGGCCTCCACCAAGGTGACAAAATGTCAAACAAATTGTAAAACAACACCCCGTTGAGTCGCGGAGAAAGAGGGAAAATTATCAACAAGTCAAGACAGATTGGGGGGGGGGCGATATAAAATATGGATTTCGCCAGATCGTCCAAAAAAGGCCTCCACCCGTTGGATTGCCCATAGGCCTCATATACCCTAGATCCGGCATTGAACATCCGAATAATTTATGGCAAATAATGATAGAAATACGTAAAGAAAAAGGTCAACTTTACTTGCATAGATCTTAGGAGACCAAACTGTGTTACTGGTGACATTTAGCTACATATTTCAATTAATTTGGATCGAGTTTTTTTCAAAAACGCTAAAGGGACTCGAGCCTCGAACTCTCAGATTAAACGGGTGCTAAGAGATGCAGTTCGAGGTGCCTTAATCCGTTGGCCCCTTGACTAGGGCTGACAAGAATTATGCATTATTCCCTCTGCACCTACGAAGCAGGTGTTTAATACATATATATGCATTTCTTACTAAACTAATACTAACAAACACTGCCTCCACTAGATATAAATTCAAATAGGCAGCGATTGATTACTACTAATTGTTCTGAGGAATTTAGAAAAGATTGAATAGAAGTAAACTCCCGTTTATCCGGAATCCGCTTTATCCGAACAAACTCTTCCGAATGCGTTCACCCACCGAATACCATCGCGAACCATTACTTATGTGCTCGTGACACCTCTTGAAAACTCCTGTTTTTTCCCGCTGCCAAATAAGGCGGATTTTTTCTGTTAGAATTAAAGATAAATGAGCTTTCTTATTCAGCATTTAAAAATTTGAGTTTTCTGTCATACTTTGACGCCTTTATAACACGTCAACACAAATTTTTCAGTCCAAAAGATGCAGACTTATTCACATCCATATCAATAGCATTCTACGTACACTCCTGGCCAAAATTAACGCAGCACCTCCCTAGCGATCCTTACGACCGGCGCTGCGTTAATTTTGGCCAGGACTGTACGTAGGTTTTACGATCATATTGATGCAATTCCTGGTGTTTCACGCGGGACTTCGGTTTATCCTAAATTTTCCTTATCCGAACCGGCCGCCGTCCATTTCAGATAAACGGAAGTTCACTGTACTACCATTCAATGCATCGTTAATTACTTATTCTAAAGGAAAACTTAAGAACAGATTAAAATAACTGATTCCAGATATATCCAGTAGTTGTCACCACGAATCCTGAGCTCTAAATAACTACTTGAGTTTGTCAGTTTGCCTCGCTGTCAATGGTGAAATAATGGCATTTGAAAATTAAGTTGCAAGATAAATAGGAAGTTCAACTGGATTACTCACTAATAAAGTCACAATCTGGAGTTTTAGATGCCGTATTTACTTGTAGGAAAAAAATACAAGATTTACAATCAGTTATTCTTTAAAATAGTAAATTATATTCTCACTTTTCAACATAATTGGCTAAAAGTTTACGTTTTTTTCTTATCAGAATGAGCTGCATCTCATTTTAATATTTTCGAATTATATATCTGTAAATATAAACGTCCCTTAAATCGTTCAGAGAAATGTAAGAAACGTTCAACCATTTCTTTTTAATTGTGGTTATCTGTATGATATTTGTGCTTTTACTCAATAGTCCAATATTTCGTGAGAAGTAGAGAATAAAAACAAAACAAATTATAGTTTTATTTCATAACAGAGATTCATTTACTTGTCTGGTGTTTAAGTGGCGATAAGTGCATAAACCTAGTATCAAACAAAGACCATCATCTGAATATTGTCTAAATGCAATTACCTTTAAAAGCAGTATTTAATAAACTCTCAGAAAAACCGGCAAAGTTTATTTTTATAGAAGTGTTTATAATGATTTTGATTGGTCAAATATGGACTATATAGCTAACTGCTTGGGAACTTTGTAAAAGAGAGTGGAATTCCAACGAAAGAAATTAGATCACAGATTTCGTTACTTGTCATTCTTGTCTATCACCACACTCTAAGGTAACAGATGTTGGGAGTCCAGTATACCGAAAGAAAGATCACAGGGTATATATAATTTTACATTTACTCCACAGGAAGCGAATTTAGTAACTTCACGTATTCTGAAATGCTGTTGGAAAATGTAGAATTGATTGTAATACTCTTTGAAATGTTTGCAATAAACAAAAACATTTGCCGAAGTAACTTTAATAACACCAATCTAAGATTCGAGTGGGCACTCTTTTAGATTCATCGATGAATCCATCAAACCGTTCATTCTATTCATCAATGAATTTACGATGCTTTCCACTGATGTCCACCGCTTCCATTGAGATTAATTCCCGGTGAAGAGCAGATGGTTCTGATGACAGTAGCGGGCCCTTCAAATGTTAATAAGCTAATAAAAAAGCAAGTAAATGCCATTTTACAAATATAACGAATTTATAATGCAACCAACGATGCGATGAATTACGTTTCAACAGAGTTTACCCTTACCTTTACCCTTAAAAGGTTGTGGTTAACATTTGCAAGTGATAGAATGCGTAAGAATGTCATTAGAAGGCATTCCAGCGATAGAATTAGTAAATCTCTGCATTATTTAGGATTAATTTGCCTTTAATGAACACAGTAAACCTATGAAATGGGGCCAGGTCAATTGGTCCGGGAAGAATTCGTACGCGGGGAATTGATCCCCCGCGCTGATGTTGTACTACCACCAAACCCACCCCCTGGTTGATTTATTGATAACATTAACCAATAATCAGGGCGTGTAGATTAACATAAGACTGGATAACAGTAGTACAACATCAGCACGGGGGATCAATTCACCGCCTACGGATTCACCACGTACGAATTCAAAGCGTAAGAATTCACCGGCGACCGGTGAATTGATCCGGGGGGAATTGGTTCTAGGGATATATCACTGGGAAGTAGCACCCTAAAACATTGAGATGACTCTGAGTGACTAAGGATGCATTTACATATCCTTAAATTGTGTCGGCTTAATGGCATTATGATTACATTATTTGCGTAAATACTCAAGCATCATTAATTTATGACAAAGTGTTTTTCAGAGCAGTGATGTGTGTGGAATCACTAAGTTGCCTTTATTGAAGTTTAGCCTAAGTAGAAATCGTATTTAATGCTTTTGCCCGAAAACACTAATAAATTAGAATTAACTGCATCAATATTTCAGTTTCGTCATAACTTTGAACACGTGACGTATAAAAGGAGAATTGGCAACAGTTCACAGAATTAAATTGAATGTTGTATTATACGTACGTCTCAAATCTCTATTGATCTATAGAACGATTGAGCCCAAATATATTTACTGACTGCTGATTCAGCCATTCAAATTAGAGAGAACGGCATTTATATTTTAATCGCCTCGGGTTTCTCAATAGTTTTTGCAATTAAATAACAGAGGAGCCTTCATGATTCAACATGACTCCTAGGTATTAGTTATGATCCACTAGCTCTAATGGATGCCCTGAAAATCAGTACTGCGCGTGAATTATGTTAGTTTGATTTCAGTTTGATAACTCCCTGAAAATCATCTAAATACATCTATTGTTATTCAAATTCAGTTTATTATCACTGCATGAGAATTTCTATTGACATACAATTAGATAATTGTGTAACAAATACAGTTTAAAGAACAACAACCGGGTGAAGATATAAATGCAGGAATTAATCGCTGGATTTTAACAACAGTCTTATCATGAAGATTTCGCTCGTCATTGCAGCATAAAAATACGAAATTTAGTATCACTCGATGTGTATTTTATTTAAATGGATATAATTCGAGTGTCAGGAATATGAAAAAATTATAATATTAATTGAAACTAGTGGTAATCTAAAAAATACATTCAATTTTAGTATCTAATGCATTCTTTGATTGTATCTTTTTCCCAGTCAAGGCGGTAAATGCACGAAAGAAAACAAATACATAGTTCTAACAGAAGCAAACGATGAGTTCGCCTTGAACTTGAAGGAAAGCGAAGCATTGAAGGCCAATGGGAGGCCATTACTGGTCTTTTGGCATTGTTAGCATGAGCCTACTTCTATTACTGATACCTCGAAAGTGAAAGCAACGAAAATGAAATGAAAACGACGCAATTTGAAATGAATTGAAGGACGTTGGAAAGCCATTACTGGTCTAAGAGTGATTTTTTACGTGATCATAGCTTCTTTTTAAAGTGCTTTGAAAGTGAAAGCAACGGCGAAGGGAAGCGAAATATCAATAGGTATTGGAAAGAGCTCATCGAAGAAAGCGAAACTGCATTTCGAACTTGCATGAAATGGTATGTCTGACCATTTCATTACTGTACTGTAGTAATTATTCTCCATTAAATTACATCAAATGATAATTATAAAAAAGCCACTCCCAACACTATCGTTCAGATTTTGTTTGGAATGCACTAACTTATTATGAAATAGTTTCTTTCACCCCCAGAACTATTGATCAATATATCACTTAATTTATAGTCCGTTCCACAGAATTTTATAATAAAATACACGCTGTAAAAAAAACTTCGCAGTCCATAAAGTGAGATTATTTTCAAAGTACGTGATATTACAGATTGATATAGAAATTTATATTCTGCTTACCTAAGCTGAAGCTTCAATCCACTGTATCTACCATCGAAGGATCTCCTGTACGACTTTCACATCCAAAAGACGCCAATGAGCAATACGCAGGACAATATCGGTGTTGCCTCCCAAATAATTAAAAATGATAAATTCCAAATTAAGAAAATATATATATGGATTAAAATCGGAATCATAATCTAAAGCCATGCAAATGTAAATTGAAGTAAGTAATTTGAAAACTATGTATTCCTGTTCATTTGCAACCGTTGACCAAATAGTTTGAAATATCTTGTTACATCATCGCACAATATTAGGAATATAATAACTAATAATAATTAACATTTTACGGAAGCCTTAATTAAAGTCTTAGACATTGGCTAACGATATTGAATTTATGACACGAAACAAATACTTAAATGACAGTAATAATTCGTACCAAATCGAAGACAATTCCAAAAGTGATCAAGCAAAATTTAAATTGAAATTAAACTGTAAGAAATAAATATGGTTCAGATTATGAAATAATGCAGTTTAAATTTAGAATTTAGTCGTTAAAGACAACAAGGAACTTGGAAACTATAGCAATTAAAACTTCTGAAAAGTCTACTAAATTGATACAAATCGGAAGAGCTAAACTTGTGAAAATGTAAAGTAAAACTCGCAATTTTAATATAAATAAATAATAAATATGGTTACATCAATGAACAATATTGAGTATAAGTTAAAAAATAACGACCGCTGACGGGAATTAATATAAAAATTGGTACAGTACGGAATAGTATTCCTGAAATTATTAGGCTAAATTTAAATCTATATTATTACAAACATTAAAACTGCACCAAATTCGAGTCCTGGCTCTCTAGGAATTTTTCTCTCATTTTTAATTTCAATTTCAACGTGTTACTCGTAATGAAATGGCAGTTGAAATTTGCATGACTTTTAACTTTCAAATCAAATTTCCGATGACGACTTGAAATTAATTTATAAAAATTCCAAAAAGGCATCACTCTATATTGAATCCAAAACTAATTTGGTGTGAAAAATTATTATTCACATTAGAGGGTTACTGCAACTTAATATCCTTATAACGTTATCGTAGACGCGAGAGGACCGGTAATTCTACTGCGAATGATAAATAAATACAAACATGTTTACGTAGATATACAGACGATATAAATCTATTACATTATATTACTCTTCTACTATATTAAGGTAATATATTCTATAATAAAATGAAACATGAACAGCTACGATGCGTCCACACTTTCCGTTAAAATTCAAATCCGTTTTTCCTTTGTTTATGTGATGACGTCATGCACTGACCGAAGCCTAAAAATTAACGACAGAACTATTTTAAAAATATATTCAGATAAAACATGTCATATTACCGGGCATAATTTAGGAACACGGTAGTTCAGATCTGTATTTTTGGCAAATTGAAAATACATGTGGCAAAGCCGAATTCGAGGTTTTATTGGAATTTTTCTTTCGTTTATTACATTTAAATTCAGAGTATAACTCATACGGAGGTAGTTTTAATTTTCACGAAATCCTTACAAGATGAATTACTATCATAGAAGTTATCATTATCTCAGAAGCAAGACTACAACTAAATACCCTCAATCCCACGCGATGACATATTTGCACTTATCGAATAAAAAAACAAAAGAAAAGATGTATGCCTTTTACATTCGGGCATTAACTCGGCATAGGCAAACCTATAGATACCGGTTTCTCGAGAAGAATAGGCTTGAACCGGTACCTAGTCCCGGCGACATTCCTTTCTTACTCTAAAACTTTCATAAAATTTCAGAAGACTGTCTTAGATTCTTTTTTACAAGCAAACATGTTTACTTAATTCGCTAATCACCTTCCTTAACGAGCTTTTACACCGGAGAACGTACTTACGAAATCGTATTAAAGAGTTCCGATTCTAAATAAAAAGATTAACGACATCTCATTAATTCACCCAAAATTAAAATCAATCATAATATGAAACATATGATTCGTCGTACAATAATATTACACAAGGAAAAAACTTAAATTCTTAAATTCACCAAAACACAGCAATATTGTCTCAGACAATACCTAATAAAGTATTAAGTGAGACTTACCATTAACTGGAAATCCTGGGTGACAACGTTAGACGTTGAACATGACAACGAATTTCAACTGTTTTTCAAACACGGGTTGTCAGCACGACCTCACTCGCAGAAATTCAGGTAGCAACTGCCAAAAAAGCCGTTCGCGCAACCGCTAAACAATACAGCTGTCACCTGATTGGTCCAAATTTAACCGTCTTTCAACTTGGCTCCACCCACCAACCGCCATGGAAATTTTCCACTGCCAACTGCCATTATATTTTAACGAATTTAGTTAAGTATTATTAAAAATAAATATTTAATTTCTTCGTAGATTTTAATTTTTTTGCTTAAATTTCGCGAAATCGTCGAAGTGCTGGATCTTAAAATATCAAAGTTTGCATAATTTAAATATTTTGTTCTTAAGAAAATATTTATATTTGGATCTGGATATTTAAGATTATTAGGTTTTTTATTTCGGAAAATGAAATAATGATTTACAATTTAATATTACAACTATTCATCCAGAAAGAGAAAAATGTAACAGTTATATCGATGTAATACATTGAACCACAATTACTAACAAGATTTGATTTCAAGGATACGTTTTAAGGCAAAGAAGTGCAGTATTTCAAGAAATTACGTCAATTTTTACGAATAAAGCCGAGAAACCTATATTTCACTCTTAGAAATTCCTTTTTAAGATAACAATTCTCTCGCAAATCCAACACGTATTCTACGATGTCAACCAAAGATGCTATTTTAAAGCAAAATTATTTAAACGAGATACATAAGTGGATCGAATGATACATTACTCAGTTATGTGGAGGTCCCGGAAACTTCGGTAATATCTGGTATCTTCACTCGCTGTATTAATGGTTCACAAATACACTTAAGTAGCAAGATGAAACAAGAAGTGGTTTTGATAGATTTCTTGTTTGACATTCATATTTCACAACCAATAGACATTACTATACTTGACCACCATAATCAAGAGTTAATAAGTATCTTTAGATTATTTATCAAATGAAATATCCTTCCTTGAAAGTACTGTCAATCGCGTTATGGTAACATTACTACATAATCTCTAACACGAATAAATTTGCATTAAGAAATCGATATCATTGTAGTTGCCTAGGTGATTATGTCCTAACCCTCGAAGTGGACTCGTAAGTCTTACATACACGTAGATTAAGATAAAATTCAAAGCACATATCATCATCATCGTACTTACTTTCAAATCTTGCATTTTGTGATCGTAATGTGAACGAAGGAAGCCCAATTCGTACAGCTCCAGCGTGAAATCAATCAATCATGAGGTTTTCTATTTTGACTATTCTTCTATCTCAGATTTAGATTAACGCACTTTTCAACACTTACCTTTTGGATAAAGCTGTAAATCAGGCCGAGAGCTTAAACTCTTTCTTTTAGATTCCACACTCTTCCGGGGCACATTCACAATCAAGAAATACAGAAGTTAAAGCAACATTGTCAACAACAAACGAACTGTGCACAGATGAACATTTATAACTTCTTAAAAATATATTTGACTTTAGATTTCACACAGGTCGTCGCTTAAACCGGGAGGTTAATACGCAGCTCTTAAACTTCAGCAGTAAGCACTCTGATAACAGGAAACAAAACGTTTTCCCTCCATTATTCACTGCCTTAGAACTGCCGCGGCTTGCGTACTTCATTTTTTCGAAGACAATCGGAATTCTCTTGAGGTGTGGTGCGTAGTCACCTCATGATGAAGAGCAGAAACTATGAAATGGCGTTCTAGAGTTGGAATGCCATTTAAAGTGCTTGTAAGTGTTCATATTCGTGGAATAAGTTTGATAACAATGCTTCAGAGTATGTACTTTCTGCATTTATTCACTGTGAATAACTGAGTGCTACGTAAAAACGTATCTATGGAATAATCAAATTGTAGCAGACACTTGTGCAAAACCCGCCATTTTCGTCGATACGAAAACACTACGAAAGTACTGTGAAATCACGTGAAACCAGTGCTCCGATAAGCATCTTGTTATATTTGATCTTATTGCTGTACTTATAGCTTTGAATTTCGATCGTAGTGTTTAAAGACGTGAAGTTGTCGATTCCCAAGTGTTTCATGTTAATTTCGCCATTTCTTATCGTTAACTGATTACCTTATTTAACTCGTGGTTAGAACGTTGCATAATAGAACAGCTTCTTGGCTGGTATATCTAGTATTGTTAACAATTAACGAATACCAGTCAAATAATAACATCGAACTGTCGATCAGTGAGTTCCTTGAATAATAGTGGACACGTGTACTATTTTAAATCGGCGATGAAACAACCATCAACGAGACGAGCACTCATGGTGAAGGGATTTCTTATCACGAAGTTCTAAGAGCTCGGAATCCTTCCATCAAACTACATTCACCATCGACGCAAGATGGAGATCATGTAAGTACGATGAGAGTGGTGTTTGCATTCCTTTGAGTGGCTGTGAATTAACTTCATAGATTAGCAATGAGATATTCATACAGGCCGATTTACAAATTTCTCGTTCTCTCGTTTTCTACTCGTTTTAATAATTCTGCTTCATAAAAAGAATCTTTGGTTGACATCGTAGATAACGTGTTTGACTAGCGAGAGAATTAGTATATTAAAGAGGAATTTCTAAGAGTAAAATATAAGATATTCTCGTTTTATTCGTAAATATGTACGTCATTTCTTGAAATCCTGCACTTATTTTGATCAAAACGTATCCTTGCAATGAGATCTTGTTAGTAGTTGTGGGTATATTAATTACATCGATATGGTTGCTACATTTTTATCTTTTGGGATGAATGGTTATTAAATTAATTTGTGAATCGTTATTACATTTTCGAAAATTAAAAAACCTAAGAGTCTTAAATTTCTGGACACAAATATGTATGTTTTTTGAGAACCTATAATATTTAGATCAAGCAAACTTTGATATTTTTCGATCCAGCACTTCGACAATATCGCGAAAATTAAACAAAATAATTAAAATCTACGAAAAATATAAATCATATATATATATATATATATATATATATATATATATATATATATATATATATATATATATATATATATATATATATATATATGATATTTTAATAAATTCGTTGAATTATAATTGCTTACGTTAGCAGTGGAAAATTTTCATGACGGTTGGTGGGCGGGGCCAAGTTGAAAGACAGTTAAATTTGGACCAATCCGGTGACAGCAGTATTTTTCATCGATTGCGCGGACGGTTCTTTTGTCAGTTGCTTCCTGGATTTCTGCGAGCGAGGTCGTGCTGACAACCTGTGTTTGAGAAACAGTTGAATTTGAATCTGTTGTCATGCTCAACGGCCATCTTTGTCACCCAGGATTTCCAGTTAAGTCTCCAGTGGTAAGTCTCATTAAATACTTTATTATGTATTGTCTGAGAAAATATTGCTAAAGTCTGTTGGTAAATTAAATAATTTAAGTTTCTTCCTTTAGTAATATCAGTGTACGACGCATCACTTGAATAATTTTGTGATTGATTTTAATTTAGGGTGAATTAATGACATTAATCTTATTATTTAGAATCGGTACTGTTTAATACGATTTCGTAAGTACGTTCTCCGGTTTAAAAGCTCGTTAAGCATGGTCATTAGCGAATTAAGTAAACAAGTTTTCTTGAAAATAGGAACCTAAGATATTTTATGACAGTTTGAGAGTAAGAAATGAATGTCGCCGGCACGAGAAACCAGTTCTCGCCTATACTTCTCGTGAAATCGAATCCTTAAATTAGCCTACGTGACTCAATTCCCGAATGTAAAAGCCTTTTCTTTTGATTTTTATGTTTCGATGAGTGCAAATATGTCATCCCGTGGGAATGGTCTTGCTTCTATGATTACGCGAATAACTTTATTTTCGCTTCAAGATTGTAATTCATCGTCTTAGGCGATTGTGAAAATTTAAACTGCCTTTTCACTAGCGTCCAAAACCGTACGAGTTAAACTCTTTATTTGCATATAAAAAACGAGAGAAAAATTCCTATAAAGCCTCGGCTTTGCCGCATGTTTTTTTCAATTTCCCAAGAATCTGAAGTCCCGTTTTTCTCAGTTTATGCCCAGTGACTTGTTTTATCTGAATATATTTTAAAAATATTTTTGTTGTTAATTTTTATGCTTCCGTAAGTGCATGACGTTATCACACAAACAAGGGAAGATCGGATTTGAATTTTAACGGAAATTGTTGACGCATCGTAGCTGTTTATTTTTAATTTATTTGTAGATTGTATTACCTTACTATAATGAAAGGGTAATATTAGGTAATAGATCATATCGTCTTTATATCTACGTAATCCTGTTATTATTTCTATTAAATTCGCAGAAGCAATACCGGTCTTCTCGCGTCTATTATAATGTTATAATGATATTAAGTGGCAACATCCCTCTAATGCAAATAATAATTTTTTCAAACCTAATTAGTTTCGGATTCAGTATTGAGTGATGCATTTTTTAGGAATATTTATTTATTTGGAAGTTGGATCCTTGTTTCGTTAAACATCTATTCTCGCAATCGGAATTAAACTTCTGAATTGTTTCTCTAGTGAATGTTTCGTACGTATGCAATTAGCTATTTCAAGTCGTCATCGGAGATTTATTTTGAAAGCAAAATTCTTGCAAATTTCAACTGCCTTTTCATTACGAGTAACAAGTTGAAATTGAAATTAAGAAACGAGGGAACAAATTCCGAGTGAACCTGGACTCGAATTCAATGCAGTTTTCATTGATGAGTTTTCAATTTTCCAAGAAATCATATTTTCGGTTTAAATTCCTTCCTCCTGTAATCAATACGTAGTTTTACTTGAATATATTTTCCAATTAGTCCTTCCGTTAATTTTTAGCCTATTTTAAGATCTTACTCATAAACATTACGGTAATCCTGGTTTGAATTTAAAAGGAATTCAGTAGTTGAAGGAAATTTTTATAGATGCATTCTTATCTACGGCATCGAATGTATTAATCGAACCTTCTAAAATTGATTTAAAATCGTTATTGTGGCTTAAATTAAAGAAGTTCTAACTGTTCCGCGATGAAAGTGCCTTTATCTTCTTAAACATTAATTTTATTATCTCATAATCAGGACCGAATTTGTCTCTAATTATTGTAATTTAGATTTAAAATTAGCCTTATCAATTCAGGAATTCTATTCAATTTAGTACGGATTTGTAATATTGATTTCCTTCAGCGGTCGTTATTTTTTAAACTTATTCTCAATACTGTCCGTTGAGGTAGCCATATTTATTAATTATTTATGTTAAAATTGCTTGTTTTACTTCAAATTTTCATGGGTTTAGAATACTCTTCTAATTTTTATCAATTTAGAAGATTTTTCAGAAATTTTAGTTGCTATAGTTCTTTAGTTCCTTGTTATCTTTAACGACGTAATTATAAATTTAAAGGGCATTATTTCATAATCTGAATCATTTTTATTTCTTACTATTTAATTGCATTTAAAATGTAGCTTCATCACCTAAGAATGTTGATCAATTTGGTAAGAATTAGCACTGATATTAATGCTTTTGTTTCGTGTCATTAATTCAATATCTTCAGCCAATTTCTAAGACTTTAATTAAGGCTTCTTTAAATGATTATAATTAGTTATTATCTTTTTAATATTGTCCGATGATGTAACAATATATTTGAAACTGTTTGGTCAATGGTTGCAAATGAACAGGAATACGTAGTTTTCAAATTACTTACTTCGCTTTACATTTGCATGGCTTTAGATTATAATTCCGATTTTTATCCATATATATATTTTCTTAATTTGGAATTTCTCTTTTTTAATTGTTTGGGAGGCAACGTCGATATTGTCTTGGCGTTATGCTCATTGGCGTCTTCAGGAAGTGAAATTTGTACAGGAGATCCTTCGACGGTACAAGTCAGTGGATTGGAGCTTCGGCTTAGGTAACAACAATTTATATATTTTTATATCAATCTCTAATATAACGTATTTTGAAAATGTCCTCCCGTTATGGACTGTGAACTTTTATTTTTCACATCGTGTAAAATATAATAAAAACCTGTGGAACGGACTATCAATTAAGTGATTTATTGATCAATAGTTTTGGAGGTGAATAAAAGGTTTTTAATAAGAACTTTGAGCAACATAATCTGAACGACCATGTAGTAAGTTGCTATCTTTTATAATTCTCATATGGTGTAATTTAATGGAGAATAAATAGTACAGTACAGCAATGCAATGGTCATACATGCCATTTCCCTTTTTCTGTGATTTTCTGTGAATAGGTGCAGAAATTCAGTTTCGCTTTCTTCGATGAGCTCTTTCCAACACCTATTGATATTTTGCTTCCCTTCACCGTTGCTTTCACTTTCAAAGCACTGTAAAAAGAAGCTATGATCACGCAAACAGTCATTCTTAGACCAGTAATCGGTTTCCAACGTCCTTCAACTCATTTCAAATTTTCCAAGCATCGTTTTCATTTCCTTTACTGTTGCTTTCACTTTCGAGGAATCAGAAAAGAAGTAGCCTCATGCTAACAATGCCAAAATACGAGTAATGACTTCCCAATGGCCTTCAATTCTTTGCCTTGCTTTCCTTCAAGTTCAAGGCAAACTCATCGTTTGCTTCTGTGAGAACTATGTAATTGTTTTCTTTCGTAAATTTACCGCCTTGTCTGGGAAAAAGATGCAACCAAAGAATGCAATGGATACTAAAATTGAATGTATTTTTTAGATTACCACAAGTTTCAAATAATATTATCATTTTTGCATATTCCTGACATTCGATTTATATCCAATCAAATAAAATATACGTCGAGTGATACTAAATCTCGAATTTTTATTCTGCAATGACGAGAGGCGTAATCTTCACGACAAGACATTTGATAAAATCCAGCGATTACTTCCTTCATTAATATCTCCACCGTTTGTGGTCCTTTAAACGATATTTGTTACACAATTATCTATTTGTATGTTTAAAGATATTCTCATGGAGTGATTAACTGAATTTTAATCAAAATAGAATTATTTAGATGATTTTCAGGGAGTTATCAAACTCAAATCAAGTCGAACTGAATAACTATTCTCCTCTTAAATTTCTTGGTTTCTAAACTGAATTCCACTCTAATTTAAAGATAATACTGCATTAATTATCCGTGATTAACACCATGGCAAAGAGAATTTCATTGCTTCTTTCATCATTTCCAACTAAACTAAGAATACTTAATTTCCTTCTGCGTCATCGTTTGAAAGCAAACGTTTGTCTAAGATGGCTAGTATTGTTATTAGGCGTTGTAGCTTATTTAGGAGTTACGGTTTCTAAATTGAATGTTCGATTCAGCAAATTAGAACCCGATTTTAAGTTATTTGAGCAAACTCAATTACGATAGAACTTCTTTAACCAACTTAAAGATCGTATACCGTTCCACTTTAGCTCATTCTTCTTTGTAACTCATAAGTTTCCTTACGTTTTTCTAAATCTATTAACCAATCATTTATTACAGTTTACCTACTTATTGATGCTTTATTGTTAGAAATTACTTGTGAATATTTATAATAGCAAACGTGAACTTTCCGCGTTGACCACAGAGTAGTCACTCAACATTACATTTTCATTGAATATATCTCACTACATTTTCCCAATAAAAGTTGCACTTTCGTGTCTTTAAAACGTATCTGAAGCACAGACCAGAGTTATAAATTGTGACGTCATATAACTAGGCGAACCTTTTTATTTAAGGACATTTTTAACATTGTTAAATGCTGCCTTCTTGTAAGTATTTGCTTCTCATTCCAAGCTCGCAATACTGTACCGATTGAAAACATTAATTGTATTTATAGACATTATTTCATAAGTATTGGGCATAACTTCAACTTTTATATCTGCATTTGATTGATATCCAGAATAGCTCGTATTTTTCATATCTTATTATTACTAATTTAGAATGTATTTAACTATACTAAAGGAGGAGGTTTATTCCCATTATTAGATTTTGATTGATTATGTTTGCATCATCAAGGCTGTTATTTTATTGCCAGAGCTATTGAGAAACCCGAGGCTAATTAAAATATAAATGCCATACTCTTTAATTTAAATCGCTGAATCAGCAGTCAGTGAATATATTTGAGCCCAATCGTTATATAGATCAATAGAGATTTGAGACGCACGTAAAATAAATACATTTTACCTCATTCTGTCAATCGCAAAAACATTAGATACGATATCCACCTAGGCTTAACTTCATTAAAGGCAACTTAGTGATTCCACCATCCCGACTCTGAATAACACTTTGTCATAAATTTATGATCTTTAAGTATTAACGCAAATAATTAAAACATAATGTCATTAAACCGACACAATTTAAGAATATGCAAATAAATCCTTCGTCAGTTGTGAGTCATCTCAATGTTTTAGAGTGCTACTTCCCAGTAATATATCCCTTGTACCAATTCCCCCCGGACCAATTTACCGGGCGCCGGTGAATTCGTACGCAGTGAATTCGTACGCGGAGAATTCGTACGCAGGGAGTTATTCTTTTACCAAATTTTGAATCAAAATCACTTAGAATAAAACATTCTTCAAAATTGGATCGTTTCATATTCACTTTGGCAAGAATTTGGAAGAAAATTTGAGATAATTTATAGACACAATTACATCACTTTCAATCTATAAATCTTTAAAGCAATAAGAAAGTAAGAAATTAATTTTCGAGCAAATTCCAGCACTGGTCACGTTTTTAAATTCATCAATCTGACTGAATTACATCGATGTTAGTCTGATTACTTTGATGGATAATCAATTATTGATGGATTTAAGAACAGTCCGTAGGTTTTCTCTGCTGTTTTACTAGATTGCTTCCGTTGAATTTGCAATTTGTTCCATCTCCATAATTCCTTACACTCAGACGAAAATATATAATCGCATCGTTTTTTTGCATTATAAATACGTTATATTTGTAAGTTTCCATTTACTGGCTTTTTTATGAGGTTATTCACGTTTGAATGTCCCAGTAATGTCGTCAGAACCCTGCGGCTCTTCATCGGGAATTAATCTCAACGATGGACATTGGTGGAAAGCATCGTATATGCATCGGTGAATAGATCGGTTCGTTGGATGAATTTAAAAAGTTCCCACTCACTCAAATCTTTGATTGGTGTTACTTAAGCTACCTCGGCAAGTCGTATTGTTTATTGCAAGCATTTCAAAGAGTATTACAATCAATTCTACATTATCATACAGCATTTCAGAATTCGTTACTAAATTCGCTGTGAATTCTGATATCAGAGAGCCAAGTAGAACCACTCTTTGCTTAGCCACGAGGTGAAATTTCATATTCACATGCATCTAGATTCAAATCAATGCACCATGTCATTGTACTTACAGTAGAATCCTGTATTTTGCTATTGTAACATGATCGAAGGATTCCCAATTCCCGTGAACTGCAGCACGAAATCAATGAATCATCAGAAGTATCTCCTTGGGATTTTTTCGATCACAGATTTAGAACAACACATTTTTCGACACTTGATTTACGATATTGCTGTGAGTCAAGTCGAGGCTTTCAACTGTCGATAAACGTTCTTCATGTACGTTTCCCGTACGTATACTCCAACGAAACACAGGTAAAATACATAAATCTAGAGGAAAAGGACTTCTTTCAAACAAATCAACTTCACAAAGACGAGCAATTTTGAGGCACTTTGAAAATTCTTTCGATTGTACAGTAGACCATTTCCCAATGCATTTGAATTTGAAGTTACGTCAGTCAGACGAGGAAAGAAAGAACATCGAGTTCCGACAGTTCTGGAATTTTCGGAAGGCAACTTGAAGCGTTGTCATTTCATGCAAGGGAGAAGCGAGTTTAATGGATGAGATAAGGGTGGTTTGTGGTGTAAATTCTGCTCCTGTGAAATCTTCTAGCAAAATTGGAGTACGTTTACTTAACTACACGGTATTATATAGATCGACCATGGTTTCACAGCGTGCCTCCAAGATCAGCTGACACATAATATAATGTAATAATGTTTTGTTTAGTAAACATTTTCTTATGGAGCGAAGTGTTTAATTCACGATTGATAAAAGTGTATTTGCTGCAAAGTTGAAGACATGGAATCAATGGGGAGAAGAGAAGTTGGGATAATGGTCAAGAAGAACGGTTCAGATTAAGTGGTGGAGTAAGTACGATATCAGCGAAATGCCTAATTCTATTCATCGCTATTTCCTACTTGAAAACGTCTGAAAGAAAGGTTTGCCTCTCGGCAAAATTTGCCTTCGGCAATTTTTCCTTAGCTTTCGAAATCACGAGGTCATTGCTAATGACGATGTCACCTTCGGAAACGCTTCGTTCGTCTGTCTTTTATTTTCAGAAGAATCGCGTGTAGCGAAGGGAAGTACGGTGAGTGCAAGGATTGACTCTGTTTCTACGAATGTATGACTTCCATGTGGTTGTGCCGACTAAAAAGTATAATTTATTACGTTTCGTAGTGAATATATTTAAATATTCCGTGTGTTTGTGAGTGGTGTGGTAGCTATAATAACCAGGAAGTGGAATTGAGAGTTCTGCTGGAAGATCGAACCTGGTTCCTTGGATTGTGCAACATTTGCCAGTGAATGACATGCCGTACAGCTTCTATGGCTTGGAATATCTACTTCTATTCGAAGGTAATAATTATACGGGAGCAATCCTTTACGAAATCCATCTTTCTTCCGATGAACGTGTTATTGAGGGGCGTGGAAAGTAGAATTATCGAATGACATACATTATACAAGTCGTGCATTAACAAAGTTTGGTATTATTTCAACATAGTGTTAGATTGGGTTTCAAATACCGATTTAAACTATCGATTAGAAAAGTTTTGAGATGGTTTTGTTCATCGTGCTGGAGTTTCCATGGATTTTCCGTTACCGATTCATTTCTTTAGTATTCCTTCCAGAATGTTGTTATTTTATGTTGCTACTCAAAATCGTATACGGTGTTATCGATTCAAATAGAGGAATCAATTTCCCAATGAAACATTCATAACTTCGTGTGTTAATCAGATACAGAGAGGTGGGATTATTTAAAAACGTGTGTCGTAATATGATCACTGGTCGACTTAAAGATTGCACTCGCTTGAAACGTTGATTTAGGGGAACATTTTAACTAAATACTAACCTTATTTGTAAAGTATAAATTCAGTGTTTGTCATCAATTAGAGTCCACAGCGTTTGTCCGAACCGGCGAAAAATTTGCACAAGTATTCTTCGAGATCAGGAAAGAAGTGCCGATTTATTTTTGTTCGATACTTTTTCTGGGTTCGAACCAAGATTGCTCAAACAGTTTTCCATAATAAATACACCTAAACTTCTCTTTTATCGTTTGCAGGCTTCTTTTCTTTCGAAGAATTAAATTAGAAGGTATGGTCGTGCTGAGTCGAGACAAGCACCAAAGGAACAGAAATTGAACGAAGATTATTATTTTGGTCGTGAAATATCGTTTTCGAAACTTTCTCTCGAGCATTTTAACAAAATGTACGTAAATTTTCCAAAATTTTTGATATTATAAACAAGCAGCTCTCTTGACGATCAATGCGATATTTGAATCCATGCAATTTCCGGTAAATTGAGAATGGGATTTTATAAGTGTTAACCAAAAGGATATTTACTCACTTTAGGACTGAAAACTTAATTTAATTTTGAATTGTAATCTACTTCCATACTCTAACTAAGATGCTTCTCTCAATACGATTCTTGTCGTAGCGTTTATCCGAACCCAGTTAATACCAGACATCGTTAACTTCGAGGTTATTATAGAACTCGCTTATAGTTAAAAGTAGTGTTTTACAATTAATTCCATTTTCAAAAATGTAATTATTTAAACAAAATTCTGTTAATTAAAATCAACATATAATTATTTTCATTATTTTTGGTGATTTTAAATGTAACGGTTGTCGGCGGTAGGGGTGGGGGAAAACAAATTTCACCAATCAGAACGCAGCTTCTCTTTTGTAATGGTTTTCCGTGACAAAATTTGCAGTTCTCGGTGAGACTTCGTGGGGGAAAGGTCGTGGTGGTTCACTTCCGGAGTAACGGTAAGAATTTGAATCTTTTTCGTTATGTTTAAACTTTTGAAGTGCAGTTATATGTTATAAGCATATTGTATTTGGATGCAATGCACTTAATCTATCTATTGCTAATCTACCATGACACGGAATATTTCTGTGAACGATTTTTTCCGAATGAGCTTGCGGGAGATTGAATATTCGGCAAATTAAATTTGTATCGTATTTTCAACATTCGGAAATTCAAATTATTAGATTTTTACTGACGCGGAAGAATTGTCTGTTCTAAGGGAATCTCAAATGCCAAGAGATGATACTTCCGATGTTTCGTTAGACATTAATGCGAAATGTATCACTTCCAAGGGAAAAATTTCAAGAAAGAAAGTTTGCGCGTAATGAATATTCTTACTAAGTCTGCGCTTATTTATGTGATTCATCGATATTCTATCGCGATGAAAGTATTTCCGGCGAATAGTTGTCTTGAATGAGCAGGAATTTCAATGTTCGGGAAATTACATTCGGTTCTCTGTTCTTAGGGAATCTCAGATTAAATAACTTGCCTGCTACGGTGACGAAGTGATTAGCGCGCTAGCAACGCCAACGCAAAGGTCTCGGGTTCGAACCCCGGCAAGTCGGAATTTCCTGGCTAGGGAATGGTTTTGTGTCTTCGTAAGTAGCAATAATTTTTTAAATGGATGTAATTGGGGTCTTTTAATTTCCATTAGAGACGTTATTATTATCATTTGCTTTGCGAAGTTTTCTCTTAAAAGCGAAGTCATCTCTTAAGTTGAGAAGTTGTCATTCTGTAAGCGGAATTATCATTTGCTAAGCAGAGCTTTCACTTAAAAATATAAGTTACAGTTTTTAGAATTATTATTTACTAAGTCTTAAGCTAAGTTATCGCTTGAGAAGCGGAGTTATTATCTCCTAAGCGGAATTATCACTTAGGAAAAGAAGTTATCACATGCTAAGCTTAGTTATTATGTGCTAAGTTTAGTAATCATTTAATAAGCAAAGTTATCGTTCGTTAAGCTAACCTGTGATCCAATAAGCGAATATGCCTTGGGTGATTCTACTGAAGTTTCGTTTTATGTCTTTGCGAAATATTCGTTGCTGGAGCCGTGAATAACTCATTAACTTCGAAACTGTTCCAATTGTGTTCTCCTGCACGCCTCAGGTTTATTGGAAGTAAATATTTTTAAATAATTCTGATCTCATGAAACAAAATTTTGAACACGGCTTTTAATGAATTAGAGGTTTAAAATCTCGTTAAAGACCTTTCGAGTTCTACACGAGAAGTCACCAACGGCAACGGACATCGGGAGTTCAAATTGCATTACGTCATATAGATTTATCAATGCATACTTTAAGTGATTATTTATTATAACGCTTATAAGGTAACTGCTTCATTACTATGTATCCAATTACTGAGTTTATTCCTGTCGTATTTGCCGCGCGATCTTTCTATTATGTAATACATGTTACAACATAGTACAGTGATTAAATAACTGGAATTCAGTGGAAACCAAGCGTCACCATCAAGCTGTTTGTTTGAGATAATGAAGCTCTTTCCCATACCTTGACCTTCGTCCACGAAACTACCTCTTTACTCCTGCTTTCAATATCACAATTTCGAAATATACTTTTTCATGAATTGTCAATTAAAATTTTAACGTATCAATTGCCGAAGATCACTTCTAGAAGAATTTGCCCGAGTAATTCAGTCTCTCATCATTTTTGATTTTTGTCTAGGAATCAAGAATTAGTTGCTTTTTCATCCGTCATTAATGGGTGTTCTGTAAATATAAACAAATATTAAGGAACGCATTTTCAATATCCGTTTTAAAATATTTTCCAGTTTCTTGCGAGATTTCGCCAACGGGAACTCTAATGGAATTCGAGATTTCAAATTCAGTGTCGATTCCAGTGGCGTAAATATTTATCAGCCTAGCCTATTGTAGTATTTCTTCTTTCCGGTAGTACAAATCAATTCATATGTAAAGAATGAAAATTTGTTACACGGCTGCTAATGAGTTGGAGGTTTAATATCTCAGAAAACCGTGGTTGTCGGCGATCCTTGTTTTTTCCCCGGTACTCGGAGAAAACAAGAAGTGGTTGTTCCTAAAAGCCTACTGTATAATCGATTTAAATTTTAACGTATCACCTGCCGACTTTTAGAAGAAAAAAGTAATTCGGTCGTGTGTCTTTTTGGATACGATAATTAGAAATTAAGAATGCCTTATATGTTTTAAATCGATCACTATTAAATATTATGAAACTTTCAGTAACTACTTAGGAATGAGTTTTGCACGTTCCTTTTTAAAAAATTTTCTTTACGTATCTTCCGATGAGATATCATGGTAATTGTAACCATAAGGGACTTAGGGATTTCAAAATCTCAGCAGCGATGCCAGTGGTATAAATAATTATTAACTACATTGAATCAGAATATAGTTACCTAAATAGTATAACCTGTAATATATTTTAGCAAACCATATGATGACCATTTGTGATAATTTTTAACAATACAAAAGTGCATTGTGCCAAGTCACGATAATTGTTAATATTATTATTCTGTATTTGGTGTACTATACTGTATTCTTATTCATGCCATATTCAAAATAAAATTTTCATTCTTTTTAGATTTGTCATTCTTATTATATTAAATCAATAGATTTTATTCTTGTTTGTAACAAAATGAGTACGTCATTTTCAATACATTTAATTCAATCATGAATTTTAATCGCGTAAGCCGATTTCAGGCAAGTTTTACTCATGTAAATTATGATGTCGTATTGTAAATTTAATAAGTCCTTGCTACATTATTGTCAATTCATATTAATAATAGTAATTACTGTGAACTGACAATTCGTAATGCAACTTAATTAAAGCAAATATTTATTTACAGCAGACCAGTAACTGGGATGTTTTCTCCTCCTTGGTACTCTGCTGATTTCCCTGCCGACGTAGAAAGTGAAACTCAGTCGTAAGAGAAAGTCACGTCCTAGGTAAAAAGACAGCTGATTCCTTACAGTAAGTGCCTTTACTTAGGTAGTGAGCACAACATTACAGGCTTCACTATTAAAATAACCAATTCCTTTGATTATCTTTTGCACATTTCATATATTTTTCATTTTATAATTTCCCAACCTTTGTCGCATTCGTTGACCTTAATATTTCCTCTAAAAATTGTTAGTATTTAGAAAAATAATAATAAAAAAATATTTTTTAAGCCTAAATTGAATATTATTTCTGTATTTCTACAAAATTCATATACAATTACGGTTCAATAGCTATTCCTTTCAATATTTTTCCATTATGGTTTTAAGGATTGTGAAGTTTTACTAGCGAATTTACGGAGTTTTAGGATAATCTAGTCCAATCTTTGTTTCTCTGTTCTGATTTCATGATTCCCTTTATCCGTTTCTCTCAATAATCCTTAGCAAATCACTATTTATATATTAGATTTAATTTTTCCTGTGGTTAGTATGCCAATGCATTTTACTAAGTAATCACCTTTGCAACAAGAGTTTATTTGCAATTGACTCAAGTGATAAATTTTCATTGTAGTTGGTGATGGTAATCATCTTTCATTTGGGTGTAACTTTGCCATTTTCTTATGTATTCTAGAATCCCCATTCCTGTTTTTGCCCTTCCTCGCGATCCTTCTATTTTTACTTCAATTATTCTCCTTTGTTCCTGCTATCATACTCTGATGAATGGACTGTTTCCATTTGTCATGTGGTACAGGATAGAGAAAAATGTATCTCTCATTTTCTTTTGTCCCAGTCTTGATCATGGCTGCGATGAAATGAAAGCTACCGAGGCATGAGTGAACAATTGCACTGATCAAGGTCTCTCCTTACAGAATTCCAAGAAAATTGTTAATGTAATTGAAACTGATCTTAAATGTTTTCCTCCTGCATGACACTTACTGCTAAGAAATAATTTCGAGCTGATGAATGCATTGTTGAACTGTGGGATGTTTTCTCACTTTTAATGATGGAAAAGGAGTGGATATCGGTCAATAATAATCTGGAGAGGTAAGATAATTTCTATAAAGTAAATAAACTTGTGATAACTAAACTAAGCTAGCTTTATGGTAAAACTTAATCCAAAATTTAAAAATTATTATACATTTTTTAGTGCATTTAATGCTTTTCTCACAACAGAGATGAAATAAACATTGACAAAACTAGAAACAGATGGTAAACAAAAGCAAAAACTCCTATGAGCACGAAGATGAATATCGTTAGTTTGCATTAGTTGAGGTCAACCTAATTTTGGACTAAGCAGTGCCGTACCTATGTTCATTAAACCCAAGCAGCTGTGGACAGAGAAATTAGAAATCTTTGGATGTTGTTGGATAGGAAATGGGAAAAATTTCTACTTCTTCAATAAATTAACTGGACTTTCGAGGTAATCGATCATCATATGGTTACAAATTTTAGAGTAAATAGGTTTAAGCCTAAAATAATTTTAGAAATATATAAATAAAATTGGACAAAATGATTCAATTATTTTAAGGCCATAATTATCAACTATTGCTTTATAGGTACCCATATGGAGAGGTCTTCTGGTAACTTCAAAAGAGAGCTACCCTAGCAGAATAAAATTCTCACTATGGAGTGGTGTGATGCCACCCCCAAGTCGAGAGATTCTGCCCATCGAGTGGGTCTCGGGACCACTGGGTAACTCTCAAATGTAAGGTACTATTTTCAGAATACAGTTCTCTTCAGGGGAGGTGTAATGCCTCTCCTGTTTGAGAGGTTCTGCCCATGGAAAGAGGGTCTGCGTACCTCATGGTATCACTCAATAGATAGCTACCTTTGGCAAAATAATATTCTCATCGACGATTAGGATTCCGATTGAGATGTTTTGCCCTTCAAGATTTTCTGGTAGCTAACAAAAGAGAGATACCATTTGCAGATACAATTCTCGTCACCGAGAGGCATTTTGCATCTCTTGATTGAGAAGTTCTGCCCATTATGGGACTAAAACTTGAAGATTTCATGTAGAGGGTCTGATCTGACCTCTCATGTCTAGTGAGACGTTTTAATTATCGATGCGCTTTGAAGAAGGCATCTTATTTGAGATTATCGTTGGATGAAGGGATTCCAATGCCTTCCCAATTGGTGATGACAAATTAAGGTATATTTTTCTAAAGATTTTAGTATATATTTTTTAATTATTGGCATCTGATTATCATTAGAAAATAATAATTTTTATGATTAAAATTTTTCATTGAATATTAATGGTCTCTTTTCTAACCTTTCAGGAATGGGGTGCTTATAAATACCTTATTGATAAAGGTGTACTGGTTTACCTACCTTAAAATCTCCATGTAAGACTTCCTGCTGAATGGTCTGCTGGTCTTCTGGTAACTTCAAAAGAGAGCTACCCTAGCAGAATAAAATTCTCACTATGGAGTGGTGTGATGCCATCCCCAGGTCGAGAGATTCTGCCCATCGAGTGGGTCTGTGAACCACTAGGTAACTCTCAAATGTATGTTACCATTTTCAGAATACAGTTCTCTTCAGGGGAGGTGTAATGCCTCTCCTGTTTGAGAGGTTCTGCCCATGAAAAGAGGGTCTGCGTACCTCATGGTATCACTCAATAGAAAGCTACCTTTGGCAAAATAATATTCTCATCGACGATCAGGATTCCGATTGAGATGTTTTGCCCTTCAAGATTTTCTGGTAGCTAACAAAAGAGAGATACCATTTGCAGATACAATTCTCGTCAACGAGAGGCCTTTTGCCTCTCTTGATTGAGAAGTTCTGCCCATTATGGGACTAAAACTTGAAGATTTCATGTAGAGGGTCTGATCTGACCTCTCATGTCTAGTGAGATGTTTTAATAATCGATGCGCTTTGAAGAAGGCATCTTATTTGAGATTATCTTTGGATGGATGGATTCCAATGCCTTCCCAATTGGTGATGACAAAATAAGGTATGTTTTTGTAAAGATTTTAGAATATATATTTTTTTAAGTATTGGCATCTGATTATCATTAGAAAATAATACTTTTTATGATATGAATTTTGTAATTGAATATTCATGGTCTCTTTTCTAACCTTTCAGGAATGGGGAGCTAATAAATACATTATTGATATAGTGACTGGTGTTCCTACCTTAAAATTTCCTCCTTAACCATTCTGTGGGAGAGAAAAATTGTAAAATACGTAGGAACTGCAGCAGCACATTCCTAATTGCTTTGGCAAGATAAGTCATTCTGTACCTAATGATCTTGAGTAAAAACCATGACCTACTATAAAGCTGAGATGTGGAAGAAATCGATGAACCAGATACTACAGGTTAGTTTGAGAAGGTTCGTGCAGGCTCTCCCCTTGAATAATCTAAGGTAACTCTTTTATCATTTAATAGATCCTAATTTCAATAAGGGTTTAGCACTATGCATCCCAAATTGTAATTTCCTTGTTTCATTGATTTGTAATCATCTAATATGATCTGCTGCTATTACTGGAATTTCAATCGGCGTTTATAATTATAATAAATATATTATGTGTTTGTCCTATTATTCATATAGAGAATATGCACTGAATGTTCCTCTAATAATACCAGAAGCTCCAGAGTGCTGCAACTTGGGAGTAGAGTGGAGAATGGTGGAAATGGACCAATGCAGTGTACAGTCTGGGACAGTTCTTAAGGGAGACACCAAGTTGCGGAGAAATTATTGGAAGAATGTACGAGGCCTCTCGATGGCTCCTGTTTAGGGCGAGGGTAGTATAACGACAGCCACTGAGTGCTTTAAGGGTGGCTACAGAGTAAGATATTATTACATATATTGTTTTCAATTCATTGTTTTGAAATGCATCTCTAAGGTTTCCAATACAATGCAAGACCTAATTATTTCTTTGATCAAGTTTCAATGGTGTTATATCATGTCAATTTATGTTTATAATCGGTAGTGATAAGTTTATTGGGTTTCAAGTATGATAAACTAGATTTAGATGGTATGATTGGGAAAAGCAGGAATTTTATTCATATACGTTGCTCCAGTTTGCCTCTGTTGAATTGTTATGGTTTTCCGTTCGTTCTGTTGAAGTACTGTTAAATCCTCTCCTTTCAAAATATCTTTGCTCCGGTTTTTCCTTTCACATTGCTCTATGCTCCATTCGGGGGTACATGATCATAATATTCTGTGGAATTTATTATTTTTTATATATATTTCACGCCTTGTTTAGTTATAATATATTTTTAGATATAATATTGCAATTACTGTCAATATATTCCGTTTTACAGGTTGCAATATGATTTTGTCAATATGCTTGTGTAAGCCAATGTCTGCCAAAAGATATTATTACGTATATTATTTTCAATTCATTGTTTTGAAATGCATCTCTATGTTTTCCTAAAACAATGCAAGACCTAATTATTTCTTTGATCAAGTTTCAATGGTGTTATATCATGTAAATTTATGTTTTTAATCGGTAGTGATAACTTAATTGGGTTTCAAGTATGATACACTAGATTTAGATGGTATGATGGGGAAAATCAGGAATTTTATTCATATACGTTGCTCCAGTTTGCCTTTGTTGAATTGTTATGGTCTTCCGTTCGTTCTGTTGAAGTTCTGTTAAATCCTCTCCTTTCAAAATATCTTTGCTCCGGCTTTTCGTTTCACATTGCTCTATGCTCCATTCTGGGGTTCATGATCATAATATTCCGCGGAATTTATTATTTTTTATATATATTTCATGCCTTATTTAGTTATAATATATTTTTAGATATAATATGGCAATTACTGTTAATATATTCCGTTTTACAGGTTGCAATATGATTTTGTCAATATGCTTGAGTAAGCCAATGTCTGCCAAAAGATATTATTACGTATATTGTTTTCAATTCATTGTTTTGAAATGCATCTCTATGTTTTCCTAAAACAATGCAAGACCTAATTATTTCTTGGATCAAGTTTCAATGGTGTTATATCATGTAAAATTTATGTTTTTAATCGGTAGTGATAACTAAATTGGGTTTCAAGTATGATACACTAGATTTAGATGCTATGATGGGGAAAATCAGGAATTTTTTTCATATACTTTGCTCCAGTTTGCCTCTGTGTAATTGTTGTGGTTTTCCGTTCGTTCTGTTGAAGTACTGTTAAATACTCTCCTTTCAAAATAGCTTTGCTCCGGCTTTTCGTTTCACATTGCTCTATGCTCGATTTGGCGGTGCATGATCATAATTTTCTGGGGAGTTTAAAATTTTTTATATATATTTCACGCCTTGTTTAGTTATAATATATTTTTAGATATAATATTGCAATTACTGTCAATATATTCTGTTATACAGGTCGCAATATGATTTCGTCAATATGCTTGAGTCTGCCAATGTCTGCCATCTTAACTAGCAGATTTAATTATAGTTATAGGAAAATTTCCAATTGGAGATCATGGACGAAGTTTATGGGATCTATTTCTGGAAATCTGATTTATTTCAATGATCATCCTTGTGGTTACTTTACATTTAAGCAGTCTTTTGGGTTGCTTTGTTGGATTTATTTTTCTTAAATTCAATGAAATAATGGAAGTGTAAAATGGCAATGGGTGTTCTGTATCCAAAATAGTTTAGACTCTTTGAATAGTGGTAGAAGATGTTTTGTTATTGCCAATATACAATGTATTTTAGGGTCAGTTCCTTCATGCTAATTGGGTTTTTACTTTCTCCATATTCATAGTATATAGAAAGTATTGTTTTCATGAAAAAATTTGACTTTGAGATTTCAACCGAAATACATGTTTTGGGGTCCCTAGAATACGTTCTGACCATTTTTGGAATGATGTCAGCATCTGTGTGTGTTTGTGTGCTTGTGGGCACTCTAACGCGAAAACTATTAGCCCTATCAGTACCAAACTTCACATATATACTGTGGGGTGCTGACAGAGTTGATAATTTTTTGGAGTAAATCTTTTAACCAGAAGTTGAGCTTTTTCATTCTTGGAAGCAAATTTCCTTTGTTGTGAAATATCTCAAAAAAAATGGTATTTAGGTTTATACTATTGTTTTAGAAAATGTAATTTTCCATAACTGCTGTATTGAACATATTTTTTATCACTGACTGGTAAGGAGTTATTGGTGAAATACTGATAAACCGGAAGTAGCTGATTATGTACTTTGTGGGCACTGAAATATGAAAACTGTTTGTTTTATCAACGTCAAATTTCATATATAGTACTTTGGTTGGTGTCGTTAGAGTTTCTGGTTTAAATCGGTTAGCTGGAAGTCTAGTTCTACTTTTGAGGCTCGTTTCTGATTTTTGCAAAATATCTCCATTAATCTGATACTTAGGTGTATACAATTATTTATAAAAGTTTTAGAGAACGCAATTTAATATAACTTTTGTGTGAAAGATATTTTTGTATAACTGATTGTTTAGGAGTTATTCATGAAATACTGATCAATGGGAAGTTGCTGATTATCTACTTAAGGAAAAATGTGAGACCTAAGTTTTAAAATTTTCATCTGTTATTTATTAATATTATTCTTTATCAGGTGCGTAATTGCTGTTCTCTATTGGCAACGTATCCATTTCCAATAGAACTTCCTATGGAAATATAATAGGTTCATAGAAATTTATTGAAATATATTCATTGTGTATCCAGTTCTTCGGAGCATAGAGTATGCCTAGCTAGTTTGGTTTGAGTGCATTCAATTTTTAACACAAGCTCCCTTTGGGCACAAGGTTATGGGTCGACTGTTTAGTAGTAGTTTTTCCACAGGCCATTTTGGGAACTTTGTTTGCAAGGGCAAGTGTGGTCTCGTCTGACTGTGCATCATCCTCCACTGCCGTGGCCTCATTGAGGCACTGGTAGCACAAAGTGCTGTATCAAAAATGACTTTATGATGTTTACAAATTACAGTTATATCTGTTAATCCATCTCCTATCTATTACATATAGAACTTTCTAATATTATACCTAATTAAACATTCACTGATTCATTCATGGGGGATAAAAATTGTAACCATATTTCATAAGTGTCACTGACTTGAAATTTTTTCAACGCCCTGGCCATAATGTTTAACCACATAGAAAAAAACGATTCATAGCATCAGTGTTATGTGTTCGATGCTAACTACTATGGAAAAGCAGTGGATATCAGTCACTAATGATCCGGAAAGGTAAGCAAATATCTATATAGTCAATGAACGTGTGATAACTAAACTAAACTAGCTTTATGGTAAAACTTAATCCAAAGTTTGAAAATTATAATAAATATTTGAGTACATTTGATGCTTTATTTGCAGCAGAGATTCAATAACCGTAGACGGCATTAGAAAGAGATGGTTAACAAAAGAAAAAAACTCCTATGAGCACGAAGATGAAGATCGTTAGTTTGCATTAGTTGAGGTCAACCTAATTTTGGACTAAGCAATGCCGTACCTATGTTCATTAAACCCAAGCAGCTGTGGACAGAGAAATTAGAAATCTTTGGATGTTGTTGGATAGGCAATGGGAAAAATTTCTACTTCTTCAATAAATTAACTGGACTTTCGAGGTAATCGATCATCATATGGTTACAAATTTTAGAGTAAAAGGGTTTAAGCCTAAAATAATTTTAGAAATATATAAATAAAATTGGACAAAATGATTCAATTATTTTAAGGCCATAATTATCAACTATTGCTTTATAGGTACCCATATGGAGAGGTCTTCTGGTAACTTCAAAAGAGAGCTACCCTAGCAGAATAAAATTCTCACTATGGAGTGGTGTGATGCCTACCCCAAGTCGAGAGATTCTGCCCATCCAGTGGGTCTCGGGACCACTGGGTAACTCTCAAATGTAAGGTACTATTTTCAGAATACAGTTCTCTTCAGGGGAGGTGTAATGCCTCTCCTGTTTGAGAGGTTCTGCCCATGGAAAGAGGGTCTGCGTACCTCATGGTATCACTCAATAGATAGCTACCTTTGGCAAAATAATATTCTCATCGACGATTAGGATACCGATTGAGATGTTTTGCCCTTCAAGATTTTCTGGTAGCTAACAAAAGAGAGATACCATTTGCAGATGCAATTCTCGTCACCGAGAGGCATTTTGCCTCTCTTGATTGAGAAGTTCTGCCCATTATGGGACTAAAACTTGAAGATTTCATGTGGAGGGTCTGATCTGACCTCTCATGTCTAGTGAGACGTTTTAATTATCGATGCTCTTTGAAGAAGGCATCTTATTTGAGATTATCGTTGGATGAAGGGATTCCAATGCCTTCCCAATTGGTGATGACAAATTAAGGTATGTTTTTCTAAAGATTTTAGTATATATTTTTTAATTATTGGCATCTGATTATCATTAGAAAATAATAATTTTTATGATTAAAATTTTTCATTGAATATTAATGGTCTCTTTTCTAACCTTTCAGGAATGGGGTGCTTATAAATACCTTATTGATAAAGGTGTACTGGTTTACCTACCTTAAAATCTCCATGTAAGACTTCCTGCTGAATGGTCTGCTGGTCTTCTGGTAACTTCAAAAGAGAGCTACCCTAGCAGAATAAAATTCTCACTATGGAGTGGTGTGATGCCATCCCCAGGTCGAGAGATTCTGCCCATCGAGTGGGTCTGTGAACCACTAGGTAACTCTCAAATGTATGTTACCATTTTCAGAATACAGTTCTCTTCAGGGGAGGTGTAATGCCTCTCCTGTTTGAGAGGTTCTGCCCATGAAAAGAGGGTCTGCGTACCTCATGGTATCACTCAATAGAAAGCTACCTTTGGCAAAATAATATTCTCATCGACGATCAGGATTCCGATTGAGATGTTTTGCCCTTCAAGATTTTCTGGTAGCTAACAAAAGAGAGATACCATTTGCAGATACAATTCTCGTCAACGAGAGGCCTTTTGCCTCTCTTGATTGAGAAGTTCTGCCCATTATGGGACTAAAACTTGAAGATTTCATGTAGAGGGTCTGATCTGACCTCTCATGTCTAGTGAGATGTTTTAATAATCGATGCGCTTTGAAGAAGGCATCTTATTTGAGATTATCTTTGGATGGATGGATTCCAATGCCTTCCCAATTGGTGATGACAAAATAAGGTATGTTTTTGTAAAGATTTTAGAATATATATTTTTTTAAGTATTGGCATCTGATTATCATTAGAAAATAATACTTTTTATTATATGAATTTTGTAATTGAATATTCATGGTCTCTTTTCTAACCCTTCAGGAATGGGGAGCTAATAAATACATTATTGATATAGTGACTGGTGTTCCTACCTTAAAATTTCCTCCTTAACCATTCTGTGGGAGAGAAAAATTGTAAAATACATAGGAACTGCAGCAGCACATTCCTAATTGCTTTGGCAAGATAAGTCATTCTGTACCTAATGATCTTGAGTAAAAACCATGACCTACTATAAAGCTGAGATGTGGAAGAAATCGATGAACCAGATACTACAGGTTAGTTTGAGAAGGTTCGTGCAGGCTCTCCTCTTGAATAATCTAAGGTAACTCTTTTATCATTTAATAGATCCTCATTTCAATAAGGGTTTAGCACTATGCATCCCAAATTGTAATTTCCTTGTTTCATTGATTTGTAATCATCTAATATGATCTGCTGCTATTACTGGAATTTCAATCGGCGTTTATAATTATAATAAATATATTATGTGTTAGGCCTATTATTCATATAGAGAATATGCACTGAATGTTCCTCTAATAATACCAGAAGCTCCAGAGTGCTGCAACTTGGGAGTAGAGTGGAGAATGGTGGAAATGGACCAATGCAGTGTACAGTATGGGACAGTTCTTAAGGGAGACACCAAGTTGCGGAGAAATTATTGGAAGAATGTACGAGGCCTCTCGACGGCTCCTGTTTAGGGCGAGGGTAGTATAACGACAGCCACTGAGTGCTTTAAGGGTGGCTACAGAGTAAGATATTATTACATATATTGTTTTTAATTCATTGTTTTGAAATGCATCTCTAAGGTTTCCAATACAATGCAAGACCTAATTATTTCTTTGATCAAGTTTCAATGGTGTTATATCATGTCAATTTATGTTTTTAATCGGTAGTGATAACTTAATTGGGTTTCAAGTATGATAAACTAGATTTAGATGGTATGATGGGGAAAATCAGGAATTTTATTCATATACGTTGCTCCAGTTTGCCTCTGTTGAATTGTTATGGTTTTCCGTTCGTTCTGTTGAAGTACTGTTAAATCCTCTCCTTTCAAAATAACTTTGCTCCGGCTTTTCCTTTCACATTGCTCTATGCTCCATTCGGGGGTACAAGATCATAATATTCTGCGGAATTTATTATTTTTTAAATATATTTCATGCCTTATTTAGTTATAATATATTTTTAGATATAATATGGCAATTACTGTCAATATATTCCGTTTTACAGGTTGCAATATGATTTTGTCAATATGCTTGAGTAAGCCAATGTCTGCCAAAAGATATTATTACGTATATTGTTTTCAATTCATTGTTTTGAAATGCATCTCTATGTTTTCCTAAAACAATGCAAGACCTAATTATTTCTTTGATCAAGTTTCAATAGTGTTATATCATGTAAAATTTATGTTTTTAATCGGTAGTGATAACTAAATTGGGTTTCAAGTATGATACACTAGATTTAGATGCTATGATGGGGAAAATCAGGAATTTTTTTCATATACTTTGCTCCAGTTTGCCTCTGTGTAATTGTTGTGGTTTTCCGTTCGTTCTGTTGAAGTACTGTTAAATACTCTCCTTTCAAAATAGCTTTGCTCCGGCTTTTCGTTTCACATTGCTCTATGCTCGATTTGGCGGAGCATGATCATAATTTTCTGGGGAGTTTAAAATTTTTTATATATATTTCACGCCTTGTTTAGTTATAATATATTTTTAGATATAATATTGCAATTACTGTCAATATATTCTGTTATACAGGTCGCAATATGATTTCGTCAATATGCTTGAGTCTGCCAATGTCTGCCATCTTAACTAGCAGATTTAATTATAGTTATAGGAAAATTTCCAATTGGAGATCATGGACGAAGTTTATGGGATCTATTTCTGGAAATCTGATTTATTTCAATGATCATCCTTGTGGTTACTTTACATTTAAGCAGTCTTTTGGGTTGCTTAGTTGGATTTATTTTTCTTAAATCAATGAAATAATGGAAGTGTAAAATGGCAATGGGTGTTCTGTATCCAAAATAGTTTAGACTCTTTGAATAGTGGTAGTAGATGTTTTGTTATTGCCAATATACAATGTATTTTAGGGTCAGTTCCTTCATGCTAATTGGGTTTTTACTTTCTCCATATTCATAGTATATAGAAAGTATTGTTTTCATGAAAAAATTTGACTTTGAGATTTCAACCGAAATATATGTTTTGGGGTCCCTAGAATACGTTCTGACCATTTTTGGAATGATGTCAGCATCTGTGTGTGTTTGTGTGCTTGTGGGCACTCTAACGCGAAAACTATTAGCCCTATCAGTACCAAACTTCACATATATACTGTGGGCTGCTGACAGAGTTGATAATTTTTTGGAGTAAATCTTTTAACCAGAAGTTGAGCTTTTTCATTCTTGGAAGCAAATTTCCTTTGTTGTGAAATATCTCAAAAAAAATGGTATTTAGGTTTATACTATTGTTTTAGAAAATGTAATTTTCCATAACTGCTGTATTGAACATATTTTTTATCACTGACTGGTAAGGAGTTATTGGTGAAATACTGATAAACCGGAAGTAGCTGATTATGTACTTTGTGGGCACTGAAATATGAAAACTGTTTGTTTTATCAACGTCAAATTTCATATATAGTACTTTGGTTGGTGTCGTTAGAGTTTCTGGTTTAAATCGGTTAGCTGGAAGTCTAGTTCTACTTTTGAGGCTCGTTTCTGATTTTTGCAAAATATCTCCATTAATCTGATACTTAGGTGTATACAATTATTTATAAAAGTTTTAGAGAATGCAATTTAATATAACTTTTGTGTGAAAGATATTTTTGTATAACTGATTGTTTAGGAGTTATTCATGAAATACTGATCAATGGGAAGTTGCTGATTATCTACTTAAGGAAAAATGTGAGACCTAAGTTTTAAAATTTTCATCTGTTATTTATTAATATTATTCTTTATCAGGTGCGTAATTGCTGTTCTCTATTGGCAACGTATCCATTTCCAATAGAACTTCCTATGGAAATATAATAGGTTCATAGAAATTTATTGAAATATATTCATTGTGTATCCAGTTCTTCGGAGCATAGAGTATGCCTAGCTAGTTTGGTTTGAGTGCATTCAATTTTTAACACAAGCTCCCTTTGGGCACAAGGTTATGGGTCGACTGTTTAGTAGTAGTTTTTCCACAGGCCATTTTGGGAACTTTGTTTGCAAGGGCAAGTGTGGTCTCGTCTGACTGTGCATCATCCTCCACTGCCGTGGCCTCATTGAGGCACTGGTAGCACAAAGTGCTGTATCAAAAATGACTTTATGATGTTTACAAATTACAGTTATATCTGTTAATCCATCTCCTATCTATTACATATAGAACTTTCTAATATTATACCTAATTAAACATTCACTGATTCATTCATGGGGGATAAAAATTGTAACCATATTTCATAAGTGTCACTGACTTGGAATTTTTTCAACGCCCTGGCCATAATGTTTAACCACATAGAAAAAAACGATTCATAGCATCAGTGTTATGTGTTCGATGCTAACTACTATGGAAAAGCAGTGGATATCAGTCACTAATGATCCGGAAAGGTAAGCAAATATCTATATAGTCAATGAACGTGTGATAACTAAACTAAACTAGCTTTATGGTAAAACTTAATCCAAAGTTTGAAAATTATAATAAATATTTGAGTACATTTGATGCTTTATTTGCAGCAGAGATACAATAACCGTAGACGGCATTAGAAAGAGATGGTTAACAAAAGAAAAAATCTCCTATGAGCACGAAGATGAAGATCGTAAGTTTGCATTAGTTGAGGTCAACCTAATTTTGGACTAAGCAGTGCCGTACCTATGTTCATTAAACCCAAGCAGCTATGGACAGAGAAATTAGAAATCTTTGGATGTTGTTGGATAGGCAATGGGAAAAATTTCTACTTCTTCAATAAATTAACTGGACTTTCGAGGTAATCGATCATCATATGGTTACAAATTTTAGAGTAAAAGGGTTTAAGCCTAAAATAATTTTAGAAATATATAAATAAAATTGGACAAAATGATTCAATTATTTTAAGGCCATAATTATCAACTATTGCTTTATAGGTACCCATATGGAGAGGTCTTCTGGTAACTTCAAAAGAGAGCTACCCTAGCAGAATAAAATTCTCACTATGGAGTGGTGTGATGCCACCCCCAAGTCGAGAGATTCTGCCCATCCAGTGGGTCTCGGGACCACTGGGTAACTCTCAAATGTAAGGTACTATTTTCAGAATACAGTTCTCTTCAGGGGAGGTGTAATGCCTCTCCTGTTTGAGAGGTTCTGCCCATGGAAAGAGGGTCTGCGTACCTCATGGTATCACTCAATAGATAGCTACCTTTGGCAAAATAATATTCTCATCGACGATTAGGATTCCGATTGAGATGTTTTGCCCTTCAAGATTTTCTGGTAGCTAACAAAAGAGAGATACCATTTGCAGATACAATTCTCGTCACCGAGAGGCATTTTGCATCTCTTGATGGAGAAGTTCTGCCCATTATGGGACTAAAACTTGAAGATTTCATGTAGAGGGTCTGATCTGACCTCTCATGTCTAGTGAGACGTTTTAATTATCGATGCTCTTTGAAGAAGGCATCTTATTTGAGATTATCGTTGGATGAAGGGATTCCAATGCCTTCCCAATTGGTGATGACAAATTAAGGTATGTTTTTCTAAATATTTTAGTATATATTTTTTAATTATTGGCATCTGATTATCATTAGAAAATAATAATTTTTATGATTAAAATTTTTCATTGAATATTAATGGTCTCTTTTCTAACCTTTCAGGAATGGGGTGCTTATAAATACCTTATTGATAAAGGTGTACTGGTTTACCTACCTTAAAATCTCCATGTAAGACTTCCTGCTGAATGGTCTGCTGGTCTTCTGGTAACTTCAAAAGAGAGCTACCCTAGCAGAATAAAATTCTCACTATGGAGTGGTGTGATGCCATCCCCAGGTCGAGAGATTCTGCCCATCGAGTGGGTCTGTGAACCACTAGGTAACTCTCAAATGTATGTTACCATTTTCAGAATACAGTTCTCTTCAGGGGAGGTGTAATGCCTCTCCTGTTTGAGAGGTTCTGCCCATGAAAAGAGGGTCTGCGTACCTCATGGTATCACTCAATAGAAAGCTACCTTTGGCAAAATAATATTCTCATCGACGATCAGGATTCCGATTGAGATGTTTTGCCCTTCAAGATTTTCTGGTAGCTAACAAAAGAGAGATACCATTTGCAGATACAATTCTCGTCAACGAGAGGCCTTTTGCCTCTCTTGATTGAGAAGTTCTGCCCATTATGGGACTAAAACTTGAAGATTTCATGTAGAGGGTCTGATCGGACCTCTCATGTCTAGTGAGATGTTTTAATAATCGATGCGCTTTGAAGAAGGCATCTTATTTGAGATTATCTTTGGATGGAAGGATTCCAATGCCTTCCCAATTGGTGATGACAAAATAAGGTATGTTTTTGTAAAGATTTTAGAGTATATATTTTTTTAAGTATTGGCATCTGATTATCATTAGAAAATAATACTTTTTATTATATGAATTTTGTAATTGAATATTCATGGTCTCTTTTCTAACTTTTCAGGAATGGGGAGCTAATAAATACATTATTGATATAGTGACTGGTGTTCCTACCTTAAAATTTCCTCCTTAACCATTCTGTGGGAGAGAAAAATTGTAAAATACATAGGAACTGCAGCAGCACATTCCTAATTGCTTTGGCAAGATAAGTCATTCTGTACCTAATGATCTTGAGTAAAAACCATGACCTACTATAAAGCTGAGATGTGGAAGAAATCGATGAACCAGATACTACAGGTTAGTTTGAGAAGGTTCGTGCAGGCTCTCCTCTTGAATAATCTAAGGTAACTCTTTTATCATTTAATAGATCCTCATTTCAATAAGGGTTTAGCACTATGCATCCCAAATTGTAATTTCCTTGTTTCATTGATTTGTAATCATCTAATATGATCTGCTGCTATTACTGGAATTTCAATCGGCGTTTATAATTATAATAAATATATTATGTGTTTGGCCTATTATTCATATAGAGAATATGCACTGAATGTTCCTCTAATAATACCAGAAGCTCCAGAGTGCTGCAACTTGGGAGTAGAGTGGAGAATGGTGGAAATGGACCAATGCAGTGTACAGTATGGGACAGTTCTTAAGGGAGACACCAAGTTGCGGAGAAATTATTGGAAGAATGTACGAGGCCTCTCGACGGCTCCTGTTTAGGGCGAGGGTAGTATAACGACAGCCACTGAGTGCTTTAAGGGTGGCTACAGAGTAAGATATTATTACATATATTGTTTTCAATTCATTGTTTTGAAATGCGTCTCTAAGGTTTCCAATACAATGCAAGACCTAATTATTTCTTTGATCAAGTTTCAATGGTGTTATATCATGTCAATTTATGTTTATAATCGGTAGTGATAAGTTTATTGGGTTTCAAGTATGATAAACTAGATTTAGATGGTATGATTGGGAAAAGCAGGAATTTTATTCATATACGTTGCTCCAGTTTGCCTTTGTTGAATTGTTATGGTTTTCCGTTCGTTCTGTTGAAATACTGTTAAATCCTCTCCTTTCAAAATAACTTTGCTCCGGCTTTTCCTTTCACATTGCTCTATGCTCCATTCGGGGGTACATGATCATAATATTCTGCGGAATTTATTATTTTTTATATATATTTCACGCCTTGTTTAGTTATAATATATTTTTAGATATAATATTGCAATTACTGTCAATATATTCCGTTTTACAGGTTGCAATATGATTTTGTCAATATGCTTGTGTAAGCCAATGTCTGCCAAAAGATATTATTACGTATATTGTTTTCAATTCATTGTTTTGAAATGCATCTCTATGTTTTCCTAAAACAATGCAAGACCTAATTATTTCTTTGATCAAGTTTCAATGGTGTTATATCATGTAAATTTATGTTTTTAATCGGTAGTGATAACTTAATTGGGTTTCAAGTATGATACACTAGATTTAGATGGTATGATGGGGAAAATCAGGAATTTTATTCATATACGTTGCTCCAGTTTGCCTTTGTTGAATTGTTATGGTCTTCCGTTCGTTCTGTTGAAGTTCTGTTAAATCCTCTCCTTTCAAAATATCTTTGCTCCGGCTTTTCGTTTCACATTGCTCTATGCTCCATTCTGGGGTTCATGATCATAATATTCTGCGGAATTTATTATTTTTTATATATATTTCATGCCTTATTTAGTTATAATATATTTTTAGATATAATATTGCAATTACTGTCAATATATTCCGTTTTACAGGTTGCAATATGATTTTGTCAATATGCTTGAGTAAGCCAATGTCTGCCAAAAGATATTATTACGTATATTGTGTTCAATTCATTGTTTTGAAATGCATCTCTATGTTTTCCTAAACCAATGCAAGACCTAATTATTTCTTGGATCAAGTTTCAATGGTGTTATATCATGTAAAATTTATGTTTTTAATCGGAAGTGATAACTAAATTGGGTTTCAAGTATGATACACTAGATTTAGATGCTATGATGGGGAAAATCAGGAATTTTTTTCATATACTTTGCTCCAGTTTGCCTCTGTGTAATTGTTGTGGTTTTCCGTTCGTTCTGTTGAAGTACTGTTAAATACTCTGCTTTCAAAATAGCTTTGCTCCGGCTTTTCGTTTCACATTGCTCTATGCTCGATTTGGCGGTGCATGATCATAATTTTCTGGGGAGTTTAAAATTTTTTATATATATTTCACGCCTTGTTTAGTTATAATATTTTTTTAGATATAATATTGCAATTACTGTCAATATATTCTGTTATGCAGGTCGCAATATGATTTCGTCAATATGCTTGAGTCAGCCAATGTCTGCCATCTTAACTAGCAGATTTAATTATAGTTATAGGAAAATTTCCAATTGGAGATCATGGACGAAGTTTATGGGATGTATTTCTGGAAATCTGATTTATTTCAATAATCATCCTTGTGGTTACTTTACATTTAAGCAGTCTTTTGGTTTGCTTTGTTGGATTTATTTTTCTTAAATTTAATGAAATAATGGAAGTGTAAAATGGCAATGGGTGTTCTGTATCCAAAATAGTTTAGACTCTTTGAATAGTGGTAGAAGATGTTTTGTTATTGCCAATATACAATGTATTTTAGGGTCAGTTCCTTCATGCTAATTGGGTTTTTACTTTCTCCATATTCATAGTATATAGAAAGTATTGTTTTCATGAAAAAATTTGACTTTGAGATTTCAACCGAAATACATGTTTTGGGGTCCCTAGAATACGTTCTGACCATTTTTGGAATGATGTCAGCATCTGTGTGTGTTTGTGTGCTTGTGGGCACTCTAACGCGAAAACTATTAGCCCTATCAGTACCAAACTTCACATATATACTGTGGGGTGCTGACAGAGTTGATAATTTTTTGGAGTAAATCTTTTAACCAGAAGTTGAGCTTTTTCATTCTTGGAAGCAAATTTCCTTTGTTGTGAAATATCTCAAAAAAAATGGTATTTAGGTTTATACTATTGTTTTAGAAAATGTAATTTTCCATAACTGCTGTATTGAACATATTTTTTATCACTGACTGGTAAGGAGTTATTGGTGAAATACTGATAAACCGGAAGTAGCTGATTATGTACTTTGTGGGCACTGAAATATGAAAACTGTTTGTTTTATCAACGTCAAATTTCATATATAGTACTTTGGTTGGTGTCGTTAGAGTTTCTGGTTTAAATCGGTTAGCTGGAAGTCTAGTTCTACTTTTGAGGCTCGTTTCTGATTTTTGCAAAATATCTCCATTAATCTGATACTTAGGTGTATACAATTATTTATAAAAGTTTTAGAGAATGCAATTTAATATAACTTTTGTGTGAAAGATATTTTTGTATAACTGATTGTTTAGGAGTTACTCATGAAATACTGATCAATGGGAAGTTGCTGATTATCTACTTAAGGAAAAATGTGAGACCTAAGTTTTAAAATTTTCATCTGTTATTTATTAATATTATTCTTTATCAGGTGCGTAATTGCTGTTCTCTATTGGCAACGTATCCATTTCCAATAGAACTTCCTATGGAAATATAATAGGTTCATAGAAATTTATTGAAATATATTCATTGTGTATCCAGTTCTTCGGAGCATAGAGTATGCCTAGCTAGTTTGGTTTGAGTGCATTCAATTTTTAACACAAGCTCCGCACAGCTTTGGGCACAAGGTTATGGGTCGACTGTTTAGTAGTAGTTTTTCCACAGGCCATTTTGGGAACTTTGTTTGCAAGGGCAAGTGTGGTCTCGTCTGACTGTGCATCATCCTCCACTGCCGTGGCCTCATTGAGGCACTGGTAGCACAAAGTGCTGTATCAAAAATGACTTTATGATGTTTACAAATTACAGTTATATCTGTTAATCCATCTCCTATCTATTACATATAGAACTTTCTAATATTATACCTAATTAAACATTCACTGATTCATTCATGGGGGATAAAAATTGTAACCATATTTCATAAGTGTCACTGACTTGGAATTTTTTCAACGCCCTGGCCATAATGTTTAACCACATAGAAAAAAACGATTCATAGCATCAGTGTCATGTGTTCGATGCTAACTACTATGGAAAAGCAGTGGATATCAGTCACTAATGATCCGGAAAGGTAAGCAAATATCTATATAGTCAATGAACGTGTGATAACTAAACTAAACTAGCTTTATGGTAAAACTTAATCCAAAGTTTGAAAATTATAATAAATATTTGAGTACATTTGATGCTTTATTTGCAGCAGAGATACAATAACCGTAGACGGCATTAGAAAGAGATGGTTAACAAAAGAAAAAAACTCCTATGAGCACGAAGATGAAGATCGTAAGTTTGCATTAGTTGAGGTCAACCTAATTTTGGACTAAGCAGTGCCGTACCTATGTTCATTAAACCCAAGCAGCTATGGACAGAGAAATTAGAAATCTTTGGATGTTGTTGGATAGGCAATGGGAAAAATTTCTACTTCTTCAATAAATTAACTGGACTGTCGAGGTAATCGATCATCATATGGTTACAAATTTTAGAGTAAAAGGGTTTAAGCCTAAAATAATTTTAGAAATATATAAATAAAATTGGACAAAATGATTCAATTATTTTAAGGCCATAATTATCAACTATTGCTTTATAGGTACCCATATGGAGAGGTCTTCTGGTAACTTCAAAAGAGAGCTACCCTAGCAGAATAAAATTCTCACTATGGAGTGGTGTGATGCCACCCCCAAGTCGAGAGATTCTGCCCATCCAGTGGGTCTCGGGACCACTGGGTAACTCTCAAATGTAAGGTACTATTTTCAGAATACAGTTCTCTTCAGGGGAGGTGTAATGCCTCTCCTGTTTGAGAGGTTCTGCCCATGGAAAGAGGGTCTGCGTACCTCATGGTATCACTCAATAGATAGCTACCTTTGGCAAAATAATATTCTCATCGACGATTAGGATTCCGATTGAGATGTTTTGCCCTTCAAGATTTTCTGGTAGCTAACAAAAGAGAGATACCATTTGCAGATACAATTCTCGTCACCGAGAGGCATTTTGCATCTCTTGATGGAGAAGTTCTGCCCATTATGGGACTAAAACTTGAAGATTTCATGTAGAGGGTCTGATCTGACCTCTCATGTCTAGTGAGACGTTTTAATTATCGATGCTCTTTGAAGAAGGCATCTTATTTGAGATTATCGTTGGATGAAGGGATTCCAATGCCTTCCCAATTGGTGATGACAAATTAAGGTATGTTTTTCTAAAGATTTTAGTATATATTTTTTAATTATTGGCATCTGATTATCATTAGAAAATAATAATTTTTATGATTAAAATTTTTCATTGAATATTAATGGTCTCTTTTCTAACCTTTCAGGAATGGGGTGCTTATAAATACCTTATTGATAAAGGTGTACTGGTTTACCTACCTTAAAATCTCCATGTAAGACTTCCTTCTGAATGGTCTGCTGGTCTTCTGGTAACTTCAAAAGAGAGCTACCCTAGCAGAATAAAATTCTCACTATGGAGTGGTGTGATGCCATCCCCAGGTCGAGAGATTCTGCCCATCGAGTGGGTCTGTGAACCACTAGGTAACTCTCAAATGTATGTTACCATTTTCAGAATACAGTTCTCTTCAGGGGAGGTGTAATGCCTCTCCTGTTTGAGAGGTTCTGCCCATGAAAAGAGGGTCTGCGTACCTCATGGTATCACTCAATAGAAAGCTACCTTTGGCAAAATAATATTCTCATCGACGATCAGGATTCCGATTGAGATGTTTTGCCCTTCAAGATTTTCTGGTAGCTAACAAAAGAGAGATACCATTTGCAGATACAATTCTCGTCAACGAGAGGCCTTTTGCCTCTCTTGATTGAGAAGTTCTGCCCATTATGGGACTAAAACTTGAAGATTTCATGTAGAGGGTCTGATCGGACCTCTCATGTCTAGTGAGATGTTTTAATAATCGATGCGCTTTGAAGAAGGCATCTTATTTGAGATTATCTTTGGATGGAAGGATTCCAATGCCTTCCCAATTGGTGATGACAAAATAAGGTATGTTTTTGTAAAGATTTTAGAATATATATTTTTTTAAGTATTGGCATCTGATTATCATTAGAAAATAATACTTTTTATTATATGAATTTTGTAATTGAATATTCATGGTCTCTTTTCTAACTTTTCAGGAATGGGGAGCTAATAAATACATTATTGATATAGTGACTGGTGTTCCTACCTTAAAATTTCCTCCTTAACCATTCTGTGGGAGAGAAAAATTGTAAAATACATAGGAACTGCAGCAGCACATTCCTAATTGCTTTGGCAAGATAAGTCATTCTGTACCTAATGATCTTGAGTAAAAACCATGACCTACTATAAAGCTGAGATGTGGAAGAAATCGATGAACCAGATACTACAGGTTAGTTTGAGAAGGTTCGTGCAGGCTCTCCTCTTGAATAATCTAAGGTAACTCTTTTATCATTTAATAGATCCTCATTTCAATAAGGGTTTAGCACTATGCATCCCAAATTGTAATTTCCTTGTTTCATTGATTTGTAATCATCTAATATGATCTGCTGCTATTACTGGAATTTCAATCGGCGTTTATAATTATAATAAATATATTATGTGTTTGGCCTATTATTCATATAGAGAATATGCACTGAATGTTCCTCTAATAATACCAGAAGCTCCAGAGTGCTGCAACTTGGGAGTAGAGTGGAGAATGGTGGAAATGGACCAATGCAGTGTACAGTATGGGACAGTTCTTAAGGGAGACACCAAGTTGTGGAGAAATTATTGGAAGAATGTACGAGGCCTCTCGACGGCTCCTGTTTAGGGCGAGGGTAGTATAACGACAGCCACTGAGTGCTTTAAGGGTGGCTACAGAGTAAGATATTATTACATATATTGTTTTCAATTCATTGTTTTGAAATGCGTCTCTAAGGTTTCCAATACATTGCAAGACCTAATTATTTCTTTGATCAAGTTTCAATGGTGTTATATCATGTCAATTTCTGTTTATAATCGTTAGTGATATGTTTATTGGGTATCAAGTATGATAAACTAGATTTAGATGGTATGTTTGGGAAAAGCAGGAATTTTATTCATATACGTTGCTCCAGTTTGCCTCTGTTGAATTGTTATGGTATTCCGTTCGTTCTGTTGAAGTACTGTTAAATCCTCTCCTTTCAAAATAACTTTGCTCCGGCTTTTCCTTTCACATTGCTCTATGCTCCATTCGGGGGTACATGATCATAATATTCTGCGGAATTTATTATTTTTTATATATATTTCACGCCTTGTTTAGTTATAATATATTTTTAGATATAATATTGCAATTACTGTCAATATATTCCGTTTTACAGGTTGCAATATGATTTTGTCAATATGCTTGTGTAAGCCAATGTCTGCCAAAAGATATTATTACGTATATTGTTTTCAATTCATTGTTTTGAAATGCATCTCTATGTTTTCCTAAAACAATGCAAGACCTAAGTATTTCTTTGATCAAGTTTCAATGGTGTTATATCATGTAAATTTATGTTTTTAATCGGTAGTGATAACTTAATTGGGTTTCAAGTATGATACACTAGATTTAGATGGTATGATGGGGAAAATCAGGAATTTTATTCATATACGTTGCTCCAGTTTGCCTTTGTTGAATTGTTATGGTCTTCCGTTCGTTCTGTTGAAGTTCTGTTAAATCCTCTCCTTTCAAAATATCTTTGCTCCGGCTTTTCGTTTCACATTGCTCTATGCTCCATTCTGGGGTTCATGATCATAATATTCTGCGGAATTTATTATTTTTTATATATATTTTATGCCTTATTTAGTTATAATATATTTTTAGATATAATATTGCAATTACTGTCAATATATTCTGTTTTACTGGTTGCAATATGATTTTGTCAATATGCTTGAGTAAGCCAATGTCTGCCAAAAGATATTATTACGTATATTGTGTTCAATTCATTGTTTTGAAATGCATCTCTATGTTTTCCTTAACCAATGCAAGACCTAATTATTTCTTGGATCAAGTTTCAATGGTGTTATATCATGTAAAATTTATGTTTTTAATCGGAAGTGATAACTAAATTGGGTTTCAAGTATGATACACTAGATTTAGATGCTATGATGGGGAAAATCAGGAATTTTTTTCATATACTTTGCTCCAGTTTGCCTCTGTGTAATTGTTGTGGTTTTCCGTTCGTTCTGTTGAAGTACTGTTAAATACTCTGCTTTCAAAATAGCTTTGCTCCGGCTTTTCGTTTCACATTGCTCTATGCTTGATTTTGTGGTGCATGATCATAATTTTCTGGGGAGTTTAAAATTTTTTATATATATTTCACGCCTTGTTTAGTTATAATATATTTTTAGATATAATATTGCAATTACTGTCAATATATTTTGTTATGCAGGTCGCAATATGATTTCGTCAATATGCTTGAGTCAGCCAATGTCTGCCATCTTAACTAGCAGATTTAATTATAGTTATAGGAAAATTTCCAATTGGAGATCATGGACGAAGTTTATGGGATGTATTTCTGGAAATCTGATTTATTTCAATAATCATCCTTGTGGTTACTTTACATTTAAGCAGTCTTTTGGTTTGCTTTGTTGGATTTATTTTTCTTAAATTTAATGAAATAATGGAAGTGTAAAATGGCAATGGGTGTTCTGTATCCAAAAAAGTTTAGACTTTTTGAATAGTGGTAGAAGATGTTTTTTTTATTGCCAATATACAATGTATTTTAGGGTCAGTTCCTTCATGCTAATGGGTTTTTACTTTCTCCATATTTATAGTATATAGAAAGTATTGTTTTCATGAAAAAATTTGACTTTGAGATTTCAACCGAAATACATGTTTTGGGGTCCCTAGAATACGTTCTGACCATTTTTGGAATGATGTCAGCATCTGTGTGTGTTTGTGTGCTTGTGGGCACTCTAACGCGAAAACTATTAGCCCTATCAGTACCAAACTTCACATATATACTGTGGGGTGCTGACAGAGTTGATAATTTTTTGGAGTAAATCTTTTAACCAGAAGTTGAGCTTTTTCATTCTTGGAAGCAAATTTCCTTTGTTGTGAAATATCTCAAAAAAAAATGGTATTTAGGTTTATACTATTGTTTTAGAAAATGTAATTTTCCATAACTGCTGTATTGAACATATTTTTTATCACTGACTGGTAAGGAGTTATTGGTGAAATACTGATAAACCGGAAGTAGCTGATTATGTACTTTGTGGGCACTGAAATATGAAAACTGTTTGTTTTATCAACGTCAAATTTCATATATAGTACTTTGGTTGGTGTCGTTAGAGTTTCTGGTTTAAATCGGTTAGCTGGAAGTCTACTTCTACTTTTGAGGCTCGTTTCTGATTTTTGCAAAATATCTCCATTAATCTGATACTTAGGTGTATACAATTATTTATAAAAGTTTTAGAGAATGCAATTTAATATAACTTTTGTGTGAAAGATATTTTTGTATAACTGATTGTTTAGGAGTTACTCATGAAATACTGATCAATGGGAAGTTGCTGATTATCTACTTAAGGAAAAATGTGAGACCTAAGTTTTAAAATTTTCATCTGTTATTTATTAATATTATTCTTTATCAGGTGCGTAATTGCTGTTCTCTATTGGCAACGTATCCATTTCCAATAGAACTTCCTATGGAAATATAATAGGTTCATAGAAATTTATTGAAATATATTCATTGTGTATCCAGTTCTTCGGAGCATAGAGTATGCCTAGCTAGTTTGGTTTGAGTGCATTCAATTTTTAACACAAGCTCCGCACAGCTTTGGGCACAAGGTTATGGGTCGACTGTTTAGTAGTAGTTTTTCCACAGGCCATTTTGGGAACTTTGTTTGCAAGGGCAAGTGTGGTCTCGTCTGACTGTGCATCATCCTCCACTGCCGTGGCCTCATTGAGGCACTGGTAGCACAAAGTGCTGTATCAAAAATGACTTTATGATGTTTACAAATTACAGTTATATCTGTTAATCCATCTCCTATCTATTACATATAGAACTTTCTAATATTATACCTAATTAAACATTCACTGATTCATTCATGGGGGATAAAAATTGTAACCATATTTCATAAGTGTCACTGACTTGGAATTTTTTCAACGCCCTGGCCATAATGTTTAACCACAAAGAAAAAAACGATTCATAGCATCAGTGTCATGTGTTCGATGCTAACTACTATGGAAAAGCAGTGGATATCAGTCACTAATGATCCGGAAAGGTAAGCAAATATCTATATAGTCAATGAACGTGTGATAACTAAACTAAACTAGCTTTATGGTAAAACTTAATCCAAAGTTTGAAAATTATAATAAATATTTGAGTACATTTGATGCTTTATTTGCAGCAGAGATACAATAACCGTAGACGGCATTAGAAAGAGATGGTTAACAAAAGAAAAAAACTCCTATGAGCACGAAGATGAAGATCGTAAGTTTGCATTAGTTGAGGTCAACCTAATTTTGGACTAAGCAGTGCCGTACCTATGTTCATTAAACCCAAGCAGCTATGGACAGAGAAATTAGAAATCTTTGGATGTTGTTGGATAGGCAATGGGAAAAATTTCTACTTCTTCAATAAATTAACTGGACTGTCGAGGTAATCGATCATCATATGGTTACAAATTTTAGAGTAAAAGGGTTTAAGCCTAAAATAATTTTAGAAATATATAAATAAAATTGGACAAAATGATTCAATTATTTTAAGGCCATAATTATCAACTATTGCTTTATAGGTACCCATATGGAGAGGTCTTCTGGTAACTTCAAAAGAGAGCTACCCTAGCAGAATAAAATTCTCACTATGGAGTGGTGTGATGCCACCCCCAAGTCGAGAGATTCTGCCCATCCAGTGGGTCTCGGGACCACTGGGTAACTCTCAAATGTAAGGTACTATTTTCAGAATACAGTTCTCTTCAGGGGAGGTGTAATGCCTCTCCTGTTTGAGAGGTTCTGCCCATGGAAAGAGGGTCTGCGTACCTCATGGTATCACTCAATAGATAGCTACCTTTGGCAAAATAATATTCTCATCGACGATTAGGATTCCGATTGAGATGTTTTGCCCTTCAAGATTTTCTGGTAGCTAACAAAAGAGAGATACCATTTGCAGATACAATTCTCGTCACCGAGAGGCATTTTGCATCTCTTGATGGAGAAGTTCTGCCCATTATGGGACTAAAACTTGAAGATTTCATGTAGAGGGTCTGATCTGACCTCTCATGTCTAGTGAGACGTTTTAATTATCGATGCTCTTTGAAGAAGGCATCTTATTTGAGATTATCGTTGGATGAAGGGATTCCAATGCCTTCCCAATTGGTGATGACCAATTAAGGTATGTTTTTCTAAAGATTTTAGTATATATTTTTTAATTATTGGCATCTGATTATCATTAGAAAATAATAATTTTTATGATTAAAATTTTTCATTGAATATTAATGGTCTCTTTTCTAACCTTTCAGGAATGGGGTGCTTATAAATACCTTATTGATAAAGGTGTACTGGTTTACCTACCTTAAAATCTCCATGTAAGACTTCCTGCTGAATGGTCTGCTGGTCTTCTGGTAACTTCAAAAGAGAGCTACCCTAGCAGAATAAAATTCTCACTATGGAGTGGTGTGATGCCATCCCCAGGTCGAGAGATTCTGCCCATCGAGTGGGTCTGTGAACCACTAGGTAACTCTCAAATGTATGTTACCATTTTCAGAATACAGTTCTCTTCAGGGGAGGTGTAATGCCTCTCCTGTTTGAGAGGTTCTGCCCATGAAAAGAGGGTCTGCGTACCTCATGGTATCACTCAATAGAAAGCTACCTTTGGCAAAATAATATTCTCATCGACGATCAGGATTCCGATTGAGATGTTTTGCCCTTCAAGATTTTCTGGTAGCTAACAAAAGAGAGATACCATTTGCAGATACAATTCTCGTCAACGAGAGGCCTTTTGCCTCTCTTGATTGAGAAGTTCTGCCCATTATGGGACTAAAACTTGAAGATTTCATGTAGAGGGTCTGATCTGACCTCTCATGTCTAGTGAGATGTTTTAATAATCGATGCGCTTTGAAGAAGGCATCTTATTTGAGATTATCTTTGGATGGATGGATTCCAATGCCTTCCCAATTGGTGATGACAAAATAAGGTATGTTTTTGTAAAGATTTTAGAATATATATTTTTTTAAGTATTGGCATCTGATTATCATTAGAAAATAATACTTTTTAGTATATGAATTTTGTAATTGAATATTCATGGTCTCTTTTCTAACTTTTCAGGAATGGGGAGCTAATAAATACATTATTGATATAGTGACTGGTGTTCCTACCTTAAAATTTCCTCCTTAACCATTCTGTGGGAGAGAAAAATTGTAAAATACATAGGAACTGCAGCAGCACATTCCTAATTGCTTTGGCAAGATAAGTCATTCTGTACCTAATGATCTTGAGTAAAAACCATGACCTACTATAAAGCTGAGATGTGGAAGAAATCGATGAACCAGATACTACAGGTTAGTTTGAGAAGGTTCGTGCAGGCTCTCCTCTTGAATAATCTAAGGTAACTCTTTTATCATTTAATAGATCCTCATTTCAATAAGGGTTTAGCGCTATGCATCCCAAATTGTAATTTCCTTGTTTCATTGATTTGTAATCATCTAATATGATCTGCTGCTATTACTGGAATTTCAATCGGCGTTTATAATTATAATAAATATATTATGTGTTTGGCCTATTATTCATATAGAGAATATGCACTGAATGTTCCTCTAATAATACCAGAAGCTCCAGAGTGCTGCAACTTGGGAGTAGAGTGGAGAATGGTGGAAATGGACCAATGCAGTGTACAGTATGGGACAGTTCTTAAGGGAGACACCAAGTTGTGGAGAAATTATTGGAAGAATGTACGAGGCCTCTCGACGGCTCCTGTTTAGGGCGAGGGTAGTATAACGACAGCCACTGAGTGCTTTAAGGGTGGCTACAGAGTAAGATATTATTACATATATTGTTTTCAATTCATTGTTTTGAAATGCGTCTCTAAGGTTTCCAATACATTGCAAGACCTAATTATTTCTTTGATCAAGTTTCAATGGTGTTATATCATGTCAATTTCTGTTTATAATCGTTAGTGATATGTTTATTGGGTATCAAGTATGATAAACTAGATTTAGATGGTATGTTTGGGAAAAGCAGGAATTTTATTCATATACGTTGCTCCAGTTTGCCTCTGTTGAATTGTTATGGTATTCCGTTCGTTCTGTTGAAGTACTGTTAAATCCTCTCCTTTCAAAATAACTTTGCTCCGGCTTTTCCTTTCACATTGCTCTATGCTCCATTCGGGGGTACATGATCATAATATTCTGCGGAATTTATTATTTTTTATATATATTTCACGCCTTGTTTAGTTATAATATATTTTTAGATATAATATTGCAATTACTGTCAATATATTCCGTTTTACAGGTTGCAATATGATTTTGTCAATATGCTTGTGTAAGCCAATGTCTGCCAAAAGATATTATTACGTATATTGTTTTCAATTCATTGTTTTGAAATGCATCTCTATGTTTTCCTAAAACAATGCAAGACCTAAGTATTTCTTTGATCAAGTTTCAATGGTGTTATATCATGTAAATTTATGTTTTTAATCGGTAGTGATAACTTAATTGGGTTTCAAGTATGATACACTAGATTTAGATGGTATGATGGGGAAAATCAGGAATTTTATTCATATACGTTGCTCCAGTTTGCCTTTGTTGAATTGTTATGGTCTTCCGTTCGTTCTGTTGAAGTTCTGTTAAATCCTCTCCTTTCAAAATATCTTTGCTCCGGCTTTTCGTTTCACATTGCTCTATGCTCCATTCTGGGGTTCATGATCATAATATTCTGCGGAATTTATTATTTTTTATATATATTTTATGCCTTATTTAGTTATAATATATTTTTAGATATAATATTGCAATTACTGTCAATATATTCTGTTTTACAGGTTGCAATATGATTTTGTCAATATGCTTGAGTAAGCCAATGTCTGCCAAAAGATATTATTACGTATATTGTGTTCAATTCATTGTTTTGAAATGCATCTCTATGTTTTCCTAAACCAATGCAAGACCTAATTATTTCTTGGATCAAGTTTCAATGGTGTTATATCATGTAAAATTTATGTTTTTAATCGGAAGTGATAACTAAATTGGGTTTCAAGTATGATACACTAGATTTAGATGCTATGATGGGGAAAATCAGGAATTTTTTTCATATACTTTGCTCCAGTTTGCCTCTGTGTAATTGTTGTGGTTTTCCGTTCGTTCTGTTGAAGTACTGTTAAATACTCTGCTTTCAAAATAGCTTTGCTCCGGCTTTTCGTTTCACATTGCTCTATGCTTGATTTTGTGGTGCATGATCATAATTTTCTGGGGAGTTTAAAATTTTTTATATATATTTCACGCCTTGTTTAGTTATAATATATTTTTAGATATAATATTGCAATTACTGTCAATATATTTTGTTATGCAGGTCGCAATATGATTTCGTCAATATGCTTGAGTCAGCCAATGTCTGCCATCTTAACTAGCAGATTTAATTATAGTTATAGGAAAATTTCCAATTGGAGATCATGGACGAAGTTTATGGGATGTATTTCTGGAAATCTGATTTATTTCAATAATCATCCTTGTGGTTACTTTACATTTAAGCAGTCTTTTGGTTTGCTTTGTTGGATTTATTTTTCTTAAATTTAATGAAATAATGGAAGTGTAAAATGGCAATGGGTGTTCTGTATCCAAAAAAGTTTAGACTTTTTGAATAGTGGTAGAAGATGTTTTTTTTATTGCCAATATACAATGTATTTTAGGGTCAGTTCCTTCATGCTAATGGGTTTTTACTTTCTCCATATTTATAGTATATAGAAAGTATTGTTTTCATGAAAAAATTTGACTTTGAGATTTCAACCGAAATACATGTTTTGGGGTCCCTAGAATACGTTCTGACCATTTTTGGAATGATGTCAGCATCTGTGTGTGTTTGTGTGCTTGTGGGCACTCTAACGCGAAAACTATTAGCCCTATCAGTACCAAACTTCACATATATACTGTGGGGTGCTGACAGAGTTGATAATTTTTTGGAGTAAATCTTTTAACCAGAAGTTGAGCTTTTTCATTCTTGGAAGCAAATTTCCTTTGTTGTGAAATATCTCAAAAAAAAATGGTATTTAGGTTTATACTATTGTTTTAGAAAATGTAATTTTCCATAACTGCTGTATTGAACATATTTTTTATCACTGACTGGTAAGGAGTTATTGGTGAAATACTGATAAACCGGAAGTAGCTGATTATGTACTTTGTGGGCACTGAAATATGAAAACTGTTTGTTTTATCAACGTCAAATTTCATATATAGTACTTTGGTTGGTGTCGTTAGAGTTTCTGGTTTAAATCGGTTAGCTGGAAGTCTACTTCTACTTTTGAGGCTCGTTTCTGATTTTTGCAAAATATCTCCATTAATCTGATACTTAGGTGTATACAATTATTTATAAAAGTTTTAGAGAATGCAATTTAATATAACTTTTGTGTGAAAGATATTTTTGTATAACTGATTGTTTAGGAGTTACTCATGAAATACTGATCAATGGGAAGTTGCTGATTATCTACTTAAGGAAAAATGTGAGACCTAAGTTTTAAAATTTTCATCTGTTATTTATTAATATTATTCTTTATCAGGTGCGTAATTGCTGTTCTCTATTGGCAACGTATCCATTTCCAATAGAACTTCCTATGGAAATATAATAGGTTCATAGAAATTTATTGAAATATATTCATTGTGTATCCAGTTCTTCGGAGCATAGAGTATGCCTAGCTAGTTTGGTTTGAGTGCATTCAATTTTTAACACAAGCTCCGCACAGCTTTGGGCACAAGGTTATGGGTCGACTGTTTAGTAGTAGTTTTTCCACAGGCCATTTTGGGAACTTTGTTTGCAAGGGCAAGTGTGGTCTCGTCTGACTGTGCATCATCCTCCACTGCCGTGGCCTCATTGAGGCACTGGTAGCACAAAGTGCTGTATCAAAAATGACTTTATGATGTTTACAAATTACAGTTATATCTGTTAATCCATCTCCTATCTATTACATATAGAACTTTCTAATATTATACCTAATTAAACATTCACTGATTCATTCATGGGGGATAAAAATTGTAACCATATTTCATAAGTGTCACTGACTTGGAATTTTTTCAACGCCCTGGCCATAATGTTTAACCACATAGAAAAAAACGATTCATAGCATCAGTGTCATGTGTTCGATGCTAACTACTATGGAAAAGCAGTGGATATCAGTCACTAATGATCCGGAAAGGTAAGCAAATATCTATATAGTCAATGAACGTGTGATAACTAAACTAAACTAGCTTTATGGTAAAACTTAATCCAAAGTTTGAAAATTATAATAAATATTTGAGTACATTTGATGCTTTATTTGCAGCAGAGATACAATAACCGTAGACGGCATTAGAAAGAGATGGTTAACAAAAGAAAAAAACTCCTATGAGCACGAAGATGAAGATCGTAAGTTTGCATTAGTTGAGGTCAACCTAATTTTGGACTAAGCAGTGCCGTACCTATGTTCATTAAACCCAAGCAGCTATGGACAGAGAAATTAGAAATCTTTGGATGTTGTTGGATAGGCAATGGGAAAAATTTCTACTTCTTCAATAAATTAACTGGACTGTCGAGGTAATCGATCATCATATGGTTACAAATTTTAGAGTAAAAGGGTTTAAGCCTAAAATAATTTTAGAAATATATAAATAAAATTGGACAAAATGATTCAATTATTTTAAGGCCATAATTATCAACTATTGCTTTATAGGTACCCATATGGAGAGGTCTTCTGGTAACTTCAAAAGAGAGCTACCCTAGCAGAATAAAATTCTCACTATGGAGTGGTGTGATGCCACCCCCAAGTCGAGAGATTCTGCCCATCCAGTGGGTCTCGGGACCACTGGGTAACTCTCAAATGTAAGGTACTATTTTCAGAATACAGTTCTCTTCAGGGGAGGTGTAATGCCTCTCCTGTTTGAGAGGTTCTGCCCATGGAAAGAGGGTCTGCGTACCTCATGGTATCACTCAATAGATAGCTACCTTTGGCAAAATAATATTCTCATCGACGATTAGGATTCCGATTGAGATGTTTTGCCCTTCAAGATTTTCTGGTAGCTAACAAAAGAGAGATACCATTTGCAGATACAATTCTCGTCACCGAGAGGCATTTTGCATCTCTTGATGGAGAAGTTCTGCCCATTATGGGACTAAAACTTGAAGATTTCATGTAGAGGGTCTGATCTGACCTCTCATGTCTAGTGAGACGTTTTAATTATCGATGCTCTTTGAAGAAGGCATCTTATTTGAGATTATCGTTGGATGAAGGGATTCCAATGCCTTCCCAATTGGTGATGACAAATTAAGGTATGTTTTTCTAAAGATTTTAGTATATATTTTTTAATTATTGGCATCTGATTATCATTAGAAAATAATAATTTTTATGATTAAAATTTTTCATTGAATATTAATGGTCTCTTTTCTAACCTTTCAGGAATGGGGTGCTTATAAATACCTTATTGATAAAGGTGTACTGGTTTACCTACCTTAAAATCTCCATGTAAGACTTCCTTCTGAATGGTCTGCTGGTCTTCTGGTAACTTCAAAAGAGAGCTACCCTAGCAGAATAAAATTCTCACTATGGAGTGGTGTGATGCCATCCCCAGGTCGAGAGATTCTGCCCATCGAGTGGGTCTGTGAACCACTAGGTAACTCTCAAATGTATGTTACCATTTTCAGAATACAGTTCTCTTCAGGGGAGGTGTAATGCCTCTCCTGTTTGAGAGGTTCTGCCCATGAAAAGAGGGTCTGCGTACCTCATGGTATCACTCAATAGAAAGCTACCTTTGGCAAAATAATATTCTCATCGACGATCAGGATTCCGATTGAGATGTTTTGCCCTTCAAGATTTTCTGGTAGCTAACAAAAGAGAGATACCATTTGCAGATACAATTCTCGTCAACGAGAGGCCTTTTGCCTCTCTTGATTGAGAAGTTCTGCCCATTATGGGACTAAAACTTGAAGATTTCATGTAGAGGGTCTGATCGGACCTCTCATGTCTAGTGAGATGTTTTAATAATCGATGCGCTTTGAAGAAGGCATCTTATTTGAGATTATCTTTGGATGGAAGGATTCCAATGCCTTCCCAATTGGTGATGACAAAATAAGGTATGTTTTTGTAAAGATTTTAGAATATATATTTTTTTAAGTATTGGCATCTGATTATCATTAGAAAATAATACTTTTTATTATATGAATTTTGTAATTGAATATTCATGGTCTCTTTTCTAACTTTTCAGGAATGGGGAGCTAATAAATACATTATTGATATAGTGACTGGTGTTCCTACCTTAAAATTTCCTCCTTAACCATTCTGTGGGAGAGAAAAATTGTAAAATACATAGGAACTGCAGCAGCACATTCCTAATTGCTTTGGCAAGATAAGTCATTCTGTACCTAATGATCTTGAGTAAAAACCATGACCTACTATAAAGCTGAGATGTGGAAGAAATCGATGAACCAGATACTACAGGTTAGTTTGAGAAGGTTCGTGCAGGCTCTCCTCTTGAATAATCTAAGGTAACTCTTTTATCATTTAATAGATCCTCATTTCAATAAGGGTTTAGCACTATGCATCCCAAATTGTAATTTCCTTGTTTCATTGATTTGTAATCATCTAATATGATCTGCTGCTATTACTGGAATTTCAATCGGCGTTTATAATTATAATAAATATATTATGTGTTTGGCCTATTATTCATATAGAGAATATGCACTGAATGTTCCTCTAATAATACCAGAAGCTCCAGAGTGCTGCAACTTGGGAGTAGAGTGGAGAATGGTGGAAATGGACCAATGCAGTGTACAGTATGGGACAGTTCTTAAGGGAGACACCAAGTTGTGGAGAAATTATTGGAAGAATGTACGAGGCCTCTCGACGGCTCCTGTTTAGGGCGAGGGTAGTATAACGACAGCCACTGAGTGCTTTAAGGGTGGCTACAGAGTAAGATATTATTACATATATTGTTTTCAATTCATTGTTTTGAAATGCGTCTCTAAGGTTTCCAATACAATGCAAGACCTAATTATTTCTTTGATCAAGTTTCAATGGTGTTATATCATGTCAATTTATGTTTATAATCGGTAGTGATAAGTTTATTGGGTTTCAAGTATGATAAACTAGATTTAGATGGTATGATTGGGAAAAGCAGGAATTTTATTCATATACGTTGCTCCAGTTTGCCTCTGTTGAATTGTTATGGTTTTCCGTTCGTTCTGTTGAAATACTGTTAAATCCTCTCCTTTCAAAATAACTTTGCTCCGGCTTTTCCTTTCACATTGCTCTATGCTCCATTCAGGGGTACATGATCATAATATTCTGCGGAATTTATTATTTTTTATATATATTTCACGCCTTGTTTAGTTATAATATATTTTTAGATATAATATTGCAATTACTGTCAATATATTCCGTTTTACAGGTTGCAATATGATTTTGTCAATATGCTTGTGTAAGCCAATGTCTGCCAAAAGATATTATTACGTATATTGTTTTCAATTCATTGTTTTGAAATGCATCTCTATGTTTTCCTAAAACAATGCAAGACCTAATTATTTCTTTGATCAAGTTTCAATGGTGTTATATCATGTAAATTTATGTTTTTAATCGGTAGTGATAACTTAATTGGGTTTCAAGTATGATACACTAGATTTAGATGGTATGATGGGGAAAATCAGGAATTTTATTCATATACGTTGCTCCAGTTTGCCTTTGTTGAATTGTTATGGTCTTCCGTTCGTTCTGTTGAAGTTCTGTTAAATCCTCTCCTTTCAAAATATCTTTGCTCCGGCTTTTCGTTTCACATTGCTCTATGCTCCATTCTGGGGTTCATGATCATAATATTCTGCGGAATTTATTATTTTTTATATATATTTCATGCCTTATTTAGTTATAATATATTTTTAGATATAATATTGCAATTACTGTCAATATATTCCGTTTTACAGGTTGCAATATGATTTTGTCAATATGCTTGAGTAAGCCAATGTCTGCCAAAAGATATTATTACGTATATTGTGTTCAATTCATTGTTTTGAAATGCATCTCTATGTTTTCCTAAACCAATGCAAGACCTAATTATTTCTTGGATCAAGTTTCAATGGTGTTATATCATGTAAAATTTATGTTTTTAATCGGAAGTGATAACTAAATTGGGTTTCAAGTATGATACACTAGATTTAGATGCTATGATGGGGAAAATCAGGAATTTTTTTCATATACTTTGCTCCAGTTTGCCTCTGTGTAATTGTTGTGGTTTTCCGTTCGTTCTGTTGAAGTACTGTTAAATACTCTGCTTTCAAAATAGCTTTGCTCCGGCTTTTCGTTTCACATTGCTCTATGCTCGATTTAGCGGTGCATGATCATAATTTTCTGGGGAGTTTAAAATTTTTTATATATATTTCACGCGTTGTTTAGTTATAATATATTTTTAGATATAATATTGCAATTACTGTCAATATATTCTGTTATGCAGGTTGCAATATGATTTCGTCAATATGCTTGAGTCAGCCAATGTCTGCCATCTTAACTAGCAGATTTAATTATAGTTATAGGAAAATTTCCAATTGGAGATCATGGACGAAGTTTATGGGATGTATTTCTGGAAATCTGATTTATTTCAATAATCATCCTTGTGGTTACTTTACATTTAAGCAGTCTTTTGGTTTGCTTTGTTGGATTTATTTTTCTTAAATTTAATGAAATAATGGAAGTGTAAAATGGCAATGGGTGTTCTGTATCCAAAATAGTTTAGACTTTTTGAATAGTGGTAGAAGATGTTTTTTTTATTGCCAATATACAATGTATTTTAGGGTCAGTTCCTTTATGCTAATTGGGTTTTTACTTTCTCCATATTTATAGTATATAGAAAGTATTGTTTTCATGAAAAAATTTGACTTTGAGATTTCAACCGAAATACATGTTTTGGGGTCCCTAGAATACGTTCTGACCATTTTTGGAATGATGTCAGCATCTGTGTGTGTTTGTGTGCTTGTGGGCACTCTAACGCGAAAACTATTAGCCCTATCAGTACCAAACTTCACATATATACTGTGGGGTGCTGACAGAGTTGATAATTTTTTGGAGTAAATCTTTTAACCAGAAGTTGAGCTTTTTCATTCTTGGAAGCAAATTTCCTTTGTTGTGAAATATCTCAAAAAAAATGGTATTTAGGTTTATACTATTGTTTTAGAAAATGTAATTTTCCATAACTGCTGTATTGAACATATTTTTTATCACTGACTGGTAAGGAGTTATTGGTGAAATACTGATAAACCGGAAGTAGCTGATTATGTACTTTGTGGGCACTGAAATATGAAAACTGTTTGTTTTATCAACGTCAAATTTCATATATAGTACTTTGGTTGGTGTCGTTAGAGTTTCTGGTTTAAATCGGTTAGCTGGAAGTCTACTTCTACTTTTGAGGCTCGTTTCTGATTTTTGCAAAATATCTCCATTAATCTGATACTTAGGTGTATACAATTATTTATAAAAGTTTTAGAGAATGCAATTTAATATAACTTTTGTGTGAAAGATATTTTTGTATAACTGATTGTTTAGGAGTTACTCATGAAATACTGATCAATGGGAAGTTGCTGATTATCTACTTAAGGAAAAATGTGAGACCTAAGTTTTAAAATTTTCATCTGTTATTTATTAATATTATTCTTTATCAGGTGCGTAATTGCTGTTCTCTATTGGCAACGTATCCATTTCCAATAGAACTTCCTATGGAAATATAATAGGTTCATAGAAATTTATTGAAATATATTCATTGTGTATCCAGTTCTTCGGAGCATAGAGTATGCCTAGCTAGTTTGGTTTGAGTGCATTCAATTTTTAACACAAGCTCCGCACAGCTTTGGGCACAAGGTTATGGGTCGACTGTTTAGTAGTAGTTTTTCCACAGGCCATTTTGGGAACTTTGTTTGCAAGGGCAAGTGTGGTCTCGTCTGACTGTGCATCATCCTCCACTGCCGTGGCCTCATTGAGGCACTGGTAGCACAAAGTGCTGTATCAAAAATGACTTTATGATGTTTACAAATTACAGTTATATCTGTTAATCCATCTCCTATCTATTACATATAGAACTTTCTAATATTATACCTAATTAAACATTCACTGATTCATTCATGGGGGATAAAAATTGTAACCATATTTCATAAGTGTCACTGACTTGGAATTTTTTCAACGCCCTGGCCATAATGTTTAACCACATAGAAAAAAACGATTCATAGCATCAGTGTCATGTGTTCGATGCTAACTACTATGGAAAAGCAGTGGATATCAGTCACTAATGATCCGGAAAGGTAAGCAAATATCTATATAGTCAATGAACGTGTGATAACTAAACTAAACTAGCTTTATGGTAAAACTTAATCCAAAGTTTGAAAATTATAATAAATATTTGAGTACATTTGATGCTTTATTTGCAGCAGAGATACAATAACCGTAGACGGCATTAGAAAGAGATGGTTAACAAAAGAAAAAAACTCCTATGAGCACGAAGATGAAGATCGTAAGTTTGCATTAGTTGAGGTCAACCTAATTTTGGACTAAGCAGTGCCGTACCTATGTTCATTAAACCCAAGCAGCTATGGACAGAGAAATTAGAAATCTTTGGATGTTGTTGGATAGGCAATGGGAAAAATTTCTACTTCTTCAATAAATTAACTGGACTGTCGAGGTAATCGATCATCATATGGTTACAAATTTTAGAGTAAAAGGGTTTAAGCCTAAAATAATTTTAGAAATATATAAATAAAATTGGACAAAATGATTCAATTATTTTAAGGCCATAATTATCAACTATTGCTTTATAGGTACCCATATGGAGAGGTCTTCTGGTAACTTCAAAAGAGAGCTACCCTAGCAGAATAAAATTCTCACTATGGAGTGGTGTGATGCCACCCCCAAGTCGAGAGATTCTGCCCATCCAGTGGGTCTCGGGACCACTGGGTAACTCTCAAATGTAAGGTACTATTTTCAGAATACAGTTCTCTTCAGGGGAGGTGTAATGCCTCTCCTGTTTGAGAGGTTCTGCCCATGGAAAGAGGGTCTGCGTACCTCATGGTATCACTCAATAGATAGCTACCTTTGGCAAAATAATATTCTCATCGACGATTAGGATTCCGATTGAGATGTTTTGCCCTTCAAGATTTTCTGGTAGCTAACAAAAGAGAGATACCATTTGCAGATACAATTCTCGTCACCGAGAGGCATTTTGCATCTCTTGATGGAGAAGTTCTGCCCATTATGGGACTAAAACTTGAAGATTTCATGTAGAGGGTCTGATCTGACCTCTCATGTCTAGTGAGACGTTTTAATTATCGATGCTCTTTGAAGAAGGCATCTTATTTGAGATTATCGTTGGATGAAGGGATTCCAATGCCTTCCCAATTGGTGATGACAAATTAAGGTATGTTTTTCTAAAGATTTTAGTATATATTTTTTAATTATTGGCATCTGATTATCATTAGAAAATAATAATTTTTATGATTAAAATTTTTCATTTAATATTAATGGTCTCTTTTCTAACCTTTCAGGAATGGGGTGCTTATAAATACCTTATTGATAAAGGTGTACTGGTTTACCTACCTTAAAATCTCCATGTAAGACTTCCTTCTGAATGGTCTGCTGGTCTTCTGGTAACTTCAAAAGAGAGCTACCCTAGCAGAATAAAATTCTCACTATGGAGTGGTGTGATGCCATCCCCAGGTCGAGAGATTCTGCCCATCGAGTGGGTCTGTGAACCACTAGGTAACTCTCAAATGTATGTTACCATTTTCAGAATACAGTTCTCTTCAGGGGAGGTGTAATGCCTCTCCTGTTTGAGAGGTTCTGCCCATGAAAAGAGGGTCTGCGTACCTCATGGTATCACTCAATAGAAAGCTACCTTTGGCAAAATAATATTCTCATCGACGATCAGGATTCCGATTGAGATGTTTTGCCCTTCAAGATTTTCTGGTAGCTAACAAAAGAGAGATACCATTTGCAGATACAATTCTCGTCAACGAGAGGCCTTTTGCCTCTCTTGATTGAGAAGTTCTGCCCATTATGGGACTAAAACTTGAAGATTTCATGTAGAGGGTCTGATCGGACCTCTCATGTCTAGTGAGATGTTTTAATAATCGATGCGCTTTGAAGAAGGCATCTTATTTGAGATTATCTTTGGATGGAAGGATTCCAATGCCTTCCCAATTGGTGATGACAAAATAAGGTATGTTTTTGTAAAGATTTTAGAATATATATTTTTTTAAGTATTGGCATCTGATTATCATTAGAAAATAATACTTTTTATTATATGAATTTTGTAATTGAATATTCATAGTCTCTTTTCTAACTTTTCAGGAATGGGGAGCTAATAAATACATTATTGATATAGTGACTGGTGTTCCTACCTTAAAATTTCCTCCTTAACCATTCTGTGGGAGAGAAAAATTGTAAAATACATAGGAACTGCAGCAGCACATTCCTAATTGCTTTGGCAAGATAAGTCATTCTGTACCTAATGATCTTGAGTAAAAACCATGACCTACTATAAAGCTGAGATGTGGAAGAAATCGATGAACCAGATACTACAGGTTAGTTTGAGAAGGTTCGTGCAGGCTCTCCTCTTGAATAATCTAAGGTAACTCTTTTATCATTTAATAGATCCTCATTTCAATAAGGGTTTAGCACTATGCATCCCAAATTGTAATTTCCTTGTTTCATTGATTTGTAATCATCTAATATGATCTGCTGCTATTACTGGAATTTCAATCGGCGTTTATAATTATAATAAATATATTATGTGTTTGGCCTATTATTCATATAGAGAATATGCACTGAATGTTCCTCTAATAATACCAGAAGCTCCAGAGTGCTGCAACTTGGGAGTAGAGTGGAGAATGGTGGAAATGGACCAATGCAGTGTACAGTATGGGACAGTTCTTAAGGGAGACACCAAGTTGTGGAGAAATTATTGGAAGAATGTACGAGGCCTCTCGACGGCTCCTGTTTAGGGCGAGGGTAGTATAACGACAGCCACTGAGTGCTTTAAGGGTGGCTACAGAGTAAGATATTATTACATATATTGTTTTCAATTCATTGTTTTGAAATGCGTCTCTAAGGTTTCCAATACATTGCAAGACCTAATTATTTCTTTGATCAAGTTTCAATGGTGTTATATCATGTCAATTTCTGTTTATAATCGTTAGTGATATGTTTATTGGGTTTCAAGTATGATAAACTAGATTTAGATGGTATGTTTGGGAAAAGCAGGAATTTTATTCATATACGTTGCTCCAGTTTGCCTCTGTTGAATTGTTATGGTATTCCGTTCGTTCTGTTGAAGTACTGTTAAATCCTCTCCTTTCAAAATATCTTTGCTCCGGCTTTTCCTTTCACATTGCATTATGCTCCATCTGGGGGTACATGATCATAATATTCTGCGGAATTTATTATTTTTTATATATATTTCACGCCTTGTTTAGTTATAATATATTTTTAGATATAATATTGCAATTACTGTCAATATATTCCGTTTTACAGGTTGCAATATGATTTTGTCAATATGCTTGTGTAAGCCAATGTCTGCCAAAAGATATTATTACGTATTTTGTTTTCAATTCATTGTTTTGAAATGCATCTCTATGTTTTCCTAAAACAATGCAAGACCTAATTATTTCTTTGATCAAGTTTCAATGGTGTTATATCATGTAAATTTATGTTTTTAATCGGTAGTGATAACTTAATTGGATTTCAAGTATGATACACTAGATTTAGATGGTATGATGGGGAAAATCAGGAATTTTATTCATATACGTTGCTCCAGTTTGCCTTTGTGTAATTGTTGTGGACTTCCGTTCGTTCTGTTGAAGTTCTGTTAAATCTTCTCCTTTCAAAATATCTTTGCTCCGGCTTTTCATTTCACATTGCTCTATGCTTCATTCTGGGGTTCATGATCATAATATTCTGCGGAATTTATTATTTTTCATATATATTTCATGCCTTATTTAGTTATAATATATTTTTAGATATAATATTGCAATTACTGTCAATATATTCCGTTTTACAGGTTGCAATATGATTTTGTCAATATGCTTGAGCAAGCCAATGTCTGCCAAAAGATATTATTACGTATATTGTTTTCAATTCATTGTTTTGAAATGCATCTCTATGTTTTCCTAAAACAATGCAAGACCTAATTATTTCTTGGATCAAGTTTCAATAGTGTTATATCATGTAAAATTTATGTTTTTAATCGGTAGTGATAACTAAATTGGGTTTCAAGTATGATACACTAGATTTAGATGCTATGATGGGGAAAATCAGGAATTTTTTTCATATACTTTGCTCCAGTTTGCCTCTGTGTAATTGTTGTGGTTTTCCGTTCGTTCTGTTGAAGTACTGTTAAATACTCTGCTTTCAAAATAGCTTTGCTCCGGCTTTTCGTTTCACATTGCTCTATGCTCGATTTGGCGGTGCATGATCATAATTTTCTGGGGAGTTTAAAATTTTTTATATATATTTCACGCCTTGTTTAGTTATAATATATTTTTAGATAAAATATTGCAATTACTGTCAATATATTCTGTTATACAGGTCGCAATATGATTTCGTCAATATGCTTGAGTCAGCCAATGTCTGCCATCTTAACTAGCAGATTTAATTATAGTTATAGGAAAATTTCCAATTGGAGATCATGGACGAAGTTTATGGGATGTATTTCTGGAAATCTGATTTATTTCAATGATCATCCTTGTGGTTACTTTACATTTAAGCAGTCTTTTGGGTTGCTTTGTTGGATTTATTTTTCTTAAATTCAATGAAATAATGGAAGTGTAAAATGGCAATGGGTGTTCTGTATCCAAAATAGTTTAGACTCTTTGAATAGTGGTAGAAGATGTTTTGTTATTGCCAATATACAATGTATTTTAGGGTCAGTTCCTTCATGCTGATTGGGTTTTTACTTTCTCCATATTCATAGTATATAGAAAGTATTGTTTTCATGAAAAAATTTGACTTTGAGATTTCAACCGAAATACATGTTTTGGGGTCCCTAGAATACGTTCTGACCATTTTTGGAATGATGTCAGCATCTGTGTGTGTTTGTGGGCACTCTAACGTGAAAACTATTAGCACTATCAGTACCAAACTTCACATATATACTGTGGGGTGCTGACAGAGTTGATAATTTTTTGGAGTAAATCTTTTAACCAGAAGTTGAGCTTTTTCATTCTTGGAAGCAAATTTCCTTTGTTGTGAAATATCTCAAAAAAAATGGTATTTAGGTTTATACTATTGTTTTAGAAAATGTAATTTTCCATAACTGCTGTATTGAACATATTTTTTATCACTGACTGGTAAGGAGTTATTGGTGAAATACTGATAAACCGGAAGTAGCTGATTATGTACTTTGTGGGCACTGAAATATGAAAACTGTTTGTTTTATCAACGTCAAATTTCATATATAGTACTTTGGTTGGTGTCGTTAGAGTTTCTGGTTTAAATCGGTTAGCTGGAAGTCTACTTCTACTTTTGAGGCTCGTTTCTGATTTTTGCAAAATATCTCCATTAATCTGATACTTAGGTGTATACAATTATTTATAAAAGTTTTAGAGAATGCAATTTAATATAACTTTTGTGTGAAAGATATTTTTGTATAACTGATTGTTTAGGAGTTACTCATGAAATACTGATCAATGGGAAGTTGCTGATTATCTACTTAAGGAAAAATGTGAGACCTAAGTTTTAAAATTTTCATCTGTTATTTATTAATATTATTCTTTATCAGGTGCGTAATTGCTGTTCTCTATTGGCAACGTATCCATTTCCAATAGAACTTCCTATGGAAATATAATAGGTTCATAGAAATTTATTGAAATATATTCATTGTGTATCCAGTTCTTCGGAGCATAGAGTATGCCTAGCTAGTTTGGTTTGAGTGCATTCAATTTTTAACACAAGCTCCGCACAGCTTTGGGCACAAGGTTATGGGTCGACTGTTTAGTAGTAGTTTTTCCACAGGCCATTTTGGGAACTTTGTTTGCAAGGGCAAGTGTGGTCTCGTCTGACTGTGCATCATCCTCCACTGCCATGGCCTCATTGAGGCACTGGTAGCACAAAGTGCTGTATCAAAAATGACTTTATGATGTTTACAAATTACAGTTATATCTGTTAATCCATCTCCTATCTATTACATATAGAACTTTCTAATATTATACCTAATTAAACATTCACTGATTCATTCATGGGGGATAAAAATTGTAACCATATTTCATAAGTGTCACTGACTTGGAATTTTTTCAACGCCCTGGCCATAATGTTTAACCACATAGAAAAAAACGATTCATAGCATCAGTGTCATGTGTTCGATGCTAACTACTATGGAAAAGCAGTGGATATCAGTCACTAATGATCCGGAAAGGTAAGCAAATATCTATATAGTCAATGAACGTGTGATAACTAAACTAAACTAGCTTTATGGTAAAACTAAATCCAAAGTTTGAAAATTATAATAAATATTTGAGTACATTTGATGCTTTATTTGCAGCAGAGATACAATAACCGTAGACGGCATTAGAAAGAGATGGTTAACAAAAGAAAAAAAACTCCTATGAGCACGAAGATGAAGATCGTAAGTTTGCATTAGTTGAGGTCAACCTAATTTTGGACTAAGCAGTGCCGTACCTATGTTCATTAAACCCAAGCAGCTATGGACACAGAAATTAGAAATCTTTGGATGTTGTTGGATAGGCAATGGGAAAAATTTCTACTTCTTCAATAAATTAACTGGACTTTCGAGGTAATCGATCATCATATGGTTACAAATTTTAGAGTAAAAGGGTTTAAGCCTAAAATAATTTTAGAAATATATAAATAAAATTGGACAAAATGATTCAATTATTTTAAGGCCATAATTATCAACTATTGCTTTATAGGTACCCATATGGAGAGGTCTTCTGGTAACTTCAAAAGAGAGCTACCCTAGCAGAATAAAATTCTCACTATGGAGTGGTGTGATGCCACCCCCAAGTCGAGAGATTCTGCCCATCCAGTGGGTCTCGGGACCACTGGGTAACTCTCAAATGTAAGGTACTATTTTCAGAATACAGTTCTCTTCAGGGGAGGTGTAATGCCTCTCCTGTTTGAGAGGTTCTGCCCATGGAAAGAGGGTCTGCGTACCTCATGGTATCACTCAATAGATAGCTACCTTTGGCAAAATAATATTCTCATCGACGATTAGGATTCCGATTGAGATGTTTTGCCCTTCAAGATTTTCTGGTAGCTAACAAAAGAGAGATACCATTTGCAGATACAATTCTCGTCACCGAGAGGCATTTTGCCTCTCTTGATTGAGAAGTTCTGCCCATTATGGGACTAAAACTTGAAGATTTCATGTAGAGGGTCTGATCTGACCTCTCATGTCTAGTGAGACGTTTTAATTATCGATGCTCTTTGAAGAAGGCATCTTATTTGAGATTATCGTTGGATGAAGGGATTCCAATGCCTTCCCAATTGGTGATGACAAATTAAGGTATGTTTTTCTAAATATTTTAGTATATATTTTTTAATTATTGGCATCTGATTATCATTAGAAAATAATAATTTTTATGATTAAAATTTTTCATTGAATATTAATGGTCTCTTTTCTAACCTTTCAGGAATGGGGTGCTTATAAATACCTTATTGATAAAGGTGTACTGGTTTACCTACCTTAAAATCTCCATGTAAGACTTCCTGCTGAATGGTCTGCTGGTCTTCTGGTAACTTCAAAAGAGAGCTACCCTAGCAGAATAAAATTCTCACTATGGAGTGGTGTGATGCCATCCCCAGGTCGAGAGATTCTGCCCATCGAGTGGGTCTGTGAACCACTAGGTAACTCTCAAATGTATGTTACCATTTTCAGAATACAGTTCTCTTCAGGGGAGGTGTAATGCCTCTCCTGTTTGAGAGGTTCTGCCCATGAAAAGAGGGTCTGCGTACCTCATGGTATCACTCAATAGAAAGCTACCTTTGGCAAAATAATATTCTCATCGACGATCAGGATTCCGATTGAGATGTTTTGCCCTTCAAGATTTTCTGGTAGCTAACAAAAGAGAGATACCATTTACAGATACAATTCTCGTCAACGAGAGGCCTTTTGCCTCTCTTGATTGAGAAGTTCTGCCCATTATGGGACTAAAACTTGAAGATTTCATGTAGAGGGTCTGATCGGACCTCACATGTCTAGTGAGATGTTTTAATAATCGATGCGCTTTGAAGAAGGCATCTTATTTGAGATTATCTTTGGATGGAAGGATTCCAATGCCTTCCCAATTGGTGATGACAAAATAAGGTATGTTTTTGTAAAGATTTTAGAATATATATTTTTTTAAGTATTGGCATCTGATTATCATTAGAAAATAATACTTTTTATTATATGAATTTTGTAATTGAATATTCATGGTCTCTTTTCTAACTTTTCAGGAATGGGGAGCTAATAAATACATTATTGATATAGTGACTGGTGTTCCTACCTTAAAATTTCCTCCTTAACCATTCTGTGGGAGAGAAAAATTGTAAAATACATAAGAACTGCAGCAGCACATTCCTAATTGCTTTGGCAAGATAAGTCATTCTGTACCTAATGATCTTGAGTAAAAACCATGACCTACTATAAAGCTGAGATGTGGAAGAAATCGATGAACCAGATACTACAGGTTAGTTTGAGAAGGTTCGTGCAGGCTCTCCTCTTGAATAATCTAAGGTAACTCTTTTATCATTTAATAGATCCTCATTTCAATAAGGGTTTAGCACTATGCATCCCAAATTGTAATTTCCTTGTTTCATTGATTTGTAATCATCTAATATGATCTGCTGCTATTACTGGAATTTCAATCGGCGTTTATAATTATAATAAATATATTATGTGTTTGGCCTATTATTCATATAGAGAATATGCACTGAATGTTCCTCTAATAATACCAGAAGCTCCAGAGTGCTGCAACTTGGGAGTAGAATGGAGAATGGTGGAAATGGACCAATGCAGTGTACAGTATGGGACAGTTCTTAAGGGAGACACCAAGTTGCGGAGAAATTATTGGAAGAATGTACGAGGCCTCTCGACGGCTCCTGTTTAGGGCGAGGGTAGTATAACGACAGCCACTGAGTGCTTTAAGGGTGGCTACAGAGTAAGATATTATTACATATATTGTTTTCAATTCATTGTTTTGAAATGCGTCTCTAAGGTTTCCAATACATTGCAAGACCTAATTATTTCTTTGATCAAGTTTCAATGGTGTTATATCATGTCAATTTCTGTTTATAATCGTTAGTGATAAGTTTATTGGGTTTCAAGTATGATAAACTAGATTTAGATGGTATGTTTGGGAAAAGCAGGAATTTATTCATATACGTTGCTCCAGTTTGCCTCTGTTGAATTGTTATGGTATTCCGTTCGTTCTGTTGAAGTACTGTTAAATCCTCTCCTTTCAAAATATCTTTGCTCCGGCTTTTCCTTTCACATTGCATTATGCTCCATCTGGGGGTACATGATCATAATATTCTGCGGAATTTATTATTTTTTATATATATTTCACGCCTTGTTTAGTTATAATATATTTTTAGATATAATATTGCAATTACTGTCAATATATTCCGTTTTACAGGTTGCAATATGATTTTGTCAATATGCTTGAGTAAGCCAATGTCTGCCAAAAGATATTATTACGTATTTTGTTTTCAATTCATTGTTTTGAAATGCATCTCTATGTTTTCCTAAAACAATGCAAGACCTAATTATTTCTTTGATCAAGTTTCAATGGTGTTATATCATGTAAATTTATGTTTTTAATCGGTAGTGATAACTTAATTGGATTTCAAGTATGATACACTAGATTTAGATGGTATGATGGGGAAAATCAGGAATTTTATTCATGTACGTTGCTCCAGTTTGCCTTTGTGTAATTGTTGTGGACTTCCGTTCGTTCTGTTGAAGTTCTGTTAAATCTTCTCCTTTCAAAATATCTTTGCTCCGGCTTTTCATTTCACATTGCTCTATGCTCCATTCTGGGGTTCATGATCATAATATTCTGCGGAATTTATTATTTTTCATATATATTTCATGCCTTATTTAGTTATAATATATTTTTAGATATAATATTGCAATTACTGTCAATATATTCCGTTTTACAGGTTGCAATATGATTTTGTCAATATGCTTGAGCAAGCCAATGTCTGCCAAAAGATATTATTACGTATATTGTTTTCAATTCATTGTTTTGAAATGCATCTCTATGTTTTCCTAAAACAATGCAAGACCTAATTATTTCTTGGATCAAGTTTCAATAGTGTTATATCATGTAAAATTTATGTTTTTAATCGGTAGTGATAACTAAATTGGGTTTCAAGTATGATACACTAGATTTAGATGCTATGATGGGGAAAATCAGGAATTTTTTTCATATACTTTGCTCCAGTTTGCCTCTGTGTAATTGTTGTGGTTTTCCGTTCGTTCTGTTGAAGTACTGTTAAATACTCTGCTTTCAAAATAGCTTTGCTCCGGCTTTTCGTTTCACATTGCTCTATGCTCGATTTGGCGGTGCATGATCATAATTTTCTGGGGAGTTTAAAATTTTTTATATATATTTCACGCCTTGTTTAGTTATAATATATTTTTAGATAAAATATTGCAATTACTGTCAATATATTCTGTTATACAGGTCGCAATATGATTTCGTCAATATGCTTGAGTCAGCCAATGTCTGCCATCTTAACTAGCAGATTTAATTATAGTTATAGGAAAATTTCCAATTGGAGATCATGGACGAAGTTTATGGGATGTATTTCTGGAAATCTGATTTATTTCAATGATCATCCTTGTGGTTACTTTACATTTAAGCAGTCTTTTGGGTTGCTTTGTTGGATTTATTTTTCTTAAATTCAATGAAATAATGGAAGTGTAAAATGGCAATGGGTGTTCTGTATCCAAAATAGTTTAGACTCTTTGAATAGTGGTAGAAGATGTTTTGTTATTGCCAATATACAATGTATTTTAGGGTCAGTTCCTTCATGCTGATTGGGTTTTTACTTTCTCCATATTCATAGTATATAGAAAGTATTGTTTTCATGAAAAAATTTGACTTTGAGATTTCAACCGAAATACATGTTTTGGGGTCCCTAGAATACGTTCTGACCATTTTTGGAATGATGTCAGCATCTGTGTGTGTTTGTGGGCACTCTAACGTGAAAACTATTAGCCCTATCAGTACCAAACTTCACATATATACTGTGGGGTGCTGACAGAGTTGATAATTTTTTGGAGTAAATCTTTTAACCAGAAGTTGAGCTTTTTCATTCTTGGAAGCAAATTTCCTTTGTTGTGAAATATCTCAAAAAAAATGGTATTTAGGTTTATACTATTGTTTTAGAAAATGTAATTTTCCATAACTGCTGTATTGAACATATTTTTTATCACTGACTGGTAAGGAGTTATTGGTGAAATACTGATAAACCGGAAGTAGCTGATTATGTACTTTGTGGGCACTGAAATATGAAAACTGTTTGTTTTATCAACGTCAAATTTCATATATAGTACTTTGGTTGGTGTCGTTAGAGTTTCTGGTTTAAATCGGTTAGCTGGAAGTCTACTTCTACTTTTGAGGCTCGTTTCTGATTTTTGCAAAATATCTCCATTAATCTGATACTTAGGTGTATACAATTATTTATAAAAGTTTTAGAGAATGCAATTTAATATAACTTTTGTGTGAAAGATATTTTTGTATAACTGATTGTTTAGGAGTTACTCATGAAATACTGATCAATGGGAAGTTGCTGATTATCTACTTAAGGAAAAATGTGAGACCTAAGTTTTAAAATTTTCATCTGTTATTTATTAATATTATTCTTTATCAGGTGCGTAATTGCTGTTCTCTATTGGCAACGTATCCATTTCCAATAGAACTTCCTATGGAAATATAATAGGTTCATAGAAATTTATTGAAATATATTCATTGTGTATCCAGTTCTTCGGAGCATAGAGTATGCCTAGCTAGTTTGGTTTGAGTGCATTCAATTTTTAACACAAGCTCCGCACAGCTTTGGGCACAAGGTTATGGGTCGACTGTTTAGTAGTAGTTTTTCCACAGGCCATTTTGGGAACTTTGTTTGCAAGGGCAAGTGTGGTCTCGTCTGACTGTGCATCATCCTCCACTGCCATGGCCTCATTGAGGCACTGGTAGCACAAAGTGCTGTATCAAAAATGACTTTATGATGTTTACAAATTACAGTTATATCTGTTAATCCATCTCCTATCTATTACATATAGAACTTTCTAATATTATACCTAATTAAACATTCACTGATTCATTCATGGGGGATAAAAATTGTAACCATATTTCATAAGTGTCACTGACTTGGAATTTTTTCAACGCCCTGGCCATAATGTTTAACCACATAGAAAAAAACGATTCATAGCATCAGTGTCATGTGTTCGATGCTAACTACTATGGAAAAGCAGTGGATATCAGTCACTAATGATCCGGAAAGGTAAGCAAATATCTATATAGTCAATGAACGTGTGATAACTAAACTAAACTAGCTTTATGGTAAAACTTAATCCAAAGTTTGAAAATTATAATAAATATTTGAGTACATTTGATGCTTTATTTGCAGCAGAGATACAATAACCGTAGACGGCATTAGAAAGAGATGGTTAACAAAAGAAAAAAAACTCCTATGAGCACGAAGATGAAGATCGTAAGTTTGCATTAGTTGAGGTCAACCTAATTTTGGACTAAGCAGTGCCGTACCTATGTTCATTAAACCCAAGCAGCTATGGACACAGAAATTAGAAATCTTTGGATGTTGTTGGATAGGCAATGGGAAAAATTTCTACTTCTTCAATAAATTAACTGGACTTTCGAGGTAATCGATCATCATATGGTTACAAATTTTAGAGTAAAAGGGTTTAAGCCTAAAATAATTTTAGAAATATATAAATAAAATTGGACAAAATGATTCAATTATTTTAAGGCCATAATTATCAACTATTGCTTTATAGGTACCCATATGGAGAGGTCTTCTGGTAACTTCAAAAGAGAGCTACCCTAGCAGAATAAAATTCTCACTATGGAGTGGTGTGATGCCACCCCCAAGTCGAGAGATTCTGCCCATCCAGTGGGTCTCGGGACCACTGGGTAACTCTCAAATGTAAGGTACTATTTTCAGAATACAGTTCTCTTCAGGGGAGGTGTAATGCCTCTCCTGTTTGAGAGGTTCTGCCCATGGAAAGAGGGTCTGCGTACCTCATGGTATCACTCAATAGATAGCTACCTTTGGCAAAATAATATTCTCATCGACGATTAGGATTCCGATTGAGATGTTTTGCCCTTCAAGATTTTCTGGTAGCTAACAAAAGAGAGATACCATTTGCAGATACAATTCTCGTCACCGAGAGGCATTTTGCATCTCTTGATGGAGAAGTTCTGCCCATTATGGGACTAAAACTTGAAGATTTCATGTAGAGGGTCTGATCTGACCTCTCATGTCTAGTGAGACGTTTTAATTATCGATGCTCTTTGAAGAAGGCATCTTATTTGAGATTATCGTTGGATGAAGGGATTCCAATGCCTTCCCAATTGGTGATGACAAATTAAGGTATGTTTTTCTAAATATTTTAGTATATATTTTTTAATTATTGGCATCTGATTATCATTAGAAAATAATAATTTTTATGATTAAAATTTTTCATTGAATATTAATGGTCTCTTTTCTAACCTTTCAGGAATGGGGTGCTTATAAATACCTTATTGATAAAGGTGTACTGGTTTACCTACCTTAAAATCTCCATGTAAGACTTCCTGCTGAATGGTCTGCTGGTCTTCTGGTAACTTCAAAAGAGAGCTACCCTAGCAGAATAAAATTCTCACTATGGAGTGGTGTGATGCCATCCCCAGGTCGAGAGATTCTGCCCATCGAGTGGGTCTGTGAACCACTAGGTAACTCTCAAATGTATGTTACCATTTTCAGAATACAGTTCTCTTCAGGGGAGGTGTAATGCCTCTCCTGTTTGAGAGGTTCTGCCCATGAAAAGAGGGTCTGCGTACCTCATGGTATCACTCAATAGAAAGCTACCTTTGGCAAAATAATATTCTCATCGACGATCAGGATTCCGATTGAGATGTTTTGCCCTTCAAGATTTTCTGGTAGCTAACAAAAGAGAGATACCATTTGCAGATACAATTCTCGTCAACGAGAGGCCTTTTGCCTCTCTTGATTGAGAAGTTCTGCCCATTATGGGACTAAAACTTGAAGATTTCATGTAGAGGGTCTGATCGGACCTCTCATGTCTAGTGAGATGTTTTAATAATCGATGCGCTTTGAAGAAGGCATCTTATTTGAGATTATCTTTGGATGGAAGGATTCCAATGCCTTCCCAATTGGTGATGACAAAATAAGGTATGTTTTTGTAAAGATTTTAGAGTATATATTTTTTTAAGTATTGGCATCTGATTATCATTAGAAAATAATACTTTTTATTATATGAATTTTGTAATTGAATATTCATGGTCTCTTTTCTAACTTTTCAGGAATGGGGAGCTAATAAATACATTATTGATATAGTGACTGGTGTTCCTACCTTAAAATTTCCTCCTTAACCATTCTGTGGGAGAGAAAAATTGTAAAATACATAGGAATTGCAGCAGCACATTCCTAATTGCTTTGGCAAGATAAGTCATTCTGTACCTAATGATCTTGAGTAAAAACCATGACCTACTATAAAGCTGAGATGTGGAAGAAATCGATGAACCAGATACTACAGGTTAGTTTGAGAAGGTTCGTGCAGGCTCTCCTCTTGAATAATCTAAGGTAACTCTTTTATCATTTAATAGATCCTCATTTCAATAAGGGTTTAGCACTATGCATCCCAAATTGTAATTTCCTTGTTTCATAGATTTGTAATCATCTAATATGATCTGCTGCTATTACTGGAATTTCAATCGGCGTTTATAATTATAATAAATATATTATGTGTTTGGCCTATTATTCATATAGAGAATATGCACTGAATGTTCCTCTAATAATACCAGAAGCTCCAGAGTGCTGCAACTTGGGAGTAGAGTGGAGAATGGTGGAAATGGACCAATGCAGTGTACAGTATGGGACAGTTCTTAAGGGAGACACCAAGTTGCGGAGAAATTATTGGAAGAATGTACGAGGCCTCTCGACGGCTCCTGTTTAGGGCGAGGGTAGTATAACGACAGCCACTGAGTGCTTTAAGGGTGGCTACAGAGTAAGATATTATTACATATATTGTTTTCAATTCATTGTTTTGAAATGCGTCTCTAAGGTTTCCAATACAATGCAAGACCTAATTATTTCTTTGATCAAGTTTCAATGGTGTTATATCATGTCAATTTATGTTTATAATCGGTAGTGATAAGTTTATTGGGTTTCAAGTATGATAAACTAGATTTAGATGGTATGATTGGGAAAAGCAGGAATTTTATTCATATACGTTGCTCCAGTTTGCCTTTGTTGAATTGTTATGGTTTTCCGTTCGTTCTGTTGAAATACTGTTAAATCCTCTCCTTTCAAAATAACTTTGCTCCGGCTTTTCCTTTCACATTGCTCTATGCTCCATTCGGGGGTACATGATCATAATATTCTGCGGAATTTATTATTTTTTATATATATTTCACGCCTTGTTTAGTTATAATATATTTTTAGATATAATATTGCAATTACTGTCAATATATTCCGTTTTACAGGTTGCAATATGATTTTGTCAATATGCTTGTGTAAGCCAATGTCTGCCAAAAGATATTATTACGTATATTGTTTTCAATTCATTGTTTTGAAATGCATCTCTATGTTTTCCTAAAACAATGCAAGACCTAATTATTTCTTTGATCAAGTTTCAATGGTGTTATATCATGTAAATTTATGTTTTTAATCGGTAGTGATAACTTAATTGGGTTTCAAGTATGATACACTAGATTTAGATGGTATGATGGGGAAAATCAGGAATTTTATTCATATACGTTGCTCCAGTTTGCCTTTGTTGAATTGTTATGGTCTTCCGTTCGTTCTGTTGAAGTTCTGTTAAATCCTCTCCTTTCAAAATATCTTTGCTCCGGCTTTTCGTTTCACATTGCTCTATGCTCCATTCTGGGGTTCATGATCATAATATTCTGCGGAATTTATTATTTTTTATATATATTTCATGCCTTATTTAGTTATAATATATTTTTAGATATAATATTGCAATTACTGTCAATATATTCCGTTTTACAGGTTGCAATATGATTTTGTCAATATGCTTGAGTAAGCCAATGTCTGCCAAAAGATATTATTACGTATATTGTGTTCAATTCATTGTTTTGAAATGCATCTCTATGTTTTCCTAAACCAATGCAAGACCTAATTATTTCTTGGATCAAGTTTCAATGGTGTTATATCATGTAAAATTTATGTTTTTAATCGGAAGTGATAACTAAATTGGGTTTCAAGTATGATACACTAGATTTAGATGCTATGATGGGGAAAATCAGGAATTTTTTTCATATACTTTGCTCCAGTTTGCCTCTGTGTAATTGTTGTGGTTTTCCGTTCGTTCTGTTGAAGTACTGTTAAATACTCTGCTTTCAAAATAGCTTTGCTCCGGCTTTTCGTTTCACATTGCTCTATGCTCGATTTGGCGGTGCATGATCATAATTTTCTGGGGAGTTTAAAATTTTTTATATATATTTCACGCCTTGTTTAGTTATAATATTTTTTTAGATATAATATTGCAATTACTGTCAATATATTCTGTTATGCAGGTCGCAATATGATTTCGTCAATATGCTTGAGTCAGCCAATGTCTGCCATCTTAACTAGCAGATTTAATTATAGTTATAGGAAAATTTCCAATTGGAGATCATGGACGAAGTTTATGGGATGTATTTCTGGAAATCTGATTTATTTCAATAATCATCCTTGTGGTTACTTTACATTTAAGCAGTCTTTTGGTTTGCTTTGTTGGATTTATTTTTCTTAAATTTAATGAAATAATGGAAGTGTAAAATGGCAATGGGTGTTCTGTATCCAAAATAGTTTAGACTTTTTGAATAGTGGTAGAAGATGTTTTTTTTATTGCCAATATACAATGTATTTTAGGGTCAGTTCCTTCATGCTAATTGGGTTTTTACTTTCTCCATATTCATAGTATATAGAAAGTATTGTTTTCATGAAAAAATTTGACTTTGAGATTTCAACCGAAATACATGTTTTGGGGTCCCTAGAATACGTTCTGACCATTTTTGGAATGATGTCAGCATCTGTGTGTGTTTGTGTGCTTGTGGGCACTCTAACGCGAAAACTATTAGCCCTATCAGTACCAAACTTCACATATATACTGTGGGGTGCTGACAGAGTTGATAATTTTTTGGAGTAAATCTTTTAACCAGAAGTTGAGCTTTTTCATTCTTGGAAGCAAATTTCCTTTGTTGTGAAATATCTCAAAAAAAATGGTATTTAGGTTTATACTATTGTTTTAGAAAATGTAATTTTCCATAACTGCTGTATTGAACATATTTTTTATCACTGACTGGTAAGGAGTTATTGGTGAAATACTGATAAACCGGAAGTAGCTGATTATGTACTTTGTGGGCACTGAAATATGAAAACTGTTTGTTTTATCAACGTCAAATTTCATATATAGTACTTTGGTTGGTGTCGTTAGAGTTTCTGGTTTAAATCGGTTAGCTGGAAGTCTAGTTCTACTTTTGAGGCTCGTTTCTGATTTTTGCAAAATATCTCCATTAATCTGATACTTAGGTGTATACAATTATTTATAAAAGTTTTAGAGAATGCAATTTAATATAACTTTTGTGTGAAAGATATTTTTGTATAACTGATTGTTTAGGAGTTACTCATGAAATACTGATCAATGGGAAGTTGCTGATTATCTACTTAAGGAAAAATGTGAGACCTAAGTTTTAAAATTTTCATCTGTTATTTATTAATATTATTCTTTATCAGGTGCGTAATTGCTGTTCTCTATTGGCAACGTATCCATTTCCAATAGAACTTCCTATGGAAATATAATAGGTTCATAGAAATTTATTGAAATATATTCATTGTGTATCCAGTTCTTCGGAGCATAGAGTATGCCTAGCTAGTTTGGTTTGAGTGCATTCAATTTTTAACACAAGCTCCGCACAGCTTTGGGCACAAGGTTATGGGTCGACTGTTTAGTAGTAGTTTTTCCACAGGCCATTTTGGGAACTTTGTTTGCAAGGGCAAGTGTGGTCTCGTCTGACTGTGCATCATCCTCCACTGCCGTGGCCTCATTGAGGCACTGGTAGCACAAAGTGCTGTATCAAAAATGACTTTATGATGTTTACAAATTACAGTTATATCTGTTAATCCATCTCCTATCTATTACATATAGAACTTTCTAATATTATACCTAATTAAACATTCACTGATTCATTCATGGGGGATAAAAATTGTAACCATATTTCATAAGTGTCACTGACTTGGAATTTTTTCAACGCCCTGGCCATAATGTTTAACCACATAGAAAAAAACGATTCATAGCATCAGTGTCATGTGTTCGATGCTAACTACTATGGAAAAGCAGTGGATATCAGTCACTAATGATCCGGAAAGGTAAGCAAATATCTATATAGTCAATGAACGTGTGATAACTAAACTAAACTAGCTTTATGGTAAAACTTAATCCAAAGTTTGAAAATTATAATAAATATTTGAGTACATTTGATGCTTTATTTGCAGCAGAGATACAATAACCGTAGACGGCATTAGAAAGAGATGGTTAACAAAAGAAAAAAACTCCTATGAGCACGAAGATGAAGATCGTAAGTTTGCATTAGTTGAGGTCAACCTAATTTTGGACTAAGCAGTGCCGTACCTATGTTCATTAAACCCAAGCAGCTATGGACAGAGAAATTAGAAATCTTTGGATGTTGTTGGATAGGCAATGGGAAAAATTTCTACTTCTTCAATAAATTAACTGGACTGTCGAGGTAATCGATCATCATATGGTTACAAATTTTAGAGTAAAAGGGTTTAAGCCTAAAATAATTTTAGAAATATATAAATAAAATTGGACAAAATGATTCAATTATTTTAAGGCCATAATTATCAACTATTGCTTTATAGGTACCCATATGGAGAGGTCTTCTGGTAACTTCAAAAGAGAGCTACCCTAGCAGAATAAAATTCTCACTATGGAGTGGTGTGATGCCACCCCCAAGTCGAGAGATTCTGCCCATCCAGTGGGTCTCGGGACCACTGGGTAACTCTCAAATGTAAGGTACTATTTTCAGAATACAGTTCTCTTCAGGGGAGGTGTAATGCCTCTCCTGTTTGAGAGGTTCTGCCCATGGAAAGAGGGTCTGCGTACCTCATGGTATCACTCAATAGATAGCTACCTTTGGCAAAATAATATTCTCATCGACGATTAGGATTCCGATTGAGATGTTTTGCCCTTCAAGATTTTCTGGTAGCTAACAAAAGAGAGATACCATTTGCAGATACAATTCTCGTCACCGAGAGGCATTTTGCATCTCTTGATGGAGAAGTTCTGCCCATTATGGGACTAAAACTTGAAGATTTCATGTAGAGGGTCTGATCTGACCTCTCATGTCTAGTGAGACGTTTTAATTATCGATGCTCTTTGAAGAAGGCATCTTATTTGAGATTATCGTTGGATGAAGGGATTCCAATGCCTTCCCAATTGGTGATGACAAATTAAGGTATGTTTTTCTAAAGATTTTAGTATATATTTTTTAATTATTGGCATCTGATTATCATTAGAAAATAATAATTTTTATGATTAAAATTTTTCATTGAATATTAATGGTCTCTTTTCTAACCTTTCAGGAATGGGGTGCTTATAAATACCTTATTGATAAAGGTGTACTGGTTTACCTACCTTAAAATCTCCATGTAAGACTTCCTGCTGAATGGTCTGCTGGTCTTCTGGTAACTTCAAAAGAGAGCTACCCTAGCAGAATAAAATTCTCACTATGGAGTGGTGTGATGCCATCCCCAGGTCGAGAGATTCTGCCCATCGAGTGGGTCTGTGAACCACTAGGTAACTCTCAAATGTATGTTACCATTTTCAGAATACAGTTCTCTTCAGGGGAGGTGTAATGCCTCTCCTGTTTGAGAGGTTCTGCCCATGAAAAGAGGGTCTGCGTACCTCATGGTATCACTCAATAGAAAGCTACCTTTGGCAAAATAATATTCTCATCGACGATCAGGATTCCGATTGAGATGTTTTGCCCTTCAAGATTTTCTGGTAGCTAACAAAAGAGAGATACCATTTGCAGATACAATTCTCGTCAACGAGAGGCCTTTTGCCTCTCTTGATTGAGAAGTTCTGCCCATTATGGGACTAAAACTTGAAGATTTCATGTAGAGGGTCTGATCGGACCTCTCATGTCTAGTGAGATGTTTTAATAATCGATGCGCTTTGAAGAAGGCATCTTATTTGAGATTATCTTTGGATGGAAGGATTCCAATGCCTTCCCAATTGGTGATGACAAAATAAGGTATGTTTTTGTAAAGATTTTAGAATATATATTTTTTTAAGTATTGGCATCTGATTATCATTAGAAAATAATACTTTTTATTATATGAATTTTGTAATTGAATATTCATAGTCTCTTTTCTAACTTTTCAGGAATGGGGAGCTAATAAATACATTATTGATATAGTGACTGGTGTTCCTACCTTAAAATTTCCTCCTTAACCATTCTGTGGGAGAGAAAAATTGTAAAATACATAGGAATTGCAGCAGCACATTCCTAATTGCTTTGGCAAGATAAGTCATTCTGTACCTAATGATCTTGAGTAAAAACCATGACCTACTATAAAGCTGAGATGTGGAAGAAATCGATGAACCAGATACTACAGGTTAGTTTGAGAAGGTTCGTGCAGGCTCTCCTCTTGAATAATCTAAGGTAACTCTTTTATCATTTAATAGATCCTCATTTCAATAAGGGTTTAGCACTATGCATCCCAAATTGTAATTTCCTTGTTTCATTGATTTGTAATCATCTAATATGATCTGCTGCTATTACTGGAATTTCAATCGGCGTTTATAATTATAATAAATATATTATGTGTTTGGCCTATTATTCATATAGAGAATATGCACTGAATGTTCCTCTAATAATACCAGAAGCTCCAGAGTGCTGCAACTTGGGAGTAGAGTGGAGAATGGTGGAAATGGACCAATGCAGTGTACAGTATGGGACAGTTCTTAAGGGAGACACCAAGTTGTGGAGAAATTATTGGAAGAATGTACGAGGCCTCTCGACGGCTCCTGTTTAGGGCGAGGGTAGTATAACGACAGCCACTGAGTGCTTTAAGGGTGGCTACAGAGTAAGATATTATTACATATATTGTTTTCAATTCATTGTTTTGAAATGCGTCTCTAAGGTTTCCAATACATTGCAAGACCTAATTATTTCTTTGATCAAGTTTCAATGGTGTTATATCATGTCAATTTCTGTTTATAATCGTTAGTGATATGTTTATTGGGTTTCAAGTATGATAAACTAGATTTAGATGGTATGTTTGGGAAAAGCAGGAATTTTATTCATATACGTTGCTCCAGTTTGCCTCTGTTGAATTGTTATGGTATTCCGTTCGTTCTGTTGAAGTACTGTTAAATCCTCTCCTTTCAAAATATCTTTGCTCCGGCTTTTCCTTTCACATTGCATTATGCTCCATCTGGGGGTACATGATCATAATATTCTGCGGAATTTATTATTTTTTATATATATTTCACGCCTTGTTTAGTTATAATATATTTTTAGATATAATATTGCAATTACTGTCAATATATTCCGTTTTACAGGTTGCAATATGATTTTGTCAATATGCTTGTGTAAGCCAATGTCTGCCAAAAGATATTATTACGTATTTTGTTTTCAATTCATTGTTTTGAAATGCATCTCTATGTTTTCCTAAAACAATGCAAGACCTAATTATTTCTTTGATCAAGTTTCAATGGTGTTATATCATGTAAATTTATGTTTTTAATCGGTAGTGATAACTTAATTGGATTTCAAGTATGATACACTAGATTTAGATGGTATGATGGGGAAAATCAGGAATTTTATTCATATACGTTGCTCCAGTTTGCCTTTGTGTAATTGTTGTGGACTTCCGTTCGTTCTGTTGAAGTTCTGTTAAATCTTCTCCTTTCAAAATATCTTTGCTCCGGCTTTTCATTTCACATTGCTCTATGCTTCATTCTGGGGTTCATGATCATAATATTCTGCGGAATTTATTATTTTTCATATATATTTCATGCCTTATTTAGTTATAATATATTTTTAGATATAATATTGCAATTACTGTCAATATATTCCGTTTTACAGGTTGCAATATGATTTTGTCAATATGCTTGAGCAAGCCAATGTCTGCCAAAAGATATTATTACGTATATTGTTTTCAATTCATTGTTTTGAAATGCATCTCTATGTTTTCCTAAAACAATGCAAGACCTAATTATTTCTTGGATCAAGTTTCAATAGTGTTATATCATGTAAAATTTATGTTTTTAATCGGTAGTGATAACTAAATTGGGTTTCAAGTATGATACACTAGATTTAGATGCTATGATGGGGAAAATCAGGAATTTTTTTCATATACTTTGCTCCAGTTTGCCTCTGTGTAATTGTTGTGGTTTTCCGTTCGTTCTGTTGAAGTACTGTTAAATACTCTGCTTTCAAAATAGCTTTGCTCCGGCTTTTCGTTTCACATTGCTCTATGCTCGATTTGGCGGTGCATGATCATAATTTTCTGGGGAGTTTAAAATTTTTTATATATATTTCACGCCTTGTTTAGTTATAATATATTTTTAGATAAAATATTGCAATTACTGTCAATATATTCTGTTATACAGGTCGCAATATGATTTCGTCAATATGCTTGAGTCAGCCAATGTCTGCCATCTTAACTAGCAGATTTAATTATAGTTATAGGAAAATTTCCAATTGGAGATCATGGACGAAGTTTATGGGATGTATTTCTGGAAATCTGATTTATTTCAATGATCATCCTTGTGGTTACTTTACATTTAAGCAGTCTTTTGGGTTGCTTTGTTGGATTTATTTTTCTTAAATTCAATGAAATAATGGAAGTGTAAAATGGCAATGGGTGTTCTGTATCCAAAATAGTTTAGACTCTTTGAATAGTGGTAGAAGATGTTTTGTTATTGCCAATATACAATGTATTTTAGGGTCAGTTCCTTCATGCTGATTGGGTTTTTACTTTCTCCATATTCATAGTATATAGAAAGTATTGTTTTCATGAAAAAATTTGACTTTGAGATTTCAACCGAAATACATGTTTTGGGGTCCCTAGAATACGTTCTGACCATTTTTGGAATGATGTCAGCATCTGTGTGTGTTTGTGGGCACTCTAACGTGAAAACTATTAGCCCTATCAGTACCAAACTTCACATATATACTGTGGGGTGCTGACAGAGTTGATAATTTTTTGGAGTAAATCTTTTAACCAGAAGTTGAGCTTTTTCATTCTTGGAAGCAAATTTCCTTTGTTGTGAAATATCTCAAAAAAAATGGTATTTAGGTTTATACTATTGTTTTAGAAAATGTAATTTTCCATAACTGCTGTATTGAACATATTTTTTATCACTGACTGGTAAGGAGTTATTGGTGAAATACTGATAAACCGGAAGTAGCTGATTATGTACTTTGTGGGCACTGAAATATGAAAACTGTTTGTTTTATCAACGTCAAATTTCATATATAGTACTTTGGTTGGTGTCGTTAGAGTTTCTGGTTTAAATCGGTTAGCTGGAAGTCTACTTCTACTTTTGAGGCTCGTTTCTGATTTTTGCAAAATATCTCCATTAATCTGATACTTAGGTGTATACAATTATTTATAAAAGTTTTAGAGAATGCAATTTAATATAACTTTTGTGTGAAAGATATTTTTGTATAACTGATTGTTTAGGAGTTACTCATGAAATACTGATCAATGGGAAGTTGCTGATTATCTACTTAAGGAAAAATGTGAGACCTAAGTTTTAAAATTTTCATCTGTTATTTATTAATATTATTCTTTATCAGGTGCGTAATTGCTGTTCTCTATTGGCAACGTATCCATTTCCAATAGAACTTCCTATGGAAATATAATAGGTTCATAGAAATTTATTGAAATATATATCATTGTGTATCCAGTTCTTGGGAGCATAGAGTATGCCTAGCTAGTTTGGTTTGACACAAGCTCCGCACGGCTTTGGGCACAAGGTTATGGGTCGACTGTTTAGTAGTAGTTTTTCCACAGGCCATTTTGGGAACTTTGTTTGCAAGGGCAAGTGTGGTCTCGTCCGACTGTGCATCATCGTCCACTGCCATGGCCTCATTGAGGCACTGGTAGCACAAAGTGCTGAATCAAAAATGACTTTATGATGTTTACAAATTACAGTTATATCTGTTAATCCATCTCCTATCTATTACATATAGAAATTTCTAATATTATACCTAATTAAACATTCACTGATTCATTCATGGGGGATAAAAATTGTAACCATATTTCATAAGTGTCACTGACTTGAAATTTTTTCAACGTACTGGCCATAATGTTTAACCACATAGAATAAAACGATTCATAGCTTCAGTGTCATGTGTTCGATGCAATATTGCAATTGCTGTCAATATATTCCGTTGTACAGGTTGCAATATGATTTCGTCAATATGTTTATGTAAGCCACTGTCTGCCAAAAGATATTATTACGTATATTATTTCAATTCATTGTTTTGAAATGCATTTCTATGTTTTCCTAAAACTATGAAAGACCTAATTATTACTTTGATCATGTTTCAATGGTGTTATATCATGTAAATGTATGTTTTTAATCGGTAGTGATAAGTTAATTGGGTTTCAAGTATGATACACTAGATTTAGATGGTATGATGAGGAAAATTAGGAATTTTTTTTCACATACTTTGCTCCAGTTTGCCTTTGTTGAATTGTTGTGGTTTCCGTTCGTTTCCTCTGAAGTACTGTTAAAACCTCTCCTTTCAAAATATGTTTGCTCTTGCTTTTCCTTTCACATTGCTCTATGCTCGATTTGGTTGTGTATGATCATAATATTCTAGGGAGTTCATAATTTTTAGATATATTTCATTCCTTATTTGAGTTATAATATATATATTTAGATATAAGATTACAATATAAATTTTTGTAAGTGCTTCCTTTCTTGTCAGGTCATTCTATTTTTTCAAAACCTCAATATGTTTTTGCATTTGATACTAGGCTTCTCGACTTTTTTAGAATTATGTATATCGAGATTTTCAAATTTTTTATGATTGATTTAAGGTTGAAATTTTGACCATGCATATGAACCAAAGTAATGGATCTTTCATGAACGAAGCTAATCATTTTCCTTATGATCATTGGTTCGATGCACGGTTTGGAATCCATCATTCCATTAAACACAAATATAGAGTTCCATTTTAAGAGTTTTGGGATAATTGAATTGGGATTTTAGAAATTGTTAGAATATCCCAATGCAAATTTTTCCATGTCATTTTGTCATAAAATGACTTGGTTCGACACCAGGTCTGCTGAATACAGAATGGAATTATATATGGAATAATTTAAGTGCCTATGCCTGGCTAAGTGAAAATTTCTCCCATTTAAGAAAAATTGCCACAATTTTTAATACTCTTTTCAATCTCCTTTCGGATTACATGCAAACGTAAAATACTGCATGTAAATAGAGATCATAAATACATTTCAAATAAGAATTTAATGGTTTCTCTCATCATCCTTGATTGAAAGACAGAGCGCCATTAGCATATCTCTGTTTTGAAAATGTGGATAAAAGATTCTTCTTTAAGGATAACCCAGGTATGATATTCTTTTAAAACATTGTATTAAATTAGTCTTATTCCTATATGGTAGTTCTATGTTTTCACAATATCGGAAAAGCCTGGGGTTCAAGACCAGGTAGCTCGACCATTTGAAATGTTTTTTGGGGAATTTCAATTTTTTGTATTCGTTAAACAAAAGTTGAAAATTCTCTGACCAGGAATGTGAGGTGATGTATTATATCACTGTCTAATACTATCACCTTATGAAAATTGTGTTCTAGCTGGGGCACCATTTGTATTCAACCATATATTTATATTATAGAGGGAATACAAAATTAGGTTTGAGGGAATACTTGATTTGATACCGTCTTTTCATTTGCATTATCAATATGCTTTTATATAAGTTTTGTTCGTACATATTATGATTATATTGTTAATAGATTATTAATTATTATTAGTTATTATTATTCTAGAATACAGTAAACTCAGTAAAGAGTTTGCGTTAAGAAACATTCGTGCTAACCATAGTACAAATATACTTAATGATATACTGATGTCTATAATGTTGTTTATTTATAAGTAACAATCACAATATTTTCTATTAAGTACTTCTTTACCTCTTTGATTGGTAAAAATATTCCATTATTAATTTTAAGCGATAGACTTGCAATAAATTGGTTAAATATTTTTATTTTACATCACAGTCAGGTATTAATTACATAAAAAAATAACCAGAGTCTTGAAAATCAGAAATTTTTGTTAATAATTTGCTATAGAAGTTAATTTTAGCATTTTTTAGGCTTAAAAAATCGTGCAAATACTTTTGCTGAAGTGCAGGGAGCATATTTGGTATGGGACTTGAGCTTTAAAAGTATTTGTCAAGATGAATATAATGACATTTGGCTGAATCACCTTATTCCATGAGTAAATAAACTCAAGTCCAAATGCATTGCAAGAATATATGTCAACAGTTGTAGCATATATTTTTGCATTAGTATTCTTGAATATATTTATCAACGATTTGTATATTGATATAATAAATTAAATATCAATATACAAATCAACGAAATATACCTAAAAGCTTATACTTTTATTCCTCTTTTTGTTGGTGTTACTTTTTGAGTCCTTCAGTGGACTGTAAAATAATGTATCTATGTTATAATTGATGCTACATAAATATGCTACAGATGTCACAATTAGGCCATTTTGAATTTTTACTAATCAGTTTCCAACAATTCTTTACTACTTACATCACATCTGTATTTGCTGGTGTTCTTTAGTTTTTAGCAATAAAATTATGACGTAATATTTATGACCAAACAACATGATTATAGCAAGAAGCCATCAATGCTCTACTTTTGAAATATAAATTTCTGGAAGAATTGCAACATTGTAGATGAGTGAACTTTTAGAGGTGACTAAGTTGTATTCCTCAAAGCGAATCAGTACCTTTGGATTATCTCGGAAAAACTTTGGATCTCTGCCACTGCGTTTTTTAGGAATCTTTGTGATTTTAGTGATATATTCTATAACTTTATTACTCTCATAATATAAATTGACCAAATAATTGCCTACAATCTTGAGTTTTATCATCTTATATATTTTTTAAAAGTGTTGTGAATTCTATTGTCATCATTGGAAGGTAGATATTTTAACAGACAACAGTAACAGTGAACAATTACCATTGAAATTTTATTAATCAAGCAATTTTATTCTCAATTACTAAAATTTAAATATTTTCTGAATATTTATTTTATAGATTATAAATATGTATCCATATATTTATATAAAATAGACGGTGGGTGTGTTTCTGTGTATGGTCTCTAAAAACTTGTAAGTTGCAAACCTTTGAGATTTTCTACATTATTAAAGTTCGCGCAAAAAATAGGCTACTTTTTATTTACCTAAGTAAAGTCCAGGGTTCAAACCCAGACAGGTCAAAACATTTTCATAAGATATAGAGGTAAAATAAATTTCTTTTGTTGCAGGATTCATTTCTTTTTCAAAATTAAATTAGAAATAACAGTCTTCAAGAGTCGATTGAAGCACCAAAAGAAGGAAAATAGAATACAGATTCTTATATTGGTTGTTGAAAATCATGCTTGATTTGAAATTGCGAATATTTTGATAAAATATGTGAATATTTTATCGATATTTTTAGTTCGTAGACAACCCATCCCCCTGAAGATCAAGGTATTTGTTTTTTTCTAGCTTATGTATTTATTAATAAGTACACATTGAGAAGATATGAGTACTTCAAATTAATGTCAGCAATAACTCGTAGTAGCTGCAGCTATGAACGATATGCTGTTAAACGGCGAGTTGTCATGTTGTAGCAAATCTCCAATACCATATTCCTTGATCGGAGAGGTAAAGCAAGTTTATGTTTTGTTATATGCCGAATGCAAAAAGTAATTCATAGTATTTTTACTTTCTCCCTATACATTGTAAAGAGAAAGTATTGAATTCGCAAAAAATTCAGCCTCCAAATTTCATTAGAAATAGATGTTTTGGGGCTCATATTTTTTGTTTTCACTATTTTCCAAAACTTGTCTGTCTGAGGTAAAAAAAATTGTGGGCGCTCTATTTTAAAAGGTAGTTATCCAATCATTTACATTATTCATATTTAGTATTTTCCTAACAATGCCAAGAGTAGATTAGTTTTTGATGAATACCGCATAACCGGAAGTTGTGGTTTAGCTGGAACAACATTTTGTTTCATAAATATCTATGTCAGATGCAATGTAGGTATATACAATCATGCACAAACGTTATAGATAATGTACTTTACTACAAATTTTGTTTGAAACATTTTTTTGTAACACTGATGGTTTAGGTGTTATTCTTGATTAATGGTTAACCGAAAGTTGTTGTTTATCCAGAAATGGAAGTCTTTCATATATATCTCTGTCACAATGCAATGCAGGTATATACAGTTACACACAAAAGTTATACATAATATACTTCACTAAAATTTTTTTTTTTTAATATTTATCTGTACACTCATTGTTTTGGAGTTATTTATATATTACCGGCAGATGCTTCTGTTTTCAATAAATATGGAGAAAGTCGTGTGTTGGCCACATCACATTTTTTTAAGTGGTTCCACTTCGTATACATTTGATATTTTTCAGTTATTGGTGTTTAATCTCTGCATCTGTTTATGCACTGTGACTGAATTTGTGTTATTTGATCGAGCTCCATGTTACAAATTATAGCATTGGGGCACAAGTCAGCTCCGTAATACACTTACTTTATGCAAAGAATATTCATTGGTTGTTTTAGAGTGAAATAAAATATATTTCTTTTTTGTTTGTTCATTGATTCCGATATCCATTGGTGCCTTTCCTAAAGTATCTCCTTAAACATGATGCTTCTTTTCCTAATGCTATCTTCGAATAAATTTTTATTATCCTTAAACAAATGTTGTCTTCATCAAAGAAATTTTTCATTCAAATGATATGAGTTCTAATATATAGTTTTTTTTACAGATTTTATTATAACTTTATTTTGTTTGTTTATTGGTTTGGAAATGATTGTAGCAAAGTATTTTCTATGTAGCTAAAATTATGAGGCATGTGGTACTATCAACTATTTAACAATTGTATTTATCAATTAAAATATTCCCCTTGAGAAACAATGAGCACTTCAACTAGTCTTCTATATGAATGTATATGTAAAATATAAAATAGTGTGTGTGTGTGTTTACTAAATACTGGAGAACCAAGAGTCACACAACTTAGAATTATTCTACATTATTAAAAGTCAACCCCATGCAGAGGCTACTCTTAGGCTACTTACAGGCTACTCTTTATTTCCCTGAAGTCCATGTTTCATACACAGATGGGTGAAAACGTTTTCTTGAGAAATAAATGTCAAGGTAATTTTTTGTTGCAAGGTTAATTTGTTTTTCAAAATTAAATTAGAAATAATTGTTGTAGGAAGTCAAATTAAGCACCATAAGAAAAAGAATAGAATAAGGATTCTTTTTATGATCCTGGAATATTGTTTGATATTCAAGCATGCGCACATTTTGATATGGTATGTGAATATTTTATCGAAATTTTGAGTTTGTAAACAACCCATCCCTCTGACGATAAAGGCGAATGTTGAGTCCCCAGCTCATGTATTTATTGGAAAGAACACATTGAGAAAATATGCCCAACTCAAATTAATGTTAGGAATAAGTGATAGATTATATGAAGAGGGAGAAATTTAAGGAGATATTAGTAACTGCAGCTATGAATGATATACTGTGAAGAATCAAGCATAAAAATGTACAAAAACCAGTATTTTTGAAATGTTTTCTAATTTTATGGAAGAGTCTGTATCAACCAAGTTTTATTCATATCAATGTTATTGTTTACTAACTATTTTGTGGGATAAATGGGTTTATAGCAGTTTGTTAGGTAAATTGCTTTCTCTCGATCAATACAACAGTGATTGGATGTAAAAATCGTAAAAAGAGGTAAAGTAAGTTTATTTTTATTTATTTGAAGAGTGCAATAAGTTATAAAAATATATTCTAATATTTAGGCGAATTTATAGACTTAATTACTACTCCCTTTTCTATGTTTATCCGTTTTGAAATAATTATAGCCTGGTATTTGCTATCTGCCTAAAATTATGAGGCATTGATACAATCAAGGTTGTTACACTGGTATTTATCAACTGCAATCCCCCCATTGAGATTCAATGGACAATTCTGCTAGTATATATATAAGCGATCAAAACTCTTACCATTTTCCACAAGTGTCATTGACTTGAAATTTTTGCTACATACTGGCCATATTCTGTAATGGGCAGAAAAAGTGTTGCTTTGCACCTCAGAGCAATGGGTTTGATGCCAGAAGGTCCCAAAGTCCTGATTTTCTCCTTAAAGATCCATTGCCGTGATTTTGAAAAATATTTTGAGGAACTTCACGGCAAAGTAGAGAAAAGAAATTCAAGAGATTTCTGGAAATTGTGCATATCTGATAAAACAAAAAAATATATCTTCTACAATTATCCTTGGTTCGACTCTATGTTGGCGCAAATATTCTCCCAATTAAAATGCATTGTTTCAATTTTTAAGATTTAAAACAACCATTCCCCGATAACATAGAAGCATGAAACTCGGCATTTAATTATGGATCATGAACACATTTTATATCCATTTTTCATAGGGTCCCTAATGGTCCTTGGTTCGATCCCAGAGAGCCATTTACACTTCTTTCCGCATTTCAAATGGGGATAATGATGTGTTATTTTAGGACCTTCCTGGTAAGATATCTACCTCAATATTTCAATTATGTAAGTTATATATCTACCATGGATTTATATGTATTCCCTCCTTTCTTTGTTCCTTCGATAGGGAATTCTAAATCATAGATTTCCCAAAAAAATTATATATATATATATTGTGACCATTCCGTCCCAGACTTCGTCGGCTAGCTCACGTGCCTGGAACCGCACACTAGAAAAATCCCCTTCCGAGCTTATGCAAACACGGAGAGGGGATAGCTGGTCAAAGGATGAACCGTAAAAAAAAATAATGAATCCATTTGCTTTGCGCTCGCAGGATTCCGTGGGCCGAGCCTAAAATTATCTCATTCCTCGGGTGATACCTAATCGTGCTTACCCGTTATCAGGCATGCGCACAGCGGGACTCCGGAAGGGACGCCGATTACGATGGAACGCCAATAACTGAATCTCTTTTTCTTTTGGGCCAACTATTGCGTTTAATTGACAGAGATACAATAACAGTGAACCCCAAATATACAACATTCACAAAACCCCCCAAAAGAAAGGACACGCACACACTAAGCTACTCAAAAAAAACCAGGCTCAATCACGAGCAAAATCAAAGAACAATAAATAGCCTCAGAATAGCTATTACGGAAATATCTCAAACAGATATTCCCCCCAAAATAATACATACACAATAATGCCGCGAATGAAATGGAATGCTCCGAACAGAATCAAAGCCAAAATATTACTGATAGCTCCCAAAACAGCTATCACACAAATATCTCAACAAAGGTCTCCCCAAAATAATACATGTACAAGAATACTACGATTGAAATTGTATGCTCCGAACAGGAGCGAAGCAACAATGGAACTGATAGTTTGCCAAAACACTAATTAAGTCAGTCACGCCAGGTGAGTCTTACTGTACGACCTCATGGTCTGCTTAAAAGGGCTTAGAAAATCGCCCTCGTCGAAATTGAGGAAGAAGCCCACTGTCACATGCACAATCCTCTCCTCTGCAGCCTCCTGCGGCTCAAATGTGGCTGGGTATATCCCACACTTGGGGAATCTGCTTCCAAGGTGAGAAACTGCTGATTGGGAGAGACGACGCTGTGTTGGGGAGTCCTCCTTGTCTCTTCTGACGTATTTAGGTCGACAGGGCACAAGACCCATAGAGGTATGCACTGACTGACTGAGTGCTAGAGCTAAAAAAAGCTTGTGATAGAGAGCGTCCGACCTTTTTAAAAGGAGCACCGGTCACACTCACAACCCTCCCCTCCACGGACTTCTTCGGGCGAGGAGGTTAGCCTTCTGCTGTTCGGCAAGACAAAACACACGCGATATATACGCACTTGCCAGGGCTTTTGGCACCCGCACTCGATACACACAAAAAGAATAATAAACACTTTCATACCATCTGTATTTAACAAGAATAAAACACACAAAAAAAAAGAAACATACTATGAACCCAAAAAATGAAAAAGACGTTATTGGCAATCAAAAAAGTTAAGGATGTAGTGACCGGATGGGAAAACCGCTACATTATATATATCTATATAAATAAATATATATAAATAAAAATGTCACCAAGTAGGTGTAAGTTTGCCACCAGTTTGATGATGATTTCAACTTTTAAAAATAAATTGCTGCAATTTTTTAGAATATTTCCATTTAATAATTTTTGAGTGACCTTTTCGATATATATTATAGACATGTAGTTTGTATAATTAATATGCTTACAAAATTCAAGCAACTTTTACTCTTATATACATTCATAGGGGATCATAATTCTAACCATGTTCCACAAGTGTCATTGCTCTACTAACATCCCACGACTCTGTGGAGCTACAGTGAGTAATTTTTATCCAGCCCTTTTCACAACAACTAGCACTAATTCTTCACAGATGTTCTACTTACTTAATTAGATACCTTAGAACAAAAGTAAAATGATATCTTAACTTTTGAAAACTGTATTGTGGTTAATATACTCTACTGCTATAATTTGTTTTTGTTTCAGACTCATATAATACTCAGGCACATATATTTGTTATATAGCTTAGATTTTTATTCTGCTCTTCTGCTAACCTTTATATTGATGGGTGACACTAAGTATGTTCATGTATCCATTGCCTCTCAGTCTAGGAGAGGTTTCATTATTACTGAATGTACTCTTGACAGCGGTACTGATTCTTGCGTCAATAGAGATGCCTCACGCTCATCTGCTGTCACAGAATAATTTAAGTACAAAGTCCATGGCATTCAAATCTATAAATAGGAATTATCAAATAGTTTTAAAACTTGCATACACCTTGTATTGAAACAGCTTATTTGATATTTTGTTAATTGCATGGCTAATAATTAATGACTACATGGGCCCTATTCTGTAACTTGTTGGTTTGGGAGCAGTTGGTTCCATTTTTCACCCAACCAACTTTTTTTTGGGACACTATCTATTTTTTAAATTCTTATGGGATAAACCCACTTACATTTATAGAAATACTGAAGAGGAAATTATGTCATTATATATGTATATCAGTAATAAAATTATATATAGATAATATTAAAGTCAGGTGGAAAAGAAAAATATCTATAAAAGTACAATTTTCAATAAAAGAAAATAGTCAGGAAAATCTATAAAATTATAATAGAAAGAACACACATGAATATATCTATTATATATAGAAGCTTCTCCGGATTCATTCATATATAGATAGGTATATAGAGAGCTAAACCACAAGCTTGATTGAGTTGAAGTTTTTAGGGTGTATTGGCCATAACGTGTAACTGCCAGAAAAATTGTGTCTACAATAAAATCTACAAAACCACAATAACTCAATATTTTATCTCACATCTTTTGAATGAATGATTCCTTCACCTAAGACAACATTCATTTGAAAAATATAAATTTAGTTATTATGTTAACATTATTTGATTGATTTTATTTTCTAGATAGTATTTTATAGATTGTATATATTTTCTCTGGCTATATTTCTTATTACAATAGAATTTTATAATACTGTAAATGTTTTTATTGTAAACAGTCAATGGGATTACATTCATAATAAACATATTACTATTTACAAGGTTGTATATGTAGTGAGGTAAGATGCAATATCAGTAACTATGAAAGAAGAGCATTGAGAAAGAAAATATGTATGTCCACATCATGAACAGGAAAACCTCTTCTCTGCCTATGCTCCAGATATAAGTTGAGGATAGAAGTGTTGTTAGATGGATGCCATTTGAAAAGCATGGAATAAAGTAAGGTGTTGATGTGTTCTTAATGTATTTTCTCATCTACTACTACGTTCTAATTAATTAAAATTTTCCATAGAAATAGAAACATTTTGTATCTTTGATGAATAATTTCCTCTCAAAACTTTGGAATTTATTGTGAGATAAATAATTATTTTCCAAAATATTTTCCAATTTGATGTCAAATTCTGATTTTTGTGTACACTTCAGGACCTTTCTCACAATATTTCCTGAGGACAAAAGTTTTTTTTTAATTTCTGTGTCTCCTCTTATGTATATTAAGGTAGTGTAATAGTAAAGTGTAATGGTAAGGTAATGGTTAATGTATATTGAGTTCCTTTTCAGAATGTCCTCATTGCAAGGCTTATTCTTATGTATCACTTGGTATTATTATTATTTGTGTGCAAAATGTATTGTTAAATACAAAAAAATCATGGATGTGTTTAGAGCTATGGTTTTTAGTCTTTTAACTACAGCAGGCTGTATTAATTTATTTATTAGTTCACCCTTGATAAATTCAATTACACAAAAGTACAAAATCATATTCAAAGTTGCAAATAAGGATTTTTATTTTAATGATTTTGAGGAAATGCTAATTCTTGTCATATATATACATTACAAACATGCATTTGCTAGTGGCATTAAATTTTTAAAGGAAAACATAAGAATTGTAGGAATTATGATTGCATGTTGAACGTATTATGATACGTTAAGATTAGCAAAAATCGTAATTTAATAGTGAGACGTTATAAATATTCAATAAATATATTTTGTTGATTGTAAGGTTATAGAAAATTGATATATGTTCTATAGTAGTTAATTAGTCATTAACTATATTGTAATTATCAGTGTATAATGTACTGTATCACTGTACAGAGTGGATTTTTGCTAGTGGAAAGTAGGTTTTTATAACTATGCGACTAAGAAAATAGGTAATCATTCTGCATCACAAAGTAAATGTTGAGCTGATTATCATTTTATTATTTGAAGACTTAGCTTAGTTTACAACGATATTCAAGGTACATTGTGAAGGGATTTCCCATGCATGTTTTAATTTTCCCTGAAATTATCATGTAACATAGTAAGTGTTTACATTTTAATGTTTTGAAGATATCACACCAAGTATGATGATTAATTCTCAATTTTTCGAAATTTCAACGAAAGAATGGGCAAAATTGAATAATTTCTCTCAAATTTGAAGTTTTTACGGGTAAAATGCCCAAAATTCCGGAAAACCTAGTAAAATAGCAATTTAGTATAAATATTTTCAAGAAGTCTCTCTTTCAAAGTTATAAAAAATTTCACAAAACAACGGGCGAAAAGTCAATATTTTTGTAAAAAAATCATTTATTTGGCTTTAAGTTGTTCTTAACTTGAGAAAATAGTCGCCGAATAACGATTATACCTTATATTATTATTAAGATTTCAGCGAAATTGAACCAAATATGTTAAAAATTCTAAAATGTATCAAAATATTCACTGAAAATAATAGAATAACTCGCGCTTTCAGTAAAAAATAAATTATATTGGCGCTAAAATGCTAAAAAACGAAACTCCTAGTCAATTACGGACTAGTTTTAAAGCTTTCGAAGATATCCACCCAAGTAGTAATACATATTCCAATATAAATGAAATATATACGAAAAAATCTGATGTGGCCAGCACATGACTTTCTCCATATATAAGATGTAAATATCTATATAGGTACGACAGTAATTTCGAACTCTATATTCCATTTAAACTTGGAAGATGAGGGGTTAATTTATAAATTATTATCTTTGACGTCACAAACATTATAAATAATGTTTTTTGGGACATGATCGATGAAAAACGATGAAATTGGCCTTTCGCCCATTAAGCCCAGAGCACCCACAAAGTATAGAATCAGCAACTTCCGGTTTATCAGTATTTCATGAATAACTCTTAAACAATTAGTGATACAAAAATATATTTTATACAAAAGTTATAGTAATTTTTTTTTCTAAAACATTTATACATAAACGTATCTACCTTAATATCATATTTATGGAGATATTTTGAAAACCGGAAATGAGGATTGAAGAATGAAGCTCGACTTCCGGTTAACCGATTTACTCCAAAAACTAATCAATTCTGACAGCACACACCACAATACTATATATGAAGTGTGGTATTGATACGAACAAAAGTTTTCACGTTAGAGCGCCCAATATCACACACACCGACACACACACACACACACACACAAACATACCTGACGCCGACGAGAGCAGACGTGTTCACATCGAGCTCCCGCTGAGGATTGTGTATCTTGATCTTCCGATCGCTTTCTTTTCATCCGATCATCACCTCGTTCATCAAATCGTATCGTCGCACAATCACACATTGGGTGAGTCATTTCACAAGCCATTTAATCATCGTAAATTCAATCTAAGTGATTTTGCGTAATTTATTACTCGATATCGCGGTGTCCATCAAGAGATCTTCTTCTGCCGCCTCGGTGGCGGCAGACGGAGCCTTGAGCACTCCGCTGATGGACAGCACTCACGTTTCCCGATCATCAGGTATCATTAAGGGGCTGAGCACATCATCCCCTGATTTATTCGCAAAAATTGTTTCGCCGATAGATGTATTTGTTCTGCCATTTTTGCCATGTGCTTCGCCTTCGCCGCCACCTTTACCGGCGAAACCGGTTTCCTCGCCCCCTGCGCCCGCTTCCTCGAGGAAAAATCCTTCCTCCACCCTGTCAGAAAGCCGGTTCAGTTACCGCCCCTCATGAGTCTGCCAGCGGACTACCCGCCCCTACCGTCTCTTGCCGCCCGCACCTCCACAGGCGCGCATCAAGGGAACACCGGCGCCGCCGCCGATAACTTCTCCGCGGGCAGGAGGAACCACCCTCCCCCACAGCGCGACCACCCTCTCCCCTCTCCATCCCTGTCCGTCGGAGGGCCAACCGCATCGCCCTCGAGCGTGAACGAAAAACCGCGATCTTACGCCAACAGCGTAAAAAACACGCCGCGGCCTCGACCAGTGCCCGAGAAAACGCGCCACCGGCCAACTTTATGTTTTCGAAAAAGATCATCACTCCGAATGCAAACGGACCTAACAGGAAGAGGGGGATTATTTTTCAGGCGCTCCCGGACACCCCTCTGTTAGAATACGCGATGGCGGTGGGAAAACTCGTGGGAGGAGGCGAGAAAATTACCCACGCTAACCGTCTCGCAAATCAGAGAGTTCGCCTATGCCTGGCGAGCGAGGCCCTAGCCACGGAATTTCTCACGGCACACGGCGGCATCTCCCTAAAGAACACGTGGATTCCTGCGAGACGCATGGTCACCGTCTCGCAAAAAATATATCTCAGCAACGTCTTGCCGGAAATCCCCAACGACGTAATAACGGAGCTGATGTCCGAGGCCGGAAGGGTGGTGTCGCCCGTTTATAACCTATCGATGGGTTGGCTATCGGAGGGGTACACCGGAATAACGTCTTGGAGGCGGATGGTCCACGTAGTGCTGCGGGACGGTCTCGTTCTCCCCGAGTCCTTCCTGGTGGAATTCGCCGGCGCCCCGCACCGCATATTCGTCCGCGTCGACGACAACCGTTGTTTCCACTGCGGCACGGCCGGCCACATCGCCAAGGACTGCCCGCAGAGGAAGCAACAGGAGGAAAACATCGCAACCGGTCAGCGCGCCCCTCTATAGTCACAACCAGACGATCGCCAAGGCACCTCGCCCCCGACAGCTCCAGCACCCGCATCAACGGCCGAGCCGGTGGACGAACCCGCTCCCGCCTTCCCGGACACGCCTGCAGTCATGGACATTGACGACGCGCCGGACAGTCAACCTCCCGCCGCCACATCGAAGAACCCTCTCTCCCTCCAGGTCCGAGGAGGTGAGGCCTGAGCCCACCACACCGGGGCCGGAGAAAACCTGCCCCGAGACTTCTGCGGCGGCCGGGCCCGTCAAGCGAAAGACTGACGCCACCCTCGAGAGGGATTCTCAGTATCTGCCTGGGAAGAGCCCGAGCAATAAACAGCTGAAGACCGACGCGGTTGCGGGCGGCGACGACGAAGGCCTCAAGCATATCGATAAATATTACAGCGCCAACCCTGGGGTATCCGCAATTCCTCTCTAAACCCTGCGGAGATTCTTGCAGGAGGCAAAGGGCCACGGCGACGTGGTGGGGCTCGCGAAGGACTCCTTCGAAAACCCGGAGGACCTCACCAGGTTGCTGGCCAGACTCCTGCAAGAAAGAGCCATCAAGGACCCGGCCCTGAGGATGAGGGTCAAGAGGATCTTGGCCAAACTCCGAGACTCGGAGTCCGAGTAACCGCTGATCCATCCATCTTACACGAAAATGGCGGGCGGAGAAACAACCTGGAGGGCGTCGGGCCTCTCCGTGTCGACCCTCAACGTACGATCGGTGAAGAGCAAATGGAAGTGGGCCCAGCTGACCACGTTCCTGAACACCACGGAGCCGGACGTAGTACTGCTGCTGGAGACCAATACCTCCAACGTGCCCCTGAAGACGCTCCCGCAGTACGAGCTCCACTTCTGCCCACCCACGACTCCGCAATCTGGCACCACCATCGGCATAAGGAGGAACATAAGAACATCCGTGGTGACACCTACGGTCGTGTTCGAGGGGGACGCCCTCGCGGTCACCCTGGACCTCTCGCAGAGCACGGGGGGAACGCTCGCCCTCCTCCTCCTCTCCGTGTATGGGCCACATGACCAAAGGCTCGCCATCTCCCTCGTGGACGCCCTCAGAGACCAGCTGACGGTTTTCCGTCAAGCCAACCTCGGTCACGACGCCTTCGTAGTCATGGGGGGCGACTACAACGTGACCCTTTCCTCCGTCACAGACAGGACTTCGGGCTGGGAGAGGCACCCAGCGTACGCCGCCGAACTGCGATCGCTCGTGCGGGATTTCGACCTGGTAAACGCCTGGTCCGAGCTGAGGCCCGAAGTGCCGGGCTACACCCACGCCTCCCGAAGCTCGAGAGCCAGGCTGGACCGTTTTTAAGTATCTACGGACAGGGTCAACGACGCGACGACCATCAAGACGTCACCATCCTTCACGGACCACAGGGCCGTCTCCCTGACGGTGCCCCTCAGATTTGAGCGGTCGAGGCGTCCCTATTGGCGCTTCGACAATGTACTGCTCGAGGACGAGGCGTACGTCGGGCACGCGAGGGAGCTCGTACGAGCCCTCTGTTGGGAAAGACGCGACCCCGAGAAGGATCCGCTCTCGGGTTGGGAACTTCTTAAATCCGAAGTGAAGGAGCACGAAATTGTTTACGCCGCCGACAGGAGAAGGGGAAGGACGGGGCCAGAGCAGATCGCTCTCCTGCAGGAGCAAGCCAATGCCATCGTGCCCAGGGCCGGTTGGGAGTCGATCCTCGCCAACGACCGCCCCCCCGCCGCACACGTTGCTCGCTGGGCGACCATAACGTCTCCGAGACCGCTCGGCAAACTCCGCATCGACGGGCGTAACGTCGAAGAGCACGCGGAGGTCACCCAGCACGTTCGACACTACTACAAGGAGCTGTTCAACCCTCCAGACGACGGCGACGACGATCTCAAGGCGGAACGAGACGATTTCTTCCGGCCCCTCGACCGACTGCAAGACGCTGACAGAGAGCGGCTGGACCTTCCCATCTCCGAGGTCGAACAACACGAGGCGCTCAAAGCGCTGCAGAGAGGCAACGCCCCCGGTATCAACAGTCTCACCCCGGAGCTCTACCTCCGCTTGTGGGACGTCCTGCGGCTCCCCTTCTGCGCCATGGTCGAGGCATCTCTGCGGAGCGAAAGGCTTCCCAGGACGACGCGGACCGCGGTCGTCGGGCTCTTGCCCAAGGGTGGCGACGCCCTGGACATCGGAGGGTGGCGACCGATATCCATCGTGACGGCCGACTATAAAATCGTAGCCAAGGCGATCGCCAACCGCGTCAGAACGGTCATGCCCGCCCTCACGTCGTGGGAGCAGAGTTACTGCGTCCCGGGTCGCACCATTTTCGACCCTATCGCCACCATCCGCGACGTCGTCCACCTCAAGAACCGAAGACACCAACCCCTCGCGATACTGTCCTTGGATCAGTCCAAGGCGTTCGACAGGGTGAGGTATCGTTACCTCTTCGCGGTTCTGGCGGCGATGGGACTAGGAGAAAACATACTTCATCTACTCCGCACCCTCTACGCAGACGCGACGTGCATGGTGAGACTGGCGGGGGGACTCACCGCGCCCAATACCGTCACCAGCGGTATCAGGCTGGGTTGTCCACTGTCCGGCCTGCTCTACTCCCTAGCGATCGAGCCCCTGATAAGAAGGCTGAAGTCGAACCTCGCGGGAGCGGCACTTTCGCACGACGCGCACCTGGCCGTCTGCGCGTACGCCGATGACGTCACCGTCTTCTTCGACCGCAAGGACGATTTCCATAAGATCCTGCCAGCTTTCGACGAATATTCTAGGAGAAGCTGTGCCCGCCTCAACAGGGAAAAGTGCCAGGGGTTGTGGGGTGGCCGATGGACCGCCCGAGCGGACCGACCGCTCGGAATCGAGTGGCGTCGCTACGGCGCAAAATTCCTCGGCCGCTACGTGGACAATTGTCCACGGGCCGAGAAAACAGCCGTCGAAGACGAAATAAATCGAAGGATAGACACCGCCACCACTCGTTGGAAACCCAGGATCGCGTCCATGTCCCTCCGTGGCAGGGTAAAAGCGATTAACCAGTTCGTCGCCCCCAAGATCTGGCACCTCGTACAGACGTTCACGCCGTCCGCGGTAGCCATCGAAGAGATCCAGCGTAAACTCGTCCGTTACGTCTGGAACGGGCGTAAGCACTGGGTCTCCGCTGAAAAACTCACAGTGCCTATAGTCCAGGGGGGGCTGGGACTGGTGGACGTAGAGAACAAAATCCTAGGATTCCGGTTCCTCACGGCACAGAGGTTGCTCCTCCACGGGAACACGTCCACGAGGCAACGCGTGTCCTCCGCGCTCCTCAGCGACGTGCTGGCCGGTGTGGATATCATCAGCTCCCTGTCAAACAGCAGACCGTTCCGGGAAGTGGCGCACTGGGACGGTTACCACCAGTCCGTGGCGCGAGCCTGGAGGCTGCTCCGGCCGAAGCGTCCTCCAGCACCGCGCGACAGCGAAACTACCGATGGACCGCCCGAACTCCTGTTCGCAAGCGCCTTCTCCAAGACGGAGCGCAGGCTGCCTCTGTCGAGCTGAGAGGCGTACAGGGAGTTCTTGCACCTTCGAAACAGGGACGTCTAGCCGTTCAGGGGAAAGCGAGACGAAGAGCCAATCAACTGGCGGGAGATGAGGGCTTGGCCGACACTCGGACACCAGGCCGACGCGGCTTGGCGTTTCGCTCACGGTGCCTGGGCAGACGCCGTATTCCTCCACCGGGCCGGAATCAGACCGGACTGGCTATGCCCATGGTGCCCAGACGAGGTCGGAGACGTACGGCACCTGCTATTCGGCTGCCGAAAGTCCAAGCCCGTCTGGGGTGCCGTGACAGGTGCGATCAAGCGGATCACCGGGAGAGCGGTGATCCTCGTTCGAGATCTTTACGCCGGCCTCGAACCCACGGGCACCTCCAACAAGCGACGTTGCGCCCTCTCGAACTTCCTCGTCAACCTCACGAAAGGCGTCGTGTACAACGAGTTGATGTTGTACATGCGAGGCAAGAGGGCGTACGTCGACTACCTCGTCGCCATAAGCAACACCCTCAGGAGCCGACTGGTGTCGGAAGGTTGCAGAAGGAATCTGAACGGAACGAAAGCGGCACACATCCGGTTCTCGGCGCAGGGGGGTCACCTACTCGATCCTGAAAGTGACAGTTTAAAAGAGTCGTGCAAGCTGCTGGCACCGTCATCGACATCATCATCATCATCCTCTTTATCATCATCACCATCATCATCGTCGGCGTCACACGCACATACGCACGACACAAACCAACCACAACAGCACACGGTTAGGTTCCAGACTCTGGAGTAGGGTGGGGGGAACGGGAACTGGGGCAGTTGGGCAGGGGGACTGGGGCAGAGGGGCCGGGGTGGGGGAGGGGGTTTTTGGGGGAGGGTCGTGGGGAACGGGGTTGGGTGGGATAGGGCAGAGGGTGGGTGAGGGTGGGGGGGTTGGGACTTTGTTAGGGCCAGAGGGAAACCAGGCTGAGCCCTGGTTTACCCGGCAAGGGGGGTTCTGGGGATTATATAGGAAGGTAGGACGGCCGCACTGGGAGGGGGCAAGGGGCCCGCACCGCCCCATTCACGCCAGACGGCCGTCGTGGAGCATTGAGTACACTCCCTACCTGGCATAAAATAATAATAATAATAATTAACAGTTGATGCGGTGATTTTGAAGCAGGCACAAGTTAAACAAAGAAATTTAGAGATGGCGTACATTGACTACTCTAAAGCCTTTGATTCGGTTCCCCACTCCTGGTTAATCAAGGTTTTTGAAATTTATAAGATCTGCCCTAAAATTAGAAATACTCTAAGTAGTATCATGTCAATGTGGAAGACCAGACTGATGAGAGGTAATTATTCCATAGGTGAAATTAATATAAGAAGGGGCATTTTCCAAGGGGACTCGCTGTCACCCTTATGGTTTTGTCTTGCCATCAATCCCCTATCTACTCTTTTGAAGGACACTAACATCGGCTATAAACTGATCAGAAATGGAAAGAGAAGACTAAACCATCTGCTGTTCATGGACGACGTAAAACTCTATGCAGAAACACCAAAAAAACTAAAATCATTAATAAAAACTGTAGCCCTGTTTAGCAGAGACATCTACATGTCCTTTGGATTGGAAAAATGTGCGACTGTCAGCATTAAAAGAGGAACTATTAAAAAACACGAAGAGGATTTCCTCGGAATAAAAAATTTAAGACAGGATGAGATCTATAAATATCTAGGATCTCTCCAAAACGGTAGAATAGACCACACCCAACTGAAAAGGGAGTTCAAGGAAAAATACATAAGGAGAATTGCAAAATTATGTAATACAAAGCTATCAGGGAAGAGGATAGTTGAAGGAATCAACAGCTGGGCAGTTCCAATCCTTATTTACTCTTTTGGGGTAGTAAAATGGTCTGATAGTGACTTAGATGAAATAGACAGGAAAACAAGAACTCTCCTGACGAAGTTTAGATTCCTTCATCCAAACTCATCTGTCAAGAGGTTATATTTACCTCGCAAGGAAGGTGGAAGAGGCCTGCTGAACATCAAGAATATGTGTAATGTCCAGGTTTCTCAAATGAAAGAGAAACTAAGAACATCTTCTGACGAACTTATGAAGATGGCGGTAGAAGCTGATGAGGGATACACTCCCCTCAATCTCCAACAGGAAGGAACCAGTAAAGAACTAAACACTCAAGAGGATAAAAAAGTATGGGAAAGTATGGATATACATGGAAAGTTCCCAAGATTACTAGACCAACCTTATATCGTTAAAAAGGCCTCATTACAATGGATACACCAAGGATACTTGTATCCTGAAACCGAGGGATTCCTTTTTGCAATCCAAGACAGAGTAATGAAAACGTTAAATTACCAAAAACATATCCTGAAACTGAATGTGGAAGATAGATGCCGAAAATGTGGAAAAACAGGGGAGTCCATCGAACACATAATGGCTGGTTGTCCAAATCTAGCAGACACAGCATACCTAGGAGGGCACAACCAGGTGGCGAAGCTCATACATCAACAACTGGGTATGAAATATGAACTCCTTGATGAGGATATCGTTCCATATTATAAATATCAGCCTGCTCCTGTTTTAGAGAGGAACAAGATCATCCTTTATTGGGATAGACCAGTTTTAACAGATAAAACGATTAAATACAACAGACAAGATATTTTGCTAATTAATAATGCGAACAAAACCGCAATAATCATTGATATAGCTGTGCCACTGTCTCATAACATACGAAGAACGGAGATGGAAAAGAGGGACAAATACGAAGAGCTTGCGTGGCAATTAAAGGATATCTGGAAATTAGTAGAGGTCCAGGTTGTCCCATTTGTAATATCTGTTGAAGGATTGATGACCAACAATTTTGGTAAAAATGTGGAGAAAATTGGTTTAGAGGAATATACCATCGATGCAGCACAGAAAGCAGTATTACTGCAAACATGTCACATTGTGCGCAAGTTCCTCAGCAATTAATAATAAGATCACATGGGTTAGGGTGAATTCCCTCTCCGTGTCGACTGAGCCTAGTCCTAACCATCTATGGACAGGTGAATATTTTCCAGCGGAAACGCTGAGAAAGTGCAAAAACTCAAATAAAAATAATAATATAAACACACACACACACAGACGACATTACGAAAATGGTCAAAACGTGTTCTAGGGACCCCAAAACATGTATGTCCGTTGAAATCTCGAAGTCGAATTTTTTCGTGAAAACAATACTTTCTTTATACTTCGTATATGAAGAAAGTAAAAATCTGATGTGGCCAGCATATGACTTTCTCCACAAATAAGATTTTTTTATCTACGACAGTGTTCCCGATGACTATATTAAATTTAAATTTGCCGGATAGAGGAAGATCCCGGGTTCGATTCCCGGCCCTGTCAGATCTTTATCAAGTCCGTTATTCCTTGGGATGTTTAAGTGTTTTAAAATTTATGTTATATTAACTAATTGCCACAAAGATGATAAATAATGTTTTTCTGGACATATTCGATGATAACCGATAAAACTGGCGATTAATTATAAATTTCTCCAATACCATAAGTGTTAAAATTTTAGAAAATTACAAACAAAAACTATTATTAATAATAAAGACCACACATTTAAAATGTGGGAACCTAAAAGGTGACAGAGAATGTCGAAAATTAACAATATACAGAAAAGAAAACCAATAATGACAAATGGAATAAAAAACAAAGGAGAAAACTTTTAAACCTTATCAATCAGCAATAGCTCAATCTACAGCAAGAGAGTCAGCTCACAGTTACAATTTTCAGCAAAATATTATAACTGAATAATTATTTTGAAATAAATATGCGTGTTTTAAATTTAAAATCAGCCTCCAAATAAAACTTTGAAAAAATATAGCAATCATGTTGTATATATATATATGTATATGTTCCTCTAAACATTCCCCAAATACTTGGGGAATGTTTAGAGGAAGACCCTAAAGCTTTCTGGTCCTACGTTAGAGAGGTACAGGGAAAGATACAAACAGTGAGCTCGATAAGGGATATCGAAGGTAACATTACTTGCGATTCGAAGAGGAAAGCGAATATTCTAAACGAATTTTACCAAAGCGTATTCACATCAGATTGTAACATAGAGATCCTCCCTAAGGTTAATATACTGGATTCCATGCCAAATATAACTTTTACGACAGACGGTATAGTTAAAATATTACGCAAAATTAAGCCAAATAAGTCGCCAGGGCCAGAAGGCATTCCAGCAAGAGTGCTTAAAGAACTGGCAGAAAGCGTCGCCCCTTATCTCAAAATTATATTTGGTAAATCGATAAATGAAGGTAGGGTCCCATCCGATTGGAAATTAGCTAATATTACTCCTGTTTACAAAAGCGGATTAAAGGTGGACCCAGGAAATTATAGACCCATATCATTAACTTTGCTGTCCGGAAAGGTAATGGAACATATCGTCGTAAGCTCACTCATGGGATTTTTAGATAGAAATGAATTCCTCGACGTAAACCAGCATGGTTTTGGTAAGTCCCGATCATGTGAAACCCAACTTGCTCTATTTGTACACGATATCTTAAAGTCCGCCGAAAGTAAAAAGCAATTGGACGCTATTTTCCTAGATTTCAAAAAAGCATTCGATAGAGTCCCCCACTACAAACTAATTTACAAACTAAAACTAGCGGGCATTAACAAGGAAGTAGTCGACTGGGTTAAGGATTTTCTCTACGAGAGGGAACAACAAGTTGTGCTGGATGGCGTTAGCTCAAATAGAGTCAAAGTTACCTCTGGCGTACCTCAAAGCAGTGTAATTGGACCTCTTCTTTTCCTTATTTATATCAATGACTTGAGTGACGAGATAGTCAGTAATGTGAGGATATTTGCGGATGACTCGGTTATATATAGGGAAATAACAAACGAGGAAGACCGGACATCTCTCTCAAACGATTTAGTCCTCATCCAAAGGTGGTGCGAAAAATGGGAATTATATATTAACGTAAGTAAATGCTCCGTAGTTAATTTCTTCGAAAAGAAAAAAATGCGTCCAAATCACCCATACAAAATTAATGGAATTCGTATCAAAGTAGTAGATTCAGTTAAATATCTCGGGATCAACATTACTAATAACTTAAATTGGAGCACGCATATTCGAAAAATCTGCGGCAAAGCAAGTAAAAGGCTTGGCTTTGTAAAGCGTATTGTCGGTAAATGCGACGAAAAGGTGAGAGAGCGATGTTATTTTACCTTGGTCAGACCCCTTCTGGAATATGCGGCAAGTATATGGGATCCGGCGGATGAAATGTGTACTCGCGAACTCGAGAAAGTGCAGCGTAAAGCGGTTCGTTTTGTTAAGAAATGCTACGATAAAAAAGCAAGCGTTACAAAAATGCTCTCAGACGTAGGTTGGGAATCCTTGAAAGAAAGGAGATTGGAAGCTAGGCTGCGATTGCTTAATAAATTCAGGGAAACTACATTTTCCAAAGATACAATCGGTATCATGCAACCCCCCTGCTACGTCGGTCGATCCGATAATGACCGTAAGTTAAGAGAAATAGATGCTAGGACGAATCGTTTCAGAGATTCATTCTTTCCGCGAACAATACGTGACAATAATCGAATAAGGAAGTAATTTAGATTCAACTGCTGTTTACACCCTTGCCACACGCCGAAAGGCGGCTTGTAGGGTATTAATGTAGATGTAGATGTAGATGTAGATGTAGTATTACGAAAAGGTATAGATGAAAACGACGCTCAGTGGGCTAGAATCGAAAAAACCTGGACAAGGGGCTAAAAATGGTTTTCTTGAGTGCGGTTATTGAAACTTGGCATAGTTATTGCAAAATGATAGAATTTTATGTTCCCGCTCGTCGTATTTTAAAATATTCAGGTGTCAAAAAGATACAGGGCGTCAAACTTGAGAAATTTTCACCAAAACGGGAAGTTTCGGATTTTTTGAAAAAAGGTTCAAGTTTGTTTATATATAGTTTCTTTTGAGATAAGCTGTTGGAAAAAAGCAACACAGCAGTAATCTAGCATTACTCTTTGTCTTTCAATTCGCTGATTGATTCATGCTCTAAGATGATTCTGTGGTTATTTAAAGCAACAAAATGGCGGACACCTTTTTCGGACAAATTTCGAGATAAAGTAAGGAAATCAACTAGGTAAACAGCAATGGACTATCAAGTCTTTTATACCACGTCAGTCTGCAAGGCTTGTAGATATGGAATCTGAAGAGACTGTTTCGTTTTACCTGCTACCCTGTGATTGCGGTGGACTTTTCCTAAGCGCTGCGCGGTCCGGCTGGGCGCCGTAGAATCCCCAAATCCGGTTTCGGTGTCTTTTTGGTTAGGTTGAGTCGCAAATTTCGCTTCTTTTATGTTTAATTCTGGCAAACCATATAAAATATTTATTTTAATACACTTTAAGATATGAGTTTGAGACCATTAATTTAGATAATAAATGCGGAATTGAGAAATGTTGGCACATTAGGGAAATTGTTTGTTAGTTAGTTTAATACATATAAAAACTCTTAAAATTGTTAATATTCCTGTGAATTATACATATATTACCTTAATTGTCGGAATGGCTGCTTAAATCTCAATTATTAATTGTAATTAACGTATTTCATTACCTTATTAAGTGCCTCCCGCTCAGTCGTCAGAAGATTCTTCATCTGAATCCTCGGATACAAATAACTCACTCTCTCGGTCGTCGATGATCAGGAGATAAATAACTCTGTTGTTAGGATCCTTTTCTTCTTGGATTTCTATGTGCCTTACATAGTAAACCTGGCATCTGATGTTACCAGCAGCCTTTTTATTAAATCATCATTAGTGGCTATTCTCGAGTGTTTCCTCGCGAATCTTACCCGAAACCTCCTGATATCTTTGTTTCTAGCTTCTATGGCTTCTTCTGATAGCTCTCTAAACGGAAGAATCGCATCTTTTGATATTCCTGTTCCATGAAAAAGTACTTTATGTTCTGTTGGAGGGATATAGTACCAATGATACAAATTTACGTAGAGACAGGCAGTATCCCAGCAGTAGCTTGAAAAAATGGAAAATGTATTCCATCTTCGGAATGCTTTTCGTCTCCTTCTTCCATTGAAGGGGAATTGGCTGCCAAAACATGTTGAGGATGGCCGCGGATTTGACCATATTATTTTACCTTAATGTAATATAATAACCAAAATTATTAAAATGACTAGATGAAAGTTGTCTTATTTTAAGTTTAAGTTTGAGTAAAACGCTGAATTAGTGCTATTCACCTGTATTATCTTTGACTAAACGGAGAGGAACGAGAGATCTCACGAATAAGAACTCGTACGATTTTCCCTCCTGTTGCTATCCTTGCTTATACAGTACAGGGCCAGAGCTTCCATCGAAACCATATTTGCAGGTTATAGAGCATATTATCTTACGCTTTGAGGCTTGTACTGTTGATATTGAAGCTACAATTCTTGACGATGTATGTGCTAGCAGAGATTACAAATTCACTTCGCAAGTCTCTTCCGAAACGGAAATCCCTTCTGGATATGGAGCAAGGCAGTACCTAAGAGAATCATTCACATCAGGGTTTAATCTTTCAAGTTCAACTTGCAAATCAAAAAAATCAGCAGATGATTCTTTCCATCCATTTCGATCCAAGACTGATTTGGTTTCCTTCTCTTTTATAATTACTTGAAGAATCACCAATCAAGTAATTTCGGAAAAATGCATTTCACAAAAGACAATTCTATGTTTCAATAAACGTCAAGTAAAAGACTACTTAAAAAACGGAAATAAATAAGGATCTGTTGCTTCATTCTCCATGTTGAATGATGAAAAGTACCCAATTCACTTAGATGCGCAATTTTCGGCATAAAAACATTTAAGATTCCTATCACTCTTGGTAAAAAAATATCAGATTTTCTAAAAATCTTATTTAGACGCCATTTACCCAAATTTTTCTTATTTTAATAAATTACTCATACTTTATGTGATGGATCAGCTAGAGATTTCCAAATAACAGCCCCAGAGCAAACGGTTCGTCGTTGTATCTCGTGGAGTCTCATGAAGCCAAAATAATGTGGCAGGATATCCGAAAACCAAAAGCACAAGAAACCAACTTTTTGCCTTCAAAGAAAGACTAAAACTGAAACTTCCAAAATATTTTCTCTTTCCTAACAACTCCGAAGGCACGTGCCCAATAGCCCTATGTCTATGTCTATGTCTATGTAAGAACCCTGCAAGCCGCCTTTCGGCGTGTGGCAGGGGGTGCAAGCACCTTGACTCTATTTTCCTAAACGGTTGCTTTCGCGTATACTTCGCGGAAAAAATGAATTTTTGAAACGATTCGTTTTAGCATCTATTTCCCTAATCTTTCGGGCAGTATCAGCACGGCCCATATAACAGGGGGGTCGCATTATATCGGTTACATCATCTGAAAACGTAGTTTCTCTGAACTTATTTAATAAATTTATCCTTTGAATTTTTCTTCTATCTTCTAATGATTCCCATCCCGCGTCCTGTAACATCTGAGTGACACTCGCTGTTTTATCGTAGCAATTCTTTACAAATCGTATCGCTTTCCGTTGTACTTTTTCTAAATCCCGAATATGACATTTCTCGGCGGGGTCCCATACACTACATGCATACTCAAGGTGAGGCCTAACTAACGCTAAGTAGCATCGCTCGCGAACCTTTTCTTCGCTCCTACCGACTATTCTTTTAACGAAGCCGAGTTTCTTAAGTGCTTTTCCACATATATTTCGGATGTGGGCACTCCATGATAGATTATTCGTGAGAGTTACTCCAAGATACTTTACCGATTCTACTGACAATAGGTTTATCCCTCGGAGACTATAAGAATAATCATTTATTATAGATTTACTTTCGAAGAAGTTAACTACCGAACACTTTTCTACATTAAGCTCTAATTGCCAATCATCGCACCAATTCATAATTCTATCTAAGTCGTTCGAAAGGGCTAATCTATCCTCTGAACTAACTATTTCCCTGTAAATGACTGTGTCGTCTGCGAATATCCTAACATTGCTTTCAATGTGATTGCTGAGGTCGTTGATGTATACTAAAAATAACAACGGTCCAATTACACTGCCCTGAGGGACGCCCGAGGTCACCTTAACCAAGTTGGAACTAATACCATCGAGTACTACTCGCTGCTCTCTATCGGTGAGAAAGTCTTTTATCCATTTAATAACTTGTGCATTGATACCCGCAACTTCTAATTTGTACAGCAATTTATGATGAGGTACCTTATCGAAAGCCTTCCGAAAATCTAAAAATATCGCATCGACTTGCTTATGTTTTTCAGCAGAGTTGAGAACATCGTGTACTAATAAAGCCAGCTAGCCAGCTAACAAAGCCAGCCAGCCCTAGCAAAGGGGCGGATGCGTACGGATGTTGGCATTGCACTAGAGTGCCGTAATCCGTAATTAACTCAGGGCCCATAAAATAAGGACCGGCTAAATTGGCAGATGAGAAGATTGCTCAATTCTGTTAACAGTATTTTTGACCAGCATAGAAATTATATAGTTCGCCAGAGTTATTTTTACTGGTAAAAATATAATATAGATCAATGTTTCTAATGTACCAAAATTTCTCAATTCCGCATTTATTATCAAAATTAATGGTCTCAAACTAATATCTTTAAGTGTATTAAAATAAGTTTTTAATATGGTTTGCCAGAATTAAATATAAAAGAAGCAAAATTTGCGACTCAACCTAACCAAAAAGACCCCGAAACATGATTTGGGGATTCTACGGCGCCCAGCCGGACCGCGCAGCGCTTAGGAAAAGTCCACCGCAATCACAGGGTAGCAGGTGAAACGAAACAGTCTCTTCAGATTCCATATCTACAAGCCTTGCAGATTGACGTGATATAAGAGACTTGATAGTCCATCGCTGTTTACCTAGTTGATTTCCTTACTTTATCTCGAAATTTGTCCGAAAAAGGTGTCCGCCATTTTGTTGCTTTAAATAACCACAGAATCATCTTAGAGCATGAATCAATCAGCGAATTGAAAGACAAAGAGTAATGCTAGATTACTGCTGTGTTGTTTTTTTCCAACAGCTTATCTCAAAAGAAACTATATATAAACAAACTTGAACGTTTTTCCAAAAAATCCGAAACTTCCCGTTTTGGTGAACATTTCTCAAGTTTGACGCCCTGTATCTATTTGACACCTGAATATTTTCAAATACGACGAGCAGGAACATAAAATTCAATCATTTTGCAATAACTATGCCAAGTTTCAATAACCGCACTCAAGAAAACCATTTTTAGCCCCTTGTCCAGGTTTTTTCGATTCTGTGCGACGTTTTGACGTAAATATCTCGCAATAACCACAAAATTGGGTAACTATGTTAACACTGATGGTGGTTGGTAGCGAATATTTTTTCTAATAAAACTAATAGAAAAATACATTTTTCGTAACTATTGTAGATAACTGCGTATGCCTAAATATAGGATTGATAGAGAAATCTTGCAACAACGAAAACGAGCTTCGAAAAATAAAGCTCAACTTCCGGTTGCCAATTTACTCCAAAAGCTAATCCACTCTAACAGCATCTACCTATATGCTGATTTGTATGCTATATACCTACTGCTATATAAGAAGATTGCTATTGATACGGAAAATAGTTTTCACGTTAGAGCGCCCACAAAATGCACAATCAGCAACTTCCGGTTTATCAGTATTTCACAAATAACTCCTAAACAATATGTCATACATTTCGAATAATGTCGTATTCTCGGATTAAAGGCAGAAAAAGCCAAAAAAACTGAAAACCGATAAACCGATCCAGAAATGCCAATTTTTTGTTGATTTTTTCGAAATTTGGTGATAAATGTGAGATTCTTGTTAAAAATAAGAAAAAAATCTCGCTTTCCTCTTCAATAAGTGTCCTAATACGACCAAGTTTACTCAAAATTTAGGCAAAATACAGCCAAAAAAGTAAACGTTTTCAAAAAAAGCCCATTTTTCCTATATTTGTAGTTTAATGTAAAATATTTGTTAGAAATATGTATAAATCTCGGTAAGATCTTCAATAAGAGTCCTTATACAACTAGTGCTCTCAAAGTTAAGTCAAAATACAGCCAAAATACGGAAAGAGATTGAAAGAATTGCCATTTTTCTAAGAATTTTCAGAAATTAGCCGATAAATGTGGAATTTTTGTTCAAAATATGGAAAAATCTCGGTTAGATCTTCATAACGAGTCCAAATGCGACTAGGTATTTTTGAATTTCAGGCAAAATACAGCGAAAAACATTAAAAATATAAAAAAATATATCAATTTTTTGCCGATTTCACCGATGTTTACGGACTAATGTGGCATTTAGATTCAAAATATGGAAGGTTTAACGCTCAGTTCTTCAATCCAAGTCCAAATACCCCTACCAATCTGGCTTCCGCCGATCACATAACACAGCTACAGCCTTGACAAAGATTACTGACGATGTTCGTCGTGCCATGGATCGCAGAGAAGTAACTATTCTGACCTTACTGGACTTCAGCAAGGCCTTTGATTCCATAGATAAAGATATACTAATCAGCAAGCTTCGTTTGATGCGTTTTTCCTCTACGTCTCTTCAGTGGTTCTCCTCCTACCTAAGTAATAGGACGCAAAAGGTAATTTATGATAATTCCTCCTCCGAATGGCTTACAAACCACAGAGGTGTACCGCAAGGATCCACGCTTGGACCACTACTATTCACTATCTACATTAATGATATCGCAGCTAACCTATTCAATTGTAATTACCATCTATACGCAGACGATTTACAACTGTACATTCATTCACCAGCATCTCATCTTAACTATGCCATAAACCAGATGAACATAGATATCTCATCGATAAACGATTGGTGCATCAATAATCAACTGGTAATTAATCCATCTAAAAGTCAATCTATCATAATTGGGCATCCTAAACTCACATCTACCTTAAATAAAAATTCTTTACTTCCCCTTAGGATTGTCAATGAAAATATCCCTTTCTGCCAAAGTGTTACGAATCTAGGTCTTATAATCAACGAATCTCTCACTTGGGGTGATCAGACCACTAAAATACGAAAAAATGTAAATAGGACTCTTCATTCTCTAACGCGACTAAAAGCTTTTCTTCCTCATTCTCTTCGAAAAAATCTCATATCCTCACTCATTTTCCCACATTTCGATTACTGCGATATCGTCTTCCATGATTTATCCCACGAACTTGCGACGAAACTGCAGAGAGCCCAGAACTCCTGCATCCGATTCATTTGCGACCTCAGGAAAAGCGATCATGTAACCGAATCGTACGAGCAATTATCCTGGCTTAAGCTTGATGGTAGAAGGAAACTTCATCTCTTATCCTGTCTTTACTCAATTAAAACTAACAGTACACCACAATATCTTTCCTCACAATTCATCCCTATGAACAATATTCACGATCGCTACACAAGGGGAAATCAAAATCTTCAAATCCCAAAACATAATACCGGAATTTATAATAAATCTTTTCATGTGACCACCTGCAGACTTTGGAACGTACTCCCACCTGAAATTCAAAATGCTCCCTCCTTACCATCATTCAAGAAGCTTTGTATCAAGTATCTCTCACACAGATAACTTGTATTTGTTGTATAACTTTCTATATGTATCTATATACTGTTTAATGATTTAATATTTCATATACTAGTAATTTTCCTTATATTGTATGACTTTCTGTATATACCTTTGTATAACTTTGTATAACTTCCTGTATATAACTTTGTATATCTTCCTTTATATACCATTGCATTATTTAGTGATTTCATTCTGTAAATATTAGTAATTTAATCATTTAGTTATTTAAAAATTATTTGTAAATTCATAACCATTCACAATGTATGTGTGCATATGTACAAGGGGTTAAATGGAAGATGGGACTTCTTAGTCCCAATTTCGCCCAATTAAGTCGTTAATAAATAAATAATAAATAAATAAATACGACGATATTTTTTCGAAATCTAAGAAAATACAGCCAAAAAAGAAACACATTTCCAAAATTCATTTTTCGCTGATTTTTTAATTGATATATGCTAATTAAAATGGAATTTTTTTAATATGTAAATATCTCGCTCAGATCATCAAAAACATTCATATTTCGAACAGTTTATCTTGAATGTTTTGGCACAATAAAGCCAAAATCTGAAAAATTGAAAAATAGTGTTCACTTTTCGCCAATTTTTCGGAGAATCGCTCATTAAAGTGGAATATTTTTTTGAAATATGGGATGAACATGCAAATATCTTCAAAACGATTCCAAATCGGACTAAGTTTTATAACATTAAAACAAAATACAGCCAAAAAAACTGAAAATTATAAACATGCCCATATTTCGCAGATTTTTCTGAAAGTTGCTAATAAAAAAGGAATCTAATTTCCATATATGGAATGTTTTTGCTTGATGATTAAGGAGAGTTCAAATACGGCTATATTTTTGTGAATTTCCGGAAAAATACAGCCCAAAAACTGAACAGTATCAAAAAAATTCAAATTTTTCTTTGATTTCTCCGTTCTTTGCTAATAAAGGGGATTTTTGTGCAATTCATCTAAGAAAATCGGTAAGCTCTTCAAGACAAATCCAAATTTGTGTAGCATTATCGAATATTAGGCAAAGTACAGCCAACACTCTTAAAAATTTGTATAATCCAACGTTTCGGCCGAGATGTTGTAGAAAGGTATAACTGAAAACTGATTAATAATTTTCCATAAGGATTTTACTCAGGAACTTATAAAAAGTATAAATGTTTTTTCAGTTGTGAAGATTTTTGAAAAATGCCCAATTTTTGCCAATTTACCCGTAACTTGCTGGTAAAATTGGAATGTTTGTTCAAAATATGGAAAGATCTTGCTGAGATCATCAAAACAAGTCCAATATCGAGTAGGTTTTCTCAAAATTTAGGAAAATACATCAGAAAATAAATTTTCGAAAAAAATGAACATTATCGCCGATTTATCTGAAATGCACTTAAATATAGGAATATCTGTGCAAAATGTGGAAATTTCCAGTTTCATCTTAAACCAAGTACATATTTAGGTATGTTTTCTCGAATTTCAGGCAAAATACCGCCAAAAGCTGAAAATGGCTTCATACCATAGAATTTATGAAAATGTTCGAAAAAATAACCATTTTCTACCGATCTTTCTATAATTTTCTGATTTAATGAGGAATATTTGTTCAAAATATATTTATATATTCATTTTAATATACATACATACGTTCTTAACTACGACACCAAACACAGCTACCTTTTTCGAATTTTAGGCAAAATACAGCGAAAAAAGGGAGATATTTCGAAAATAATCCCAATTTTCGCTGATTTCTCGGGTAATTCTTAATAAAAATGAATTATTTGTTGAAAATATCTAAAGAAATCGTTTACTTCTTCAAAAAAAGGAAAAATATAAACAAATACCTGAATATTTTCGAAAAAATACCCATTTTTCGCCAATTTTCTATTAATTTGCTGATAAAAGTGGAATTTTCTTTCAAAATATGGAAGGTATGCATAGATGTTCAAAACGAGTCCGAATTGATACTACGTTTCTCGAGTTGTAAGCAAATAAAGCAGAAAATCAGAAAATGCTCGAGAAAATGCCCATTTATTTTTTATATATCCGAAATTTGCGGATAAATGTCGGATTTTTATTGAACAGATGGAAAAATCTCTCTTATATCTTCAATACGGGTCCAGATACGAATAGGTTTTCTCAAATTGTAGGAAAAATACAGCCAAAAAAGTGAAAAAGTTCGAAAAAATTCCCATTTTTAGCGGATTATTTCTTAAATTGCTTACAAAGTGGAATATTTGTTCGAAATATAATATTAATGAGGGAATTTTTATGAAAATATGGAAAATTCTCTCTTAGGTCGTCAATACGTGTCCACATATGACTATTATATCTCGAAATTTAGGCATAACACAACCAGAAAAATTAAAACTTTTCGAAAAAATTGCCAATTTTTTGCTAATTTTTCCGAAATTTGTGGATTAATATAGAATATTTGTACAAAATATGTATAAATCTCGGTAATATCTTCAATATGAGTTTTTAAACAACTAGTGCTCTCCAATTTAAGGAAAACTGCCAAAATACTGAATAAGCTTGAAAAAATTATCATTTTTCTTCGATTTTTCCGAAATTGGCTTATAGATGTGGACTTTTTGTTCAAAATATGGAAAAATCTCGGTTAGATCTTCAATACGAGTCCAAGTACGACTAAGTATTTTTCAATTGCAAGCAAAATACAGCGAAAAACAAAAAAATGTCGAAAAAATGACAATATTTTGTTGATGTCTCCGAAATTTGTGAATTAATGTAGAATATATTTTCAAATTAAGTGTAAATCATGGTAAGGTCTTCTTTTTGAGTACTTCTTCAACTATTTTCCTAGAATTTAAGGCGAAATACAGCCAAATTACTAAAAAGGTTGGAAAAAATGCCCATTTTTTGATGATTTTTCCGATTTTTTTTGTTTCGGAAATTTGTTAAATTTGGATTTTTGTTAAAAATATGGAAAAATTGGAATCTTTAATGCCTTTCCGATACGACTAACATATCTCGAATTTTAGGCATAGTACAGCCAAAATACTGAAAATGATCTAAAAAATGTACAATTTCTGGCCGATTTTTTCCGAAATGTGTGGATGATTTTGGTAATTTTATCAAGATATGATCAAAAAAATCAACGAAAACGGATAATTTTATCAAAATTTAAATTTTTAATCCTTATTTTGTCTTCATTTTTCGATATTTAATCTAGATATGATCGAAAAAGCAACGAAAACAGAAAATTTAAGCGAAATTTAAACCTTTTTTTCTGTAATTTGTCTTTATTTTTCGATATTTTATCGAGATAAGATCAAAAAAAGCAATGAAAACCGAAAAATTCTGCGAAATTTTTATTTTTCTCCTCTATTTCTCCTTAATCATCACCATTTTATCGAGATATGATCGAAAAAGGCAACGAAAACGGATTATTTTAACGAAATTTAAATTATTTCGTCTATTTTGTGTTTATTTTTCGTCCTTTAATGAAGATATGATCGAAAAAAGCAACGAAAACGGATAATTTTAGCGAAATTTCAATTTTTTTCTTCTATTTTTTCTTAATTTTTCGTCATTTTATCGTATTATGATCAATAAAAGCAACTTAAACGGATAATATTAGCGAAAGGTAAATTTTTCCACTATTTTCTCTTAATTTTGGTAATTTTATCAAGATATGATTAAAAAAATCAATGAAAACGGATAATCTTAGCGAAATTTCAATTTTTCTCCACAATTTTGTCTATATATTTCGTCATTTTATGAAGTTATGATCAAAACAGCAACGAAATCGGATAATTTTAGCGAAATTTAAATTTTTTCGTCTATTTTGTGTTTATTTTTCCATATTCTATCGAGATATAATCAAGAAAAGCAACGAAAACGAATAAATTTTGCGAAATTTTAATTGTTCTTCGCTATTTTTTCATTAGATTTCACAATTTTCTCGAGATTTGAATGAAAAAGGTTACGAAAACGGATAATTTGAACGAAATTGGGATTTTCTCGTCTATTTTGTGTTAATTTTTTGTCCTTTAACCAAGATATGATCCATAAAAGAAACGAAAACGGATTATTTTTATAGCGATATTTTAATTTTTCGCCTGAATTATGTCTTTATTTTTCGTCATTTTATCGAGTTATGTACGAAAAAAGCCTCAAAAACGGATAATTTTAGCGAAATTTCAATTTTTCTCCTCTATTTTAGCCTTAATATTAGTTATTTTATCGAGATAAGATCCGAAAAGCAAAAAAAACGGATAATTTTGGCGAAATTTGAATATTATTTCTGTATTCTGTCTTTATTTTTAATCATTTTATCGAGATATGATCGAAAAAAGCAACGACAACGGATAATTTTAGTGAAATCCCAACTTTTCTACACTATTTTCCCTTACATTTTGTCATTTTATCCAGATTTGATCGAAAAAACGACTAAAACGGTTAATTTTAATTACATTTATATTTTTCCTATGCATTTTTCCTTAATTTTCCTCATTTTTTCGAAATATGACCGAAAAAAGCAACAAAAACATATAATTTCAGATAAAATGAGGAAAATTCAGAAAAAAAATTGGACAATAACAACTAATTTTATTGAAATCTCAATTTTTTTCCTTAATTTTCTCATTTTATCGATTATTATCGAAAAAAGCAACAAAAACGAATAATTTTAGAGAAATCTCAATTTCTTTCCTCTTTTATTTCCTTAATTTTCCTCATATTATCGATATATGAAAGATAAACTTATCAGAAACGAACAATTTTAGCGAAATTTCAATATTTTCACTCCTTTTTTCCTTGATTTTCCTCATTCTATTGAGATATTATCGAAAAAAGCAACAAAAACGAATAATTTTAGCAAAATATCAATTTTTTCCTCTTTTTTATCTTACTTTTCCTCAATTTATCGATTTATTATCGTAAAAAGCAACAAAAACGAATAATTTTAGCGAAATTTCAATTTTTTTCCTCTTTTTCTTCCTTAATTTTCCTAATTTTATGGATTTATTATCGAAAAAAAAACAAAAACGAATAATTTTAGCGAAATTTCAATTTTTTTCCTTTATTTTTCCTCATTTTATCGATTTATTATCGAAAAAAGAAACAAAAACGAATAATTTTAGAGAAATTTCAATATTTTCATCTTTTTTTCACTTATGTTTCCTCATTTTATCGATTTATTATCGAAAAAAGCAACAAAAACGAATAATTTTAGCGAAATTTCAATTTTTTTCCACTATTTTTCCTTAATTTTCCTCATTTTATCGATTTAGTATCGAAAAAAGAAACAAAACCGAATAATTTTAGCGAAATGTTAAATTTTTTTCATTAATTTTCCTCATTTTATCAATTTATAATCGAAAAAAGCAACAAAAACGAATAATTTTAGTGAAATTTCCTTTTTTTTCCATTTTTTTCATTAATTTTCCTCATTTTATCGATTTATTATCCAAAAAAGCAACATAAACGAATAATTTTAACGTAATTTAAATTTTTTTCCTATTTATTCCTTAATTTTCCTCATTTTATAGATTTATTATCGAAAAAAGCAACAAAAATGAATAATTTTAGCGAAAATTCAATATTGTTCCTTTATTTTTCCTTAATTTTCCTTATTTTATCGATTAACTATCGAAAAAAGAAACAAAAACGAATAATTTTAGAGAAATTTCAATTTTTTTCCTCTTTTTTCCCTTAATTTTCCTCATTTTATCGATTTATTATCTAAAAAAGAAACAAAATCGAAAAAATTTTAGCGAAATTTCGATTTTTTTCCTCTTTTTTTCCCTTAATTTTCCGCATTTTGTCGATTTATTATCGAAAAAAGCAACAAAAACGAATAATTTGAGCGAAATTTCAATTTTTTTCCCTTGATTTTCCTCATTTTATCGATTTATTATCGAAAAAAGCAACAAAAACGAATAATTTTAGCGAAATTTCAATTTTTTTCCTCTTTTTTCCCTTAATATTCCTAATTTCATCGGTTTTATATGGAAAAAAGCAACAAAAACGAATAATTTTGGCGAAATTTCAATTTTTTCCTCTTTTTTTACCTTAATTTTCCTAATTATATCGAATTATTATCTAAAAAAGCAACAAAAACTAATAATTTGAGCGAAATTTCAATTTTTTTCCTTTTTTTTCCCTTAATTTTCCTAATTTTATCGATTTATTATGGAAAAAAGCAACAAAAACTAATAATGTTTGCGAAATTTAATTTTTTCCTCTTTTTTTCCCTTAATTTTCCTAATTTTATCGATTTATTATCGAAAAAAGCATCAAAAACTAATAATTTGAGCGAAATTTCAATTTTTTCCTCTTTTTTTACCTTAATTTTCCTCATTTTATCGATTTATTATCGAAAAAAGCAACAAAAGCGAATAATTTTTGCAAAATTTCAATTTTTTTCCTCTTTTTTACCTAAATTTTCCTATATTTATCGATTTATTATGGAAATAAGCAACAAAAACGAATAATTTTTGCGAAATTTCAATTTTTTCCTCTTTTTTTACCTTAATTTTCCTAATTATATCGAATTATTATCTAAAAAAGCAACAAAAACTAATAATTTGAGCGAAATTTCAATTTTTTTCCTTTTTTTTCCCTTAATTTTCCTAATTTTATCGATTTATTATGGAAAAAAGCAACAAAAACTAATAATGTTTGCGAAATTTAATTTTTTCCTCTTTTTTTCCCTTAATTTTCCTAATTTTATCGATTTATTATCGAAAAAAGCAACAAAAACTAATAATTTGAGCGAAATTTCAATTTTTTCCTCTTTTTATACCTTAATTTTCCTCATTTTATCGATTTATTATCGAAAAAAGCAACAAAAGCGAATAATTTTTGCAAAATTTCAATTTTTTTCCTCTTTTTTACCTAAATTTTCCTATATTTATCGATTTATTATCGAAATAAGCAACAAAAACGAATAATTTTTGCGAAATTTCAATTTTTTCCTCTTTTTTTCCCTCAATTTTCCTCATTTTATCGATTTTATATGGAAAAAAGCAACAAAAACGAATAATTTTGGCGAAATTTCAATTTTTTTCCTCTTTTTTTCCCTTAATTTTCCTAATTTTATCGATTTATTATCGATAAAAGCAACAAAAACTAATGATTTGAGCGAAATTTCAATTTTTTTCCTCTTTTTTTTCCCTTAATTTTCCTAATTTTTTCGATTTATTATCGAAAAAAGCAAGAAAAAGGAATAATTTTGGCGAAATTTCAATTTTTTTCCTCTTTTTTCTCTTAATTTTCCTAATTTTATCCATTTATTATCGAAAAAAGCAACAAAAACTAATAATATGAGCGAAATTTCAATTTTTTTCCTCTTTTTTCCCTAGATTTTCCTAATTTTATCGATTTATTATCGAAAAAAGCAACAAAAACTAATAATTTGAGCGAAATTCCAATTTTTTTCCTCTTTTTTTCCCTTAATTTTCCTCATATTATCGATTTATTATCGAAGAAAGCAACAGAAACGAATAATTTTGGCGAAATTTCAATTTTTTTCCTCTTATTTTCCGTTAATTTTCCTGATCTTATCGATTTATTATCGAAAAAAGCATCAAAAACGAATAATTTCGGCGAAATTTCAATTTTTTTCCTCTTTTTTTCCCTTAATTTTCTTCATTTTATCGATTTATTATCGAAAAAAGCAACAAAAACGAATAATTTCGGCGAAATTTCAATTTTTTTCTCTTATTTCCTCATTTCATCGATTTTTTACCGAAAAAAGCAACAAAAACGAATAATTTCAGATAAAATGAGGAAAATTCAGAAAAAAAATTGGACAATAACAACTAATTTTATTGAAATCTCAATTTTTTTCCTTAATTTTCTCATTTTATCGATTATTATCGAAAAAAGCAACAAAAACGAATAATTTTAGAGAAATCTCAATTTCTTTCCTCTTTTATTTCCTTAATTTTCCTCATATTATCGATATATGAAAGATAAACTTATCAGAAACGAACAATTTTAGCGAAATTTCAATATTTTCACTCCTTTTTTCCTTGATTTTCCTCATTCTATTGAGATATTATCGAAAAAAGCAACAAAAACGAATAATTTTAGCAAAATATCAATTTTTTTCCTCTTTTTTATCTTACTTTTCCTCAATTTATCGATTTATTATCGTAAAAAGCAACAAAAACGAATAATTTTAGCGAAATTTCAATTTTTTTCCTCTTTTTCTTCCTTAATTTTCCTAATTTTATGGATTTATTATCGAAAAAAAAACAAAAACGAATAATTTTAGCGAAATTTCAATTTTTTTCCTTTATTTTTCCTCATTTTATCGATTTATTATCGAAAAAAGAAACAAAAACGAATAATTTTAGAGAAATTTCAATATTTTCATCTTTTTTTCACTTATGTTTCCTCATTTTATCGATTTATTATCGAAAAAAGCAACAAAAACGAATAATTTTAGCGAAATTTCAATTTTTTTCCACTATTTTTCCTTAATTTTCCTCATTTTATCGATTTAGTATCGAAAAAAGAAACAAAACCGAATAATTTTAGCGAAATGTTAAATTTTTTTCATTAATTTTCCTCATTTTATCAATTTATAATCGAAAAAAGCAACAAAAACGAATAATTTTAGTGAAATTTCCTTTTTTTTCCATTTTTTTCATTAATTTTCCTCATTTTATCGATTTATTATCCAAAAAAGCAACATAAACGAATAATTTTAACGTAATTTAAATTTTTTTCCTATTTATTCCTTAATTTTCCTCATTTTATAGATTTATTATCGAAAAAAGCAACAAAAATGAATAATTTTAGCGAAAATTCAATATTGTTCCTTTATTTTTCCTTAATTTTCCTTATTTTATCGATTAACTATCGAAAAAAGAAACAAAAACGAATAATTTTAGAGAAATTTCAATTTTTTTCCTCTTTTTTCCCTTAATTTTCCTCATTTTGTCGATTTATTATCTAAAAAAGAAACAAAATCGAAAAAATTTTAGCGAAATTTCGATTTTTTTCCTCTTTTTTTCCCTTAATTTTCCGCATTTTGTCGATTTATTATCGAAAAAAGCAACAAAAACGAATAATTTGAGCGAAATTTCAATTTTTTTCCCTTGATTTTCCTCATTTTATCGATTTATTATCGAAAAAAGCAACAAAAACGAATAATTTTAGCGAAATTTCAATTTTTTTCCTCTTTTTTCCCTTAATATTCCTAATTTCATCGGTTTTATATGGAAAAAAGCAACAAAAACGAATAATTTTGGCGAAATTTCAATTTTTTCCTCTTTTTTTACCTTAATTTTCCTAATTATATCGAATTATTATCTAAAAAAGCAACAAAAACTAATAATTTGAGCGAAATTTCAATTTTTTTCCTTTTTTTTCCCTTAATTTTCCTAATTTTATCGATTTATTATGGAAAAAAGCAACAAAAACTAATAATGTTTGCGAAATTTAATTTTTTCCTCTTTTTTTCCCTTAATTTTCCTAATTTTATCGATTTATTATCGAAAAAAGCATCAAAAACTAATAATTTGAGCGAAATTTCAATTTTTTCCTCTTTTTTTACCTTAATTTTCCTCATTTTATCGATTTATTATCGAAAAAAGCAACAAAAGCGAATAATTTTTGCAAAATTTCAATTTTTTTCCTCTTTTTTACCTAAATTTTCCTATATTTATCGATTTATTATGGAAATAAGCAACAAAAACGAATAATTTTTGCGAAATTTCAATTTTTTCCTCTTTTTTTACCTTAATTTTCCTAATTATATCGAATTATTATCTAAAAAAGCAACAAAAACTAATAATTTGAGCGAAATTTCAATTTTTTTCCTTTTTTTTCCCTTAATTTTCCTAATTTTATCGATTTATTATGGAAAAAAGCAACAAAAACTAATAATATTTGCGAAATTTAATTTTTTCCTCTTTTTTTCCCTTAATTTTCCTAATTTTATCGATTTATTATCGAAAAAAGCAACAAAAACTAATAATTTGAGCGAAATTTCAATTTTTTCCTCTTTTTATACCTTAATTTTCCTCATTTTATCGATTTATTATCGAAAAAAGCAACAAAAGCGAATAATTTTTGCAAAATTTCAATTTTTTTCCTCTTTTTTACCTAAATTTTCCTATATTTATCGATTTATTATCGAAATAAGCAACAAAAACGAATAATTTTTGCGAAATTTCAATTTTTTCCTCTTTTTTTCCCTCAATTTTCCTCATTTTATCGATTTTATATGGAAAAAAGCAACAAAAACGAATAATTTTGGCGAAATTTCAATTTTTTTCCTCTTTTTTTCCCTTAATTTTCCTAATTTTATCGATTTATTATCGATAAAAGCAACAAAAACTAATGATTTGAGCGAAATTTCAATTTTTTTCCTCTTTTTTTTCCCTTAATTTTCCTAATTTTTTCGATTTATTATCGAAAAAAGCAAGAAAAAGGAATAATTTTGGCGAAATTTCAATTTTTTTCCTCTTTTTTCTCTTAATTTTCCTAATTTTATCCATTTATTATCGAAAAAAGCAACAAAAACTAATAATATGAGCGAAATTTCAATTTTTTTCCTCTTTTTTCCCTAGATTTTCCTAATTTTATCGATTTATTATCGAAAAAAGCAACAAAAACTAATAATTTGAGCGAAATTCCAATTTTTTTCCTCTTTTTTTCCCTTAATTTTCCTCATATTATCGATTTATTATCGAAGAAAGCAACAGAAACGAATAATTTTGGCGAAATTTCAATTTTTTTCCTCTTATTTTCCGTTAATTTTCCTGATCTTATCGATTTATTATCGAAAAAAGCATCAAAAACGAATAATTTCGGCGAAATTTCAATTTTTTTCCTCTTTTTTTCCCTTAATTTTCTTCATTTTATCGATTTATTATCGAAAAAAGCAACAAAAACGAATAATTTCGGCGAAATTTCAATTTTTTTCTCTTATTTCCTCATTTCATCGATTTTTTACCGAAAAAAGCAACAAAAACGAATAATTTCGGCGAAATTTCAATTTTTTTCCTCTTTTTTTCCCTTAATTTTCCTCATTTTATCGATTTATTATCGAAAAAAGCAACAAAAACGAATAATTTCGGCGAAATTTCAATTTTTTTCCTTTTTTTTTCCTTAATTTTCCTAATTTTATCGATTTTTAATCGAAAAAAGCAACAAAAGCAAATACTTTTAGCGAAATTTCAATTTTTTCCCTCTTTTTTTCCCTTAATTTTCCTAATTTTATCGATTTTTTATCAAAATAAGCAACAAAAACGAATAATTTTTGCGAAATTTCAATTTTTTTCCTCTTTTTTTCCCTTAATTTTCCTCATTTTTTCGATTTTATATGGAAAAAAGCAACAAAATCGAATAATTTTGGCGAAATTTCAATTTTTTTCCTCTTTTTTTACCTTAATTTTCCTAATTTTATCGATTTATTATCGATAAAAGCAACAAAAACTAATGATTTGAGCGAAATTTCAATTTTTTTTCCTCTTTTTTTCCCTTAATTTTCCTCATTTAATCGATTTATTATCGAAAAAAGCAACAAAAGCGAATAATTTTGGCGAAATTTCAATTTTTTTCCTCTTTTTTTCCCTTAATTTTCCTCATTTAATCGATTTATTATCGAAGAAAACAACAAAAACGAATAATTTTCGCGAAATTTCAATTTTTTTCCTCTTTTTTTCCCTTAATTTTCCTGGTCTTATCGATTTATTATCGAAAAAAGCAACAAAAACGAATAACTTCGGCGAAATTTCAATTTATGTCCTCTTTTTTTCCATTAATTTTCCTCATTTAATCGATTTATTATCGAAAAAAGCAACAAAAACGAATAATTTCGGCGAAATTTTAATTGTTTTCCTCTTTTTTTCCCTTAATTTCTCATTTTATCGATTTATTATCGAATAAAGCAACAAAAACGAATATTTTCGGAGAAATTTCAATTTTTTTCCTCTTTTTTTCCCTTAATTTTCCTAATTTTATCGGTTTATTATCGAAAAATGCAACAAATGCAAATACTTTTAGCGAAATTTCAATTTTTTTCCTCTTTTTTTCCCTAAATTTTCCTCATTTTATCGATTTATAATCGAAAAAAGGAACAAAAACGAATAATTTTAGCGAAATTTCAATTTTTTTCCTCTTTTTTCCCTTAATTTTCCTAATTTTATCGAAATAAGAAACAAAAACGAATAATTTTTGCGAAATTTCAATTGTTTTCCTCTTTTTTTCCCTTAATTTTCCTAATTTTATCGATTTTTTATCAAAATAAGCAACGAAACGAATAATTTTTGCGAAATTTCAATTTTTTTCCTCTTTTTTTCCCTTAATTTTCCTCATTTCTTCGATTTTATATGGAAAAAAGCAACAAAAACGAATAATTTTGGCGAAATTTCAATCTTTTTCCTCTTTTTTTCCCTTAATTTTCCTAATTTTATCGATTTATTATCGAAAAAAGCAACAAAAACTAATAATTTGAGCGAAATTTCAATTTTTTCCTCTTTTTTTCACTTAATTTTCCTAATTTTATCGATTTATTATGGAAAAAAACGCAACAAAAACTAATAATGTTTGCGAAATTTCTATTATTTCCTCTTTTTTTCCCTTAATTTTCCTCATGTTATCGCTTTTTTATCGAAAAAAGTAACGAAAACGAATAATTTTGGCGAAATTTCAATTTTTTTCGTCTTTTTTTCCCTTAATTTTCCAAATTTTATCGATTTAATATGGAAAAAAGCAACAAAAGCAAATACTTTTAGCGAAATTTCAATTTTTTTCCTCTTTTTTTCCCTTAATTTTCCTCATTTCTTCGATTTTATGTGGAAAAAAGCAACAAAAACGAATAATTTTGGCGAAATTTCAATTTTTTTCCCCTTTTTTTACCTTAATTTTCCTAATTTTATCGATTTATTATGGAAAAAAACGCAACAAAAACTAATAAAGTTTGCGAAATTTCAATTATTTCCTCTTTTTTTCCCTTAATTTTCCTCATTTTATCGATTTATTATCAAAAAAAGCAACAAAAGCGAATAATTTTGGCGAAATTTCAATTTTTTTCCTCTTTTTTTCCCTTAATTTTCCTCATTTTATCGATTTATTATCGAAGAAAGCAACAAAAACGAATAATTTTGGCGAAATTTCAATTTTTTTCCTCTTTTTTTCCCTTAATTTTCCTGGTCTTATCGATTTATTATCGAAAAAAGCAACAAAAACGAATAACTTCGGCGAAATTTCAATTTTTCTCCTTTTTTTTTCCCTTAATTTTCCTCATTTATTCGATTTATTATCGAAAAAAGCAACAAAAACGAATAATTTCGGCGAAATTTTAATTGTTTTCCTCTTTTTTTCCCTTATTTCCTCATTTTATCGAATTATTATCGAAAAAAGCAACAAAAACGAATAATTTCGGCGAAATTTCAATTTTTTTCCTTTTTTATTTCCTTAATTTTCCTAATTTTATCGATTTTTTATCGAAAAAAGCAACAAAAGCAAACACTTTTAGCGAAATTTCAATTTTTTTCCTCTTTTTTTCCCTTAATTTTCCTCATTTCTTCGATTTTATATGGAAAAACGCAACAAAAACGAATAATTTTGGCGAAATTTCAATTTTTTTCCTCTTTTTTTACCTTAATTTTCCTAATTTTATCGATTTATTATGGAAAAAAACGCAACAAAAACTAATAAAGTTTGCGAAATTTCAATTATTTCCTCTTTTTTCCCTTAATTTTCCTAATTTTATCGGTTTATTATCGAAAAAAGCAACAAAAACTAATAATTTGAGCGAAATTTCAATTTTTTTCCTCTTTTTTTCCCTTAATTTTCCTCATTTTATCGATTTTATATGGAAAAAAGCAACAAAAACGAATAATTTTGGCAAAATTTCAATTTTTTTCCTCTTTTTTTCCCTTAATTTTCCTAATTTTATCGATTTATTATCGAAAAAAGCAACAAAAACTAATAATTTGAGCGAAATTTCAATTTTTTTCCTCTTTTTTTCCCTTAATTTTCCTAATTTTATCGATTTATTATTGAAAAAAACGCAACAAAAACTAATAATGTTTGCGAAATTTCAATTATTTCCTCTTTTTTTCCCTTAATTTTCATAAATTTTATCGATTTATTATCGAAAAAAGCAACAAAAACTAATAATTTGAGCGAAATTTCAATTTTTTTCCTCTTTTTTTCCCTAAATTTTCCTCATTTTATCGATTTTATATGGAAAAAAGCAACAAAAACTAATAATTTGAGCGAAATTTCAATTTTTTTCCTCTTTTTTTCCCTAAATTTTCCTAATTTTTTCGATTTATTATCGAAAAAAGCAACAAAAACGAATAATTTTGGCGAAATTTCAATTTTTTTCCTCTTTTTTTTCCCTTAATTTTTTTCATTTTATCGATTTATTATCGAAAAAAGCAACAAAAACGAATAATTTCGGCGAAATTTCAATTTTTTTCCCTTAATTTTCCTCATTTCTTCGATTTTATATGGAAAAAAGCAACAAAAACGAATAATTTTGGTGAAATTTCAATTTTTTTCCTCTTTTTTTACCTTAATTTTCCTAATTTTATCGATTTATTATGGAAAAAAACTCAACAAAAACTAATAAAGTTTGCGAAATTTCAATTATTTCCTCTTTTTTTCCCTTAATTTTCCTAATTTTAATCGATTTATTATCGAAAAAAGCAACAAAAACTAATAATTTGAGCGAAATTTCAATTTTTTTCCTCTTTTTTTCCCTTAATTTTCCTCATTTAATCGATTTATTATCGAAGAAAGCAACAAAAATTAATAATTTGAACGAAATTTCAATTTTTTTCCTCTTTTTTTCCCTTAATTTTCCTAATTTTTTCGATTTATTGTCGAAAAAAGCAACAAAAATGAATAATTTCGGTGAAATTTCAATTTTTTTCCTCTTTTTTTCCCTTAATTTTACTCATTTTATCGATTTATTATCGAAAAAAGCAACAAAAACGAATAAATTCGGCGAAATTTCAATTTTTTTCCTTTTTTATTTCCTTAATTTTCCTAATTTTATCGATTTTTTATCGAAAAAAGCAACAAAAGCAAATACTTTTAGCGAAATTTCAATTTTTTTCCTCTTTTTTTCCCTTAATTTTCCTAATTTTATCGATTTTTTATCAAAATAAGCAACAGAAACGAATAATTTTGGCGAAATTTCAATTTTTTTCCTCTTTTTTTCCCTTAATTTTCCTCATTTTTTCGATTTTATATGGAAAAAAGCAACAAAAACGAATAATTTTGGCGAAATTTCAATTTTTTTCCTCTTTTTTTACCTTAATTTTCCTAATTTTATCGATTTATTATGGAAAAAAACGCAACAAAAACTAATAAAGTTTGCGAAATTTCAATTAGTTCCTCTTTTTTTCCCTAAATTTTCCTAATTTTATCGATTTATTATCGAAAAAAGCAACAAAAACTAATAATTTGAGCGAAATTTCAATTTTTTTCCTCTTTTTTTCCCTTAATTTTCCTCATTTAATCGATTTATTATCGAAGAAAGCAACAAAAACTAATAATTTGAACGAAATTTCAATTTTTTTCCTCTTTTTTTCCCTTAATTTTCCTAATTTTTTCGATTTATTATCGAAAAAAGCAACAAAAACTAATAATTTGAGAAAAATTTCAATTTTTTTCCTCTTTTTTTCCCTAAATTTTCCTCATTTTATCGATTTTATATGGAGAAAAGCAACAGAAACGAATAATTTTGGCGAATTTTCAATTTTTTTCCTCTTTTTTTCCCTTAATTTTCCTCATTTTATCGCTTTTTTATCGAAAAACGTAACAAAAACGAATAATTTTGGCGAAATTTCAATTTTTTTCCTCTTTTTTTCCCTTAATTTTCCTAATTTTATCGATTTATTATCGATAAAAGCAACAAAAACTAATGATTTGAGCGAAATTTCAATTTTTTTCCTCTTTTTTTCCCTTAATGTTCCTCATTTAATCGATATATTATCGAAAAAAGCAACAAAAACTAATAATTTGAGCGAAATTTCAATTTTTTTCCTCTTTTTTTCCCTTAATTTTCCTAATTTTTTCGATTTATTATCGATAAAAGCAACAAAAACTAATGATTTGAGCGAAATTTCAATTTTTTTCCTCGTTTTTTCCCTTAATGTTCCTCATTTAATCGATATATTATCGAAAAAAGCAACAAAAACTAATAATTTGAGCGAAATTTCAATTTTTTTCCTCTTTTTTTCCCTTAATTTTCCTAATTTTTTCGATTTATTATCGAAAATAGCAACAAAAACTAATAATTTGAGCGAAATTTCAATATTTTTCCTCTTCCCAAGGAAAAACGGACTTGAAAAAAGTCTGACAGGGCCGGGAAACGAACCCGGGATCTTCCTCTAACCGGGAGGTTGCCTTAACCATCTAGGCTACCCAACCAGAACATTTTAACAAGCCGTTTTGGGGACTTTGTGTGCATCGTTTCCCGGCCCTGTCAGACTTTTTTCAAGTCCGTTTTTCCTTGGGAATTTTTCTAGGTGCACGCCCTTATGTGCAAAGTCACCTAAACCCTTTCCTTATTTTTCCTCTTTTTTTCCCTTAATTTTCCTAATTTTTTCGATTTATTATCGAAAATAGCAACAAAAACGAATAATTTTGGCGAAATTTCAACTTTTTTCCTCTTGTTTTCTCTTAATTTTCCTAATTTTATCGATTTATTATCCAAAAAAGCAACAAAAACTAATAATATGAGCGAAATTTCAATTTTTTTCCCCTTTTATTCCCTTAATTTTCCTAATTTTATCGATTTATTATCGAAAAAAGCAACAAAAACTAATAATTTGAGCGAAATTTCAATATTTTTCCTCTTTTTTTACCTTAATTTTCCTCATTTTATCGATTTATTATCGAAAAAAGCAACAAAAGCGAATAATTTTGGCGAAATTTCAATTTTTTTCCTCTTTTTTTCCCTTAATTTTCCTCATTTTATCGATTTATTATCGAAAAAAGCAACAAAAACGAATAATTTCGGTGAAATTTCAATTTTTTTCCTCTTTTTTTCCGTTAATTTTACTCATTTTATCGATTTATTATCGAAAAAAGCAACAAAAACGAATAAATTCGGCGAAATTTCAATTTTTTTCCTTTTTTATTTCCTTAATTTTCCTAATTTTATCGATTTTTTATCGAAAAAAGCAACAAAAGCAAATACTTTTAGCGAAATTTCAATTTTTTTCCTCTTTTTTTCCCTTAATTTTTCCTAATTTTATCGATTTTTTATCAAAATAAGCAACAGAAACGAATAATTTTGGCGAAATTTCAATTTTTTTCCTCTTTTTTTCCCTTAATTTTCCTCATTTTTTCGATTTTATATGGAAAAAAGCAACAAAAACGAATAATTTTGGCGAAATTTCAATTTTTTTCCTCTTTTTTTACCTTAATTTTCCTAATTTTATCGATTTATTATGGAAAAAAACGCAACAAAAACTAATAAAGTTTGCGAAATTTCAATTATTTCCTCTTTTTTTCCCTTAATTTTCCTAATTTTATCGATTTATTATCGAAAAAAGCAACAAAAACTAATAATTTGAGCGAAATTTCAATTTTTTTCCTCTTTTTTTCCCTTAATTTTCCTCATTTAATCGATTTATTATCGAAGAAAGCAACAAAAACTAATAATTTGAACGAAATTTCAATTTTTTTCCTCTTTTTTCCCTTAATTTTCCTAATTTTTTCGATTTATTATCGAAAAAAGCAACAAAAACTAATAATTTGAGAAAAATTTCAATTTTTTTCCTCTTTTTTTCCCTAAATTTTCCTCATTTTATCGATTTTATATGGAGAAAAGCAACAGAAACGAATAATTTTGGCGAATTTTCAATTTTTTCCTCTTTTTTTCCCTTAATCTTCCTCATTTTATCGCTTTTTTATCGAAAAACGTAACAAAAACGAATAATTTTGGCGAAATTTCAATTTTTTTCCTCTTTTTTTCCCTTAATTTTCCTAATTTTATCGATTTATTATCGATAAAAGCAACAAAAACTAATGATTTGAGCGAAATTTCAATTTTTTTCCTCTTTTTTTCCCTTAATGTTCCTCATTTAATCGATATATTATCGAAAAAAGCAACAAAAACTAATAATTTGAGCGAAATTTCAATTTTTTTCCCCTTTTTTTCCCTTAATTTTCCTAATTTTTTCGATTTATTATCGATAAAAGCAACAAAAACTAATGATTTGAGCGAAATTTCAATTTTTTTCCTCTTTTTTTCCCTTAATGTTCCTCATTTAATCGATATATTATCGAAAAAACAACAAAAACTAATAATTTGAGCGAAATTTCAATTTCTTTCCTCTTTTTTTCCCTTAATTTTCCTAATTTTTTCGATTTATTATCGAAAATAGCAACAAAAACGAATAATTTTGGCGAAATTTCAACTTTTTTCCTCTTGTTTTCTCTTAATTTTCCTAATTTTATCGATTTATTATCCAAAAAAGCAACAAAAACTAATAATATGAGCGAAATTTCAATTTTTTTCCCCTTTTATTCCCTTAATTTTCCTAATTTTATCGATTTATTATCGAAAAAAGCAACAAAAACTAATAATTTGAGCGAAATTTCAATATTTTTCCTCTTTTTTTACCTTAATTTTCCTCATTTTATCGATTTATTATCGAAAAAAGCAACAAAAGCGAATAATTTTGGCGAAATTTCAATTTTTTTCCTCTTTTTTTCCCTAAATTTTCCTCATTTTATCGATTTTATATGGAGAAAAGCAACAGAAACGAATAATTTTGGCGAATTTTCAATTTTTTTCCTCTTTTTTTCCCTTAATTTTCCTCATTTTATCGCTTTTTTATCGAAAAACGTAACAAAAACGAATAATTTCGGCGAAATTTTAATAGTTTTCCTCTTTTTTTACCTTAATTTTCCTCATTTTATCGATTTATAATAGAAAAAAGCAACAAAAACGAATAATTTTGGCGAAATTTCAATTTTTTTCCTCTTTTTTTCCCTTAATTTTCCTAATTTTATCGATTTATTATCGATAAAAGCAACAAAAACTAATGATTTGAGCGAAATTTCAATTTTTTTCCTCTTTTTTTCCCTTAATGTTCCTCATTTAATCGATATATTATCGAAAAAAGCAACAAAAACTAATAATTTGAGCGAAATTTCAATTTTTTTCCTCTTTTTTTCCCTTAATTTTCCTAATTTTTTCGATTTATTATCGATAAAAGCAACAAAAACTAATGATTTGAGCGAAATTTCAATTTTTTTCCTCTTTTTTTCCCTTAATGTTCCTCATTTAATCGATATATTATCGAAAAAAGCAACAAAAACTAATAATTTGAGCGAAATTTCAATTTTTTTCCTCTTTTTTTCCCTTAATTTTCCTAATTTTTTCGATTTATTATCGAAAATAGCAACAAAAACGAATAATTTTGGCGAAATTTCAACTTTTTTCCTCTTCTATTCTCTTAATTTTCCTAATTTTATCGATTTATTATCCAAAAAAGCAAACAAAAAATAATAATATGAGCGAAATTTCAATTTTTTTCCCCTTTTATTCCCTTAATTTTCCTAATTTTATCGATTTATTATCGAAAAAAGCAACAAAAACTAATAATTTGAGCGAAATTTCAATATTTTTCCTCTTTTTTTACCTTAATTTTCCTCATTTTATCGATTTATTATCGAAAAAAGCAACAAAAGCGAATAATTTTGGCGAAATTTCAATTTTTTTCCTCTTTTTTTCCCTTAATTTTCCTCATTTTATCGATTTATTATCGAAGAAAGCAACAAAAACGAATAATTTTGGCGAAATTTCAATTTTTTTCCTCTTTTTTTCCCTTAATTTTCCTGGTCTTATCGATTTATTATCGAAAAAAGCAACAAAAACGAATAACTTCGGCGAAATTTCAATTTTTTTCCTCTTTTTTTCCCTTAATTTTCCTCATTTAATCGATTAATTATCGAAAAAAGCAACAAAAACGAATAATTTCGGCGAAATCTTAATTGTTTTCCTCTTTTTTTACCTTAATTTTCCTCATTTTATCGATTTATAATAGAAAAAAGCAACAAAAACGAATAATTTTAGCGAAATTTCAATTTTTTTCCTCTTTTTTTCCCTTAATTTTCCTAATTTAATCGATTTTTTATCAAAATAAGCAACGAAACGAATAATTTTTGCGAAATTTCAATTTTTTTCCTCTTTTTTTCCCTTAATTTTCCTCATTTCTGCGATTTATTATCGAAAATAGCAACAAAAACGAATAATTTTGGCGAAATTTCAATTTTTTTCCTCTTTTTTTCCCTTAATTTTCCTAATTTTATCGATTTATTATCGAAAAAAGCAACAAAAACTAATAATTTGAGCGAAATTTCAATTTTTTTCCTCTTTTTTCCCTTAATTTTCCTAATTTTATCGATTTATTATGGAAAAAATCGCAACAAAAACTAATAATGTTTGCGAAATTTCAATTATTTCCTCTTTTTTTCCCTTAATTTTCATTAATTTTATCGATTTATTATCGAAAAAAGCAACAAAAACTAATAATTTGAGCGAAATTTCAATTTTTTTCCTCTTTTTTTCCCTAAATTTTCCTCATTTTGTCGATTTTATATGGAAAAAAGCAACAAAAACTAATAATTTGAGACATAATTTAATTTTTTTCCTCTTTTTTTCCCTTAATTTTCCTCATGTTATCGCTTTTATATCGAAAAAAGTAACGAAAACGAATAATTTTGGCGAAATTTAAATTTTTTTCCTCTTTTTTTCCCTTAATTTTCCTAATTTTATCGATTTATTATCGATAAAAGCAACATAAACTAATGATTTGAGCGAAATTTCAATTTTTTACCTCTTTTTTTCCTCATTTAATCGATTTATTATCGAAAAAAGCAACAAAAACTAATAATTTGAGCGAAATTTCAATTTTTTTCCTCTTTTTTCCCCTTAATTTTCCTAATTTTTTCGATTTATTATCGAAAAAAGCAACAAAAACGAATAATTTTGGCGAAATTTCAACTTTTTTCCTCTTTTTTTCTCTTAATTTTCCTAATTTTATCGATTTATTATCGAAAAAAGCAACAAAAACTAATAATATGAGCGAAATTTCAATTTTTTTCCTCTTTTTTTTCCTTAATTTTCCTAATTTTATCGATTTATTATCGAAAAAGCAACAAAAACTAATAATTTGAGCGAAATTTCAATTTTTTTCCTCTGTTTTTACCTTAATTTTCCTCATTTTATCAATTTATTATCGAAAAAAGCAACAAAAGCGAATAATTTTAGCGAAATTTCAATTTTTTTCCTCTTTTTTTCTCTTAATCTTCCTCATTTTATCGATTTATTATCGAAGAAAGCAACAAAAACGAATAATTTTGGCGAAATTTCAATTTTTTTCCTCTTTTTTTCCCTTAATTTTCCTGATCTTATCCATTTATTATCGAAAAAAGCAACAAAAACGAATAACTTCGGCGAAATTTCAATTTTTTTCCACTTTTTTCCCTTAATTTTCCGCATTTTGTCGATTTATTATCGAAAAAAGCAACAAAAACGAACAATTTGAGCGAAATTTCAATTTTTTTCCTCTTTTTTTCCCTTAATTTTCCTCATTTTATCGATTTATTATCGAAAAAAGCAACAAAAACGAATAATTTTAGCGAATTTTCAATTTTTTTTCCTCTTTATTCCCTTTATTTTCCTAATTTCTTCGATTTATTATCGAAAAAACAAAAAAAAAATAATTTGAGCGAAATTTCAACTTTTTTCCCTTTATTTTCCTCATTTTATCGATTTTTTATCTAAAAAAGCAACAAAAACGAATAATTTCGGCGAAATTTCAATTTTTTTCCTTAATTTTCCTAATTTTATCGATTCATTATCGAAAAAAGCAACAAAAAAGAATAATTTGAGCGAAATTTCAATTTTTTTCCTCTTTTTTAGCCTTAATTTTCCTCATTTTATCGATTTATTATCGAAAAAAACAACAAAAACGAATAATTTTGGCGAATTTTCAATTTTTTTCCTCTTTTTTTCCCTTAATTTTCCTAATTTCATCGATTTTATATGGAAAAAAGCAACAAAAACGAATAATTTTGGCGAAATTTCAATTTTTTTCCTCTTTTTTTCCCTTAATTTTCCGTATTTTGTCCATTTATTATCGAAAAAAGCAACAAAAACGAATAATTTGAGCGAAATTTTAATTTTTTTCCTCTTTTTTTTTTCTTAATTTTCCTAATTTTATCCATTTATTATCGAAAAAAGCAACAAAAACTAATAATATGAGCGAAATTTCAATTGTTTTCCCGTAATTTTCCTAATTTTATCGATTTATTATCGAAAAAAGCAACAAATACTAATAATTTGAGCGAAATATCAATTTTTTTCCACTTTTTTCCCTTAATTTTCCTAATTTCATCGATTTTATATGGAAAAAAGCAACACAAACGAATAATTTTGGCGAATTTTCGATTTTTTTCCTCTATTTTCCCTTTATTTTCCTCATTTCTTCGATTTATTATCGAAAAAACAAAAAAAAAATAATTTGAGCGAAATTTCAATTTTTTTCCCTTTATTTTCCTCATTTCATCGATTTTTTATCTAAAAAGCAACAAAAACGAATAATTTTAGCGAATTTTCAATTTTTTTCCTCTTTATTTCTCTTAATTTTCCTCATTTTATCGATTTATTATCGAAAAAAGCAACAAAAACAAATAATTTCGGCGAAATTTCAATTTTCTTCCTCTTCTTTTCCCTTAATTTTCCTCATTTTATCGATTTATTATCGAAAAAAGCAAAAAAAGCAAATAATTTTAGCGAAATTTCTATTTTTTTCCTCTTTTTTTCCCTTAATTTTCCTCATTTTATCGATTTATTATCGAAAAAAGCAACAAGAACGAATAATTTCAGCGAAATTTCAATTTTTTTCCTTTTTTTTCCTTAATTTTCCTAATTTTATCGATTTATTATCGAAAAAAGCAACAAAAAAGAATAATTTTAGCGAAATTTCAATTTTTTTCCTCTTTTTTAGCCTTAATTTTCCTCATTTTATCGATTTATTTTCGAAAAAAGAAACAAAAACGAATAATTTTATCGAATTTTCAATTTTTTTCCTCTTTTCTCCCTTAATTTTCCTAATTTCATCGATTTTATATGGAAAAAAGCAACACAAACGAATAATTTTGGCGAATTTTCAATTTTTTTCCTCTTTTTTTCCCTTAATTTTCCTCATTTTATCGCTTTTTTATCGAAAAAAGCAACAAAAACGAATAATTTTGGCGAAATTTCAATTTTTTTCCTCTTTTCTTCCCTTAATTTTCCTCATTTAATCGATTTATTATCGAAGAAAGCAACAAAAACTAATAATTTGAACGAAATTTCAATTTTTTTCCTCTTTTTTTCCCTTAATTTTCCTAATTTTTTCGATTTATTGTCGAAAAAAGCAACAAAAACGAATAATTTCGGTGAAATTTCAAATTTTTTCCTCTTTTTTTCCCTTAATTTTCCTCATTTTATCGATTTATTGTCGAAAAAAGCAACAAAAACGAATAATTTCGGTGAAATTTCAATTTTTTTCCTTTTTTATTTCCTTAATTTTCCTAATTTTATCGATTTTTTATCGAAAAAAGCAACAAAAGCAAATACTTTTAGCGAAATTTCAATTTTTTTCCTCTTTTTTTCCCTTAATTTTCCTAATTTTATCGATTTATTATCGAAAAAAGCAACAAAAACGAATAATTTCGGCGAAATTTCAATTTTTTTCCCTTAATTTTCCTCATTTCTTCGATTTTATATGGAAAAAAGCAACAAAAACGAATAATTTTGGCGAAATTTCAATTTTTTTCCTCTTTTTTTACCTTAATTTTCCAAATTTTATCGATTTATTATGGAAAAAAACGCAACAAAAACTAATAAAGATTGCGAAATTTCAATTATTTCCTCTTTTTTTCCCTTAATTTTCCTAATTTTATCGATTTATTATCGAAAAAAGCAACAAAAACTAATAATTTGAGCGAAATTTCAATTTTTTTCCTCTTTTTTTCCCTTAATTTTCCTCATTTTATCGATTTATTATCGAAAAAAGCAACAAAAGCGAATAATTTTGGCGAAATTTCAATTTTTTTCCTCTTTTTTTCTCTTAATCTTCCTCATTTTATCGATTTATTATCGAAGAAAGCAACAAAAACGAATAATTTTGGCGAAATTTCAATTTTTTTCCTCTTTTTTTCCCTTAATTTTCCTGATCTTATCCATTTATTATCGAAAAAAGCAACAAAAACGAATAACTTCGGCGAAATTTCAATTTTTTTCCACTTTTTTCCCTTAATTTTCCGCATTTTGTCGATTTATTATCGAAAAAAGCAACAAAAACGAATAATTTTAGCGAATTTTCAATTTTTTTTCCTCTTTATTCCCTTTATTTTCCTAATTTCTTCGATTTATTATCGAAAAAACAAAAAAAAAATAATTTGAGCGAAATTTCAACTTTTTTCCCTTTATTTTCCTCATTTTATCGAATTTTTATCTAAAAAAGCAACAAAAACGAATAATTTCGGCGAAATTTCAATTTTTTTCCTTAATTTTCCTAATTTTATCGATTCATTATCGAAAAAAGCAACAAAAAAGAATAATTTGAGCGAAATTTCAATTTTTTTCCTCTTTTTTCCCCTTAATTTTCCTAATTTTTTCGATTTATTATCGAAAAAAGCAACAAAAACGAATAATTTTGGCGAAATTTCAACTTTTTTCCTCTTTTTTTCTCTTAATTTTCCTAATTTTATCGATTTATTATCGAAAAAAGCAACAAAAACTAATAATATGAGCGAAATTTCAATTTTTTTCCTCTTTTTTTTCCTTAATTTTCCTAATTTTATCGATTTATTATCGAAAAAGCAACAAAAACTAATAATTTGAGCGAAATTTCAATTTTTTTCCTCTGTTTTTACCTTAATTTTCCTCATTTTATCGATTTATTATCGAAAAAAGCAACAAAAGCGAATAATTTTAGCGAAATTTCAATTTTTTTCCTCTTTTTTTCTCTTAATCTTCCTCATTTTATCGATTTATTATCGAAGAAAGCAACAAAAACGAATAATTTTGGCGAAATTTCAATTTTTTTCCTCTTTTTTTCCCTTAATTTTCCTGATCTTATCCATTTATTATCGAAAAAAGCAACAAAAACGAATAACTTCGGCGAAATTTCAATTTTTTTCCACTTTTTTCCCTTAATTTTCCGCATTTTGTCGATTTATTATCGAAAAAAGCAACAAAAACGAACAATTTGAGCGAAATTTCAATTTTTTTCCTCTTTTTTTCCCTTAATTTTCCTCATTTTATCGATTTATTATCGAAAAAAGCAACAAAAACGAATAATTTTAGCGAATTTTCAATTTTTTTTCCTCTTTATTCCCTTTATTTTCCTAAATTCTTCGATTTATTATCGAAAAAACAAAAAAAAAATAATTTGAGCGAAATTTCAACTTTTTTCCCTTTATTTTCCTCATTTTATCGATTTTTTATCTAAAAAAGCAACAAAAACGAATAATTTCGGCGAAATTTCAATTTTTTTCCTTAATTTTCCTAATTTTATCGATTCATTATCGAAAAAAGCAACAAAAAAGAATAATTTGAGCGAAATTTCAATTTTTTTCCTCTTTTTTAGCCTTAATTTTCCTCATTTTATCGATTTATTATCGAAAAAAACAACAAAAACGAATAATTTTGGCGAATTTTCAATTTTTTTCCTCTTTTTTTCCCTTAATTTTCCTAATTTCATCGATTTTATATGGAAAAAAGCAACAAAAACGAATAATTTTGGCGAAATTTCAATTTTTTTCCTCTTTTTTTCCCTTAATTTTCCGTATTTTGTCGATTTATTATCGAAAAAAGCAACAAAAACGAATAATTTGAGCGAAATTTTAATTTTTTTCCTCTTTTTTTTTTCTTAATTTTCCTAATTTTATCCATTTATTATCGAAAAAAGCAACAAAAACTAATAATATGAGCGAAATTTCAATTGTTTTCCCGTAATTTTCCTAATTTTATCGATTTATTATCGAAAAAAGCAACAAATACTAATAATTTGAGCGAAATATCAATTTTTTTCCACTTTTTTAGTCTTAATTTTCCTAATTTTATCGATTTATTATCGAAAAAAGCAACAAAAACGAATAATTTTAGTGAATTTTCAATTTTTTTCCTCTTTTTTCCCTTAATTTTCCTAATTTCATCGATTTTATATGGAAAAAAGCAACACAAACGAATAATTTTGGCGAATTTTCGATTTTTTTCCTCTATTTTCCCTTTATTTTCCTCATTTCTTCGATTTATTATCGAAAAAACAAAAAAAAAATAATTTGAGCGAAATTTCAATTTTTTTCCCTTTATTTTCCTCATTTCATCGATTTTTTATCTAAAAAGCAACAAAAACGAATAATTTTAGCGAATTTTCAATTTTTTTCCTCTTTATTTCTCTTAATTTTCCTCATTTTATCGATTTATTATCGAAAAAAGCAACAAAAACAAATAATTTCGGCGAAATTTCAATTTTCTTCCTCTTCTTTTCCCTTAATTTTCCTCATTTTATCGATTTATTATCGAAAAAAGCAAAAAAAGCAAATAATTTTAGCGAAATTTCTATATTTTTCCTCTTTTTTTCCCTTAATTTTCCTCATTTTATCGATTTATTATCGAAAAAAGCAACAAGAACGAATAATTTCAGCGAAATTTCAATTTTTTTCCTTTTTTTTCCTTAATTTTCCTAATTTTATCGATTTATTATCGAAAAAAGCAACAAAAAAGAATAATTTTAGCGAAATTTCAATTTTTTTCCTCTTTTTTAGCCTTAATTTTCCTCATTTTATCGATTTATTTTCGAAAAAAGAAACAAAAACGAATAATTTTATCGAATTTTCAATTTTTTTCCACTTTTCTCCCTTAATTTTCCTAATTTCATCGATTTTATATGGAAAAAAGCAACACAAACGAATAATTTTGGCGAATTTTCAATTTTTTTCCTCTTTTTTTCCCTTAATTTTCCTCATTTTATCGCTTTTTTATCGAAAAAAGCAACAAAAACGAATAATTTTGGCGAAATTTCAATTTTTTTCCTCTTTTCTTCCCTTAATTTTCCTCATTTAATCGATTTATTATCGAAGAAAGCAACAAAAACTAATAATTTGAACGAAATTTCAATTTTTTTCCTCTTTTTTTCCCTTAATTTTCCTAATTTTTTCGATTTATTGTCGAAAAAAGCAACAAAAACGAATAATTTCGGTGAAATTTCAAATTTTTTCCTCTTTTTTTCCCTTAATTTTCCTCGTTTTATCGATTTATTGTCGAAAAAAGCAACAAAAACGAATAATTTCGGTGAAATTTCAATTTTTTTCCTTTTTTATTTCCTTAATTTTCCTAATTTTATCGATTTTTTATCGAAAAAAGCAACAAAAGCAAATACTTTTAGCGAAATTTCAATTTTTTTCCTCTTTTTTTCCCTTAATTTTCCTAATTTTATCGATTTATTATCGAAAAAAGCAACAAAAACGAATAATTTCGGCGAAATTTCAATTTTTTTCCCTTAATTTTCCTCATTTCTTCGATTTTATATGGAAAAAAGCAACAAAAACGAATAATTTTGGCGAAATTTCAATTTTTTTCCTCTTTTTTTACCTTAATTTTCCAAATTTTATCGATTTATTATGGAAAAAAACGCAACAAAAACTAATAAAGATTGCGAAATTTCAATTATTTCCTCTTTTTTTCCCTTAATTTTCCTAATTTTATCGATTTATTATCGAAAAAAGCAACAAAAACTAATAATTTGAGCGAAATTTCAATTTTTTTCCTCTTTTTTTCCCTTAATTTTCCTCATTTTATCGATTTATTATCGAAAAAAGCAACAAAAGCGAATAATTTTAGCGAAATTTCAATTTTTTTCCTCTTTTTTTCTCTTAATCTTCCTCATTTTATCGATTTATTATCGAAGAAAGCAACAAAAACGAATAATTTTGGCGAAATTTCAATTTTTTTCCTCTTTTTTTCCCTTAATTTTCCTGATCTTATCCATTTATTATCGAAAAAAGCAACAAAAACGAATAACTTCGGCGAAATTTCAATTTTTTTCCACTTTTTTCCCTTAATTTTCCGCATTTTGTCGATTTATTATCGAAAAAAGCAACAAAAACGAATAATTTTAGCGAATTTTCAATTTTTTTTCCTCTTTATTCCCTTTATTTTCCTAATTTCTTCGATTTATTATCGAAAAAACAAAAAAAAAATAATTTGAGCGAAATTTCAACTTTTTTCCCTTTATTTTCCTCATTTTATCGATTTTTTATCTAAAAAAGCAACAAAAACGAATAATTTCGGCGAAATTTCAATTTTTTTCCTTAATTTTCCTAATTTTATCGATTCATTATCGAAAAAAGCAACAAAAAAGAATAATTTGAGCGAAATTTCAATTTTTTTCCTCTTTTTTAGCCTTAATTTTCCTCATTTTATCGATTTATTATCGAAAAAAACAACATAAACGAATAATTTTGGCGAATTTTCAATTTTTTTCCTCTTTTTTTCCCTTAATTTTCCTAATTTCATCGATTTTATATGGAAAAAAGCAACAAAAACGAATAATTTTGGCGAAATTTCAATTTTTTTCCTCTTTTTTTCCCTTAATTTTCCGTATTTTGTCGATTTATTATCGAAAAAAGCAACAAAAACGAATAATTTGAGCGAAATTTTAATTTTTTTCCTCTTTTTTTTTTCTTAATTTTCCTAATTTTATCCATTTATTATCGAAAAAAGCAACAAAAACTAATAATATGAGCGAAATTTCAATTGTTTTCCCGTAATTTTCCTAATTTTATCGATTTATTATCGAAAAAAGCAACAAATACTAATAATTTGAGCGAAATATCAATTTTTTTCCACTTTTTTAGTCTTAATTTTCCTAATTTTATCGATTTATTATCGAAAAAAGCAACAAAAACGAATAATTTTAGTGAATTTTCAATTTTTTTCCTCTTTTTTCCCTTAATTTTCCTAATTTCATCGATTTTATATGGAAAAAAGCAACACAAACGAATAATTTTGGCGAATTTTCGATTTTTTTCCTCTATTTTCCCTTTATTTTCCTCATTTCTTCGATTTATTATCGAAAAAACAAAAAAAAAATAATTTGAGCGAAATTTCAATTTTTTTCCCTTTATTTTCCTCATTTCATCGATTTTTTATCTAAAAAGCAACAAAAACGAATAATTTTAGCGAATTTTCAATTTTTTTCCTCTTTATTTCTCTTAATTTTCCTCATTTTATCGATTTATTATCGAAAAAAGCAACAAAAACAAATAATTTCGGCGAAATTTCAATTTTCTTCCTCTTCTTTTCCCTTAATTTTCCTCATTTTATCGATTTATTATCGAAAAAAGCAAAAAAAGCAAATAATTTTAGCGAAATTTCTATTTTTTTCCTCTTTTTTTCCCTTAATTTTCCTCATTTTATCGATTTATTATCGAAAAAAGCAACAAGAACGAATAATTTCAGCGAAATTTCAATTTTTTTCCTTTTTTTTCCTTAATTTTCCTAATTTTATCGATTTATTATCGAAAAAAGCAACAAAAAAGAATAATTTTAGCGAAATTTCAATTTTTTTCCTCTTTTTTAGCCTTAATTTTCCTCATTTTATCGATTTATTTTCGAAAAAAGAAACAAAAACGAATAATTTTATCGAATTTTCAATTTTTTTCCTCTTTTCTCCCTTAATTTTCCTAATTTCATCGATTTTATATGGAAAAAAGCAACACAAACGAATAATTTTGGCGAATTTTCAATTTTTTTCCTCTTTTTTTCCCTTAATTTTCCTCATTTTATCGCTTTTTTATCGAAAAAAGCAACAAAAACGAATAATTTTGGCGAAATTTCAATTTTTTTCCTCTTTTCTTCCCTTAATTTTCCTCATTTAATCGATTTATTATCGAAGAAAGCAACAAAAACTAATAATTTGAACGAAATTTCAATTTTTTTCCTCTTTTTTTCCCTTAATTTTCCTAATTTTTTCGATTTATTGTCGAAAAAAGCAACAAAAACGAATAATTTCGGTGAAATTTCAAATTTTTTCCTCTTTTTTTCCCTTAATTTTCCTCGTTTTATCGATTTATTGTCGAAAAAAGCAACAAAAACGAATAATTTCGGTGAAATTTCAATTTTTTTCCTTTTTTATTTCCTTAATTTTCCTAATTTTATCGATTTTTTATCGAAAAAAGCAACAAAAGCAAATACTTTTAGCGAAATTTCAATTTTTTTCCTCTTTTTTTCCCTTAATTTTCCTAATTTTATCGATTTATTATCGAAAAAAGCAACAAAAACGAATAATTTCGGCGAAATTTCAATTTTTTTCCCTTAATTTTCCTCATTTCTTCGATTTTATATGGAAAAAAGCAACAAAAACGAATAATTTTGGCGAAATTTCAATTTTTTTCCTCTTTTTTTACCTTAATTTTCCAAATTTTATCGATTTATTATGGAAAAAAACGCAACAAAAACTAATAAAGATTGCGAAATTTCAATTATTTCCTCTTTTTTTCCCTTAATTTTCCTAATTTTATCGATTTATTATCGAAAAAAGCAACAAAAACTAATAATTTGAGCGAAATTTCAATTTTTTTCCTCTTTTTTTCCCTTAATTTTCCTAATTTTATCGATTCATTATCGAAAAAAGCAACAAAAAAGAATAATTTGAGCGAAATTTCAATTTTTTTCCTCTTTTTTAGCCTTAATTTTCCTCATTTTATCGATTTATTATCGAAAAAAACAACATAAACGAATAATTTTGGCGAATTTTCAATTTTTTTCCTCTTTTTTTCCCTTAATTTTCCTAATTTCATCGATTTTATATGGAAAAAAGCAACAAAAACGAATAATTTTGGCGAAATTTCAATTTTTTTCCTCTTTTTTTCCCTTAATTTTCCGTATTTTGTCGATTTATTATCGAAAAAAGCAACAAAAACGAATAATTTGAGCGAAATTTTAATTTTTTTCCTCTTTTTTTTTTCTTAATTTTCCTAATTTTATCCATTTATTATCGAAAAAAGCAACAAAAACTAATAATATGAGCGAAATTTCAATTGTTTTCCCGTAATTTTCCTAATTTTATCGATTTATTATCGAAAAAAGCAACAAATACTAATAATTTGAGCGAAATATCAATTTTTTTCCACTTTTTTAGTCTTAATTTTCCTAATTTTATCGATTTATTATCGAAAAAAGCAACAAAAACGAATAATTTTAGTGAATTTTCAATTTTTTTCCTCTTTTTTCCCTTAATTTTCCTAATTTCATCGATTTTATATGGAAAAAAGCAACACAAACGAATAATTTTGGCGAATTTTCGATTTTTTTCCTCTATTTTCCCTTTATTTTCCTCATTTCTTCGATTTATTATCGAAAAAACAAAAAAAAAATAATTTGAGCGAAATTTCAATTTTTTTCCCTTTATTTTCCTCATTTCATCGATTTTTTATCTAAAAAGCAACAAAAACGAATAATTTTAGCGAATTTTCAATTTTTTTCCTCTTTATTTCTCTTAATTTTCCTCATTTTATCGATTTATTATCGAAAAAAGCAACAAAAACAAATAATTTCGGCGAAATTTCAATTTTCTTCCTCTTCTTTTCCCTTAATTTTCCTCATTTTATCGATTTATTATCGAAAAAAGCAAAAAAAGCAAATAATTTTAGCGAAATTTCTATTTTTTTCCTCTTTTTTTCCCTTAATTTTCCTCATTTTATCGATTTATTATCGAAAAAAGCAACAAGAACGAATAATTTCAGCGAAATTTCAATTTTTTTCCTTTTTTTTCCTTAATTTTCCTAATTTTATCGATTTATTATCGAAAAAAGCAACAAAAAAGAATAATTTTAGCGAAATTTCAATTTTTTTCCTCTTTTTTAGCCTTAATTTTCCTCATTTTATCGATTTATTTTCGAAAAAAGAAACAAAAACGAATAATTTTATCGAATTTTCAATTTTTTTCCTCTTTTCTCCCTTAATTTTCCTAATTTCATCGATTTTATATGGAAAAAAGCAACACAAACGAATAATTTTGGCGAATTTTCAATTTTTTTCCTCTTTTTTTCCCTTAATTTTCCTCATTTTATCGCTTTTTTATCGAAAAAAGCAACAAAAACGAATAATTTTGGCGAAATTTCAATTTTTTTCCTCTTTTCTTCCCTTAATTTTCCTCATTTAATCGATTTATTATCGAAGAAAGCAACAAAAACTAATAATTTGAACGAAATTTCAATTTTTTTCCTCTTTTTTTCCCTTAATTTTCCTAATTTTTTCGATTTATTGTCGAAAAAAGCAACAAAAACGAATAATTTCGGTGAAATTTCAAATTTTTTCCTCTTTTTTTCCCTTAATTTTCCTCATTTTATCGATTTATTGTCGAAAAAAGCAACAAAAACGAATAATTTCGGTGAAATTTCAATTTTTTTCCTTTTTTATTTCCTTAATTTTCCTAATTTTATCGATTTTTTATCGAAAAAAGCAACAAAAGCAAATACTTTTAGCGAAATTTCAATTTTTTTCCTCTTTTTTTCCCTTAATTTTCCTAATTTTATCGATTTATTATCGAAAAAAGCAACAAAAACGAATAATTTCGGCGAAATTTCAATTTTTTTCCCTTAATTTTCCTCATTTCTTCGATTTTATATGGAAAAAAGCAACAAAAACGAATAATTTTGGCGAAATTTCAATTTTTTTCCTCTTTTTTTACCTTAATTTTCCAAATTTTATCGATTTATTATGGAAAAAAACGCAACAAAAACTAATAAAGATTGCGAAATTTCAATTATTTCCTCTTTTTTTCCCTTAATTTTCCTAATTTTATCGATTTATTATCGAAAAAAGCAACAAAAACTAATAATTTGAGCGAAATTTCAATTTTTTTCCTCTTTTTTTCCCTTAATTTTCCTCATTTAATCGATTTATTATCGAAGAAAGCAACAAAAACTAATAATTTGAACGAAATTTCAATTTTTTTCCTCTTTTTTTCCCTTAATTTTCCTAATTTTTTCGATTTATTATCGAAAAAAGCAACAAAAACTAATAATTTGAGAAAAATTTCAATTTTTTTCCTCTTTTTTCCCCTTAATTTTCCTAATTTTTTCGATTTATTATCGAAAAAAGCAACAAAAACGAATAATTTTGGCGAAATTTCAACTTTTTTCCTCTTTTTTTCTCTTAATTTTCCTAATTTTATCGATTTATTATCGAAAAAAGCAACAAAAACTAATAATATGAGCGAAATTTCAATTTTTTTCCTCTTTTTTTTCCTAAATTTTCCTAATTTTATCGATTTATTATCGAAAAAAGCAACAAAAACTAATAATTTTAGCGAAATTTCGATTTTTTTCCTCTTTTTTCCCCTTAATTTTCCGCATTTTGTCGATTTATTATCGAAAAAAGCAACAAAAACGAATATTTTGAGCGAAATTTTAATTTTTTTCCTCTTTTTTTCTCTTAATTTTCCTAATTTTATCCATTTATTATCGAAAAAAGCAACAAAAACTAATAATATGAGCGAAATTTCAATTGTTTTCCCGTAATTTTCCTAATTTTATCGATTTATTATCGATAAAAGCAACAAAAACTAATAATTTGAGCGAAATATCAATTTTTTTCCACTTTTTTAGTCTTAATTTTCCTAATTTTATCGATTTATTATCGAAAAAAGCAACAAAAACGAATAATTTTAGTGAATTTTCAATTTTTTTCCTCTTTTTTCCCTTAATTTTCCTAATTTCATCGATTTTATATGGAAAAAAGCAACACAAACGAATAATTTTGGCGAATTTTCGATTTTTTTCCTCTATTTTCCCTTTATTTTCCTCATTTCTTCGATTTATTATCGAAAAAACAAAAAAAAAATAATTTGAGCGAAATTTCAATTTTTTTCCCTTTATTTTCCTCATTTTATCGATTTTTTATCTAAAAAGCAACAAAAACGAATAATTTTAGCGAATTTTCTATTTTTTTCCTCTTTATTTCTCTTAATTTTCCTCATTTTATCGATTTATTATCGAAAAAAGCAAGAAAAACAAATAATTTCGGCGAAATTTCAATTTTCTTCCTCATCTTTTCCCTTAATTTTCCTCATTTTATCGATTTATTATCGAAAAAAGCAAAAAAAGCAAATAATTTTAGCGAAATTTCTATTTTTTTCCTCTTTTTTTCCCTTAATTTTCCTCATTTTATCGATTTATTATCGAAAAAAGCAACAAGAACGAATAATTTCGGCGAAATTTCAATTTTTTTCCTTTTTTTTCCTTAATTTTCCTAATTTTATCGATTTATTATCGAAAAAAGCAACAAAAAAGAATAATTTTAGCGAAATTTCAATTTTTTTCCTCTTTTTTAGCCTTAATTTTCCTCATTTTATCGATTTATTTTCGAAAAAAGCAACAAAAACGAATAATTTTAGCGAATTTTCAATTTTTTTCCTCTTTTCTCCCTTAATTTTCCTAATTTCATCGATTTTATATGGAAAAAAGCAACACAAACGAATAATTTTGGCGAATTTTCAATTTTTTTCCTCTTTTTTTCCCTTAATTTTCCTCATTTTATCGCTTTTTTATCGAAAAAAGCAACAAAAACGAATAGTTTTGGCGAAATTTCAATTTTTTTCCTCTTTTTTTCCCTTAATTTTCCTCATTTAATCGATTTATTATCGAAAAAAGCAACAAAAACGAATAATTTTGGCGAAATTTCGATTATTTTCCTCTTTTTTTTCCCTTAATTTTCCTCATTTTATCGATTTATTATCGAAAAAAGCAACAAAAACGAATAATTTCGGCGAAATTTCAATTTTTTTCCCTTAATTTTCCTCATTTCTTCGATTTTATATGGAAAAAGCAACAAAAACGAATAATTTTGGCGAAATTTCAATTATTTCCTCTTTTTTTCCCTTAATTTTCCTAATTTTATCGATTTATTATTGAAAAAAGCAACAAAAACTAATAATTTGAGCGAAATTTCAATTTTTTTCCTCTTTTTTTCCCTTAATTTTACTCATTTTATCGATTTATTATCGAAAAAAGCAACAAAAACGAATAAATTCGGCGAAATTTCAATTTTTTTCCTTTTTTATTTCCTTAATTTTCCTAATTTTATCGATTTTTTATCGAAAAAAGCAACAAAAGCAAATACTTTTAGCGAAATTTCAATTTTTTTCCTCTTTTTTTCCCTTAATTTTCCTAATTTTATCGATTTTTTATCAAAATAAGCAACAGAAACGAATAATTTTGGCGAAATTTCAATTTTTTTCCTCTTTTTTTCCCTTAATTTTCCTCATTTTTTCGATTTTATATGGAAAAAAGCAACAAAAACGAATAATTTTGGCGAAATTTCAATTTTTTTCCTCTTTTTTTACCTTAATTTTCCTAATTTTATCGATTTATAATGGAAAAAAACGCAACAAAAACTAATAAAGTTTGCGAAATTTCAATTATTTCCTCTTTTTTTCCCTTAATTTTCCTAATTTTATCGATTTATTATCGAAAAAAGCAACAAAAACTAATAATTTGAGCGAAATTTCAATTTTTTTCCTCTTTTTTTCCCTTAATTTTCCTCATTTAATCGATTTATTATCGAAGAAAGCAACAAAAACTAATAATTTGAACGAAATTTCAATTTTTTTCCTCTTTTTTTCCCTTAATTTTCCTAATTTTTTCGATTTATTATCGAAAAAAGCAACAAAAACTAATAATTTGAGAAAAATTTCAATTTTTTTCCTCTTTTTTTCCCTAAATTTTCCTCATTTTATCGATTTTATATTGAGAAAAGCAACAAAAACGAATAATTTTGGCGAAATTCAACTTTTTTCCTCTTGTTTTCTCTTAATTTTCCTAATTTTATCGATTTATTATCCAAAAAAGGAACAAAAACTAATAATATGAGCGAAATTTCAATTTTTTTCCACTTTTATTCCCTTAATTTTCCTAATTTTATCGATTTATTATCGAAAAAAGCAACAAAAACTAATAATTTGAGCGAAATTTCAATATTTTTCCTCTTTTTCTACCTTAATTTTCCTCATTTTATCGATTTATTATCGAAAAAAGCAACAAAAGCGAATAATTTTGGCGAAATTTCAATTTTTTTCCTCTTTTTTTCCCTTAATTTTCCTCATTTTATCGATTTATTATCGAAGAAAGCAACTAAAACGAATAATTTTCGCGAAATTTCAATTTTTTTCCTCTTTTTTTCCCTTAATTTTCCTGGTCTTATCGATTTATTATCGAAAAAAGCAACAAAAACGAATAACTTCGGCGAAATTTCAATTTTTTTCCTCTTTTTTTCCCTTAATTTTCCTCATTTAATCGATTGATTATCGAAAAAAGCAACAAAAACGAATAATTTCGGCGAAATTTTAATTGTTTTCCTCTTTTTTTACCTTAATTTTCCTCATTTTATCGATTTATAATCGAAAAAAGCAACAAAAACGAATAATTTTAGCGAAATTTCAATTTTTTTCCTCTTTTTTCCCTTAATTTTCCTAATTTTATCGAAATAAGCAACAAAAACGAATAATTTTTGCGAAATTTCAATTTTTTTCCTCTTTTTTTCCCTTAATTTTCCTAATGTTATCGATTTTTTATCAAAATAAGCAACGAAACGAATAATTTTTGCGTAATTTCAATTTTTTTCCTCTTTTTTTCCCTTATTTTTCCTCATTTCTGCGATTTATTATCGAAAATAGCAACAAAAACGAATAATTTTGGCGAAATTTCAATTTTTTTCCTCTTTTTTTCCCTTAATTTTCCTAATTTTATCGATTTATTATCGAAAAAAGCAACAAAAACGAATAATTTTGGCGAAATTTCAATTTTTTTCCTCTTTTTTTCCCTTAATTTTCCTAATTTTATCGATTTATTATGGTAAAAATCGCAACAAAAACTAATAATGTTTGCGAAATTTCAATTATTTCCTCTTTTTTTCCCTTAATTTTCATAAATTTTATCGATTTATTATCGAAAAAAGCAACAAAAACTAATAATTTGAGCGAAATTTCAATTTTTTTCCTCTTTTTTTCCCTAAATTTTCCTCATTTTGTCGATTTTATATGGAAAAAAGCAACAAAAACTAATAATTTGAGACATAATTTAAATTTTTTTCCTCTTTTTTTCCCTTAATTTTCCTCATGTTATCGCTTTTTTATCGAAAAAAGTAACGAAAACGAATAATTTTCGCGAAATTTAAATTTTTTTTCCTCTTTTTTTCCCTTAATTTTCCTAATTTTATCGATTTATTATCGATAAAAGCAACAAAAACTAATCATTTGAGCGAAATTTCAATTTTTTTCCTCTTTTTTTCCTCATTTAATCGATTTATTATCGAAAAAAACAACAAAAACTAATAATTTGAGCGAAATTTCAATTTTTTTCCTCTTTTTTTCCCTTAATTTTCCTAATTTTTTCGATTTATTATCGAAAAAAGCAACAAAAACGAATAATTTTGGCGAAATTTCAATTTTTTTCCTCTTTTTTTTCCTTAATTTTCCTAATTTTATCGATTTATTATCGAAAAAAGCAACAAAAACTAATAATTTGAGCGAAATTTCAATTTTTTTCCTCTGTTTTTACCTTAATTTTCCTCATTTTATCGATTTATTATCGAAAAAAGCAACAAAAGCGAATACTTTTAGCGAAATTTCAATTTTTTTCCTCTTTTTTTCCCTTAATCTTCCTCATTTTATCGATTTATTATCGAAGAAAGCAACAAAAACGAATAATTTTGGCGAAATTTCGATTTTTTTCCTCTTTTTTTCCCTTAATTTTCCGCATTTTGTCGATTTATTATCGAAAAAAGCAACAAAAACGAATAATTTGAGCGAAATTTCAATTTTTTTCCTCTTTTTTTCCCTTAATTTTCCTGATCTTATCCATTTTTTATCGAAAAAAGCAACAAAAACGAATAACTTCGGCGAAATTTCAATTTTTTTCCTCTTTTTTCCCTGAATTTTCCTCATTTTATCGATTTATTATCTAAAAAAGCAACAAAATCGAAGAAATTTTAGCGAAATTTCGATTTTTTTCCTCTTTTTTTCCCTTAATTTTCCGCATTTTGTCGATTTATTATCGAAAAAAGCAACAAAAACGAATAATTTGAGCGAAATTTCAATTTTTTTCCTCTTTTTTTCCCTTAATTTTCCTCATTTTATCGATTTATTATCGAAAAAAGCAACAAAAACGAATAATTTTAGCGAATTTTCAATTTTTTTCCTCTTTATTCCCTTTATTTTCCTCATTTCTTCGATTTATTGTCGAAAAAACAAAAAAAAAATAATTTGAGCGAAATTTCGATTTTTTTCCTCTTTTTTTCCCTTTATTTTCCTCATTTTATCGATTTTTTATCTAAAAAAGCAACAAAAACGAATAATTTTGGCGAAATTTCAATTTTTTTCCTTTTTTTTCCTTAATTTTCCTAATTTTATCGATTCATTATCGAAAAAAGCAACAAAAAAGAATAATTTGAGCGAAATTTCAATTTTTTTCCTCTTTTTTAGCCTTAATTTTCCTCATTTTATCGATTTATTATCGAAAAAAGCAACAAAAACGAATAATTTTAGCGAATTTTCAATTTTTTTCCTCTTTTTTTCCCTTAATTTTCCTAATTTCATCGATTTTATATGGAAAAAAGCAACACAAACGAATAATTTTGGCGAATTTTCAATTTTTTTCCTCTTTTTTTCCCTTAATTTTCCTCATTTTATCGCTTTTTTATTGAAAAAAGCAACAAAAACGAATAATTTTGGCGAAATTTCAATTTTTTTCCTCTTTTATTCCCTTAATTTTCCTAATTTTATCGATTTATTATCGATAAAAGCAACAAAAACTAATGATTTGAGCGAAATTTCAATATTTTTCCTCTTTTTTTCCCTTAATTTTCCTCAGTTAATCGATTTATTATCGAAAATAGCAACAAAAACTAATAATTTGAGCGAAATTTTAATTTTTTTCCTCTTTTTTAGTCTTAATTTTCCTCATTTTATCGAATTATTATCGAAAAATGCAACAAAAACGAATAATTTTAGCGAATTTTCAATTTTTTTCCTCTTTTTTCCCTTAATTTTCCTAATTTCATCGATTTTATATGGAAAAAAGCAACAAAAACGAATAATTTTGGCGAAATTTCAATTTTTTTCCTCTTTTTTTCTCTTAATTTTCCTATCTTTATCCATTTATTATCGAAAAAAGCAACAAAAACTAATAATATGAGCGAAATTTCAATTGTTTTCCCGTAATTTTCCTAATTTTATCGATTTATTATTGAAAAAAGCAACAAAAACTAATAATTTGAGCGAAATATCAATTTTTTTCCACTTTTTTAGTCTTAATTTTCCTAATTTTATCGATTTATTATCGAAAAAAGCAACAAAAACGAATAATTTTAGTGAATTTTCAATTTTTTTCCTCTTTTTTCCCTTAATTTTCCTAATTTCATCGATTTTATATGGAAAAAAGCAACACAAACGAATAATTTTGGCGAATTTTCGATTTTTTTCCTCTATTTTCCCTTTATTTTCCTCATTTCTTCGATTTATTATCGAAAAAAGCAACAAAAAAAAAATTATTTGAACGATATTTCAATTTTTTTCCCTTTATTTTCCTCATTTTATCGATTTTTTATCTAAAAAGCAACAAAAACGAATAATTTTAGCGAATTTTCAATTTTTTTCCTCTTTATTTCTCTTAATTTTCCTCATTTTATCGATTTATTATCGAAAAAAGCAACAAAAAGAAATAATTTCGGCGAAATTTCAATTTTCTTCCTCTTCTTTTCCCTTAATTTTCCTCATTTTATCGATTTATTATCGAAAAAAGCAAAAAAAGCAAATAATTTTAGCGAAATTTCTATTTTTTTCCTCTTTTTTTCCCTTAATTTTCCTCATTTTATCGATTTATTATCGAAAAAAGCAACAAGAACGAATAATTTCGGCGAAATTTCAATTTTTTTCCTTTTTTTTCCTTAATTTTCCTAATTTTATCGATTTATTATCGAAAAAAGCAACAAAAAAGAATAATTTTAGCGAAATTTCAATTTTTTTCCTCTTTTTTAGCCTTAATTTTCCTCATTTTATCGATTTATTTTCGAAAAAAGCAACAAAAACGAATAATTTTAGCGAATTTTCAATTTTTTTCCTCTTTTCTCCCTTAATTTTCCTAATTTCATCGATTTTATATGGAAAAAAGCAACACAAATGAATAATTTTGGCGAATTTTCAATTTTTTTCCTCTTTTTTTCCCTTAATTTTCCTCATTTTATCGCTTTTTTATCGAAAAAAGCAACAAAAACGAATAATTTTGGCGAAATTTCAATTTTTTTCCTCTTTTATTCCCTTAATTTTCCTAATTTTATCGATTTATTATCGAAAAAAGCAACAAAAACTAATAATTTGAGCGAAATTACAATTTTTTTCCTCTTTTTTAGTCTTAATTTTCCTCATTTTATCGATTTAATATCGAAAAAAGCAACAAAAACGAATAATTTTAGCAAATTTTCAATTTTTTTCCTCTTTTCTCCTTAATTTTCCTAATTTCGTCGATGTTATATGGAAAAAAGCAACACAAACGAATAATTTTAGCGAATTTTCAATTTTTTTCCTCTTTTCTCCCTTAATTTTCCTAATTTCATCGATTTTATATGGAAAAAAGCAACACAAACGAATAGTTTTGGCGATTTTCAATTTTTTTCCTCTTTTTTTCCCTTAATTTTCCTCATTTTATCGCTTTTTTATCGAAAAAAGCAACAAAAACGAATAATTTTGGCGAAATTTCAATTTTTTTCCTCTTTTATTCCCTTAATTTTCCTAATTTTATCGATTTATTATCGATAAAAGCAACAAAAACTAATGATTGGAGCGAAATTTCAATTTTTTTCCTCTTTTTTTCCCTTAATTTTCCTCATTTAATCGATTTATTATCGAAAAAAGCAACAAAAACTAATAATTTGAGCGAAATTTCAATTTTTTTCCTCTTTTTTAGTCTTAATTTTCCTCATTTTATCGATTTATTATCGAAAAAAGCAACAAAAACGAATAATTTTAGCGAATTTTAAATTTTTTTCCCTTAATTTTCCTAATTTCATCGATTTTATATGGAAAAAGCAACAATAACGAATAATTTGGCGAAATTTCAATTTTTTTCCTTTTTTTCCTTAATTTTCCTAATTTTATCGATTTATTATCGAAAAAAGCAACAAAAAAGAATAATTTTAGCGAAATTTCAATTTTTTTCCCCTTTTTTAGCCTTAATTTTCCTCATTTTATCGATTTATTATCGAAAAAAGCAACAAAAACGAATAATTTTAGCGAATTTTCAATTTTATCGATAAAAGCAACAAAAACTAATGATTTGAGCGAAATTTCAATTTTTTTCCTCTTTTTTCCCTTAATTTTCCTCATTTAATCGATTTATTATCGAAAAAAGCAACAAAAACTAATAATTTGAGCGAAATTTCAATTTTTTTCCTCTTTTTTAGTCTTAATTTTCCTCATTTTATCGATTTATTATCGAAAAAAGCAACAAAAACTAATAATTTTAGCGAATTTTCAATTTTTTTCCTCTTTTTTCCCTTAATTTTCCTAATTTCATCGATTTTATATGGAAAAAAGCAACAAAAACAAATAATTTGGCGAAATTTCTAATTTTTCTGATCTTATCAATTTATTATCGAAAAAAGCAACAAAAACGAATAACTTCGGCGAAATTTCAATTTTTTTCCTCTTTTTTTCCCTTAATTTTCCTAATTTTATCGATTTATTATCGATAAAAGCAACAAAAACTAATGATTTTAGCGAAATTTCAATTTTTTACCTCTTTTTTTCCCTTAATTTTCCTAATTTAATCGATTTATTATCGAAAAAAGCAACAAAAACTAATAATTTGAGCGAAATTTCAATTTTTTTCCTCTTTTTTTCCCTTAATTTTCCTAATTTTTTCGATTATTATTGAAAAAAGCAACAAAAACGAATAATTTTGGCGAAATTTCAACTTTTTTCCTCTTTTTTTCTCTTAATTTTCCTAATTTTATCGATTTATTATCGAAAAAAGCAACAAAAACTAATAATATGAGCGAAATTTCAACTTTTTTCCTCTTTTTTTCTCTTAATTTTCCTAATTTTATCGATTTATTATCGAAAAAAGCAACAAAAACTAATAATATGAGCGAAATTTCAATTTTTTTCCTCTTTTTTTCCCTTAACCCTTTCGCGACGGCGGGCTCAGCGTAAATTGTCTACCGTCTGCCGAAGGACTCGAGGAGAACTTCTTTCCTCATATACGGAGACCTTTTGGAGCATTGCAATCCCCAGGTATAAAATTTGACCTTTTTCGAGAACTCAGCCCCGGGATTTCTGACCCTATCCTCATAAACCCCGTGGGGGGCTAACATCCGGCTGCGACCGCGAGTCAGAGGAATTGTCGGAAAGTAAATGTTTTTGCACATGTTGTTGCAAATGATTATTTGTTGTTTATTTGTCAATCTAACATTGAAAATGAAAGCAATGTCTTGCGCTAAATATGTACAGCTTTTATACGAAGTTCTAGTGTTAATATTTAACGTGATAGTCAAACGTCAACGTGATAGTAAAACCTGTACCTACGCCAGATATTTTTACTTAATCTATCCTTGTTTTCAGTTAGCGATGAGAACTATGTCTACTCAAAAGATACTCCTATGTTTTCACTGGAAAGAGAAATTAACAAGAGTTGATGGACCCAAGAAAGAGAAACTCAACGATATGATTCCAAATAAAAGAGAACTAGGCAGATGATAAAAAAATTAATATGTGAAAGGGAAAAAATGCTATCAAAAATGAATCGACAGAACATTGTGCATAGCATTCTCTAATGAGAGTATTTTAGCTTATTGGAATGTTCTTGCGAAAGTATTGGAAATACGTTAATATTAACTCTAGAGTTTCGTTTAAAAGTGGTACAATATCAACGTAAGACAAGGATATTATTTCAAATGCAATATTACCAACAATCACAAAATTAATTTATTGGCAAAACGAGTGCAAAAATATATCCTTAATAGCAGCCCCATGCAGCGAACGGCACAGTAAAATGACCCATCGACCTTCGGACCCCCACGAGCTCGCCCAGGAAAAGGCCGGAAATCCCGCGTTCAAGGGTTATAATCCGCACCAATTGACCATTTCTACCTGCGTCGTCTATACACGACGTTCGTTCTTTTGCGTAGGAAAATCTCTGTCGTCTATGCACGACGTTCGTTCTCTGGGGTAGGAAAATCTCCGTCGTCCATAGACGACAACAGGCGCGAAAGGGTTAATTTTCCTAATTTTATCGATTTATTATCGAAAAAAGCAACAAAAACTAATAATTTGAGCGAAATTTCAATTTTTTTCCTCTTTTTTTATCTTAATTTTCCTAATTTTTTCGATTTATTATCGAAAAAAGCAACAAAAACGAATAATTTTGGCGAAATTTAAACTTTTTTCCTCTTTTTTTCTCTTAATTTTCCTAATTTTATCGATTTATTATCGAAAAAAGCAACAAAAACTAATAATATGAGCGAAATTTCAATTTTTTTCCTCTTTTTTTCCCTTAATTTTCCTAATTTTATCGATTTATTATCGAAAAAAGCAACAAAAACTAATAATTTGAGCGAAATTTCAATTTTTTTCCTCTATTTTTACCTTAATTTTCCTCATTTTATCGATTTATTATCGAAAAAAGCAACAAAAGCGAATAATTTCGGCGTAATTCCAATTTTTTTCCTCTTTTTTTCCCTTAATTTTCCTCATTTTATCGATTTATTATCGAAGAAAGCAACAAAAACGAATAATTTTGGCGAAATTTCAATTTTTATCCTCTTTTTTTCCCTTAATTTTCCCAATCTTATCGATTTATTATCGAAAAAAGAAACAAAAACGAATAACTTTGGCGAAATTTCAATTTTTTTCCTCTTTTTTCCCTTAATTTTCCTCATTTTATCGATTTATTATCTAAAAAAGCAACAAAATTGAAGAAATTTTAGCGAAATTTCGATTTTTTTCCTCTTTTTTTCCCTTAATTTTCCGCATTTTGTCGATTTATTATCGAAAAAAGCAACAAAAACGAATAATTTGAACGAAATTTCAATTTTTTTCCTCTTTTTTTCCCTTAATTTTCCTCATTTTATCGATTTATCATCGAAAAAGCAAAAAAAAAAATAATTTGAGCGAAATTTCAATTTTTTTCCCTTTTTTTTCCTCATTTTATCGATTTATTATCTAAAAAAGCAACAAAAACGAATAACTTAGGCGAAATTTCAATTTTTTTCCTCTTTTTTCCCTTAATTTTCCTCATTTTATCGATTTATTATCTAAAAAAGCAACAAAATTGAAGAAATTTTAGTGAAATTTAGATTTTTTTCCTCTTTTTTTCCCTTAATTTTCCGCATTTTGTCGATTTATTATCGAAAAAAGCAACAAAAACGAATAATTTGAGCGAAATTTCAATTTTTTTCCTCTTTTTTTCCCTTAATTTTCCTCATTTTATCGATTTATTATCGAAAAAAGCAACAAAAACGAATAATTTTAGCGAATTTTCAATTTTTTTCCTCTTTATTTTCCTCATTTTATCGATTTATTATCTAAAAAAGCAACAAAAACGAATAATTTTAGCGAATTTTCAATTTTTTTCCTCTTTATTTCTCTTAATTTTCCTCATTTTATCGATTTATTATCGAAAAAAGCAACAAAAACAAATAATTTCGGCGAAATTACAATTTTCTTCCTCTTCTTTTCCCTTAATTTTCCTCATTTTATCGATTTATTATCGAAAAAAGCAACAAAAACAAATAATTTTGGCGAAATTTCAATTTTCTTCCTCTTCTTTTCCCTTAATTTTCCTCATTTTATCGATTTATTATCGAAAAAAGCAACAAAAACTAATGATTTGAGCGAAATTTTAATTTTTTTCCTCTTTTTTTCCCTTAATTTTCCTCATTTAATCGATTTATTATAAAAAAAAGCAACAAAACTAATAATTTGAGCGAAATTTCAATTTTTTTCCTCTTTTTTAGTCTTAATTTTCCTCATTTTATCGATTTATTATCGAAAAAAGCAACAAAAACGAATAATTTTAGCGAATTTTCAATTTTTTTCCTCTTTTTTCCCTTAATTTTCCTAATTTCATCGATTTTATATGGAAAAAAGCAACACAAACGAATAATTTTGGCGAATTTTCAATTTTTTTCCTCTTTTTTTCACTTAATTTTCCTCATTTTATCACTTTTTTATCGAAAAAAGCAACAAAAACGAAAAACTTAGGCGAAATTTCAATTTTTTTCCTCTTTTTTCCCTTAATTTTCCTCATTTTATCAATTTATTATCTAAAAAAGCAACAAAATTGAAGAAATTTTAGCGAAATTTCGATTTTTTTCCCTTAATTTTCCGCATTTTGTCGATTTATTATCGAAAAAAGCAACAAAAACGAATAATTTGAGCGAAATTTCAATTTTTTTCTTCTTTTTTTCCCTTAATTTTCCTCATTTTATCGATTTATTATCGAAAAAAGCAAAAAAAAACGAATAATTTTTGCGAATTTTCAATTTTTTTCCTCTTTTTTCCCTTTATTTTCCTCATTTCTTCGATTTATTATCGAAAAAACAAAAAAAAAATAATTTGAGCGAAATTTCAATTTTCCTCATTTTATCGATTTATTATTGAAAAAAGCAACAAAAACAAATAATTTCGGCGAAATTTCAATTTTCTTCCTCTTCTTTTCCCTTAATTTTCCTCATTTTATCGATTTATTATCGAAAAAAGCAACAAAAAGGAATAATTTTAGAGAATTTTCAATTTTTTTCCACTTTTTTCCCTTAATTTTCCTAATTTCATCGATTTTATATGGAAAAAAGCAACACAAACGAATAATTTTGGCGAATTTCCATTTTTTTTCCTCTTTTTTAGTCTTACTTTTCCTCAATTTATCGAGTTACTATCGAAAAAAGCAACAAAAAGGAATAATTTTAGCGAATTTTCAATTTTTTTCCTCTTTTATCCCTTAATTTTCCTAATTTCATCGATTTTATATGGAAAAAAGCAACACAAACGAATAATTTTGGCGAATTTTCAATTTTTTCCTCTTTTTTTCCCTTAATTTTCCTCATTTTATCGCTTTTTTATCGAAAAAAGCAACAAAAACGAATAATTTTGGCGAAATTTCAATTTTTTTCCTCTTATTTTCCCTTAATTTTCCTCATTTTATCGATTTATTATCTATAAAAGCAACAAAAACTAATGATATGAGCGAAATTTCAATTTTTTTCCTCTTTTTTTCCCTTAATTTTCCTAATTTTTTTCGATTTATTATCGAAAAAAGCAACAAAAACGAATAATTTTGGTGAAATTTCAATTTTTTTCCTCTTTTTTTCACTTAATTTTCCTAATTTTATCCATTTATTATCGAAAAAAGCAACAAAAACTAATAATATGAGCGAAATTTCAATTTTTTTCCCGTAATTTTCCTAATTTTATCGATTTATTATCGAAAAAAGCAACAAAAACTAATAATTTGAGCGAAATTTCAATTTTTTTCCTCTTTTTTAATCTTAATTTTCCTCATTTTATCGATTTATTATCGAAAAAAGCAACAAAAACGAATAATTTTAGCGAAATTTCAATTTTTTTCCTCTTTTTTCCCTTAATTTTCCTAATTTCATTGATTTTATATGGAAAAAAGCAACACAAACGAATAATTTTGGCAAATTTTCAATTTTTTTCCTCTTTTTTTCCCTTAATTTTCCTCATTTTATCGATTTATTATCGAAAAAAGCAACAAAAACGAATAATTTCGGCGAAATTTCAATTTTTTTCCTTTTTTTTCCCCTTAATTTTCCTCATTTTATCGATTTATTATCGAAAAAAGCAACAAAAACGAATAATTTCGGCGAAATTTCAATTTTTTTCCTTTTTTTTTCCTTAATTTTCCTCATTTTATCGATTTATTATGGAAAAAAGCAACAAAAACGAATAATTTCGGCGAAATTTCAATTTTTTTCCTCTTTTTTTCCCTTAATTTTCCTCATTTTATCGATTTATTATCGTAAAAAGCAACAAAAACGATTAACTTTGGCGAAATTTCAATTTTTTTCCTGTTTTTTTCCTTAATTTTCCTCATTTTATTGAATTATTATCGAAAAAAGCAACAAAAACGAATAATTTTTGCGAAATTTCAATTTTTTTCCTCTTTTTTTCCCTTAATTTTCCTCATTTCATCGATTTTATATGGAAAAAAGCAACAAAAACGAATAATTTCGGCGAAATTTCAATTTTTTTCCTTTTTGTTTCTTAATTTTCCTCATTTTCTCAATTTATTATCGAAAAAAGCTACAAAAGCAAATACTTTTAGCGAAATTTCAATTTTTTTCCTCTTTTTTTCCCTTAATTTTCCTCATTTAATCGATTTATTATCGAAAAAAGCAACAAAAACGAATAATTTCGGCGAAATTTCAATTTTTTTCCTTTTTTTTTTCCTTAATTTTCCTAATTTTATCGATTTATTATCGAAAAAAGCAACAAAAACGAATAATTTTAGCGAAATTTCAATTTTTTTCCTCTTTTTTCCCTTAATTTTCCTAATTTTATCGAAATAAGCAACAAGAACGAATAATTTTTGCAAAATTTCAATTTTTTTCCTCTTTTTTTCCCTTAAGTTTCCTCATTTCATCGATTTTATATGGAAAAAAGCAACAAAAACGAATAATTTTGGCGAAATTTCAATTTTTTTCCTCTTTTTTTCCCTTAATTTTCCTAATTTTATCGATTTTTTATCAAAATAAGCAACAAAATCCAATAATTTTTGAAAAATTTCAATTTTTTTCCTCTCTTTTTCCCTTAATTTTCCTCATTTCTTCGATTTTATATGGAAAAAAGCAACAAAAACGAATAATTTTGGCGAATTTTCAATTTTTTTCCTCTTTATTTCTCTTAATTTTCCTCATTTTATCGATTTATTATCTAAAAAAGCAACAAAAACGAATAATTTTAGCGAATTTTCAATTTTTTTCCTCTTTTTTCCCTTAATTTTCCTCATTTCATCGATTTTATATGGAAAAAAGCAACAAAAACGAATAATTTTTGCGAAATTTCAATTTTTTTCCTCTTTTTTTCCCTTAATTTTCCTCATTTCATCGATTTTATATGGAAAAAAGCAACAAAAACGAATAATTTTGGCGAAATTTCAATTTTTTTCCTCTTTTTTTCCCTTAATTTTCCTAATTTTATCGATTTTTTATCAAAATAAGCAACAAAAACCAATAATTTTTGAAAAATTTCAATTTTTTTCCTCTCTTTTTCCCTTAATTTTCCTCATTTCTTCGATTTTATATGGAAAAAAGCAACAAAAACGAATAATTTTGGCGAATTTTCAATTTTTTTCCTCTTTATTTCTCTTAATTTTCCTCATTTTATCGATTTATTATCTAAAAAAGCAACAAAAACGAATAATTTTAGCGAATTTTCAATTTTTTCCTCTTTATTTCTCTTAATTTTCCTCATTTTATCGATTTATTATCGAAAAAAGCAACAAAAACGAATAATTTTAGCGAATTTTCAATTTTTTCCTCTTTATTTCTCTTAATTTTCCTCATTTTATCGATTTATTATCGAAAAAAGCAACAAAAACAAATAATTTCGGCGAAATTACAATTTTCTTCCTCTTCTTTTCCCTTAATTTTCCTCATTTTATCGATTTATTATCCAAAAAAGCAACAAAAACAAATAATTTCGGCGAAATTTCAATTTTCTTACTCTTCTTTTCCCTTAATTTTCCTCATTTTATCGATTTATTATCGAAAAAAGCAACAAAAACTAATGATTTGAGCGAAATTTCAATTTTTTTCCCCTTTTTTTCCCTTAATTTTCCTCATTTAATCGATTTATTATCGAAAAAAGCAACAAAACTAATAATTTGAGCGAAATTTCAATTTTTTTCCTCTTTTTTTCCCTTAATTTTCCGCATTTTGTCGATTTATTATCGAAAAAAGCAACAAAAACGAATAATTTGAGCGAAATTTCAATTTTTTTTCTCTTTTTTCCCTTTATTTTCCTTATTTCTTCGATTTATTATCGAAAAAACAAAAAAAAAATAATTTGAGCGAAATTTCAATTTTTTTCCCTTTATTTTCCTCATTTTATCGATTTATTATCGAAAAAAGCAACAAAAAGAAATAATTTCGGCGAAATTTCAATTTTCTTCCTCTTCTTTTCCCTTAATTTTCCTCATTTTATCGATTTATTATCGAAAAAAGCAACAAAAACAAATAATTTCGGCGAAATTTCAATTTTCTTCCTCTTTTTTTCCCTTAATTTTCCTCATTTTATCGATTTATTATCGAAAAAAGCAACAAAAAGGAATAATTTTAGCGAATATTCAATTTTTTTCCTCTTTTTTCCCTTAATTTTCCTAATTTCATCGATTTTATATGGAAAAAAGCAACACAAACGAATAATTTTGGCGAATTTTCAATTTTTTTCCTCTCTTTTTCCCTTAATTTTCCTCATTTCTTCGATTTTATATGGAAAAAAGCAACAAAAACGAATAATTTTGGCGAATTTTCAATTTTTTTCCTCTTTATTTCTCTTAATTTTCCTCATTTTATCGATTTATTATCTAAAAAAGCAACAAAAACGAATAATTTTAGCGAATTTTCAATTTTTTTCCTCTTTTTTCCCTTAATTTTCCTCATTTCATCGATTTTATATGGAAAAAAGCAACAAAAACGAATAATTTTTGCGAAATTTCAATTTTTTTCCTCTTTTTTTCCCTTAATTTTCCTCATTTCATCGATTTTATATGGAAAAAAGCAACAAAAACGAATAATTTTGGCGAAATTTCAATTTTTTTCCTCTTTTTTTCCCTTAATTTTCCTAATTTTATCGATTTTTTATCAAAATAAACAACAAAAACCAATAATTTTTGAAAAATTTCAATTTTTTTCCTCTCTTTTTCCCTTAATTTTCCTCATTTCTTCGATTTTATATGGAAAAAAGCAACAAAAACGAATAATTTTGGCGAATTTTCAATTTTTTTCCTCTTTATTTCTCTTAATTTTCCTCATTTTATCGATTTATTATCTAAAAAAGCAACAAAAACGAATAATTTTAGCGAATTTTCAATTTTTTCCTCTTTATTTCTCTTAATTTTCCTCATTTTATCGATTTATTATCGAAAAAAGCAACAAAAACGAATAATTTTAGCGAATTTTCAATTTTTTCCTCTTTATTTCTCTTAATTTTCCTCATTTTATCGATTTATTATCGAAAAAAGCAACAAAAACAAATAATTTCGGCGAAATTACAATTTTCTTCCTCTTCTTTTCCCTTAATTTTCCTCATTTTATCGATTTATTATCCAAAAAAGCAACAAAAACAAATAATTTCGGCGAAATTTCAATTTTCTTACTCTTCTTTTCCCTTAATTTTCCTCATTTTATCGATTTATTATCGAAAAAAGCAACAAAAACTAATGATTTGAGCGAAATTTCAATTTTTTTCCCCTTTTTTTCCCTTAATTTTCCTCATTTAATCGATTTATTATCGAAAAAAGCAACAAAACTAATAATTTGAGCGAAATTTCAATTTTTTTCCTCTTTTTTTCCCTTAATTTTCCGCATTTTGTCGATTTATTATCGAAAAAAGCAACAAAAACGAATAATTTGAGCGAAATTTCAATTTTTTTCCTCTTTTTTTCCCTTAATTTTCCTCATTTTATCGATTTATTATCGAAAAAAGCAACAAAAACGAATAATTTTAGCGAATTTTCAATTTTTTTTCTCTTTTTTCCCTTTATTTTCCTTATTTCTTCGATTTATTATCGAAAAAACAAAAAAAAAATAATTTGAGCGAAATTTCAATTTTTTTCCCTTTATTTTCCTCATTTTATCGATTTATTATCGAAAAAAGCAACAAAAAGAAATAATTTCGGCGAAATTTCAATTTTCTTCCTCTTCTTTTCCCTTAATTTTCCTCATTTTATCGATTTATTATCGAAAAAAGCAACAAAAACAAATAATTTCGGCGAAATTTCAATTTTCTTCCTCTTTTTTTCCCTTAATTTTCCTCATTTTATCGATTTATTATCGAAAAAAGCAACAAAAAGGAATAATTTTAGCGAATATTCAATTTTTTTCCTCTTTTTTCCCTTAATTTTCCTAATTTCATCGATTTTATATGGAAAAAAAGCAACACAAACGAATAATTTTGGCGAATTTTCAATTTTTTTCCTCTTTTTTTCCCTTAATTTTCCTAATTTTATCGAGATTTGCTTGAAAAAAGCAAGAAAAACGAATAATTTGAGCGAAATTTCAATTTTAATACTCTTTTTTTCCCTTAATTTTCGTTATTTTATCGAGATTTGACCGAAAAAAGCAAGAAAAACAAATAATTTTATGCGAAATTTCAATTTTTTTCCTCTTTTTTTCCCTTAATTTTCCTTATTTTATCGAGATTTGACCGAAACAAGTAAGAAAAACGAATAATTTTAGCACAATATCAATTTTTATTCTCTCTTTTCCCTTAATTTTCCTTATTTTATTGAGATTTGACCGAAAAAAGCTAGAAAAACGAATAATTTTAGCGATATTTCAATTTTTTCCTCTTTTTTTCCCTTAATTTTCCTTATTTTATCGAGGTTTGTCCGAAAAAAGCAAGAAAAATTAATAATTTTAGCGAGATATCAATTTTTATCCTCTTTTATTCCCTTAATTTTCCTTATTTTATAGAGATTTGACCGAAAAAAGCAAGAAAAACGAATAATTTTAGCGAAATTTCAATTTTTTTCCTCTTTTTTCCCTTAATTTTCCTTATTTTATCGAGATTTGACCGAAAAAAGCAAGAAAAACGAATAATTTTAGCGAAATATCAATTTTTATCCTCTTTTTTCCCTTAATTTTCCTTATTTTATCGAGATTTGACCGAAAAAAGCAAGAAAAAACGAATAATTTTAGCGAAATTTCAATTTTTTTCCTCTTTTTTTCCCTTAATTTTCCTTATTTTATCGAGATTTGACCGAAAAAGCAAGAAAAACGAATAATTTTTCCGAAATTTCAATTTTTTTCCTCTTTTTTCCCTTAATTTTCCTCATTTTATCGAGATTTGACCGAAAAAAGCAAGAAAAACGAATAATTTTAGCGAAATATCAATTTTTATCCTCTTTTTTTCCCTTAATTTTCCTTATTTAATCGAGATTTGGCCGAAAAAAGCAAGAAAAACGAATAATTTTTACGAAATTTCAATTTTTTTCCCCTTTTTTTCCCTTAATTTTCCTTATTTTATCGAGATTTGCTTGAAAAAAGCAAGAAAAACGAATAATTTGAGCGAAATTTCAATTTTAATACTCTTTTTTTCCCTTAATTTTCGTTATTTTATCGAGATTTGACCGAAAAAAGCAAGAAAAACGAATAATGTTATGCGAAATTTCGATTTTTTTTCCTCTTTTTTTCCCTTAATTTTCCTTATTTTATCGAGACTGGACCGAAAAAAGTAAGAAAAACGAATAATTTTAGCTAAATATCAATTTTTATCATCTTTTTTCCCTTGATTTTCCTTATTTTATCGATATTTGACCGAAAAAAGCAAGAAAAACGAATAATTTTAGCGAAATATCAATTTTTATCCTCTTTTTTTCCCTTAATTTTCCTCATTTTATCGAGATTTGACCGAAAAAAGCAAGAAAAACGAATAATTTTAGCGAATTTCAATTTTTTTCCTCTTTTTTCCCTTAATTTTCCTTATTTTATCGAGATTTGACCGAAAAAAGCAAGAAAAACGAATAATTTTAGCGAAATTTCAATTTTTTTCCTCTCTTTTTCGCTTAATTTTCCTTATTTTATCGAGATTTGACCGAAAAAAGCTAGAAAAACGAACAATTTTAGCGAAATTTCAATTTTTTTCCTCTTTTTTTCCCTTAATTTTCCTTATTTTATCGAGATTTGACCGAAAAAAGCAAGAAAAACGAATAATTTTATGCGAAATTTCAATTTTTTTCCTCTTTTTTTCCCTTAATTTTCGTTATTTTATCGAGATTTGACCGAAAAAAGTAAGAAAAACGAATAATTTTAGCACAATATCAATTTTTATCCTCTCTTTTCCCTTAATTTTCCTTATTTTATCGAGATTTGACCGAAAAAAGCTAGAAAAACGAATAATTTTAGCGCAATTTCAATTTTTGTCCTCTTTTTTTCCCTTAATTTTCCTTATTTTATCGAGATTTGACCGAAAAAAGCAAGAAAAACGAATAATTTTAGCGAAATTTCAATTTTTTTCCTCTTTTTTTCCCTTAATTTTCGTTATTTTATCGAGATTTGACATAAAAAAGCAAGAAAAACGAATAATTTTTGCGAAATGTCAATTTTTTTCCTCTTTTTTTCCCTTAATTTTCCACATTTTTCGAGATTTAACCGAAAATAGCAAGAAAAACGAATAATTTTAGCTAAATATCAATTTTTATCATCTCTTTTCCCTTGATTTTCCTTATTTTATCGATATTTGACCGAAAAAAGCAAGAAAAACGAATAATTTTAGCGAATTTATATTTTTTTCCTCTTTTTTCCCTTAATTTTCCTTATTTTATCGAGATTTGACCAAAAAAAGCAAGAAAAACGAATAATTTTAGCGAAATTTCAATTTTTTTCCTCTCTTTTTCGCTTAATTTTCCTTATTTTATCGAGATTTGACCAAAAAAAGCTAGAAAAACGAACAATTTTAGCGAAATTTCAATTTTTTTCCTCTTTTTATCCCTTAATTTTCCTTATTTTATCGAGATTTGACCGAAAAAAATCAAGAAAAACGAATAATTTTAGCGATATATCAATTTTTATCACCTTTTTTCCCTTGATTTTCCTTATTTTATCGAGATTTGACCGAAAAAAGCAAGAAAATTGAATAATTTGAGCGAAATATCAATTTTTTTCCTCTTTTTTTCCCTTAATTTTCCTTATTTTATCGAGATTTGACCGAAAAAAGCAAGAAAAACGAATAATTTTAGCGAAATATCAATTTTTATCCTCTTTTTTCCCTTTATTTTCCTTATTTTATCGAGATTTGACCGAAAAAAGGAAGAAAAACGAATAATTTTTGCATAATTTCAAGTTTTTTCCTCTTTTTTCCCTTAATTTTCCTTATTTTATCGAGATTTGACCGAAAAAAGCAAGAAAAACGAATAATTTTAGCGAAATATCAATTTTTATCCTCTTTTTTCCCTTAATTTTCCTTATTTTATGGAGATTTGACCGATAAAAGCAAGAAAAACGAATAATTTTAGCGAAATTTCAATTTTTTTCCTCTTTTTTTCCCTTAATTTTCCTTATTTTATCGAGATTTGACCGAAAAAGCAAGAAAAACGAATAATTTTAGCGAAATTTCAATTTTTTTCCTCTTTTTTTCCCTTAATTTTCCTCATTTTATCGAGATTTGACCGAAAAAAAAAGAAAAACGAATAATTTTAGCGAAATATCAATTTTTATCATCTTTTTTCCCTTGATTTTCCTTATTTTATCGAGATTTGACCGAAAAAAGCAAGAAAAACGAATAATTTTAGCGAAATATCAATTTTTATCATCTTTTTTCCCTTGATTTTCCTTATTTTATCGAGATTTGACCGAAAAAAGAGAAAAAAAAAATAATTTTAGCGAAATATCTATTTTTATCCTCTTTTTTTCCCTTAATTTTCCTTATTTTATCGAGATATGACCGAAAAAGGCAAGAAAAACGAATAATTTGAGCGAAATTCCAATTTTTTTCCTCTTTTTTCCCTTAATTTTCCTTATTTTATCGAGATTTGGCCGAAAAAAAAAAGAAAAACGAATAATTTTTACGAAATTTCAATTTTTTTCCCCCTTTTTTCCCTTAATTTTCCTTATTTTATCGAGATTTGCTTGAAAAAAGCAAGAAAAACGAATAATTTTTGCGAAATTTCAATTTTAATCCTCTTTTTTTCCCTTAATTTTCGTTATTTTATCGAGATTTGACCGAAAAAAGCAAGAAAAACGAATAATTTTTGCGAAATTTCAATTTTTTTCTCCTTTTTTCCCTTAATTTTCCTTATTTTATCGAGATTTGACCGAAAAAAGTAAGAAAAACGAATAATTTTAGCACAATATCAATTTTTATCCTCTTTTTTCCCTTAATATTCCTTATTTTACCGAGATTTGACCGAAAAAAGCTAGAAAAACGAATAATTTTAGCGAAATATCAATTTTTATCCTCTTTTATTCCCTTAATTTTCCTTATTTTATCGAGATTTGACCGAAAAAAGCAAGAAAAACGAATAATTTTTGCGAAATTTCAATTTTTTTCCTCTTTTTTTCCCTTAATTTTCGTTATTTTATCGAGATTTGACATAAAAAAGCAAGAAAAACGAATAATTTTAGCGAAATGTCAATTTTTTTCCTCTTTTTTTCTCTTAATTTTCCACATTTTATCGAGATTTGACCGAAAATAGCAAGAAAAACGAATAAATTTTAGCTAAATATCAATTTTTATCATCTTTTTTCCTTTGATTTTCCTTATTTTATCGATATTTCACCGAAAAAAGCAAGAAAAACGAATAATTTTAGCGAAATTTCAATTTTTTTCCTCTTTTTTTCCCTTTATTTTCCTTATTTTATCGAGATTTGACCGAAAAAAGGAAGAAAAACGAATAATTTTTGCATAATTTCAAGTTTTTTCCTCTTTTTACCCTTAATTTTCCTTATTTTATCGAGATTTGACCGAAAAAAGCAAGAAAAACGAATAATTTTAGCGAAATATCAATTTTTATCCTCTTTTTTCCCTTTATTTTCCTTATTTTATCGAGATTTGACCGAAAAAAGGAAGAAAAACGAATAATTTTTGCATAATTTCAAGTTTTTTCCTCTTTTTTCCCTTAATTTTCCTTATTTTATCGAGATTTGACCGAAAAAAGCAAGAAAAACGAATAATTTTAGCGAAATATCAATTTTTATCCTCTTTTTTCCCTTAATTTTCCTTATTTTATGGAGATTTGACCGATAAAAGCAAGAAAAACGAATAATTTTAGCGAAATTTCAATTTTTTTCCTCTTTTTTTCCCTTAATTTTCCTTATTTTATCGAGATTTGACCGAAAAAGCAAGAAAAACGAATAATTTTAGCGAAATTTCAATTTTTTTCCTCTTTTTTTCCCTTAATTTTCCTCATTTTATCGAGATTTGACCGAAAAAAAAAGAAAAACGAATAATTTTAGCGAAATATCAATTTTTATCATCTTTTTTCCCTTGATTTTCCTTATTTTATCGAGATTTGACCGAAAAAAGCAAGAAAAACGAATAATTTTAGCGAAATATCAATTTTTATCATCTTTTTTCCCTTGATTTTCCTTATTTTATCGAGATTTGACCGAAAAAAGAGAAAAAAAAAATAATTTTAGCGAAATATCTATTTTTATCCTCTTTTTTTCCCTTAATTTTCCTTATTTTATCGAGATATGACCGAAAAAGGCAAGAAAAACGAATAATTTGAGCGAAATTCCAATTTTTTTCCTCTTTTTTCCCTTAATTTTCCTTATTTTATCGAGATTTGGCCGAAAAAAGCAAGAAAAACGAATAATTTTTACGAAATTTCAATTTTTTTCCCCCTTTTTTCCCTTAATTTTCCTTATTTTATCGAGATTTGCTTGAAAAAAGCAAGAAAAACGAATAATTTTTGCGAAATTTCAATTTTAATCCTCTTTTTTTCCCTTAATTTTCGTTATTTTATCGAGATTTGACCGAAAAAAAGCAAGAAAATCGAATAATTTTTGCGAAATTTCAATTTTTTTCTCCTTTTTTCCCTTAATTTTCCTTATTTTATCGAGATTTGACCGAAAAAAGTAAGAAAAACGAATAATTTTAGCACAATATCAATTTTTATCCTCTTTTTTCCCTTAATATTCCTTATTTTACCGAGATTTGACCGAAAAAAGCTAGAAAAACGAATAATTTTAGCGAAATATCAATTTTTATCCTCTTTTATTCCCTTAATTTTCCTTATTTTATCGAGATTTGACCGAAAAAAGCAAGAAAAACGAATAATTTTTGCGAAATTTCAATTTTTTTCCTCTTTTTTTCCCTTAATTTTCGTTATTTTATCGAGATTTGACATAAAAAAGCAAGAAAAACGAATAATTTTAGCGAAATGTCAATTTTTTTCCTCTTTTTTTCTCTTAATTTTCCACATTTTATCGAGATTTGACCGAAAATAGCAAGAAAAACGAATAAATTTTAGCTAAATATCAATTTTTATCATCTTTTTTCCTTTGATTTTCCTTATTTTATCGATATTTCACCGAAAAAAGCAAGAAAAACGAATAATTTTAGCGAAATTTCAATTTTTTTCCTCTTTTTTTCCCTTTATTTTCCTTATTTTATCGAGATTTGACCGAAAAAAGGAAGAAAAACGAATAATTTTTGCATAATTTCAAGTTTTTTCCTCTTTTTACCCTTAATTTTCCTTATTTTATCGAGATTTGACCGAAAAAAGCAAGAAAAACGAATAATTTTAGCGAAATATCAATTTTTATCCTCTTTTTTCCCTTAATTTTCCTTATTTTATCGAGATTTGACCGATAAAAGCAAGAAAAACGAATAATTTTAGCGAAATTTCAAATTTTTTCCTCTTTTTTTCCCTTAATTTTCCTCATTTTATCGAGATTTGACCGAAAAAAAAAAGAAAAACGAATAATTTTAGCGAAATATCAATTTTTATCATCTTTTTTCCCTTGATTTTCCTTATTTTATCGAGATTTGACCGAAAAAAGCAAGAAAAACGAATAATTTTAGCGAAATATCTATTTTTATCCTCTTTTTTTCCCTTAATTTTCCTTATTTTATCGAGATTTGACCGAAAAAAGCAAGAAAAACGAATAATTTTATGCGAAATTTCAATTTTTTTCCTCTTTTTTTCCCTTAATTTTCCTTATTTTATCGAGATTTGACCGAAAAAAGTAAGAAAAACGAATAATTTTAGCACAATATCAATTTTTATCCTCTCTTTTCCCTTAATTTTCCTTATTTTATCGAGATTTGACCGAAAAAAGCTAGAAAAACGAATAATTTTAGCAAAATTTCAATTTTTGTCCTCTTTTTTTCCCTTAATTTTCCTTATTTTATCGAGATTTGACCGAAAAAAGCAAGAAAAACGAATAATTTTAGCGAAATTTCAATTTTTTTCCTCTTTTTTCCCTTTATTTTCCTTATTTTATCGAGATTTGACCGAAAAAAGGAAGAAAAACGAATAATTTTTGCATAATTTCAAGTTTTTTCCTCTTTTTTCCCTTAATTTTCCTTATTTTATCGAGATTTGACCGAAAAAAGCAAGAAAAACGAATAATTTTAGCGAAATATCAATTTTTATCCTCTTTTTTCCCTTAATTTTCCTTATTTTATGGAGATTTGACCGATAAAAGCAAGAAAAACGAATAATTTTAGCGAAATTTCAATTTTTTTCCTCTTTTTTTCCCTTAATTTTCCTCATTTTATCGAGATTTGACCGAAAAAAAAAGAAAAACGAATAATTTTAGCGAAATATCAATTTTTATCATCTTTTTTCCCTTGATTTTCCTTATTTTATCGAGATTTGACCGAAAAAAGCAAGAAAAACGAATAATTTTAGCGAAATATCAATTTTTATCATCTTTTTTCCCTTGATTTTCCTTATTTTATCGAGATTTGACCGAAAAAAGAGAAAAAAAAATAATTTTAGCGAAATATCTATTTTTATCCTCTTTTTTTCCCTTAATTTTCCTTATTTTATCGAGATATGACCGAAAAAGGCAAGAAAAACGAATAATTTGAGCGAAATTCCAATTTTTTTCCTCTTTTTTTCCCTTAATTTTCCTTATTTTATCGAGATTTGGCCGAAAAAAGCAAGAAAAACGAATAATTTTTACGAAATTTCAATTTTTTTCCCCCTTTTTTCCCTTAATTTTCCTTATTTTATCGAGATTTGCTTGAAAAAAGCAAGAAAAACGAATAATTTTTGCGAAATTTCAATTTTAATCCTCTTTTTTTCCCTTAATTTTCGTTATTTTATCGAGATTTGACCGAAAAAAGCAAGAAAAACGAATAATTTTTGCGAAATTTCAATTTTTTTCTTCTTTTTTTCCCTTAATTTTCCTTATTTTATCGAGATTTGACCGAAAAAAGTAAGAAAAACGAATAATTTTAGCACAATATCAATTTTTATCCTCTTTTTTCCCTTAATATTCCTTATTTTACCGAGATTTGACCGAAAAAAGCTAGAAAAACGAATAATTTTAGCGAAATTTCAATTTTTGTCCTATTTTTTTCCCTTAATTTTCCTTATTTTGTCGAGGTTTGTCCGAAAAAAGCAAGAAAAACGAATAATTTTAGCGAAATATCAATTTTTATCCTCTTTTATTCCCTTAATTTTCCTTATTTTATCGAGATTTGACCGAAAAAAGCAAGAAAAACGAATAATTTTTGCGAAATTTCAATTTTTTTCCTCTTTTTTTCCCTTAATTTTCGTTATTTTATCGAGATTTGACATAAAAAAGCAAGAAAAACGAATAATTTTAGCGAAATGTCAATTTTTTTCCTCTTTTTTTCTCTTAATTTTCCACATTTTATCGAGATTTGACCGAAAAAAGCAAGAAAAACGAATAATTTTAGCGAAATTTCAATTTTTTTCCTCTTTTTTCCCTTTATTTTCCTTATTTTATCGAGATTTGACCGAAAAAAGGAAGAAAAACGAATAATTTTTGCATAATTTCAAGTTTTTTCCTCTTTTTACCCTTAATTTTCCTTATTTTATCGAGATTTGACCGAAAAAAGCAAGAAAAACGAATAATTTTAGCGAAATATCAATTTTTATCCTCTTTTTTCCCTTAATTTTCCTTATTTTATCGAGATTTGACCGATAAAAGCAAGAAAAACGAATAATTTTAGCGAAATTTCAATTTTTTTCCTCTTTTTTTTCCCTTAATTTTCCTCATTTTATCGAGATTTGACCGAAAAAAAAAGAAAAACGAATAATTTTAGCGAAATATCAATTTTTATCATCTTTTTTCCCTTGATTTTCCTTATTTTATCGAGATTTGACCGAAAAAAGCAAGAAAAACGAATAATTTTAGCGAAATATCTATTTTTATCCTCTTTTTTTCCCTTAATTTTCCTTATTTTATCGAGATATGACCGAAAAAGGCAAGAAAAACGAATAATTTGAGCGAAATTCCAATTTTTTTCCTCTTTCTTTCCCTTAATTTTCCTTATTTTATCGAGATTTGGCCTAAAAAAGGAAGAAAAACGAATAATTTTAGCGAAATTTCAATTTTTTTCCTTTTTTTTCCCTTAATTTTCCTTATTTTATCGAGATTTGCTTGTAAAAAGCAAGAAAAACGAATAATTTTTGCGAAATTTCAATTTTAATCCTCTTTTTTTCCCTTAATTTTCCTTATTTTATCGAGATTTGACCGAAAAAAGTAAGAAAAACGAATAATTTTAGCACAATATCAATTTTTATCCTCTTTTTTCCCTTAATATTCCTTATTTTATCGAGATTTGACCGAAAAAAGCTAGAAAAACGAATAATTTTAGCGAAATTTCAATTTTTGTCCTATTTTTTTCCCTTAATTTTCCTTATTTTGTCGAGGTTTGTCCGAAAAAAGCAAGAAAAACGAATAATTTTAGCGAAATATCAATTTTTATCCTCTTTTTTCCCTTAATTTTCCTTATTTTATCGAGATTTGACCGAAAAAAGCAAGAAAAACGAATAATTTTAGCGAAATATCAATTTTTATCCTCTTTTTTTCCCTTAATTTTCCTTATTTTATCGAGATTTGACCGAAAAAAGCAAGAAAAACGAATAATTTTATGCGAAATTTCAATTTTTTTCCTCTTTTTTTCCCTTAATTTTCCTTATTTTATCGAGATTTGACCGAAAAAAGTAAGAAAAACGAATAATTTTAGCACAATATCAATTTTTATCCTCTCTTTTCCCTTAATTTTCCTTATTTTATCGAGATTTGACCGAAAAAAGCAAGAAAAACGAATAATTTTAGCGAAATTTCAATTTTTTTCCTCTTTTTTTCCCTTAATTTTCGTTATTTTATCGAGATTTGACATAAAAAAGCAAGAAAAACGAATAATTTTAGCGAAATGTCAATTTTTTTCCTCTTTTTTTCCCTTAAATTTCCACATTTTTCGAGATTTAACCGAAAATAGCAAGAAAAACGAATAATTTTAGCTAAATATCAATTTTTATCATCTCTTTTCCCTTGATTTTCCTTATTTTATCGATATTTGACCGAAAAAAGCAAGAAAAACGAAAAATTTTAGCGAATTTATATTTTTTTCCTCTTTTTTCCCTTAATTTTCCTTATTTTATCGAGATTTGACCAAAAAAAGCAAGAAAAACGAATAATTTTAGCGAAATTTCAATTTTTTTCCTCTCTTTTTCGCTTAATTTTCCTTATTTTATCGAGATTTGACCATAAAAAGCTAGAAAAACGAACAATTTTAGCGAAATTTCAATTTTTTTCCTCTTTTTATCCCTTAATTTTCCTTATTTTATCGAGATTTTACCGAAAAAATCAAGAAAAACGAATAATTTTAGCGATATATCAATTTTTATCACCTTTTTTCCCTTGATTTTCCTTATTTTATCGAGATTTGACCGAAAAAAGCAAGTAAACCGAATAATTTTAGCGAAATATCAATTTTTATCCTCTTTTTGTCCCTTAATTTTCCTTATTTTATCGAGATTTGACCGAAAAAAGCAAGAAAATTGAATAATTTGAGCGAAATATCAATTTTTTTCCTCTTTTTTTCCCTTAATTTTCCTTATTTTATCGAGATTTGACCGAAAAAAGCAAGAAAAACGAATAATTTTAGCGAAATTTCAATTTTTTTCCTCTTTTTTTCCCTTTATTTTCCTTATTTTATCGAGATTTGACCGAAAAAAGCAAGAAAAACGAATAATTTTAGCGAAATATCAATTTTTATCATCTTTTTTCTCTTGATTTTCCTTATTTTATCGAGATTTGACCGAAAAAAGAGAAAAAAATAAATAATTTTAGCGAAATATCTATTTTTATCCTCTTTTTTTCCCTTAATTTTCCTTATTTTATCGAGATATGACCGAAAAAGGCAAGAAAAACGAATAATTTGAGCGAAATTCCAATTTTTTTCCTCTTTTTTTCCCTTAATTTTCCTTATTTTATCGAGATTTGGCCGAAAAAAGCAAGAAAAACGAATAATTTTTACGAAATTTCAATTTTTTTCCCCTTTTTTCCCTTAATTTTCCTTATTTTATCGAGATTTGCTTGAAAAAAGCAAGAAAAACGAATAATTTTTGCGAAATTTCAATTTTAATCCTCTTTTTTTCCCTTAATTTTCGTTATTTTATCGAGATTTGACCGAAAAAAGCAAGAAAAACGAATAATTTTAGCGAAATTTCAATTTTTTTCTCCTTTTTTCCCTTAATTTTCCTTATTTTATCGAGATTTGACCGAAAAAAGTAAGAAAAACGAATAATTTTAGCACAATATCAATTTTTATCCTCTTTTTTCCCTTAGTATTCCTTATTTTATCGAGATTTGACCGAAAAAAGCTAGAAAAACGAATAATTTTAGCGAAATTTCAATTTTTGTCCTATTTTTTTCCCTTAATTTTCCTTATTTTGTCGAGGTTTGTCCGAAAAAAGCAAGAAAAACGAATAATTTTAGCGAAATATCAATTTTTATCCTCTTTTATTCCCTTAATTTTCCTTATTTTATCGAGATTTGACCGAAAAAAGCAAGAAAAAAAAATAATTTTTGCGAAATTTCAATTTTTTTCCTCTTTTTATCCCTTAATTTTCGTTATTTTATCGAGATTTGACATAAAAAAGCAAGAAAAACGAATAATTTTAGCGAAATGTCAATTTTTTTCTCTTAATTTTCCACATTTTATCGAGATTTGACCGAAAATAGCAAGAAAAACGAATAAATTTTAGCTAAATATCAATTTTTATCATCTTTTTTCCTTTGATTTTCCTTATTTTATCTATATTTCACCGAAAAAAGCAAGAAAAACGAATAATTTTAGCGAAATTTCAATTTTTTTCCTCTTTTTTTCCCTTTATTTTCCTTATTTTATCGAGATTTGACCAAAAAAAGGAAGAAAAACGAATAATTTTTGCATAATTTCAAGTTTTTTCCTCTTTTTACCCTTAATTTTCCTTATTTTATCGAGATTTGACCGAAAAAAGCAAGAAAAACGAATAATTTTAGCGAAATATCAATTTTTATCCTCTTTTTTCCCTTAATTTTCCTTATTTTATCGAGATTTGACCGTTAAAAGCAAGAAAAACGAATAATTTTAGCGAAATTTCAATTTTTTTCCTCTTTTTTTCCCTTAATTTTCCTTATTTTATCGAGATTTGACCGAAAAAGCAAGAAAAACGAATAATTTTAGCGAGATTTCAATTTTTTTCCTCTTTTTTTCCCTTAATTTTCCTCATTTTATCGAGATTTGACCGAAAAAAAAAAAGAAAAACGAATAATTTTAGCGAAATATCAATTTTTATCATCTTTTTTCCCTTGATTTTCCTTATTTTATCGAGATTTGACCGAAAAAAGCAAGAAAAACGAATAATATTAGCGAAATATCTATTTTTATCCTCTTTTTTTCCCTTAATTTTCCTTATTTTATCGAGATATGACCGAAAAAGGCAAGAAAAACGAATAATTTGAGCGAAATTCCAATTTTTTTCCTCTTTCTTTCCCTTAATTTTCCTTATTTTATCGAGATTTGGCCTAAAAAAGCAAGAAAAACGAATAATTTTAGCGAAATTTCAATTTTTTTCCTTTTTTTTCCCTTAATTTTCCTTATTTTATCGAGATTTGCTTGTAAAAAGCAAGAAAAACGAATAATTTTTGCGAAATTTCAATTTTAATCCTCTTTTTTTCCCTTAATTTTCGTTATTTTATCGAGATTTGACCGAAAAAAGCAAGAAAAAGGAATAATTTTAGCGAAATTTCAATTTTTTTCCTCTTTTTTTCCCTTAATTTTCCTTATTTTATCGAGATTTGACCGAAAAAAGTAAGAAAAACGAATAATTTTAGCACAATATCAATTTTTATCCTCTTTTTTCCCTTAATATTCCTTATTTTATCGAGATTTGACCGAAAAAAGCTAGAAAAACGAATAATTTTAGCGAAATTTCAATTTTTGTCCTATTTTTTTCCCTTAATTTTCCTTATTTTGTCGAGGTTTGTCCGAAAAAAGCAAGAAAAACGAATAATTTTAGCGAAATGTCAATTTTTTTCCCCTTTTTTTCCTTTGATTTTCCTTATTTTATCGATATTTCACCGAAAAAAGCAAGAAAAACGAATAATTTTAGCGAAATATCAATTTTTATCCTCTTTTTTTCCCTTAATTTTCCTCATTTTATCGAGATTTGACCGAAAAAAGCAAGAAAAACGAATAATTTTAGCGAAGTTTCAATTTTTTTCCTCTTTTTTCCCTAAATTTTCCTTATTTTATCGAGATTTGACCGAAAAAAGCAAGAAAAACGAATAATTTTAGCGAAATTTCAATTTTTTTCGTCTTTTTTTCCCTTAATTTTCCTCATTTTATCGAGATTTGACCGAAAAAAGCTAGAAAAACGAACAATTTGAGCGAAATTTCAATTTTTTTCCTCTTTTTTTCCCTTTATTTTCCTTATTTTATCGAGATTTGACCGCAAAAATCAAGAAAAACGAACAATTTTAGCGAAATATCAATTTTAATCATCTTTTTTCCCTTGATTTTCCTTATTTTATCGAGATTTGACCGAAAAAAGCAAGAAAAACGAATAATTTGAGCGAAATTTCAATTTTTTTCCTCTTTTTAACCCTTAATTTTCCTTATTTTATCGAGATTTGACCGAAAAAAGCAAGAAAAACGAATAATTTTAGCGAAATTTCTATTTTTTTCCTCTTTTTTCCCTTAATTTTCCTTATTTTATCGAGATTTGACAGAAAAAAGCAAGAAAAACGAATAATTTTAGCGAAATATCAATTTTTATCCTCTTTTTTTCCCTTAATTTTCCTTATTTTATCGAGATTTGACCGAAAAAAGCAAGCAAAACGAATAATTTTAGCGAAATTTCAATTTTTTCCTCTTTTTTTCCCTTAATTTTCTTATTTTATCGAGATTTGACCGAAAAAGCAAGAAAAAATAATAATTTTAGCGAAATATCAATTTTTATCCTCTTTTTTCCCTTAATTTTCCTTATTTTATCAAGATTTGACCGAAAAAAGCAAGAAAATTGAATAATTTGAGCGAAATTTCAATTTTTTTCCTCTTTTTTCCCTTAATTTTCCTTATTTTATCGAGATTTGACCGAAAAAAGCAAGAAAAACGAATAATTTTAGCGAAATATCTATTTTTATCCTCTTTTTTTCCCTTAATTTTCCTTATTTTATCGAGATTTGACCGCAAAAGGCGAGAAAAACGAATAATTTGAGCGAAATTTCAATTTTTTTCCTCTTTTTTTCCCTTAATTTTCCTTATTTTATCGAGATTTGGCCGAAAAAAGCAAGAAAAACGAATAATTTTAGCAAAATTTCAATTTTTTTCCCCTTTTTTTCCCTTAATTTTCCTTATTTTATCGAGATTTGCTTGAAAAAAGCAAGAAAAACGAATTATTTTTGCGAAATTTCAATTTTAATCCTCTTTTTTTCCCTTAATTTTCGTTATTTTATCGACATTTGACCGAAAAAAGCAAGAAAAACGAATAATTTTAGCGAAATTTCAATTTTTTTCCTCTTTTATTCCCTTCATTTTCCTTATTTTATCGAGATTTGACCGAAAAAAGTAAGAAAAACGAATAATTTTAGCAAAATATCAATTTTTATCCTCTTTTTTTCCCTTAATTTTCCTTATTTTATCGAGATTTGACCAAAAAAAGCTAGAAAAACGAATAATTTTCGCGAAATTTCAATTTTTTTCCTCTTTTTTACCCTTAATTTACCTTATTTTATCGAGATTTGACCGAAAAAAGCAAGAAAAACGAATAATTTTAGCGAAATTTCTATTTTTTTCCTCTTTTTTCCCTTAATTTTCCTTATTTTATCGAGATTTGACCGAAAAAAGGAAGAAAAACGAATAATTTTAGCGAAATATCAATTTTTATCCTCTTTTTTTCCCTTAATTTTCCTTATTTTATCGAGATTTGACCGAAAAAAGCAAGAAAAACGAATAATTTTAGCGAAATTTCAATTTTTTTCCTCTTTTTTTCCCTTAATTTTCCTTATTTTATCGAGATTTGACCGAAAAAGCAAGAAAAACGAATAATTTTAGCGAAATTTCAATCTTTTTCCTCTTTTTTTCCCTTAATTTTCCTCATTTTATCGAGATTTGACCGAAAAAAGCAAGAAAAACGAATAATTTTAGCGAAATATCAATTTTTATCATCTTTTTTCCCTTGATTTTCGTTATTTTATCGAGATTTGACCGAAAAAAGCAAGAAAAACGAATAATTTTAGCGAAATATCAATTTTTATCAACTTTTTTCTTTTGATTTTCCTTATTTTATCGAGATTTGACCGAAAAAAGCAAGAAAAACGAATAATTTTAGCGAAATATCTATTTTTATCCTCTTTTTTCCCTTAATTTTCCTTATTTTATCGAGATTTGACCGAAAAAGGCGAGAAAAACGAATAATTTGAGCGAAATTTCAATTTTTTTCCTCTTTTTTCCCTTAATTTTCCTTATTTTATCGAGATTTGACCGAAAAAATCAAGAAAAACGAATAATTTTAGCGAAATTTCAATTTTTTTCCCCTTTTTTTCCCTTAATTTTCCTTATTTTATCGAGATTTGCTTGAAAAAAGCAAGAAAAACGAATAATTTTTGCGAAATTTCAATTTTAATCCTCTTTTTTTCCCTTAATTTTCGTTATTTTATCGAGATTTGACCGAAAAAAGCAAGAAAAATGAATAATTTTAGCGAAATTTCAATTTTTTTCCTCTTTTTTTCCCTTAATTTTCCTTATTTTATCGAGATTTGACCGAAAAAAGTAAGAAAAACGAATAATTTTAGCAAAATATCAATTTTTATCCTCTTTTTTCCCTTAATTTTCCTTATTTTATCGAGATTTGACCGAAAAAAGCTAGAAAAACGAATAATTTGAGCAAAATTTCAATTTTTGTCCTCTTTTTTTCCCTTAATTTTCCTTATTTTATCGAGGTTTGTCCAAAAAAGCAAGAAAAACGAATAATTTTAGCGAAATATCAATTTTTATCCTCTTTTATTCCCTTAATTTTCCTTATTTTATCGAGATTTGACCGAAAAAAGCAAGAAAAACGAATAATTTTAGCGAAATTTCAATTTTTTTCCCCTTTTTTTCCCTTAATTTTCGTTATTTTATCGAGATTTGACATAAAACAGCAAGAAAAACGAATAATTTTAGCGAAATGTCAATTTTTTTCCTCTTTTTTTCCCTTAATCTTCCACATTTTATCGAGATTTGACCGAAAATAGCAAGAAAAACGAATAATTTTAGCTAAATATCAATTTTTATCATCTTTTTTCCCTTGATTTTCCTTATTTTATCGATATTTGACCGAAAAAAGCAAGAAAAACGAATAATTTTAGGGAAATATCGATTTTAATTCTCTTTTTTTCCCTTAATTTTCCTCATTTTATCGAGATTTGACCAAAAAAAGCAAGAAAAACGAATAATTTTAGCGAAATTTCAATTTTTTTCCTTTTTTTTCCCTAAATTTTCCTTATTTTATCGAGATTTGAACGAAAAAAGCAAGAAAAACGAATAATTTTAGCGAAATTTCAATTTTTTTCCTCTTTTTTTCTCTTAATTTTCCTCATTTTATCGAGATTTGACCGAAAAAAGCTAGAAAAACGAACAATTTTAGCGAAATTTCAATTTTTTTCCTCTTTTTATCCCTTAATTTTCCTTATTTTATCGAGATTTGACCGAAAAAATCAAGAAAAACGAATAATTTTAGCGAAATATCAATTTTTATCATCTTTTTTCCCTATATTTTCCTTATTTTATCGAGATTTGACCGAAAAAAGCAAGAAAAAACGAATAATTTTAGCGAAATTTCAATTTTTTTAGTCTTTTTTTCCCTTAATTTTCCTTATTTTATCGAGATTTGACATAGAAAAGCAAGAAAAACGAATAATTTTAGCGAAATTTCAATTTTTTTCCTCTTTTTTCCCTTAATTTTCCTTATTTTATCGAGATTTGACCGAAAAAAGCAAGAAAAACGAATAATTTTAGCGAAATTTCAATTTTTTTCCTCTTTTTTACCGTTAATTTTCCTTATATTATCGAGATTTGACCAAAAAAGCAAGAAAAACGAATTATTTTAGCGAAATTTCTATTTTTTTCCTCTTTTTTCCCTTAATTTTCCTTATTTTATCGAGATTTGACCGAAAAAAGCAAGAAAAACGAATAATTTTAGCGAAATTTCTATTTTTTTCCTCTTTTTTTTCCTTATTTTATCGACATTAGACCGAAAAAAGCAAGAAAAACGAATAATTTTAGCGAAATTTCTATTTTTTTCCTCTTTTTTTCCCTTAATTTTCCTTATTTTATCGAGATTTGACCAAAAAAAGCTAGAAAAACGAATAATTTTCGCGAAATTTCAATTTTTTTCCTCTTTTTTACCCTTAATTTACCTTATTTTATCGAGATTTGACCGAAAAAAGCAAGAAAAACGAATAATTTTAGCGAAATTTCTATTTTTTTCCTCTTTTTTCCCTTAATTTTCCTTATTTTATCGAGATTTGACCGAAAAAAGGAAGAAAAACGAATAATTTTAGCGAAATATCAATTTTTATCCTCTTTTTTTCCCTTAATTTTCCTTATTTTATCGAGATTTGACCGAAAAAAAGCAAGAAAAACGAATAATTTTAGCGAAATTTCAATTTTTTTCCTCTTTTTTTCCCTTAATTTTCCTTATTTTATCGAGATTTGACCGAAAAAGCAAGAAAAACGAATAATTTTAGCGAAATTTCAATCTTTTTCCTCTTTTTTTCCCTTAATTTTCCTCATTTTATCGAGATTTGACCGAAAAAAGCAAGAAAAACGAATAATTTTAGCGAAATATCAATTTTTATCATCTTTTTTCCCTTGATTTTCGTTATTTTATCGAGATTTGACCGAAAAAAGCAAGAAAAACGAATAATTTTAGCGAAATATCAATTTTTATCAACTTTTTTCTTTTGATTTTCCTTATTTTATCGAGATTTGACCGAAAAAAGCAAGAAAAACGAATAATTTTAGCGAAATATCTATTTTTATCCTCTTTTTTCCCTTAATTTTCCTTATTTTATCGAGATTTGACCGAAAAAGGCGAGAAAAACGAATAATTTGAGCGAAATTTCAATTTTTTTCCTCTTTTTTCCCTTAATTTTCCTTATTTTATCGAGATTTGACCGAAAAAATCAAGAAAAACGAATAATTTTAGCGAAATTTCAATTTTTTTCCCCTTTTTTTCCCTTAATTTTCCTTATTTTATCGAGATTTGCTTGAAAAAAGCAAGAAAAACGAATAATTTTTGCGAAATTTCAATTTTAATCCTCTTTTTTTCCCTTAATTTTCGTTATTTTATCGAGATTTGACCGAAAAAAGCAAGAAAAATGAATAATTTTAGCGAAATTTCAATTTTTTTCCTCTTTTTTTCCCTTAATTTTCCTTATTTTATCGAGATTTGACCGAAAAAAGTAAGAAAAACGAATAATTTTAGCAAAATATCAATTTTTATCCTCTTTTTTCCCTTAATTTTCCTTATTTTATCGAGATTTGACCGAAAAAAGCTAGAAAAACGAATAATTTGAGCAAAATTTCAATTTTTGTCCTCTTTTTTTCCCTTAATTTTCCTTATTTTATCGAGGTTTGTCCAAAAAAGCAAGAAAAACGAATAATTTTAGCGAAATATCAATTTTTATCCTCTTTTATTCCCTTAATTTTCCTTATTTTATCGAGATTTGACCGAAAAAAGCAAGAAAAACGAATAATTTTAGCGAAATTTCAATTTTTTTCCCCTTTTTTTCCCTTAATTTTCGTTATTTTATCGAGATTTGACATAAAACAGCAAGAAAAACGAATAATTTTAGCGAAATGTCAATTTTTTTCCTCTTTTTTTCCCTTAATCTTCCACATTTTATCGAGATTTGACCGAAAATAGCAAGAAAAACGAATAATTTTAGCTAAATATCAATTTTTATCATCTTTTTTCCCTTGATTTTCCTTATTTTATCGATATTTGACCGAAAAAAGCAAGAAAAACGAATAATTTTAGGGAAATATCGATTTTAATTCTCTTTTTTTCCCTTAATTTTCCTCATTTTATCGAGATTTGACCAAAAAAAGCAAGAAAAACGAATAATTTTAGCGAAATTTCAATTTTTTTCCTTTTTTTTCCCTAAATTTTCCTTATTTTATCGAGATTTGAACGAAAAAAGCAAGAAAAACGAATAATTTTAGCGAAATTTCAATTTTTTTCCTCTTTTTTTCTCTTAATTTTCCTCATTTTATCGAGATTTGACCGAAAAAAGCTAGAAAAACGAACAATTTTAGCGAAATTTCAATTTTTTTCCTCTTTTTATCCCTTAATTTTCCTTATTTTATCGAGATTTGACCGAAAAAATCAAGAAAAACGAATAATTTTAGCGAAATATCAATTTTTATCATCTTTTTTCCCTATATTTTCCTTATTTTATCGAGATTTGACCGAAAAAAGCAAGAAAAACGAATAATTTTAGCGAAATTTCAATTTTTTTAGTCTTTTTTTCCCTTAATTTTCCTTATTTTATCGAGATTTGACATAGAAAAGCAAGAAAAACGAATAATTTTAGCGAAATTTCAATTTTTTTCCTCTTTTTTCCCTTAATTTTCCTTATTTTATCGAGATTTGACCGAAAAAAGCAAGAAAAACGAATAATTTTAGCGAAATTTCAATTTTTTTCCTCTTTTTTACCGTTAATTTTCCTTATATTATCGAGATTTGACCAAAAAAGCAAGAAAAACGAATTATTTTAGCGAAATTTCTATTTTTTTCCTCTTTTTTCCCTTAATTTTCCTTATTTTATCGAGATTTGACCGAAAAAAGCAAGAAAAACGAATAATTTTAGCGAAATTTCTATTTTTTTCCTCTTTTTTTCCTTATTTTATCGACATTAGACCGAAAAAAGCAAGAAAAACGAATAATTTTAGCGAAATTTCTATTTTTTTCCTCTTTTTTTCCCTTAATTTTCCTTATTTTATCGAGATTTGACCGAAAAAAGCAAGAAAAACGAATAATTTTAGCGAAATTTCTATTTTTTTCCTCTTTTTTTCACTTAATTTTCCTTATTTTATCGAGATTTGACATAAAAAAGCAAGAAAAACGAATAATTTTAGCGAAATTTCAATTTTTTTCCTCTTTTTTCCCTTAATTTTCCTTATTTTATCGAGATTTGACCGAAAAAAGCTAGAAAAACGAATAATTTTAGCGAAATTTCAATTTTTTTCCTCTTTTTTACCCTTAATTTTCCTTATTTTATCGAGATTTGACCGAAAAAAGCAAGAAAAACGAATAATTTTAGCGAAATTTCTATTTTTTTCCTCTTTTTTTCCCTTAATTTTCCTTATTTTATCGAGATTTGACCGAAAAAAGCAAGAAAAACGAATAATTTTAGCGAAATTTCAATTTTTTTAGTCTTTTTTTTCCCTTAATTTTCCTTATTTTATCGAGATTTGACATAAAAAAGCAAGAAAAACGAATAATTTTAGCAAAATTTCAATTTTTTTCCTCTTTTTTCCCTTAATTTTCCTTATTTTATCGAGATTTGACCGAAAAAAGCTAGAAAAACGAATAATTTTAGCGAAATTTCAATTTTTTTCCTCTTTTTTTCCCTTAATTTTCCTTATTTTATCGAGGTTTGTCCGAAAAAAGCAAGAAAAACGAATAATTTTAGCGAAATATCAATTTTTATCATCTTTTTTCCCTTGATTTTCCTTATTTTATCGAGATTTGACCGAAAAAAGAGAAAAAAAAAAATAATTTTAGCGAAATATCTATCTTTTTCCTCTTTTTTTCCCTTTATTTTCCTTATTTTATCGAGATTTGACCGAAAAAAGCAAGAAAAACGAATAATTTTAGCGAAATTTCAAGTTTTTTCCTCTTTTTTCCCTTAATTTTCCTTATTTTATCGATATTTGACCGAAAAAAGCAAGAAAAACGAATAATTTGAGCGAAATTTCAATTTTTTTCCTCTTTTTTACCCTTAATTTTCCTTATGTTATCGAGATTTGACCGAAAAAAGCAAGAAAAACGAATAATTTTAGCGAAATTTCTATTTTTTTTCCTCTTTTTTCCCTTAATTTTCCTTATTTTATCGAGATTTGACCGAAAAAAGCAAGAAAAACGAATAATTTTAGCGAAATTTCAATGTTTTTCATCTTTTTTTCCCTTTATTTTCCTTATTTTATCGAGATTTGACCGAAAAAAGCTAGAAAAACGAATAATTTTTGCGAAATTTCAAGTTTTTTCCTCTTTTTTTCCCTTAATTTTCTTATTTTATCGAGATTTGACCGAAAAAGAAAGAAAAAAGAATAATTTTAGCGAAATTTCAATCTTTTTCCTCTTTTTTTCACTTAATTTTCCTCAATTTATCGAGATTTGACCGAAAAAAGCAAGAAAAACGAATAATTTTAGCGAAATATCAATTTTTATCATCTTTTTTCCCTTGATTTTCCTCATTTTATCGAGATTTGACCGAAAAAAGCAAGAAAAACGAATAATTTTAGCGAAATATCAATTTTTATCATCTTTTTTCCATTGATTTTCCTTATTTTATCGAGATTTGACCGAAAAAAGCAAGAAAAACGAATAATTTTAGCGAAATATCTATTTTTATCCTCTTTTTTTCCCTTAATTTTCCTTATTTTATCGAGATTTGACCGAAAAAGGCGAGAAAAACGAATAATTTGAGCGAAATTTCAATTTTTTTCCTCTTTTTTTCCCTTAATTTTCCTTATTTTATCGAGATTTGGCCGAAAAAAGCAAGAAAAACGAATAATTTTAGCGAAATTTCAATTTTTTTCCCCTTTTTTTCCCTTAATTTTCCTTATTTTATCGAGATTTGCTTGAAAAAAGCAAGAAAAACGAATTATTTTTGCGAAATTTCAATTTTAATCCTCTTTTTTTCCCTTAATTTTCGTTATTTTATTGAGATTTGACCGAAAAAAGCAAGAAAAACGAATAATTTTAGCGAAATTTCAATTTTTTTAGTCTTTTTTTCCCTTAATTTTCCTTATTTTATCGAGATTTGACATAAAAAAGCAAGAAAAACGAATAATTTTAGCAAAATTTCGATTTTTTTCCTCTTTTTTCCCTTAATTTTCCTTATTTTATCGAGATTTGACCGAAAAAAGCTAGAAAAACGAATAATTTTAGCGAAATTTCAATTTTTTTCCTCTTTTTTTCCCTTAATTTTCCTTATTTTATCGAGGTTTGTCCGAAAAAAGCAAGAAAAACGAATAATTTTAGCGAAATATCAATTTTTATCATCTTTTTTCCCTTGATTTTCCTTATTTTATCGAGATTTGACCGAAAAAAGAGAAAAAAAAAATAATTTTAGCGAAATATCTATTTTTTTCCTCTTTTTTTCCCTTTATTTTCCTTATTTTATCGAGATTTGACCGAAAAAAGCAAGAAAAACGAATAATTTTTGCGAAATTTCAAGTTTTTTCCTCTTTTTTCCCTTAATTTTCCTTATTTTATCGAGATTTGACCGAAAAAAGCAAGAAAAACGAATAATTTGAGCGAAATTTCAATTTTTTTCCTCTTTTTTACCCTTAATTTTCCTTATGTTATCGAGATTTGACCGAAAAAAGCAAGAAAAACGAATAATTTTAGCGAAATTTCAATTTTTTCCTCTTTTTTTCCCTTAATTTTCTTATTTTATCGAGATTTGACCGAAAAAGCAAGAAAAAATAATAATTTTAGCGAAATATCAATTTTTATCCTCTTTTTTTCCCTTAATTTTCCTTATTTTATCAAGATTTGACCGAAAAAAGCAAGAAAATTGAATAATTTGAGCGAAATTTCAATTTTTTTCCTCTTTTTTCCCTTAATTTTCCTTATTTTATCGAGATTTGACCGAAAAAAGCAAGAAAAACGAATAATTTTAGCGAAATTTCAATGTTTTTCCTCTTTTTTTCCCTTTATTTTCCTTATTTTATCGAGATTTGACCGAAAAAAGCTAGAAAAACGAATAATTTTTGCGAAATTTGAAGTTTTTTCCTCTTTTTTTCCCTTAATTTTCCTTATTTTATCGAGATTTGACCGAAAAAAGCAAGAAAACCGAATAATTTGAGCGAAATTTCTTTTTTTTTTCCTCTTTTTTACCCTTAATTTTCCTTATGTTATCGAGATTTGACCGAAAAAAGCAAGAAAAACGAATAATTTTAGCGAAATTTCTATTTTTTTCCTCTTTTTTCCCTTAATTTTCCTTATTTTATCGAGATTTGACCGAAAAAAGCAAGAAAAACGAATAATTTTAGCGAAATTTCAATTTTTTTCCTCTTTTTTTCCCTTAATTTTCTTATTTTATCGAGATTTGACCGAAAAAGAAAGAAAAAAGAATAATTTTAGCGAAATTTCAATCTTTTTCCTCTTTTTTTCACTTAATTTTCCTCAATTTATCGAGATTTAATCGAAAAAAGCAAGAAAAACGAATAATTTTAGCGAAATTTCAATTTTTTTCCTCTTTTTTTCCCTTCATTTTCCTTATTTTATCGAGATTTGACCGAAAAAAGTAAGAAAAACGAATAATTTTAGCAAAATATCAATTTTTATCCTCTTTTTTCCCTTAATTTTCCTTATTTTATCGAGATTTGACCAAAAAAAGCTAGAAAAACGAATAATTTTAGCGAAATTTCAATTTTTTTCCTCTTTTTTTCCCTTAATTTTCCTTATTTTATCGAGGTTTGTCCGAAAAAAGCAAGAAAAACGAATAATTTTATCGAAATATCAATTTTTATCCTCGTTTTTTCCCTTAATTTTCCTCATTTTATCGAGATTTGACCGAAAAAAGCAAGAAAAACGAATAATTTTAGCGAAATTTCAATTTTTTTCCTCTTTTTTACCCTTAATTTACCTTATTTTATCGACATTTGACCGAAAAAAGCAAGAAAAACGAATAATTTTAGCGAAATTTCTATTTTTTTCCTCTTTTTTCCCTTAATTTTCCTTATTTTATCGAGATTTGACCGAAAAAAGCAAGAAAAACGAATAATTTTAGCGAAATATCAATTTTTATCCTCTTTTTTTCCCTTAATTTTCCTTATTATATCGAGATTTGACCGAAAAAAGCAAGAAAAACGAATAATTTTAGCGAAATTTCAATTTTTTTCCTCTTTTTTTCCCTTAATTTTCCTTATTTTATCGAGATTTGACCGAAAAAGCAAGAAAAACGAATAATTTTAGCGAAATTTCAATCTTTTTCCTCTTTTTTTCCCTTAATTTTCCTCATTTTATCGAGATTTGACCGAAAAAAGCAAGAAAAACAAATAATTTTAGCGAAATATCAATTTTTATCATCTTTTTTCCCTTGATTTTCGTTATTTTATCGAGATTTGACCGAAAAAAGCAAGAAAAACGAATAATTTTAGCGAAATATCAATTTTTATCAACTTTTTTCTTTTGATTTTCCTTATTTTATCGAGATTTGACCGAAAAAAGCAAGAAAAACGAATAATTTTAGCGAAATATCTTTTTTTATCCTCTTTTTTCCCTTAATTTTCCTTATTTTATCGAGATTTGACCGAAAAAGTCGAGAAAAACGAATAATTTGAGCGAAATTTCAATTTTTTTCCCCTTTTTTTCCCTTAATTTTCCTTATTTTATCGAGATTTGCTTGAAAAAAGCAAGAAAAACGAATAATTTTTGCGAAATTTCAATTTTAATCCTCTTTTTTTCCCTTAATTTTCGTTATTTTATCGAGATTTGACCGAAAAAAGCAAGAAAAATGAATAATTTTAGCGAAATTTCAATTTTTTTCCTCTTTTTTTCCCTTAATTTTCCTTATTTTATCGAGATTTGACCGAAAAAAGTAAGAAAAACGAATAATTTTAGCAAAATATCAATTTTTATCCTCTTTTTTCCCTTAATTTTCCTTATTTTATCGAGATTTGACCGAAAAAAGCTAGAAAAACGAATAATTTTAGCGAAATTTCAATTTTTGTCCTCTTTTTTTCCCTTAATTTTCCTTATTTTATCGAGGTTTGTCCGAAAAAAGCAAGAAAAACGAATAATTTTAGCGAAATATCAATTTTTATCCTCTTTTATTCCCTTACTTTTCCTTATTTTATCGAGATTTGACCGAAATAAGCAAGAAAAACGAATAATTTTAGCGAAATTTCAATTTTTTTCCCCTTTTTTTCCCTTAATTTTCGTTATTTTATCGAGATTTGACATAAAAAAGCAAGAAAAACGAATAATTTTAGCGAAATATTAATTTTTATCATCTTTTTTCCCTTGATTTTCGTTATTTTATCGAGATTTGACCGAAAAAAGCAAGAAAAACGAATAATTTTAGCGAAATATCAATTTTTATCAACTTTTTTCTTTTGATTTTCCTTATTTTATCGAGATTTGACCGAAAAAAGCAAGAAAAACGAATAATTTTAGCGAAATATCTATTTTTATCCTCTTTTTTCCCTTAATTTTCCTTATTTTATCGAGATTTGACCGAAAAAGGCGAGAAAAACGAATAATTTGAGCGAAATTTCAATTTTTTTCCTCTTTTTTCCCTTAATTTTCCTTATTTTATCGAGATTTGCTTGAAAAAAGCAAGAAAAACGAATAATTTTTGCGAAATTTCAATTTTAATCCTCTTTTTTTCCCTTAATTTTCGTTATTTTATCGAGATTTGACCGAAAAAAGCAAGAAAAATGAATAATTTTAGCGAAATTTCAATTTTTTTCCTCTTTTTATCCCTTAATTTTCCTTATTTTATCGAGATTTGACCGAAAAAAGTAAGAAAAACGAATAATTTTAGCAAAATATCAATTTTTATCCTCTTTTTTCCCTTAATTTTCCTTATTTTATCGAGATTTGACCGAAAAAAGCTAGAAAAACGAATAATTTTTGCGAAATTTCAATTTTTGTCCTCTTTTTTTCCCTTAATTTTCCTTATTTTATCGAGGTTTGTCCGAAAAAAGCAAGAAAAACGAATAATTTTAGCGAAATATCAATTTTTATCCTCTTTTATTCCCTTACTTTTCCTTATTTTATCGAGATTTGACCGAAATAAGCAAGAAAAACGAATAATTTTAGCGAAATTTCAATTTTTTTCCCCTTTTTTTCCCTTAATTTTCGTTATTTTATCGAGATTTGACATAAAAAAGCAAGAAAAACGAATAATTTTAGCGAAATGTCAATTTTTTTCCTCTTTTTTTCCCTTAATCCTCCACATTTTATCGAGATTTGACCGAAAATAGCAAGAAAAACGAATAATTTTAGCTAAATATCAATTTTTATCATCTTTTTTCCCTTGATTTTCCTTATTTTATCGATATTTGACCGAAAAAAGCAAGAAAAACGAATAATTTTAGGGAAATATCGATTTTAATCCTCTTTTTTTCCCTTAATTTTCCTCATTTTATCGAGATTTGACCGAAAAAAGCAAGAAAAACGAATAATTTTAGCGAAATTTCAATTTTTTTCCTCTTTTTTCCCTAAATTTTACTTATTTTATCGAGATTTGAACGAAAAAAGCAAGAAAAACGAATAATTTTAGCGAAATTTCAATTTTTTTCCTCTTTTTTTCCCTTAATTTTCCTCATTTTATCGAGATTTGACCGAAAAAAGCTAGAAAAACGAACAATTTTAGCGAAATTTCAATTTTTTTCCTCTTTTTATCCCTTAATTTTCCTTATTTTATCGAGATTTGACCGAAAAAATCAAGAAAAACGAATAATTTTAGCGAAATTTCAATTTTTTTCCTCTTTTTATCCCTTAATTTTCCTTATTTTATCGAGATTTGACCGAAAAAAGTAAGAAAAACGAATAATTTTAGCAAAATATCAATTTTTATCCTCTTTTTTCCCTTAATTTTCCTTATTTTATCGAGATTTGACCGAAAAAAGCAAGAAAAACGAATAATTTTTGCGAAATTTCAATTTTTGTCCTCTTTTTTTCCCTTAATTTTCCTTATTTTATCGAGGTTTGTCCGAAAAAAGCAAGAAAAACGAATAATTTTAGCGAAATATCAATTTTTATCCTCTTTTATTCCCTTACTTTTCCTTATTTTATCGAGATTTGACCGAAATAAGCAAGAAAAACGAATAATTTTAGCGAAATTTCAATTTTTTTCCCCTTTTTTTCCCTTAATTTTCGTTATTTTATCGAGATTTGACATAAAAAAGCAAGAAAAACGAATAATTTTAGCGAAATGTCAATTTTTTTCCTCTTTTTTTCCCTTAATCCTCCACATTTTATCGAGATTTGACCGAAAATAGCAAGAAAAACGAATAATTTTAGCTAAATATCAATTTTTATCATCTTTTTTCCCTTGATTTTCCTTATTTTATCGATATTTGACCGAAAAAAGCAAGAAAAACGAATAATTTTAGGGAAATATCGATTTTAATCCTCTTTTTTTCCCTTAATTTTCCTCATTTTATCGAGATTTGACCGAAAAAAGCAAGAAAAACGAATAATTTTAGCGAAATTTCAATTTTTTTCCTCTTTTTTCCCTAAATTTTACTTATTTTATCGAGATTTGAACGAAAAAAGCAAGAAAAACGAATAATTTTAGCGAAATTTCAATTTTTTTCCTCTTTTTTTCCCTTAATTTTCCTCATTTTATCGAGATTTGACCGAAAAAAGCTAGAAAAACGAACAATTTTAGCGAAATTTCAATTTTTTTCCTCTTTTTATCCCTTAATTTTCCTTATTTTATCGAGATTTGACCGAAAAAATCAAGAAAAACGAATAATTTTAGCGAAATATCAATTTTTATCATCTTTTTTCCCTTTATTTTCCTTATTTTATTGAGATTTGACCGAAAAAAGCAAGAAAAACGAATAATTTTAGCGAAATTTCAATTTTTTTAGTCTTTTTTTCCCTTAATTTTCTTTATTTTATCGAGATTTGACATAGAAAAGCAAGAAAAACGAATAATTTTAGCGAAATTTCAATTTTTTTCCTCTTTTTTCCCTTAATTTTCCTTATTTTATCGAGATTTGACCGAAAAAAGCAAGAAAAACGAATAATTTTAGCGAAATTTCAATTTATTTAGTCTTTTTTTCCCTTAATTTTCCTTATTTTTTCGATATTTGACCGAAAAAAGCAAGAAAAACGAATAATTTTAGCGAAATATCAATTTTTATCCTCGTTTTTTCCCTTAATTTTCCTCATTTTATCGAGATTTGACCGAAAAAAGCAAGAAAAACGAATAATTTTAGCGAAATTTCAATTTTTTTCCTCTTTTTTCCCTTAATTTTCCTTATTTTATCGAGATTTTACCGAAAAAAAGCAAGAAAAACGAATAATTTTAGCGAAATTTCAATTTTTTTCCTCTTTTTTACCCTTAATTTTCCTTATTTTATCGAGATTTGACCGAAAAAAAGCAAGAAAAACGAATAATTTTAGAGAAATTTCTATTTTTTTCCTCTTTTTTCCCTTAAATTTCCTTATTTTATCGAGATTTGACCAAAAAAAGCTAGCAAAACGAATAATTTTAGCGAAATTTCAATTTTTTTCCTCTTTTTTTCCCTTAATTTTCCTTATTTTATCGAGGTTTGTCCGAAAAAAGCAAGAAAAACGAATAATTTTAGCGAAATATCAATTTTTATCCTCTTTTATTCCCTTAATTTTCCTTATTTTATCGATATTTGACCGAAAAAAGCAAGAAAAACGAATAATTTTAGCGTAATTTCAATTTTTATCCTCGTTTTTTTCCCTTAATTTTCCTTATTTTATCGAGATTAGACCGAAAAAAGCAAGAAAAACGAATAATTTTAGCTAAATATCAATTTTTATTATCTTTTTTCCCTTGATTTTCCTTATTTTATCGATATTTGACCGAAAAAAGCAAGAAAAACGAATAATTTTAGCGAAATATCAATTTTTATCCTCGTTTTTTCCCTTAATTTTCCTCATTTTATCGAGATTTGACCGAAAAAAGCAAGAAAAACGAATAATTTTAGCGAAATTTCAATTTTTATGCTCGTTTTTTCCCTTAATTTTCCTCATTTTATCGAGATTTGACCTAAAAAAGCAAGAAAAACGAATAATTTTAGCGAAATTTCAATTTTTTTCCTCTTTTTTTCCCTTAATTTTCCTTATTTTATCGAGATTTGACCGAAAAAAGCAAGAAAAACGAATAATTTTAGCGAAATTTCAATTTTTTTTGTCTTTTTTTCCCTTAATTTTCCACATTTTATCGAGATTTGACCGAAAAAAGCAAGAAAAACGAATAATTTTAGCTAAATATCAATTTTGATTATCTTTTTTCCCTTGATTTTCCTTATTTTATCGATATTTGACCGAAAAAAGCAAGAAAAACGAATAATTTTAGCGAAATATCAATTTTTATCCTCGTTTTTTCCCTTAATTTTCCTCATTTTATCGAGATTTGACCGAAAAAAGCAAGAAAAACGAATAATTTTAGCGAAATTTCAATTTTTTTCCTCTTTTTTCCCTTAATTTTCCTTATTTTATCGAGATTTTACCGAAAAAAGCAAGAAAAACGAATAATTTTAGCGAAATTTCAATTTTTTTCCTCTTTTTTACCCTTAATTTTCCTTATTTTATCGAGATTTGACCGAAAAAAGCAAGAAAAACGAATAATTTTAGCGAAATTTCTATTTTTTTCCTCTTTTTTCCCTTAAATTTCCTTATTTTATCGAGATTTGACCAAAAAAAGCTAGCAAAACGAATAATTTTAGCGAAATTTCAATTTTTTTCCTCTTTTTTTCCCTTAATTTTCCTTATTTTATCGTGGTTTGTCCGAAAAAAGCAAGAAAAACGAATAATTTTAGCGAAATATCAATTTTTATCCTCTTTTATTCCCTTAATTTTCCTTATTTTATCGAGATTTGACCGAAAAAAGCAAGAAAAACGAATAATTTTAGCAAAATATCAATTTTTATCCTCTTTTTTTCCCTTAATTTTCCTTATTTTATCGATATTTGACCTAAAAAAGCAAGAAAAACGAATAATTTTAGCGAAATATCAATTTTTATGCTCGTTTTTTCCCTTAATTTTCCTCATTTTATCGAGATTTTACCTAAAAAAGCAAGAAAAACGAATAATTTTAGCGAAATATCAATTTTTTTCCTCTTTTCTTCCCTTAATTTTCCTTATTTTATCGAGATTTGACCGAAAAAAGCAAGAAAAACGAATAATTTTAGCGAAATTTCAATTTTTTTTTGTCTTTTTTTCCCTTAATTTTCCACATTTTATCGAGATTTGACCGAAAAAAGCAAGAAAAACGAATAATTTTAGCTAAATATCAATTTTTATTATCTTTTTTCCCTTGATTTTCCTTATTTTATCGATATTTGACCGAAAAAAGCAAGAAAAACGAATAATTTTAGCGAAATATCAATTTTTATCCTCGTTTTTTCCCTTAATTTTCCTCATTTTATCGAGATTTGACCGAAAAAAGCAAGAAAAACGAATAATTTTAGCGAAATTTCAATTTTTATGCTCGTTTTTTCCCTTAATTTTCCTCATTTTATCGAGATTTGACCTAAAAAAGCAAGAAAAACGAATAATTTTAGCGAAATTTCAATTTTTTTCCTCTTTTTTTCCCTTAATTTTCCTTATTTTATCGAGATTTGACCGAAAAAAGCAAGAAAAACGGATAATTTTAGCGAAATTTCAATTTTTTTTATCTTTTTTCCCTTGATTTTCCTTATTTTATCGATATTTGACCGAAAAAAAGCAAGAAAAACGAATAATTTTAGCGAAATATCAATTTTTATCCTCGTTTTTTCCCTTAATTTTCCTCATTTTATCGAGATTTGACCGAAAAAAGCAAGAAAAACGAATAATTTTAGCGAAATTTATATTTTTTTCCTCTTTTTTACCCTTAATTTTCCTTATTTTATCGAGATTTGACCGAAAAAAGCAAGAAAAACGAATAATTTGAGCGAAATTTCAATTTTTTTAGTCTTTTTTTCCCTTAATTTTCCTTATTTTATCGATATTTGACCGAAAAAAGCAAGAAAAACGAATAATTTTAGCGAAATATCAATTTTTATCCTCGTTTTTTCCCTTAATTTTCCTTATTTTATCGAGATTTGACCGAAAAAAGCAAGAAAAACGAATAATTTTAGCTAAATTTCTATTTTTTTCCTCTTTTTTCCCTTAAATTTCCTTATTTTATCGAGATTTGACCAAAAAAAGCTAGCAAAACGAATAATTTTAGCGAAATTTCAATTTTTTTCCTCTTTTTTTCCCTTAATTTTCCTTATTTTATCGTGGTTTGTCCGAAAAAAGCAAGAAAAACGAATAATTTTAGCGGAATATCAATTTTTATCCTCTTTTATTCCCTTAATTTTCCTTATTTTATCGAGATTTGACCGAAAAAAGCAAGGAAAACGAATAATTTTAGCGAAATTTCAATTTTTTTTCCTCTTTTTTTCCCTTAATTTTCCTTATTTTATCGAGGTTTGTCCGAAAAAAGCAAGAAAAACGAATAATTTTAGCAAAATATCAATTTTTATCCTCTTTTATTCCCTTAATTTTCCTTATTTTATCGAGATTTGACCAAAAAAAGCAAGAAAAACGAATAATTTTAGCGAAATATCAATTTTTATCCTCTTTTTTTCCCTTAATTTTCCTTATTTTATCGATATTTGACCGAAAAAAGCAAGAAAAACGAATAATTTTAGCGAAATATCAATTTTTATCCTCGTTTTTTCCCTTAATTTTCCTCATTTTATCGAGATTTGACCGAAAAAAGCAAGAAAAACGAATAATTTTAGCGAAATTTCAATTTTTTTAGTCTTTTTTTCCCTTAATTTTCCACATTTTATCGAGATTTGACCGAAAAAAGCAAGAAAAACGAATAATTTTAGCTAAATATCAATTTTTATCATCTTTTCTCCCTTAATTTTCCTTATTTTATCGAGATTTGACCGAAAAAAGCAAGAAAAACGAATAATTTTAGCGAAATTTCAATTTTTTTCCTCTTTTTTTCCCTTAATTTTCCTTATTTTATCGAGATTTGACCGAAAAAAGCAAGAAAAACGAATAATTTTAGCGAAATTTAAATTTTTTTTTGTCTTTTTTTCCCTTAATTTTCCACATTTTATCGAGATTTGACCGAAAAAAGCAAGAAAAACGAATAATTTTAGCTAAATATCAATTTTTATTATCATTTTTCCCTTGATTTTCCTTATTTTATCGATATTTGACCGAAAAAAGCAAGAAAAACGAATAATTTTAGCGTAATATCAATTTTTATCCTCGTTTTTTCCCTTAATTTTCTTTATTTTATCGAGATTTGACCGAAAAAAGCAAGAAAAACGAATAATTTTAGCGAAATTTCTATTTTTTTCCTCTTTTTTCCCTTAATTTTCCTTATTTTATCGAGATTTGACCGAAAAAAGCAAGAAAAACGAATAATTTTAGCGAAATTTCTATTTTTTTCCTCTTTTTTTCCCTTAATTTTCCTTATTTTATCGAGATTTGACCGAAAAAATCAAGAAAAACGAATAATTTGAGCGAAATTTCAATTTTTTTCCTCTTTTTTACCCTTAATTTTCCTTATTTTATCGATATTTGACCGAAAAAAACAAGAAAAACGAATAATTTTAGCGTAATTTCAATTTTTATCCTCTTTTATTCCCTTAATTTTCCTTATTTTATCGAGATTTGACCGAAAAAAGCAAGAAAAACGAATAATTTTAGCTAAATATCATTTTTATCATCTTTTTTCCCTTAATTTTCCTTATTTTATCGAGATTTGACCGAAAAAAGCTAGAAAAACGAATAATTTTAGCGAAATTTCAATTTTTTTAGTCTTTTTTTCCCTTAATTTTCCTTATTTTATCGAGATTTGACATAAAAAAGCAAGAAAAACGAATAATTTTAGCGAAATTTCAATTTTTTTCCTCTTTTTTCCCTTAATTTTTTTTATTTTATCGAGATTTGACCGAAAAAAGCTAGAAAAACGAATAATTTTAGCGAAATTTAAATTTTTTTCCTCTTTTTTTCCCTTAATTTTCCTTATTTTATCGAGGTTTGTCCGAAAAAAATAAGAAAAACGAATAATTTTAGCGAAATATCAATTTTTATCCTCTTTTATTCCCTTAATTTTCCTTATTTTATCGAGATTTGACCGAAAAAAGCAAGAAAAACGAATAATTTTAGCGAAATATCAATTTTTATCCTCGTTTTTTCCCTTAATTTTCCTCATTTTATCGAGATTTGACCGAAAAAAAGCAAGAAAAACGAATAATTTTAGCGAAATTTCTATTTTTTTCCTCTTTTTTCCCTTAATTTTCCTTATTTTATCGATATTTGACCGAAAAAAGCAAGAAAAACGAATAATTTTAGCGAAATATCAATTTTTATCCTCGTTTTTTCCCTTAATTTTCCTCATTTTATCGAGATTTGACCTAAAAAAGCAAGAAAAACGAATAATTTTAGCGAAATTTCAATTTTTTTCCTCTTTTTTTCCCTTAATTTTCCTTATTTTATCGAGATTTGACCGAAAAAAGCAAGAAAAACGAATAATTTGAGCGAAATTTCAATTTTTTTCCTCTTTTTTACCCTTAATTTTCCTTATTTTATCGATATTTGACCGAAAAAAGCAAGAAAAACGAATAATTTTAGCGTAATTTCAATTTTTATCCTCGTTTTTTCCCTTAATTTTCCTTATTTTATCGATATTTGACCGAAAAAAGCAAGAAAAACGAATAATTTTAGCGAAATATCAATTTTTATCCTCGTTTTTTCCCTTAATTTTCCTCATTTTATCGAGATTTGACCGAAAAAAGCAAGAAAAACGAATAATTTTAGCGAAATTTCAATTTTTTTCCTCTTTTTTACCCTTAATTTTCTTTATTTTATCGAGATTTGACCGAAAAAAGCAAGAAAAACGAATAATTTTAGCGAAATTTCTATTTTTTTCCTCTTTTTTCCCTTAATTTTCCTTATTTTATCGAGATTTGACCGAAAAAAGCAAGAAAAACGAATAATTTTAGCGAAATTTCAATTTTTTTCCTCTTTTTTTCCCTTAATTTTCCTTATTTTATCGAGATTTGACCGAAAAAAGCAAGAAAAACGAATAATTTTAGCGAAATTTAAATTTTTTTTTGTCTTTTTTCCCTTAATTTTCCACATTTTATCGAGATTTGACCGAAAAAAGCAAGAAAAACGAATAATTTTAGCTAAATATCAATTTTTATTATCATTTTTCCCTTGATTTTCCTTATTTTATCGATATTTGACCGAAAAAAGCAAGAAAAACGAATAATTTTAGCGAAATATCAATTTTTATCCTCGTTTTTTTCTCTTAATTTTCTTTATTTTATCGAGATTTGACCGAAAAAAGCAAGAAAAACGAATAATTTTAGCGAAATTTCTATTTTTTTCCTCTTTTTTCCCTTAATTTTCCTTATTTTATCGAGATTTGACCGAAAAAAGCAAGAAAAACGAATAATTTTAGCGAAATTTCTATTTTTTTCCTCTTTTTTTCCCTTAATTTTCCTTATTTTATCGAGATTTGACCGAAAAAAGCAAGAAAAACGAATAATTTGAGCGAAATTTCAATTTTTTTCCTCTTTTTTACCCTTAATTTTCCTTATTTTATCGATATTTGACCGAAAAAAACAAGAAAAACGAATAATTTTAGCGTAATTTCAATTTTTATCCTCTTTTTTTCCCTTAATTTTCCACATTTTATCGAGATTTGACCGAAAAAAGCAAGAAAAACGAATAATTTTAGCTAAATATCATTTTTATCATCTTTTTTCCCTTAATTTTCCTTATTTTATCGAGATTTGACCGAAAAAAGCTAGAAAAACGAATAATTTTAGCGAAATTTCAATTTTTTTAGTCTTTTTTTCCCTTAATTTTCCTTATTTTATCGATATTTGACCGAAAAAAGCAAGAAAAACGAATAATTTTAGCGAAATATCAATTTTTATCCTCGTTTTTTCCCTTAATTTTCCTTATTTTATCGAGATTTGACCGAAAAAAGCAAGAAAAACGAATAATTTTAGCTAAATATCATTTTTATCATCTTTTTTCCCTTAATTTTCCTTATTTTATCGAGATTTGACCGAAAAAAGCAAGAAAAACGAATAATTTTAGCGAAATATCAATTTTTATCCTCTTTTTTTCCCTTAATTTTCCTTATTTTATCGAGATTTGACCGAAAAAAGCAAGAAAAACGAATTATTTTAGCGAAATTTCTATTTTTTTCCTCTTTTTTTCCCTTAATATTCCTTATTTTATCGATATTTGACCGAAAAAAGCAAGAAAAACGAATAATTTTAGCGAAATATCAATTTTTATCCTCGTTTTTTCCCTTAATTTTCCTCATTTTATCGAGATTTGACCGAAAAAAGGAAGAAAAACGAATAATTTTAGCGAAATTTCAATTTTTTTCCTATTTTATCCCTTAATTTTCCTTATTTTATCGAGATCTGACCGAAAAAAGCAAGAAAAACGAATAATTTTAGCTTAATATCATTTTTGTCATCTTTTTTCCCTTAATTTTCCTTATTTTATCGAGATTTGACCGAAAAAAGCAAGAAAAACGAATAATTTTAGCGAAATATCAATTTTTATCCTCTTTTTTTCCCTTAATTTTCCTTATTTTATCGAGATTTGACCCAAAAAAAGGCAAGAAAAACGAATAATTTTAGCGAAATTTCTATTTTTTTCCTCTTTTTTTCCCTTAATTTTCCTTATTTTATCGAGATTTGACCGAAAAAAGCAAGAAAAACGAATAATTTGAGCGAAATTTCAATTTTTTTCCTCTTTTTTACCCTTAATTTTCCTTATTTTATCGATATTTGACCGAAAAAAGCAAGAAAAACGAATAATTTTAGCGTAATTTCAATTTTTATCCTCGTTTTTTCCCTTAATTTTCCTTATTTTTTCGATATTTGACCGAAAAAAGCAAGAAAAACGAATAATTTTAGCGAAATTTCTATTTTTTTCCTCTTTTTTCCCTTAAATTTCCTTATTTTATCGAGATTTGACCAAAAAAAGCTAGCAAAACGAATAATTTTAGCGAAATTTCAATTTTTTTCTGTCTTTTTTTCCCTTAATTTTCCACATTTAATCGAGATTTGACCGAAAAAAGCAAGAAAAACGAATAATTTTATCAAAATATCAATTTTTATCCTCTTTTTTCCCTTAATTTTCCTTATTTTATCGAGATTTGACCGAAAAAAGCAAGGAAAACGAATAATTTTAGCGAAATTTCAATTTATTTAGTCTTTTTTTCCCTTAATTTTCCTTATTTTTTCGATATTTGACCGAAAAAAGCAAGAAAAACGAATAATTTTAGCGAAATATCAATTTTTATCCTCGTTTTTTCCCTTAATTTTCCTCATTTTATCGAGATTTGACCGAAAAAAGCAAGAAAAACGAATAATTTTAGCGAAATTTCAATTTTTTTCCTCTTTTTTCCCTTAATTTTCCTTATTTTATCGAGATTTTACCGAAAAAAAGCAAGAAAAACGAATAATTTTAGCGAAATTTCAATTTTTTTCCTCTTTTTTACCCTTAATTTTCCTTATTTTATCGAGATTTGACCGAAAAAAGCAAGAAAAACGAATAATTTTAGAGAAATTTCTATTTTTTTCCTCTTTTTTCCCTTAAATTTCCTTATTTTATCGAGATTTGACCAAAAAAAGCTAGCAAAACGAATAATTTTAGCGAAATTTCAATTTTTTTCCTCTTTTTTTCCCTTAATTTTCCTTATTTTATCGAGGTTTGTCCGAAAAAAGCAAGAAAAACGAATAATTTTAGCGAAATATCAATTTTTATCCTCTTTTATTCCCTTAATTTTCCTTATTTTATCGAGATTTGACCGAAAAAAGCAAGAAAAACGAATAATTTTAGCGAAATATCAATTTTTTTCCTCTTTTTTACCCTTAATTTTCCTTATTTTATCGATATTTGACCGAAAAAAGCAAGAAAAACGAATAATTTTAGCGTAATTTCAATTTTTATCCTCGTTTTTTCCCTTAATTTTCCTTATTTTATCGAGATTAGACCGAAAAAAGCAAGAAAAACGAATAATTTTAGCTAAATATCAATTTTTATTATCTTTTTTCCCTTGATTTTCCTTATTTTATCGATATTTGACCGAAAAAAGCAAGAAAAACGAATAATTTTAGCGAAATATCAATTTTTATCCTCGTTTTTTCCCTTAATTTTCCTCATTTTATCGAGATTTGACCGAAAAAAGCAAGAAAAACGAATAATTTTAGCGAAATTTCAATTTTTATGCTCGTTTTTTCCCTTAATTTTCCTCATTTTATCGAGATTTGACCTAAAAAAGCAAGAAAAACGAATAATTTTAGCGAAATTTCAATTTTTTTCCTCTTTTTTTCCCTTAATTTTCCTTATTTTATCGAGATTTGACCGAAAAAAGCAAGAAAAACGAATAATTTTAGCGAAATTTCAATTTTTTTTGTCTTTTTTTCCCTTAATTTTCCACATTTTATCGAGATTTGACCGAAAAAAGCAAGAAAAACGAATAATTTTAGCTAAATATCAATTTTGATTATCTTTTTTCCCTTGATTTTCCTTATTTTATCGATATTTGACCGAAAAAAGCAAGAAAAACGAATAATTTTAGCGAAATATCAATTTTTATCCTCGTTTTTTCCCTTAATTTTCCTCATTTTATCGAGATTTGACCGAAAAAAGCAAGAAAAACGAATAATTTTAGCGAAATTTCAATTTTTTTCCTCTTTTTTCCCTTAATTTTCCTTATTTTATCGAGATTTTACCGAAAAAAGCAAGAAAAACGAATAATTTTAGCGAAATTTCAATTTTTTTCCTCTTTTTTACCCTTAATTTTCCTTATTTTATCGAGATTTGACCGAAAAAAGCAAGAAAAACGAATAATTTTAGCGAAATTTCTATTTTTTTCCTCTTTTTTCCCTTAAATTTCCTTATTTTATCGAGATTTGACCAAAAAAAGCTAGCAAAACGAATAATTTTAGCGAAATTTCAATTTTTTTCCTCTTTTTTTCCCTTAATTTTCCTTATTTTATCGTGGTTTGTCCGAAAAAAGCAAGAAAAACGAATAATTTTAGCGAAATATCAATTTTTATCCTCTTTTATTCCCTTAATTTTCCTTATTTTATCGAGATTTGACCGAAAAAAGCAAGAAAAACGAATAATTTTAGCGAAATATCAATTTTTATCCTCTTTTTTTCCCTTAATTTTCCTTATTTTATCGATATTTGACCTAAAAAAGCAAGAAAAACGAATAATTTTAGCGAAATATCAATTTTTATGCTCGTTTTTTCCCTTAATTTTCCTCATTTTATCGAGATTTGACCTAAAAAAGCAAGAAAAACGAATAATTTTAGCGAAATATCAATTTTTTTCCTCTTTTCTTCCCTTAATTTTCCTTATTTTATCGAGATTTGACCGAAAAAAGCAAGAAAAACGAATAATTTTAGCGAAATTTCAATTTTTTTTTGTCTTTTTTTCCCTTAATTTTCCACATTTTATCGAGATTTGACCGAAAAAAGCAAGAAAAACGAATAATTTTAGCTAAATATCAATTTTTATTATCTTTTTTCCCTTGATTTTCCTTATTTTATCGATATTTGACCGAAAAAAGCAAGAAAAACGAATAATTTTAGCGAAATATCAATTTTTATCCTCGTTTTTTCCCTTAATTTTCCTCATTTTATCGAGATTTGACCGAAAAAAGCAAGAAAAACGAATAATTTTAGCGAAATTTCAATTTTTATGCTCGTTTTTTCCCTTAATTTTCCTCATTTTATCGAGATTTGACCTAAAAAAGCAAGAAAAACGAATAATTTTAGCGAAATTTCAATTTTTTTCCTCTTTTTTTCCCTTAATTTTCCTTATTTTATCGAGATTTGACCGAAAAAAGCAAGAAAAACGGATAATTTTAGCGAAATTTCAATTTTTTTTATCTTTTTTCCCTTGATTTTCCTTATTTTATCGATATTTGACCGAAAAAAGCAAGAAAAACGAATAATTTTAGCGAAATATCAATTTTTATCCTCGTTTTTTCCCTTAATTTTCCTCATTTTATCGAGATTTGACCGAAAAAAGCAAGAAAAACGAATAATTTTAGCGAAATTTATATTTTTTTCCTCTTTTTTACCCTTAATTTTCCTTATTTTATCGAGATTTGACCGAAAAAAGCAAGAAAAACGAATAATTTGAGCGAAATTTCAATTTTTTTAGTCTTTTTTTCCCTTAATTTTCCTTATTTTATCGATATTTGACCGAAAAAAGCAAGAAAAACGAATAATTTTAGCGAAATATCAATTTTTATCCTCGTTTTTTCCCTTAATTTTCCTTATTTTATCGAGATTTGACCGAAAAAAGCAAGAAAAACGAATAATTTTAGCTAAATTTCTATTTTTTTCCTCTTTTTTCCCTTAAATTTCCTTATTTTATCGAGATTTGACCAAAAAAAGCTAGCAAAACGAATAATTTTAGCGAAATTTCAATTTTTTTCCTCTTTTTTTCCCTTAATTTTCCTTATTTTATCGTGGTTTGTCCGAAAAAAGCAAGAAAAACGAATAATTTTAGCGGAATATCAATTTTTATCCTCTTTTATTCCCTTAATTTTCCTTATTTTATCGAGATTTGACCGAAAAAAGCAAGGAAAACGAATAATTTTAGCGAAATTTCAATTTTTTTTCCTCTTTTTTTCCCTTAATTTTCCTTATTTTATCGAGGTTTGTCCGAAAAAAGCAAGAAAAACGAATAATTTTAGCAAAATATCAATTTTTATCCTCTTTTATTCCCTTAATTTTCCTTATTTTATCGAGATTTGACCAAAAAAAGCAAGAAAAACGAATAATTTTAGCGAAATATCAATTTTTATCCTCTTTTTTTCCCTTAATTTTCCTTATTTTATCGATATTTGACCGAAAAAAGCAAGAAAAACGAATAATTTTAGCGAAATATCAATTTTTATCCTCGTTTTTTCCCTTAATTTTCCTCATTTTATCGAGATTTGACCGAAAAAAGCAAGAAAAACGAATAATTTTAGCGAAATTTCAATTTTTTTAGTCTTTTTTTCCCTTAATTTTCCACATTTTATCGAGATTTGACCGAAAAAAGCAAGAAAAACGAATAATTTTAGCTAAATATCAATTTTTATCATCTTTTCTCCCTTAATTTTCCTTATTTTATCGAGATTTGACCGAAAAAAGCAAGAAAAACGAATAATTTTAGCGAAATTTCAATTTTTTTCCTCTTTTTTTCCCTTAATTTTCCTTATTTTATCGAGATTTGACCGAAAAAAGCAAGAAAAACGAATAATTTTAGCGAAATTTAAATTTTTTTTTGTCTTTTTTTCCCTTAATTTTCCACATTTTATCGAGATTTGACCGAAAAAAGCAAGAAAAACGAATAATTTTAGCTAAATATCAATTTTTATTATCATTTTTCCCTTGATTTTCCTTATTTTATCGATATTTGACCGAAAAAAGCAAGAAAAACGAATAATTTTAGCGTAATATCAATTTTTATCCTCGTTTTTTCCCTTAATTTTCTTTATTTTATCGAGATTTGACCGAAAAAAGCAAGAAAAACGAATAATTTTAGCGAAATTTCTATTTTTTTCCTCTTTTTTCCCTTAATTTTCCTTATTTTATCGAGATTTGACCGAAAAAAGCAAGAAAAACGAATAATTTTAGCGAAATTTCTATTTTTTTCCTCTTTTTTTCCCTTAATTTTCCTTATTTTATCGAGATTTGACCGAAAAAATCAAGAAAAACGAATAATTTGAGCGAAATTTCAATTTTTTTCCTCTTTTTTACCCTTAATTTTCCTTATTTTATCGATATTTGACCGAAAAAAACAAGAAAAACGAATAATTTTAGCGTAATTTCAATTTTTATCCTCTTTTATTCCCTTAATTTTCCTTATTTTATCGAGATTTGACCGAAAAAAGCAAGAAAAACGAATAATTTTAGCTAAATATCATTTTTATCATCTTTTTTCCCTTAATTTTCCTTATTTTATCGAGATTTGACCGAAAAAAGCTAGAAAAACGAATAATTTTAGCGAAATTTCAATTTTTTTAGTCTTTTTTTCCCTTAATTTTCCTTATTTTATCGATATTTGACCGAAAAAAGCAAGAAAAACGAATAATTTTAGCGAAATATCAATTTTTATCCTCGTTTTTTCCCTTAATTTTCCTTATTTTATCGAGATTTGACCGAAAAAAGCAAGAAAAACGAATAATTTTAGCTAAATATCATTTTTATCATCTTTTTCCCTTAATTTTCCTTATTTTATCGAGATTTGACCGAAAAAAGCAAGAAAAACGAATAATTTTAGCGAAATATCAATTTTTATCCTCTTTTTTTCCCTTAATTTTCCTTATTTTATCGAGATTTGACCGAAAAAAGCAAGAAAAACGAATAATTTTAGCGAAATTTCTATTTTTTTCCTCTTTTTTTCCCTTAATTTTCCTTATTTTATCGAGATTTGACCGAAAAAAGCAAGAAAAACGAATAATTTTAGCGAAATTTCTATTTTTTTCCTCTTTTTTTCCCTTAATATTCCTTATTTTATCGATATTTTACCGAAAAAAGCAAGAAAAACGAATAATTTTAGCGAAATATCAATTTTTATCCTCGTTTTTTCCCTTAATTTTCCTCATTTTATCGAGATTTGACCGAAAAAAGGAAGAAAAACGAATAATTTTAGCGAAATTTCAATTTTTTTCCTCTTTTTTTCCCTTAATTTTCCTTATTTTATCGAGATCTGACCGAAAAAAGCAAGAAAAACGAATAATTTTAGCTTAATATCATTTTTATCATCTTTTTTCCCTTAATTTTCCTTATTTTATCGAGATTTGACCGAAAAAAGCAAGAAAAACGAATAATTTTAGCGAAATATCAATTTTTATCCTCTTTTTTTCCCTTAATTTTCCTTATTTTATCGAGATTTGACCCAAAAAAAGGCAAGAAAAACGAATAATTTTAGCGAAATTTCTATTTTTTTCCTCTTTTTTTCCCTTAATTTTCCTTATTTTATCGAGATTTGACCGAAAAAAGCAAGAAAAACGAATAATTTGAGCGAAATTTCAATTTTTTTCCTATTTTTTGCCCTTAATTTTCCTTATTTTATCGATATTTGACCGAAAAAAGCAAGAAAAACGAATAATTTTAGCGTAATTTCAATTTTTATCCTCGTTTTTTCCCTTAATTTTCCTTATTTTTTCGATATTTGACCGAAAAAAGCAAGAAAAACGAATAATTTTAGCGAAATTTCTATTTTTTTCCTCTCTTTTCCCTTAAATTTCCTTATTTTATCGAGATTTGACCAAAAAAAGCTAGCAAAACGATTAATTTTAGCGAAATTTCAATTTTTTTCTGTCTTTTTTTCCCTTAATTTTCCACATTTAATCGAGATTTGACCGAAAAAAGCAAGAAAAAACGAATAATTTTATCAAAATATCAATTTTTATCCTCTTTTTTCCCTTAATTTTCCTTATTTTATCGAGATTTGACCGAAAAAAAGCAAGGAAAACGAATACTTTTAGCGAAATTTCAATTTTTTTAGTCTTTTTTTCCCTTAATTTTCCTTATTTTTTCGATATTTGACCGAAAAAAGCAAGAAAAACGAATAATTTTAGCGAAATATCAATTTTTATCCTCGTTTTTTCCCTTAATTTTCCTCATTTTATCGAGATTTGACCGAAAAAAGCAAGAAAAACGAATAATTTTAGCGAAATTTCAATTTTTTTCCTCTTTTTTCCCTTAATTTTCCTTATTTTATCGAGATTTTACCGAAAAAAGCAAGAAAAACGAATAATTTTAGCGAAATTTCAATTTTTATCCTCTTTTTTTCCCTTAATTTTCCTTATTTTATCGATATTTGACCGAAAAAAGCAAGAAAAACGAATAATTTTAGCGAAATATCAATTTTTATGCTCGTTTTTTCCCTTAATTTTCCTCATTTTATCGAGATTTGACCTAAAAAAGCAAGAAAAACGAATAATTTTAGCGAAATATCAATTTTTTTCCTCTTTTCTTCCCTTAATTTTCCTTATTTTATCGAGATTTGACCGAAAAAAGCAAGAAAAACGAATAATTTTAGCGAAATTTCAATTTTTTTTTGTCTTTTTTTCCCTTAATTTTCCACATTTTATCGAGATTTGACCGAAAAAAGCAAGAAAAACGAATAATTTTAGCTAAATATCAATTTTTATTATCTTTTTTCCCTTGATTTTCCTTATTTTATCGATATTTGACCGAAAAAAGCAAGAAAAACGAATAATTTTAGCGAAATATAAATTTTTATCCTCGTTTTTTCCCTTAATTTTCCTCATTTTATCGAGATTTGACCGAAAAAAGCAAGAAAAACGAATAATTTTAGCGAAATTTCAATTTTTATGCTCGTTTTTTCCCTTAATTTTCCTCATTTTATCGAGATTTGACCTAAAAAAGCAAGAAAAACGAATAATTTTAGCGAAATTTCAATTTTTTTCCTCTTTTTTTCCCTTAATTTTCCTTATTTTATCGAGATTTGACCGAAAAAAGCAAGAAAAACGGATAATTTTAGCGAAATTTCAATTTTTTTTATCTTTTTTCCCTTGATTTTCCTTATTTTATCGATATTTGACCGAAAAAAGCAAGAAAAACGAATAATTTTAGCGAAATATAAATTTTTATCCTCGTTTTTTTCCCTTAATTTTCCTCATTTTATCGAGATTTGACCGAAAAAAGCAAGAAAAACGAATAATTTTAGCGAAATTTCAATTTTTATGCTCGTTTTTTTCCCTTAATTTTCCTCATTTTATCGAGATTTGACCTAAAAAAGCAAGAAAAACGAATAATTTTAGCGAAATTTCAATTTTTTTCCTCTTTTTTTCCCTTAATTTTCCTTATTTTATCGAGATTTGACCGAAAAAAGCAAGAAAAACGGATAATTTTAGCGAAATTTCAATTTTTTTTATCTTTTTTCCCTTGATTTTCCTTATTTTATCGAGATTTGACCGAAAAAAGCAAGAAAAACGAATAATTTTAGCGAAATTTCAATTTTTATGCTCGTTTTTTCCCTTAATTTTCCTCATTTTATCGAGATTTGACCTAAAAAAGCAAGAAAAACGAATAATTTTAGCGAAATTTCAATTTTTTTCCTCTTTTTTTCCCTTAATTTTCCTTATTTTATCGAGATTTGACCGAAAAAAGCAAGAAAAACGGATAATTTTAGCGAAATTTCAATTTTTTTTATCTTTTTTCCCTTGATTTTCCTTATTTTATCGATATTTGACCGAAAAAAGCAAGAAAAACGAATAATTTTAGCGAAATATCAATTTTTATCCTCGTTTTTTCCCTTAATTTTCCTCATTTTATCGAGATTTGACCGAAAAAAGCAAGAAAAACGAATAATTTTAGCGAAATTTCAATTTTTTTCCTCTTTTTTACCCTTAATTTTCCTTATTTTATCGAGATTTGACCGAAAAAAGCAAGAAAAACGAATAATTTGAGCGAAATTTCAATTTTTTTAGTCTTTTTTTCCCTTAATTTTCCTTATTTTATCGATATTTGACCGAAAAAAGCAAGAAAAACGAATAATTTTAGCGAAATATCAATTTTTATCCTCGTTTTTTCCCTTAATTTTCCTTATTTTATCGAGATTTGACCGAAAAAAGCAAGAAAAACGAATAATTTTAGCGAAATTTCAATTTTTTTTTGTCTTTTTTTCCCTTAATTTTCCACATTTTATCGAGATTTGACCGAAAAAAGCAAGAAAAACGAATAATTTTAGCTAAATATCATTTTTATCATCTTTTTTCCCTTAATTTTCCTTATTTTATCGAGATTTGACCGAAAAAAGCAAGAAAAACGAATAATTTTAGCGAAATTTCAATTTTTTTAGTCTTTTTTTCCCTTAATTTTCCTTATTTTATCGATATTTGACCGAAAAAAGCAAGAAAAACGAATAATTTTAGCGAAATATCAATTTTTATCCCCGTTTTTTCCCTTAATTTTCCTTATTTTATCGAGATTTGACCGAAAAAAGCAAGAAAAACGAATAATTTTAGCGAAATTTCTATTTTTTTCCTCTTTTTTTCCCTTAATTTTCCTTATTTTATCGAGATTTGACCGAAAAAAGCAAGAAAAACGAATAATTTTAGCGAAATTTCTATTTTTTTCCTCTTTTTTTCCCTTAATATTCCTTATTTTATCGATATTTGACCGAAAAAAGCAAGAAAAACGAATAATTTTAGCGAAATATCAATTTTTATCCTCGTTTTTTCCCTTAATTTTCCTCATTTTATCGAGATTTGACCGAAAAAAGGAAGAAAAACGAATAATTTTGGCGAAATTTCAATTTTTTTCCTCTTTTTTTCCCTTAATTTTCCTTATTTTATCGAGATTTGACCGAAAAAAGCAAGAAAAACGAATAATTTTAGCTTAATATCATTTTTATCATCTTTTTTCCCTTAATTTTCCTTATTTTATCGAGATTTGACCGAAAAAAGCAAGAAAAACGAATAATTTGAGCGAAATTTCAATTTTTTTCCTCTTTTTTACCCTTAATTTTCCTTATTTTATCGATATTTGACCGAAAAAAGCAAGAAAAACGAATAATTTTAGCGAAATATCAATTTTTTCCTCTTTTTTACCCTTAATTTTCCTTATTTTATCGATATTTGACCGAAAAAAGCAAGAAAAACGAATAATTTTAGCGTAATTTCAATTTTTATCCTCGTTTTTTCCCTTAATTTTCCTTATTTTATCGAGATTTGACCGAAAAAAGCAAGAAAAACGAATAATTTTAGCTAAATATCAATTTTTATTATCTTTTTTCCCTTGATTTTCCTTATTTTATCGATATTTGACCGAAAAAAGCAAGAAAAACGAATAATTTTAGCGAAATATCAATTTTTATCCTCGTTTTTTCCCTTAATTTTCCTCATTTTATCGAGATTTGACCGAAAAAAGCAAGAAAAACGAATAATTTTAGCGAAATTTCAATTTTTATGCTCGTTTTTTCCCTTAATTTTCCTCATTTTATCGAGATTTGACCTAAAAAAGCAAGAAAAACGAATAATTTTAGCGAAATTTCAATTTTTTTCCTCTTTTTTCCCTTAATTTTCCTTATTTTATCGAGATTTTACCGAAAAAAGCAAGAAAAACGAATAATTTTAGCGAAATTTCAATTTTTTTCCTCTTTTTTACCCTTAATTTTCCTTATTTTATCGAGATTTTCTGAAAAAAGCAAGAAAAACGAATAATTTTAGCGAAATTTCTATTTTTTTCCTCTTTTTTCCCTTAAATTTCCTTATTTTATCGAGATTTGACCAAAAAAAGCTAGCAAAACGAATAATTTTAGCGAAATTTCAATTTTTTTCCTCTTTTTTTCCCTTAATTTTCCTTATTTTATCGTGGTTTGTCCGAAAAAAGCAAGAAAAACGAATAATTTTAGCGAAATATCAATTTTTATCCTCTTTTATTCCCTTAATTTTCCTTATTTTATCGAGATTTGACCGAAAAAAGCAAGAAAAACGAATAATTTTAGCGAAATATCAATTTTTATCCTCTTTTTTTCCCTTAATTTTCCTTATTTTATCGATATTTGACCGAAAAAAGCAAGAAAAACGAATAATTTTAGCGAAATATCAATTTTTATGCTCGTTTTTTCCCTTAATTTTCCTCATTTTATCGAGATTTGACCTAAAAAAGCAAGAAAAACGAATAATTTTAGCGAAATATCAATTTTTTTCCTCTTTTCTTCCCTTAATTTTCCTTATTTTATCGAGATTTGACCGAAAAAAGCAAGAAAAACGAATAATTTTAGCGAAATTTCAATTTTTTTTTGTCTTTTTTTCCCTTAATTTTCCACATTTTATCGAGATTTGACCGAAAAAAGCAAGAAAAACGAATAATTTTAGCTAAATATCAATTTTTATTATCTTTTTTCCCTTGATTTTCCTTATTTTATCGATATTTGACCGAAAAAAGCAAGAAAAACGAATAATTTTAGCGAAATATCAATTTTTATCCTCGTTTTTTCCCTTAATTTTCCTCATTTTATCGAGATTTGACCGAAAAAAGCAAGAAAAACGAATAATTTTAGCGAAATTTCAATTTTTATGCTCGTTTTTTCCCTTGATTTTCCTCATTTTATCGAGATTTGACCTAAAAAAGCAAGAAAAACGAATAATTTTAGCGAAATTTCAATTTTTTTCCTCTTTTTTTCCCTTAATTTTCCTTATTTTATCGAGATTTGACCGAAAAAAGCAAGAAAAACGGATAATTTTAGCGAAATTTCAATTTTTTTTATCTTTTTTCCCTTGATTTTCCTTATTTTATCGATATTTGACCGAAAAAAGCAAGAAAAACGAATAATTTTAGCGAAATATCAATTTTTATCCTCGTTTTTTCCCTTAATTTTCCTCATTTTATCGAGATTTGACCGAAAAAAGCAAGAAAAACGAATAATTTTAGCGAAATTTCAATTTTTTTCCTCTTTTTTACCCTTAATTTTCCTTATTTTATCGAGATTTGACCGAAAAAAGCAAGAAAAACAAATAATTTGAGCGAAATTTCAATTTTTTAGGCTTTTTTTCCCTTAATTTTCCTTATTTTATCGATATTTGACCGAAAAAAGCAAGAAAAACGAATAATTTTAGCGAAATATCAATTTTTATCCTCGTTTTTTCCCTTAATTTTCCTTATTTTATCGAGATTTGACCGAAAAAAGCAAGAAAAACGAATAATTTTAGCGAAATTTCAATTTTTTTTTGTCTCTTTTTCCCTTAATTTTCCACATTTTATCGAGATTTGACCGAAAAAAGCAAGAAAAACGAATAATTTTAGCTAAATATCATTTTTATCATCTTTTTTCCCTTAATTTTCCTTATTTTATCGAGATTTGACCGAAAAAAGCAAGAAAAACGAAGAATTTTAGCGAAATTTCAATTTTTTTAGTCTTTTTTTCCCTTAATTTTCCTTATTTTATCGATATTTGACCGAAAAAAGCAAGAAAAACGAATAATTTTAGCGAAATATCAATTTTTATCCTCGTTTTTTCCCTTAATTTTCCTTATTTTATCGAGATTTGACCGAAAAAAGCAAGAAAAACGAATAATTTTAGCGAAATTTCTATTTTTTTCCTCTTTTTTTCCCTTAATTTTCCTTATTTTATCGAGATTTGACCGAAAAAAGCAAGAAAAACGAATAATTTTAGCGAAATTTCTATTTTTTTCCTCTTTTTTTCCCTTAATATTCCTTATTTTATCGATATTTGACCGAAAAAAGCAAGAAAAACGAATAATCTTAGCGAAATATCAATTTTTATCCTCGTTTTTTCCCTTAATTTTCCTCATTTTATCGAGATTTGACCGAAAAAAGGAAGAAAAACGAATAATTTTGGCGAAATTTCAATTTTTTTCCTCTTTTTTTCCCTTAATTTTCCTTATTTCATCGAGATTTGACCGAAAAAAGCAAGAAAAACGAATAATTTTAGCTTAATATCATTTTTATCATCTTTTTTCCCTTAATTTTCCTTATTTTATCGAGATTTGACCGAAAAAAGCAAGAAAAACGAATAATTTGAGCGAAATTTCAATTTTTTTCCTCTTTTTTACCCTTAATTTTCCTTATTTTATCGATATTTGACCGAAAAAAAACAAGAAAAACGAATAATTTTAGCGTAATTTCAATTTTTATCCTCTTTTTTTCCCTTAATTTTCCACATTTTATCGAGATTTGACCGAAAAAAGCAAGAAAAACGAATAATTTTAGCTAAATATCATTTTTATCATCTTTTTTCCCTTAATTTTCCTTATTTAATCGAGATTTGACCGAAAAAAGCTAGAAAAACGAATAATTTTAGCGAAATTTCAATTTTTTTAGTCTTTTTTTCCCTTAATTTTCCTTATTTTATCGATATTTGACCGAAAAAAGCAAGAAAAACGAATAATTTTAGCGAAATATCAATTTTTATCCTCGTTTTTTACCTTAATTTTCCTTATTTTATCGAGATTTGACCGAAAAAAGCAAGAAAAACGAATAATTTTAGCTAAATATCATTTTTATCATCTTTTTTCCCTTAATTTTCCTTATTTTATCGAGATTTGACCGAAAAAAGCAAGAAAAACGAATAATTTTAGCGAAATATCAATTTTTATCCTCTTTTTTTCCCTTAATTTTCCTTATTTTATCGAGATTTGACCGAAAAAAGCAAGAAAAACGAATAATTTTAGCGAAATTTCTATTTTTTTCCTCTTTTTTTCCCTTAATTTTCCTTATTTTATCGAGATTTGACCGAAAAAAGCAAGAAAAACGAATAATTTTAGCGAAATTTCTATTTTTTTCCTCTTTTTTTCCCTTAATATTCCTTATTTTATCGATATTTGACCGAAAAAAGCAAGAAAAACGAATAATTTTAGCGAAATATCAATTTTTATCCTCGTTTTTTCCCTTAATTTTCCTCATTTTATCGAGATTTGACCGAAAAAAGCAAGAAAAACGAATAATTTTAGCTTAATATCATTTTTATCATCTTTTTTCCCTTAATTTTCCTTATTTTATCGAGATTTGACCGAAAAAAGCAAGAAAAACGAATAATTTTAGCGAAATATCAATTTTTATCCTCTTTTTTTCCCTTAATATTCCTTATTTTATCGAGATTTGACCCAAAAAAAGGCAAGAAAAACGAATAATTTTAGCGAAATTTCTATTTTTTTCCTCTTTTTTTCCCTTAATTTTCCTTATTTTATCGAGATTTGACCGTAAAAAGAAAGAAAAAAGAATAATTTGAGCGAAATTTCAATTTTTTTCCTCTTTTTTACCCTTAATTTTCCTTATTTTATCGATATTTGACCGAAAAAAGCAAGAAAAACGAATAATTTTAGCGTAATTTCAATTTTTATCCTCGTTTTTTCCCTTAATTTTCCTTATTTTATCGAGATTTGACCGAAAATTGCAAGAAAAACGAATAATTTTAGCGAAATTTCAATTTTTTTTTGTCTTTTTGTCCCTTAATTTTCCACATTTTATCGAGATTTGACCGAAAAAAGCAAGAAAAACGAATAATTTTAGCAAAATATCAATTTTTATCCTCTTTTTTCCCTTAATTTTCCTTATTTTATCGAGATTTGACCGAAAAAAGCAAGGAAAACGAATAATTTTAGCGAAATTTCAATTTTTTTAGTCTTTTTTTCCCTTAATTTTCCTTATTTTTTCGATATTTGACCGAAAAAAGCAAGAAAAACGAATAATTTTAGCGAAATATCAATTTTTATCCTCGTTTTTTCCCTTAATTTTCCTCATTTTATCGAGATTTGACCGAAAAAAGCAAGAAAAACGAATAATTTTAGCGAAATTTCAATTTTTTTCCTCTTTTTTCCCTTAATTTTCCTTATTTTATCGAGATTTTACCGAAAAAAGCAAGAAAAACGAATAATTTTAGCGAAATTTCAATTTTTTTCCTCTTTTTTACCCTTAATTTTCCTTATTTTATCGAGATTTGACCGATAAAAGCAAGAAAAACGAATAATTTTAGCGAAATTTCTATTTTTTTCCTCTTTTTTCCCTTAAATTTCCTTATTTTATCGAGATTTGACCAAAAAAAGCTAGCAAAACGAATATTTTTAGCGAAATTTCAATTTTTTTCCTCTTTTTTTCCCTTAATTTTCCTTATTTTATCGAGGTTTGTCCGAAAAAAGCAAGAAAAACGAATAATTTTAGCGAAATATCAATTTTTATCCTCTTTTATTCCCTTAATTTTCCTTATTTTATCGAGATTTGACCGAAAAAAGCAAGAAAAACGAATAATTTTAGCGAAATATCAATTTTTTTCCTCTTTTTTACCCTTAATTTTCCTTATTTTATCGATATTTGACCGAAAAAAGCAAGAAAAACGAATAATTTTAGCGTAATTTCAATTTTTATCCTCGTTTTTTCCCTTAATTTTCTTATTTTATCGAGATTTGACCGAAAAAAGCAAGAAAAACGAATAATTTTAGCTAAATATCAATTTTTATTATCTTTTCTCCCTTGATTTTCCTTATTTTATCGATATTTGACCGAAAAAAGCAAGAAAAACGAATAATTTTAGCGAAATATCAATTTTTATCCTCGTTTTTTCCCTTAATTTTCCTCATTTTATCGAGATTTGACCGAAAAAAGCAAGAAAAACGAATAATTTTAGCGAAATTTCAATTTTTATGCTCGTTTTTTCCCTTAATTTTCCTCATTTTATCGAGATTTGACCTAAAAAAGCAAGAAAAACGAATAATTTTAGCGAAATTTCAATTTTTTTCCTCTTTTTTTACCTTAATTTTCCTTATTTTATCGAGATTTGACCGAAAAAAGCAAGAAAAACGAATAATTTTAGCGAAATTTCAATTTTTTTTGTCTTTTTTTCCCTTAATTTTCCACATTTTATCGAGATTTGACCGAAAAAAGCAAGAAAAACGAATAATTTTAGCTAAATATCAATTTTTATTATCTTTTTTCCCTTGATTTTCCTTTTTTTATCGATATTTGACCGAAAAAAGCAAGAAAAACGAATAATTTTAGCGAAATATCAATTTTTATCCTCGTTTTTTCCCTTAATTTTCCTCATTTTATCGAGATTTGACCGAAAAAAGCAAGAAAAACGAATAATTTTAGCGAAATTTCAATTTTTTTCCTCTTTTTTCCCTTAATTTTCCTTATTTTATCGAGATTTTACCGAAAAAAGCAAGAAAAACGAATAATTTTAGCGAAATTTCAATTTTTTTCCTCTTTTTTACCCTTAATTTTCCTTATTTTATCGAGATTTGACCGAAAAAAGCAAGAAAAACGAATAATTTTAGCGAAATTTCTATTTTTTTCCTCTTTTTTCCCTTAAATTTCCTTATTTTATCGAGATTTGACCAAAAAAAGCTAGCAAAACGAATAATTTTAGCGAAATTTCTATTTTTTTCCTCTTTTTTTCCCTTAATTTTCCTTATTTTATCGAGGTTTGTCCGAAAAAAGCAAGAAAAACGAATAATTTTAGCGAAATATCAATTTTTATCCTCTTTTATTCCCTTAATTTTCCTTATTTTATCGAGATTTGACCGAAAAAAGCAAGAAAAACGAATAATTTTAGCGAAATATCAATTTTTATACTCTTTTTTTCCCTTAATTTTCCTTATTTTATCGATATTTGACCGAAAAAAGCAAGAAAAACGAATAATTTTAGCGAAATATCAATTTTTATGCTCGTTTTTTCCCTTAATTTTCCTCATTTTATCGAGATTTGACCTAAAAAAGCAAGAAAAACGAATAATTTTAGCGAAATTTCAATTTTTTTCCTCTTTTTTTCCCTTAATTTTCCTTATTTTATCGAGATTTGACCGAAAAAAGCAAGAAAAACGAATAATTTTAGCGAAATTTCAATTTTTTTTTGTCTTTTTTTCCCTTAATTTTCCACATTTTATCGAGATTTGACCGAAAAAAGCAAGAAAAACGAATAATTTTAGCTAAATATCAATTTTTATTATCTTTTTTCCCTTGATTTTCCTTATTTTATCGATATTTGACCGAAAAAAGCAAGAAAAACGAATAATTTTAGCGAAATATCAATTTTTATCTTCGTTTTTTCCCTTAATTTTCCTCATTTTATCGAGATTTGACCGAAAAAAGCAAGAAAAACGAATAATTTTAGCGAAATTTCAATTTTTATGCTCGTTTTTTCCCTTAATTTTCCTCATTTTATCGAGATTTGACCTAAAAAAGCAAGAAAAACGAATAATTTTAGCGAAATTTCAATTTTTTTCCTCTTTTTTTCCCTTAATTTTCCTTATTTTATCGAGATTTGACCGAAAAAAGCAAGAAAAACGGATAATTTTAGCGAAATTTCAATTTTTTTATCTTTTTTCCCTTGATTTTCCTTATTTTATCGATATTTGACCGAAAAAAGCAAGAAAAACGAATAATTTTAGCGAAATATCAATTTTTATCCTCGTTTTTTCCCTTAATTTTCCTCATTTTATCGAGATTTGACCGAAAAAAGCAAGAAAAACGAATAATTTTAGCGAAATTTCAATTTTTTTCCTCTTTTTTACCCTTAATTTTCCTTATTTTATCGAGATTTGACCGAAAAAAGCAAGAAAAACGAATAATTTGAGCGAAATTTCAATTTTTTTAGTCTTTTTTTCCCTTAATTTTCCTTATTTTATCGATATTTGACCGAAAAAAGCAAGAAAAACGAATAATTTTAGCGAAATATCAATTTTTATCCTCGTTTTTTCCCTTAATTTTCCTTATTTTATCGAGATTTGACCGAAAAAAGCAAGAAAAACGAATAATTTTAGCGAAATTTCAATTTTTTTTTGTCTTTTTTTCCCTTAATTTTCCACATTTTATCGAGATTTGACCGAAAAAAGCAAGAAAAACGAATAATTTTAGCTAAATATCATTTTTATCATCTTTTTTCCCTTAATTTTCCTTATTTTATCGAGATTTGACCGAAAAAAGCAAGAAAAACGAATAATTTTAGCGAAATTTCAATTTTTTTAGTCTTTTTTTCCCTTAATTTTCCTTATTTTATCGATATTTGACCGAAAAAAGCAAGAAAAACGAATAATTTTAGCGAAATATCAATTTTTATCCTCGTTTTTTCCCTTAATTTTCCTCATTTTATCGAGATTTGACCGAAAAAAGCAAGAAAAACGAATAATTTTAGCGAAATTTCAATTTTTTTCCTCTTATTTACCCTTAATTTTCCTTATTTTATCGAGATTTGACCGAAAAAAGCAAGAAAAACGAATAATTTGAGCGAAATTTCAATTTTTTTAGTCTTTTTTTCCCTTAATTTTCCTTATTTTATCGATATTTGACCGAAAAAAGCAAGAAAAACGAATAATTTTAGCGAAATATCAATTTTTATCCTCGTTTTTTCCCTTAATTTTCCTTATTTTATCGAGATTTGACCGAAAAAAGCAAGAAAAACGAATAATTTTAGCGAAATTTCAATTTTTTTTTGTCTTTTTTTCCCTTAATTTTCCACATTTTATCGAGATTTGACCGAAAAAAGCAAGAAAAACGAATAATTTTAGCTAAATATCATTTTTATCATCTTTTTTCCCTTAATTTTCCTTATTTTATCGAGATTTGACCGAAAAAAGCAAGAAAAACGAATAATTTTAGCGAAATTTCAATTTTTTTAGTCTTTTTTTCCCTTAATTTTCCTTATTTTATCGATATTTGACCGAAAAAAGCAAGAAAAACGAATAATTTTAGCGAAATATCAATTTTTATCCTCGTTTTTTCCCTTAATTTTCCTTATTTTATCGAGATTTGACCGAAAAAAGCAAGAAAAACGAATAATTTTATCGAAATTTCTATTTTTTTCCTCTTTTTTTCCCTTAATTTTCCTTATTTTATCGAGATTTGACCGAAAAAAGCAAGAAAAACGAATAATTTTAGCGAAATTTCTATTTTTTTCCTCTTTTTTTCCCTTAATATTCCTTATTTTATCGATATTTGACCGAAAAAAGCAAGAAAAACGAATAATTTTAGCGAAATATCAATTTTTATCCTCGTTTTTTCCCTTAATTTTCCTCATTTTATCGAGATTTGACCGAAAAAAGGAAGAAAAACGAATAATTTTGGCGAAATTTCAATTTTTTTCCTCTTTTTTTCCCTTAATTTTCCTTATTTTATCGAGATTTGACCGAAAAAAGCAAGAAAAACGAATAATTTTAGCTTAATATCATTTTTATCATCTTTTTTCCCTTAATTTTCCTTATTTTATCGAGATTTGACCGAAAAAAGCAAGAAAAACGAATAATTTTAGCGAAATATCAATTTTTATCCTCTTTTTTTCCCTTAATTTTCCTTATTTTATCGAGATTTGACCGAAAAAAGGCAAGAAAAACGAATAATTTTAGCGAAATTTCTATTTTTTTCCTCTTTTTTTCCCATAATTTTCCTTATTTTATCGAGATTTGACCGAAAAAAGCAAGAAAAACGAATAATTTGAGCGAAATTTCAATTTTTTTCCTCTTTTTTACCTTAATTTTCCTTATTTTATCGATATTTGACCGAAAAAAGCAAGAAAAACGAATAATTTTAGCGTAATTTCAATTTTTATCCTCGTTTTTTTCCCTTAATTTGCCTTATTTTATCGAGATTTGACCGAAAAAAGCAAGAAAAACGAATAATTTTAGCATAATTTCAATTTTTTTTTGTCTTTTTTTCCCTTAATTTTCCACATTTTATCGAGATTTGACCGAAAAAAGCAAGAAAAACGAATAATTTTAGCGAAATATCAATTTTTATCCTCTTTTTTCCCTTAATTTTCCTTATTTTATCGAGATTTGACCGAAAAAAGCAAGGAAAACGAATAATTTTAGCGAAATTTCAATTTTTTTAGTCTTTTTTTTCCCTTAATTTTCCTTATTTTATCGATATTTGACCGAAAAAAGCAAGAAAAACGAATAATTTTAGCGAAATATCAATTTTTATCCTCGTTTTTTCCCTTAATTTTCCTCATTTTATCGAGATTTGACCGAAAAAAGCAAGAAAAACGAATAATTTTAGCGAAATTTCAATTTTTTTCCTCTTTTTTCCCTTAATTTTCCTTATTTTATCGAGATTTGACCGAAAAAAGCAAGAAAAACGAATAATTTTAGCGAAATTTCAATTTTTTTCCTCTTTTTTACCCTTAATTTTCCTTATTTTATCGAGATTTGACCGAAAAAAGCAAGAAAAACGAATAATTTTAGCGAAATTTCAATTTTTTTTTGTCTTTTTTTCCCTTAATTTTCCACATTTTATCGAGATTTGACCGAAAAAAGCAAGAAAAACGAATAATTTTAGCTAAATATCAATTTTTATTATCTTTTTTCCCTTGATTTTCCTTATTTTATCGATATTTGACCGAAAAAAAGCAAGAAAAACGAATAATTTTAGCGAAATATCAATTTTTATCCTCGTTTTTTCCCTTAATTTTCCTCATTTTATCGAGATTTGACCGAAAAAAACAAGAAAAAACGAATAATTTTAGCGAAATTTTAATTTTTTCCCTCTTTTTAACCCTTAATTTTCCTTATTTTATCGAGATTTGACCGAAAAAAGCAAGAAAAACGAATAATTTAAGCGAAATTTCTATTTTTTTCCTCTTTTTTCCCTTAATTTTCCTTATTTTATCGAGATTTGACCGAAAAAAGCAAGAAAAACGAATAATTTTAGCGAAATTTCTATTTTTTTCCTCTTTTTTTCCCTTAATTTTCCTTATTTTATCGAGATTTGACCGAAAAAAGCAAGAAAAACGAATAATTTGAGCGAAATTTCAATTTTTTTCGTCTTTTTTACCCTTAATTTTCCTTATTTTATCGATATTTGACCGAAAAAAGCAAGAAAAACGAATAATTTTAGCGAAATTTCTATTTTTTTCCTCTTTTTTTTCCCTTAATTTTCCTTATTTTATCAAGATTTGACCGAAAAAAAGCAAGAAAAAACGAATAATTTTAGCGAAATTTCAATTTTTTTAGTCTTTTTTTCCCTTAATTTTCCACATTTTATCGAGATTTGACCAAAAAAAAAAACGAAAAACGAATAATTTTAGCTAAATATCAATTTTTATCTTCTTTTTTCCCTTGATTTTCCTTATTTTATCGATATTTGACCGAAAAAAAGCAAGAAAAACAAATAATTTTAGCGAAATATCAACTTTTATCCTCGTTTTTTTCCCTTAATTTTCCTCATTTTATCGAGATTTGACCGAAAAAAGCAAGAAAAACGAATAATTTTAGCGAAATTTCAATTTTTTTCCTCTTTTTTACCCTTAATTTTCCTTATTTTATCGAGATTTGACCGTAAAAAAGCAAGAAAAACGAATAATTTTAGCGAAATTTCTATTTTTTTCCTCTTTTTTCCCTTAATTTTCCTTATTTTATCGAGATTTGACCGAAAAAAGCAAGAAAAACGAATAATTTTAGCGAAATATCTATTTTTTTCCTCTTTTTTCCCTTAATTTTCCTTATTTTATCGAGATTTGACCGAAAAAAAGCTAGAAAAACGAATAATTTTAGCGAAATTTCAATTTTTTTCCTCTTTTTTTCCCTTAATTTTCCTTATTTTATCGAGGTTTGTCCGAAAAAAGCAAGAAAAACAAATAATTTTAGCGAAATATCAATTTTATCCTCTTTTATTCCCTTAATTTTCCTTATTTTATCGAGATTTGACCGAAAAAAGCAAGAAAAACGAATAATTTTAGCGAAATATCAATTTTTATCCTCTTTTTTTCCCTTAATTTTCCTTATTTTATCGATATTTGACCGAAAAAAGCAAGAAAAACGAATAATTTTAGCGAAATTCAATTTTTATCCTCGTTTTTTTCCCTTAATTTTCCTCATTTTATCGAGATTTGACCTAAAAAAGCAAGAAAAACGAATAATTTTAGCGAAATTTCAATTTTTTTTCCTCTTTTTTTCCCTTAATTTTTCTTATTTTATCGAGATTTGACCGAAAAAAGCAAGAAAAACGAATAATTTTAGCGAAATTTCAATTTTTTTTGTTGTCTTTTTTCCTTAATTTTCCACATTTTATCGAGATTTGACCGAAAAAAGCAAGAAAAACTAATAATTTTAGCTAAATATCATTTTAATTATCTTTTTTCCCTTGATTTTCCTTATTTTATCGATATTTGACCGAAAAAAGCAAGAAAAACGAATAATTTTAGCGAAATATCAATTTTTATCCTCGTTTTTTTCCCTTAATTTTCCTCATTTTATCGAGATTTGACCGAAAAAAGCAAGAAAAACGAATAATTTTAGCGAAATTTCAATTTTTTTCCTCTTTTTTACCCTTAATTTTCCTTATTTTATCGAGATTTGACCGAAAAAAAGCAAGAAAAAACGAATAATTTTAGCGAAATTTCTATTTTTTTCCTCTTTTTTCCCTTAATTTTCCTTATTTTATCGAGATTTGACCGAAAAAAGCAAGAAAAACGAATAATTTTAGCGAAATTTCTACTTTTTTTCCTCTTTTTTTCCCATAATTTTCCTTATTTTATCGAGATTTGACCTAAAAAAGCAAGAAAAACGAATAATTTGAGCAAAATTTCAATTTTTTTCCTCTTTTTACCCTTAATTTTCCTTATTTTATCGAGATTTGACCGAAAAAAGCAAGAAAAACGAATAATTTTAGCGAAATTTCTATTTTTTTCCTCTTTTTTCCCTTAATTTTCCTTATTTTATCGAGATTTGACCGAAAAAAGCTAGAAAAACGAATAATTTTAGCGAAATTTCTATTTTTTTCCTCTTTTTTCCCTTAATTTTCCTTATTTTATCGAGATTTGACCGAAAAAAGCTAGAAAAACGAATAATTTTAGCGAAATTTCAATTTTTTTTCCTCTTTTTTTCCCTTAATTTTCCTTATTTTATCGAGGTTTGTCCGAAAAAAGCAAGAAAAACGAATAATTTTAGCAAAATATCAATTTTATCCTCTTTTATTCCCTTAATTTTCCTTATTTTATCGAGATTTGACCAAAAAAAAGCAAGAAAAAGGAATAATTTTAGCGAAATATCAATTTTTATCCTCGTTTTTTCTCTTAATTTTCCTTATTTTATCGATATTTGACCGAAAAAAGCAAGAAAAACGAATAATTTTAGCGAAATATCAATTTTTATCCTCGTTTTTTCCCTTAATTTTCCTCATTTTATCGAGATTTGACCGAAAAAAAGCAAGAAAAACGAATAATTTTAGCGAAATTTCAATTTTTTTAGTCTTTTTTTTCCCTTAATTTACCACATTTTATCGAGATTTGACCGAAAAAAGCAAAAAAAACGAATAATTTTAGCTAAATATCAATTTTTATCATCTTTTCTCCCTTGATTTTCCTTATTTTATCGATATTTGACCGAAAAAAGCAAGAAAAACGAATAATTTTAGCGAAATATCAATTTTTATCCTCGTTTTTTCCCTTAATTTTCCTCATTTTATCGAGATTTGACCGAAAAAAAGCAAGAAAACGAATAATTTTAGCGAAATTTCAATTTTTTTCCTCTTTTTTACCCTTAATTTTCCTTATTTTATCGGAATTGACCGAAAAAAGCAAGAAAAACGAATAATTTTAGCGAAATTTCAATTTTTTTCCTCTTTTTTCCCTTAATTTTCCTTATTTTATCGAGATTTGACCGAAAAAAGCAAGAAAAACGAATAATTTTAGCGAAATTTCTATTTTTTTTCCTCTTTTTTTCCCTTAATTTTCCTTATTTTATCGAGATTTGACCGAAAAAAGCAAGAAAAACGAATAATTTGAGCGAAATTTCAATTTTTTTCCTCTTTTTTACCCTTAATTTTCCTTATTTTATCGAGATTTGACCGAAAAAAGCAAGAAAAACGAATAATTTTTGCGAAATATCAATTTTTATCCTCTTATTTTCCCTTAATTTTCCTTATTTTATCGAGATTTGACCGAAAAAAGCAAGAAAAACGAATAATATTAGCGAAATTTCAATTTTTTTCCTCTTTTTTACCCTTAAATTTCCTTATTTTATCGATATTTGACCGAAAAAAGCAAGAAAAACGAATAATTTTAGCGAAATTTCTATTTTTTTCCTCTTTTTTCCCTTAATTTTCCTTATTTTATCGAGATTTGACCGAAAAAAGCTAGAAAAAAGAATAATTTTAGCGAAATTTCAATTTTTTTGTCTTTTTTTCCCTTAATTTTCCTTATTTTATCGAGGTTTGTCCGAAAAAAAGCAAGAAAAACGAATAATTTTAGCGAAATTTCAATTTTTTTCCTCTTTTTTCCCTTAATTTTCCTCATTTTATCGAGATTTGACCGAAAAAAGCAAGAAAAACGAATAATTTTAGCGAAATATCAATTTTTATCATCTTTTTCCCCTTGATTTTCCTTATTTTATCGAGATTTGACCGAAAAAAGCAAGAAAAACGAATAATTTTAGCGAAATATCAATTTTTATCCTCTTTTTTCCCTTAATTTTCCTTATTTTATCGACATTTGACCGAAAAAAGCAAGAAAAAAGAATAATTTTAGCGAAATTTCAATTTTTTTCCTCTTTTTTACCCTTAATTTTCCTTATTTTATCGAGATTTGACCGAAAAAAGCAAGAAAAACAAATAATTTTAGCGAAATTTCAATTTTTTTCCTCTTTTTTTCCCTTAATTTTCCTTATTTTATCGAGGTTTGTCCGAAAAAAGCAAGAAAAACGAATAATTTTAGCGAAATATCAATTTTTATCCTCTTTTATTCCCTTAATTTTCTTTATTTTATCGAGATTTGACCGAAAAAAGCAAGAAAAACGAATAATTTTAGCGAAATTTCAATTTTTTTCTTCTTTTTTTCCTTAATTTTCCTTATTTTATCGAGATTTGACGGAAAAAAGCAAGAAAAACGAATAATTTTAGCGAAATTTCAATTGTTTTAGTCTTTTTTTCCCTTAATTTTCCACATTTTATCGAGATTTGACCGAAAAAAGCAAGAAAAACGAATAATTTTAGCTAAATATCAATTTTTATCATCTTTTTTCCCTTGATTTTCCTTATTTTATCGATAATTGACCGAAAAAATGCAAGAAAAACGAATAATTTTAGCGAAATATCAATTTTTATCCTCGTTTTTTCCCTTAATTTTCCTCATTTTATCGAGATTTGACCGAAAAAAGCAAGAAAAACGAATAATTTTAGCTAAATATCAATTTTTTTCCTCTTTTTTACCCTTAATTTTCCTTATTTTATCGAGATTTGACCGAAAAAAGCAATAAAAACGAATAATTTTAGCGAAATTTCACATTTTTTCCTCTTTTTTCCCTTAATTTTCCTTATTTTATCGAGATTTGACCGAAAAAAGCAAGAAAAAACGAATAATTTTAGCAAAATATCAATTTTTATCCTATTTTTTACCCTTAATTTTCCTTATTTTATCGAGATTTGACCGAAAAAAGCAAGAAAAACGAATAATTTTAGCGAAATTTCAATTTTTTTCCTCCTTTTTACCCTAAATTTTCCTTATTTTATCGAGATTTGACCGAAAAAAGCAAGAAAAACGAATAATTTTAGCGAAATTTCTATTTTTTTTCCTCTTTTTTCCCTTAATTTTCCTTATTTTATCGAGATTTGACCGAAAAAAAGCTAGAAAAAACGAATAATTTGAGCGAAATTTCAATTTTTTTCCTCTTTTTCTCCCTTAATTTTCCTTATTTTATCGAGGTTTGTCCGAAAAAAGCAAGAAAAACGAATAATTTTAGCGAAATATCAATTTTTATCCTCTTTTATTCCCTTAATTTTCTTTATTTTATCGAGATTTGACCGAAAAAAGCAAGAAAAACGAATAATTTTAGCGAAATTTCAATTTTTTTCTTCTTTTTTACCCTTAATTTTCCTTATTTTATCGAGATTTGACCGAAAAAAGCAAGAAAAACGAATAATTTTAGCGAAATTTCTATTTTTTTCCTCTTTTTTCCCTTAATTTTCCTTATTTTATCGAGATTTGACCGAAAAAAGCAAGAAAAACGAATAATTTTAGCGAAATTTCTATTTTTTTCCTCTTTTTTTCACTTAATTTTCCTTATTTTATCGAGATTTGACCGAAAAAAGCTAGAGAAAACGAATCATTTGAGCGAAATTTCAATTTTTTTCCTCTTTTTTACCCTTAATTTTCCTTATTTTATCGAGATTTGACCGAAAAAAGCAAGAAAAAAGAATAATTTTAGCGAAATTTCAATTTTTTTCCTCTTTTTTACCCTTAATTTTCCTTATTTTATCGAGATTTGACCGAAAAAAGCAAGAAAAACAAATAATTTTTGCAAAATTTCTATTTTTTTCCTCTTTTTTCCCTTAATTTTCCTTATTTTATCGAGATTTGACCGAAAAAAGCAAGAAAAACGAATAATTTTAGCGAAATTTCTATTTTTTTCCTCTTTTTTTCCCTTAATTTTCCTTATTTTATCGAGATTTGACCGAAAAAAGCTAGAAAAACGAATAATTTTAGCGAAATTTCAAGTTTTTCCTCTTTTTTTCCCATAATTTTCCTTATTTTATCGAGATTTGACCGATAAAAGCAAGAAAAACGAATAATTTTAGCGAAATTTCAATTGTTTTAGTCTTTTTTTCCATTAATTTTCCACATTTTATCGAGATTTGACCGAAAAAAGCAAGAAAAACGAATAATTTTAGCTAAATATCAATTTTTATCATCTTTTTTCCCTTGATTTTCCTTATTTTATCGATATTTGACCGAAAAAAGCAAGAAAAACGAATAATTTTAGCGAAATATCAATTTTTATCCTCGTTTTTTCCCTTAATTTTCCTCATTTTATCGAGATTTGACCGAAAAAAGCAAGAAAAACGAATAATTTTAGCGAAATTTCAATTTTTTTCCACTTTTTTACCCTTAATTTTCCTTATTTTTTCGAGATTTTACCGAAAAAATCAAGAAAAACGAATAATTTTAGCGAAATTTCTATTTTTTTCCTCTTTTTTCCCTTAATTTTCCTTATTTTATCGAGATTTGACCGAAAAAAGCAAGAAAAACGAATAATTTTAGCGAAATATCAATTTTTATCCTCTTTTTTTCCCTTAATTTTCCTTATTTTGTCGAGATTTGACCGAAAAAAGCAAGAAAAACGAATAATTTTAGCAATATTTCAATTTTTTTCCTCTTTTTTACCCTTTATTTTCCTTATTTTATCGAGATTTGACCGAAAAAAGCAAGAAAAACGAATAATTTTAGCGAAATATCAATTTTTATCCTCTTTTTTACCCTTAATTTTCCTCATTTTATCGAGATTTGACCGAAAAAAGCAAGAAAAACGAATAATTTTAGCTAAATATCAATTTTTTTCCTCTTTTTTACCCTTAATTTTCCTTATTTTATCGAGATTTGACCGAAAAAAGCAAGAAAAACGAATAATTTTAGCGAAATTTCAATTTTTTTCCTCTTTTTTACCCTTAATTTTCCTTATTTTATCGAGATTTGACCGAAAAAAGCAAGAAAAACGAATAATTTTAGCTAAATATCAATTTTTTTCCTCTTTTTTACCCTTAATTTTCCTTATTTTATCGAGATTTGACCGAAAAAAGCAGGAAAAACGAATAATTTTAGCGAAATTTCTATTTTTTTCCTCTTTTTTCCCTTAATTTTCCTTATTTTATCGAGATTTGACCGAAAAAAGCAAGAAAAACGAATAATTTTAGCGAAATATCAATTTTTATCCTCTTTTTTACCCTTAATTTTCCTCATTTTATCGAGATTTGACCGAAAAAAGCAAGAAAAACGAGTAATTTTAGCTAAATATCAATTTTTTGCCTCTTTTTTACCCTTAATTTTCCTTATTTTATCGAGATTTGACCGAAAAAAGCAAGAAAAACGAATAATTTTAGCGAAATTTCTATTTTTTTCCTCTTTTTTCCCTTAATTTTCCTTATTTTATCGAGATTTGACCGAAAAAAGCAAGAAAAACGAATAATTTTAGCGAAATATCAATTTTTATCCTCTTTTTTACCCTTAATTTTACTTATTTTATCGAGATTTGACCGAAAAAAGCAAGAAAAACGAATAATTTTAGCGAAATTTTAATTTTTGCCTCTTTTTTACCATTAATTTTCCTTATTTTATCGAGATTTGACCGAAAAAAGCAAGAAAAACGAATAATTTTAGCGAAATTTCTATTTTTTTCCTCTTTTTTCCCTTAATTTTCCTTATTTTATCGAGATTTGACCGAAAAAAGCTAGAAAAAACGATTAATTTGAGCGAAATTTCAATTTTTTTCCTCTTTTATTCCCTTAATTTTCTTTATTTTATCGAGATTTGACCGAAAAAAGCAAGAAAAACGAATAATTTTAGCGAAATTTCAATTTTTTTAGTCTTTTTTTCCATTAATTTTCCTTATTTTATCAAGATTTGACATAAAAAAGCAAGAAAAACGAATAATTTTAGCGAAATTTCAATTCTTTTCCTCTTTTTTCCCTTAATTTTCCTTTTTTTATCGAGATTTGACCGAGAAAAGCAAGAAAAACGAATAATTTTAGCGAAATTTCAATTTTTTTAGTCTTTTTTTCCCTTAATTTTCCTTATTTTATCGAGATTTGACATAAAAAAGCAAGAAAAACGAATAATTTTAGCGAAATTTCAATTTTTTTCTTCTATTTTCATTTAATTTTCCTTATTTTATCGAGATTTGACCGAAAAAAGCTAGAAAAACGAATAATTTTAGCGAAATATCAATTTTTAACCTCGTTTTTTTCCCTTAATTTTCCTCATTTTATCGAGATTTGACCGAAAAAAGCAAGAAAAACGAATAATTTTAGCTAAATATCAATATTTTTCCTCTTTTTTACCCTTAATTTTCCTTATTTTATCGAGATTTGACAGAAAAAAGCAAGAAAAACGAATAATTTTAGCGAAATTTCTATTTTTTTCCTCTTTTTTCCCTTAATTTTCCTTATTTTATCGAGATTTGACCGAAAAAAGCAAGAAAAACGAATAATTTTAGCGAAATATTAATTTTTATCCTATTTTTTACCCTTAATTTTCCTTATTTTATCGAGATTTGACCGAAAAAAGCAAGAAAAACGAATAATTTTAGCGAAATTTTAATTTTTTTCCTCTTTTTTACCCTTAATTTTTCTTATTTTATCGAGATTTGACCGAAAAAAGCAAGAAAAACAAATACTTTTAGCGAAATTTCTATTTTTTTCCTCTTTTTTCCCTTAATTTTCCTTATTTTATCGAGATTTGACCGAAAAAAGCTAGAAAAACGAATAATTTGAGCGAAATTTCAATTTTTTTCCTCTTTTTTTCCCTTAATTTTCCTTATTTTATCGAGGTTTGTCCGAAAAAAGCAAGAAAAACGAATAATTTTAGCGAAATATCAATTTTTATCCTCTTTTATTCCCTTAATTTTCTTTATTTTATCGAGATTTGACCGAAAAAAGCAAGAAAAACGAATAATTTTAGCGAAATTTCAATTTTTTTCTTCTTTTTTTCCTTAATTTTCCTTATTTTATCGAGATTTGACGGAAAAAAGCAAGAAAAACGAATAATTTTAGCGAAATTTCAATTGTTTTAGTCTTTTTTTCCCTTAATTTTCCACATTTTATCGAGATTTGACCGAAAAAAGCAAGAAAAACGAATAATTTTAGCTAAATATCAATTTTTATCATCTTTTTTCCCTTGATTTTCCTTATTTTATCGATAATTGACCGAAAAAAGCAAGAAAAACGAATAATTTTAGCGAAATATCAATTTTTATCCTCGTTTTTTTCCCTTAATTTTCCTCATTTTATCGAGATTTGACCGAAAAAAGCAAGAAAAACGAATAATTTTTGCAAAATTTCTATTTTTTTCCTCTTTTTTCCCTTAATTTTCCTTATTTTATCGAGATTTGACCGAAAAAAGCAAGAAAAACGAATAATTTTAGCGAAATTTCTATTTTTTTCCTCTTTTTTTCCCTTAATTTTCCTTATTTTATCGAGATTTGACCGAAAAAAGCTAGAAAAACGAATAATTTTAGCGAAATTTCAAGTTTTTCCTCTTTTTTTCCCATAATTTTCCTTATTTTATCGAGATTTGACCGATAAAAGCAAGAAAAACGAATAATTTTAGCGAAATTTCAATTGTTTTAGTCTTTTTTTCCATTAATTTTCCACATTTTATCGAGATTTGACCGAAAAAAGCAAGAAAAACGAATAATTTTAGCTAAATATCAATTTTTATCATCTTTTTTCCCTTGATTTTCCTTATTTTATCGATATTTGACCGAAAAAAGCAAGAAAAACGAATAATTTTAGCGAAATATCAATTTTTATCCTCGTTTTTTCCCTTAATTTTCCTCATTTTATCGAGATTTGACCGAAAAAAGCAAGAAAAACGAATAATTTTAGCGAAATTTCAATTTTTTTCCACTTTTTTACCCTTAATTTTCCTTATTTTTTCGAGATTTTACCGAAAAAATCAAGAAAAACGAATAATTTTAGCGAAATTTCTATTTTTTTCCTCTTTTTTCCCTTAATTTTCCTTATTTTATCGAGATTTGACCGAAAAAAGCAAGAAAAACGAATAATTTTAGCGAAATATCAATTTTTATCCTCTTTTTTTCCCTTAATTTTCCTTATTTTGTCGAGATTTGACCGAAAAAAGCAAGAAAAACGAATAATTTTAGCAATATTTCAATTTTTTTCCTCTTTTTTACCCTTTATTTTCCTTATTTTATCGAGATTTGACCGAAAAAAGCAAGAAAAACGAATAATTTTAGCGAAATATCAATTTTTATCCTCTTTTTTACCCTTAATTTTCCTCATTTTATCGAGATTTGACCGAAAAAAGCAAGAAAAACGAATAATTTTAGCTAAATATCAATTTTTTTCCTCTTTTTTACCCTTAATTTTCCTTATTTTATCGAGATTTGACCGAAAAAAGCAAGAAAAACGAATAATTTTAGCGAAATTTCAATTTTTTTCCTCTTTTTTACCCTTAATTTTCCTTATTTTATCGAGATTTGACCGAAAAAAGCAAGAAAAACGAATAATTTTAGCTAAATATCAATTTTTTTCCTCTTTTTTACCCTTAATTTTCCTTATTTTATCGAGATTTGACCGAAAAAAGCAGGAAAAACGAATAATTTTAGCGAAATTTCTATTTTTTTCCTCTTTTTTCCCTTAATTTTCCTTATTTTATCGAGATTTGACCGAAAAAAGCAAGAAAAACGAATAATTTTAGCGAAATATCAATTTTTATCCTCTTTTTTACCCTTAATTTTCCTCATTTTATCGAGATTTGACCGAAAAAAGCAAGAAAAACGAGTAATTTTAGCTAAATATCAATTTTTTGCCTCTTTTTTACCCTTAATTTTCCTTATTTTATCGAGATTTGACCGAAAAAAGCAAGAAAAACGAATAATTTTAGCGAAATTTCTATTTTTTTCCTCTTTTTTCCCTTAATTTTCCTTATTTTATCGAGATTTGACCGAAAAAAGCAAGAAAAACGAATAATTTTAGCGAAATATCAATTTTTATCCTCTTTTTTACCCTTAATTTTACTTATTTTATCGAGATTTGACCGAAAAAAGCAAGAAAAACGAATAATTTTAGCGAAATTTTAATTTTTGCCTCTTTTTTACCATTAATTTTCCTTATTTTATCGAGATTTGACCGAAAAAAGCAAGAAAAACGAATAATTTTAGCGAAATTTCTATTTTTTTCCTCTTTTTTCCCTTAATTTTCCTTATTTTATCGAGATTTGACCGAAAAAAGCTAGAAAAACGATTAATTTGAGCGAAATTTCAATTTTTTTTCCTCTTTTATTCCCTTAATTTTCTTTATTTTATCGAGATTTGACCGAAAAAAGCAAGAAAAACGAATAATTTTAGCGAAATTTCAATTTTTTTAGTCTTTTTTTCCATTAATTTTCCTTATTTTATCAAGATTTGACATAAAAAAGCAAGAAAAACGAATAATTTTAGCGAAATTTCAATTCTTTTCCTCTTTTTTCCCTTAATTTTCCTTTTTTTATCGAGATTTGACCGAGAAAAGCAAGAAAAACGAATAATTTTAGCGAAATTTCAATTTTTTTAGTCTTTTTTTCCCTTAATTTTCCTTATTTTATCGAGATTTGACATAAAAAAGCAAGAAAAACGAATAATTTTAGCGAAATTTCAATTTTTTTCTTCTATTTTCATTTAATTTTCCTTATTTTATCGAGATTTGACCGAAAAAAGCTAGAAAAACGAATAATTTTAGCGAAATATCAATTTTTAACCTCGTTTTTTCCCTTAATTTTCCTCATTTTATCGAGATTTGACCGAAAAAAGCAAGAAAAACGAATAATTTTAGCTAAATATCAATATTTTTCCTCTTTTTTACCCTTAATTTTCCTTATTTTATCGAGATTTGACAGAAAAAAGCAAGAAAAACGAATAATTTTAGCGAAATTTCTATTTTTTTCCTCTTTTTTCCCTTAATTTTCCTTATTTTATCGAGATTTGACCGAAAAAAGCAAGAAAAACGAATAATTTTAGCGAAATATTAATTTTTATCCTATTTTTTACCCTTAATTTTCCTTATTTTATCGAGATTTGACCGAAAAAAGCAAGAAAAACGAATAATTTTAGCGAAATTTTAATTTTTTTCCTCTTTTTTTCCCTTAATTTTTCTTATTTTATCGAGATTTGACCGAAAAAAGCAAGAAAAACAAATACTTTTAGCGAAATTTCTATTTTTTTCCTCTTTTTTCCCTTAATTTTCCTTATTTTATCGAGATTTGACCGAAAAAAGCTAGAAAAACGAATAATTTGAGCGAAATTTCAATTTTTTTCCTCTTTTTTTCCCTTAATTTTCCTTATTTTATCGAGGTTTGTCCGAAAAAAGCAAGAAAAACGAATAATTTTAGCGAAATATCAATTTTTATCCTCTTTTATTCCCTTAATTTTCTTTATTTTATCGAGATTTGACCGAAAAAAAGCAAGAAAAACGAATAATTTTAGCGAAATTTCAATTTTTTTCTTCTTTTTTTCCTTAATTTTCCTTATTTTATCGAGATTTGACGGAAAAAAGCAAGAAAAACGAATAATTTTAGCGAAATTTCAATTGTTTTAGTCTTTTTTTCCCTTAATTTTCCACATTTTATCGAGATTTGACCGAAAAAAGCAAGAAAAACGAATAATTTTAGCTAAATATCAATTTTTATCATCTTTTTTCCCTTGATTTTCCTTATTTTATCGATAATTGACCGAAAAAAGCAAGAAAAACGAATAATTTTAGCGAAATATCAATTTTTATCCTCGTTTTTTCCCTTAATTTTCCTCATTTTATCGAGATTTGACCGAAAAAAGCAAGAAAAACGAATAATTTTAGCTAAATATCAATTTTTTTCCTCTTTTTTACCCTTAATTTTCCTTATTTTATCGAGATTTGACATAAAAAAGCAAGAAAAACGAATAATTTTAGCGAAATTTCAATTTTTTTCCTCTTTTTTCCCTTAATTTTCCTTATTTTATCGAGTTTTGACCGAAATAAGCTAGAAAAACGAATAATTTTAGCGAAATTTAAATTTTTTTCCTCTTTTTTTCCCTTAATTTTCCTTATTTTATCGAGGTTTGTCCGAAAAGAGCAAGAAAAACGAAAAATTTTAGCGAAATATCAATTTTAATCCTCTTTTATTCCCTTAATTTTCCTTATTTTATCGAGATTTGACCGAAAAAAGCAAGAAAAACGAATAATTTTAGCGAAATTTCAATTTTTTTCCTCTTTTTTTCCCTTAATTTTCCTTATTTTATCGAGATTTGACCGAAAAAAGCAAGAAAAACGAATAATTTTAGCTAAATATCATTTTTATCATCTTTTTTCCCTTGATTTTCCTTATTTTATCGATATTTGACCGAAAAAAGCAAGAAAAACGAATAATTTTAGCGAAATATCAATTTTTATCCTCGTTTTTTCCCTTAATTTTCCTCATTTTATCGAGATTTGACCGAAAAAAGCAAGAAAAACGAATAATTTTAGCGAAATTTCAATTTTTTTCCTCTTTTTTACCCTTAATTTTCCTTATTTGTCGAGATTTGACCGAAAAAAGCAAGAAAAACGAATAATTTTAGCGAAATTTCTGTTTTTTTCCTCTTTTTTCCCTTAATTTTCCTTATTTTATCGACATTTGACCGAAAAAAGCAAGAAAAACGAATAATTTTAGCGAAATATCAATTTTTATCCTCTTTTTTTCACTTAATTTTCCTTATTTTATCGAGATTTTACCGAAAAAAGCAAGAAAAACGAATAATTTTAGCGAAATTTCAATTTTTTTCCTCTTTTTTCCTTTAATTTTCCTTATTTTATCGAGATTTGACCGAAAAAAAGCAAGAAAAACGAATAATTTTAGCGAAATTTCATTTTTTTCCTCTTTTTTCCCTTAATTATCCTTATTTTATCGAGATTTGACCGAAAAAAGCTAGAAAAACGAATAATTTTAGCGAAATATCAATTTTTTTCCTCTTTTTTACCCTTAATTTTCCTTATTTGTCGAGATTTGACCGAAAAAAGCAAGAAAAACGAATAATTTTAGCGAAATTTCTGTTTTTTTCCTCTTTTTTCCCTTAATTTTCCTTATTTTATCGACATTTGACCGAAAAAAGCAAGAAAAACGAATAATTTTAGCGAAATATCAATTTTTATCCTCTTTTTTTCACTTAATTTTCCTTATTTTATCGAGATTTTACCGAAAAAAGCAAGAAAAACGAATAATTTTAGCGAAATTTCAATTTTTTTCCTCTTTTTTCCTTTAATTTTCCTTATTTTATCGAGATTTGACCGAAAAAAGCAAGAAAAACGAATAATTTTAGCGAAATTTCATTTTTTTCCTCTTTTTTCCCTTAATTATCCTTATTTTATCGAGATTTGACCGAAAAAAGCTAGAAAAACGAATAATTTTAGCGAAATTTCAATTTTTTTCCTCTTTTTTTCCCTTAATTTTCCTTATTTTATCGAGGTTTGTCCGAAAAAAGCAAGAAAAACGAATAATTTTAGCGAAATATCAATTTTTATCCTCTTTTATTCCCTTAATTTTCCTTATTTTATCGAGATTTGACCGAAAAAAGCAAGAAAAACGAATAATTTTAGCGAAATATCAATTTTTATCCTCTTTTTTTCCCTTAATTTTCCTTATTTTATCGATATTTGACCGAAAAAAGCAAGAATAACGAATAATTTTAGCAAAATATCAATTTTTATCCTCGTTTTTTCCCTTAATTTTTCCTCATTTTATCGAGATTTGATCGAAAAAAGCAAGAAAAACGAATAATTTTAGCGAAATTTCAATTTTTTTCCTCTTTTTTACCCTTAATTTTCCTTATTTTATCGAGATTTGACCGAAAAAAGCAAGAAAAACGAATAATTTTAGCGAAATATCAAATTTATCCTCTCTTTTTCCCTTAATTTTCCTTATTTTATCGAGATTTGACCAAAAGAAGCAGGAAAAACGAATAATTTTAGCGAAATTTCAATTTTTTTCCTCTTTTTTACCCTTAATTTTCCTTATTTTATCAAGATTTGACCGAAAAAGCAAGAAAAACGAATAATTTTAGCGAAATATCAATTTTTTCATCTTTTTCCCCTTGATTTTCCTTATTTTATCGAGATTTGACCGTAAAAAAGCAAGAAAAACGAATAATTTTAGCGTAATATCAATTTCTATCCTCTTTTTTCCCTTAATTTTCCTTATTTTATCGAGATTTGACCGAAAAAAGCAAGAAAAACGAATAATTTTAGCGAAATTTCAATTTTTTTAGTCTTTTTTTCCCTTAATTTTCCTTATTTTATCGATATTTGACCGAAAAAAGCAAGAAAAACGAATAATTTTAGCGAAATATCAATTTTTATCCTCGTTTTTTCCCTTAATTTTCCTCATTTTATCGAGATTTGACCGAAAAAAGCAAGAAAAACGAATAATTTAAGCGAAATTTCAATTTTTTTCCTCTTTTTTACCCTTAATTTTCCTTATTTTATCGAGATTTGACCGAAAAAAGCAAGAAAAACGAATAATTTGAGCGAAATTTCAATTTTTTTCCTCTTTTTTACCCTTAATTTTCCTTATTTTATCGAGATTTGACCGAAAAAAGCTAGAAAAACGAATAATTTTTGCGAAATTTAAATTTTTTTCCTCTTTTTTACCCTTAATTTTCCTTATTTTATCGAGATTTGACAAAAAAAAGCAAGAAAAACGAATAATTTTAGCGAAATTTCTATTTTTTTCCTCTTTTTTCTCTTAATTTTCCCTATTTTATCGAGATTTGACCAAAAAAAGCAAGAAAAACGAATAATTTTAGCGAAATTTCAATTTTTTTCCTCTTTTTTCCCTTAATTTTCCTTATTTTATCGAGATTTGACCGAAAAAAGCTAGAAAAACGAATAATTTTTGCGAAATTTCAATTTTTTTCCTCTTTTTTACCCTTAATTTTCCTTATTTTATCGAGATTTGACCGAAAAAAGCAAGAAAAACGAATAATTTTAGCGAAATATCAATTTTTATCCTCTTTTTTTCCCTTAATTTTCCTTATTTTATCGATATTTGACCGAAAAAAGCAAGAATAACGAATAATTTTAGCAAAATATCAATTTTTATCCTCGTTTTTTCCCTTAATTTTCCTCATTTTATCGAGATTTGATCGAAAAAAGCAAGAAAAACGAATAATTTTAGCGAAATTTCAATTTTTTTCCTCTTTTTTACCCTTAATTTTCCTTATTTTATCGAGATTTGACCGAAAAAAGCAAGAAAAACGAATAATTTTAGCGAAATATCAAATTTATCCTCTCTTTTTCACTTAATTTTCCTTATTTTATCGAGATTTGACCAAAAGAAGCAAGAAAAACGAATAATTTTAGCGAAATTTCAATTTTTTTCCTCTTTTTTACCCTTAATTTTCCTTATTTTATCAAGATTTGACCGAAAAAGCAAGAAAAACGAATAATTTTAGCGAAATATCAATTTTTTCATCTTTATCCCCTTGATTTTCCTTATTTTATCGAGATTTGACCGTAAAAAAGCAAGAAAAACGAATAATTTTAGCGAAATATCAATTTTTATCCTCTTTTTTCCCTTAATTTTCCTTATTTTATCGAGATTTGACCGAAAAAAGCAAGAAAAACGAATAATTTTAGCGAAATTTCAATTTTTTTAGTCTTTTTTTCCGTTAATTTTCCTTATTTTATCGATATTTGACCGAAAAAAGCAAGAAAAACGAATAATTTTAGCGAAATATCAATTTTTATCCTCGTTTTTTCCCTTAATTTTCCTCATTTTATCGAGATTTGACCGAAAAAAGCAAGAAAAACGAATAATTTAAGCGAAATTTTAATTTTTTTCCTCTTTTTTACCCTTAATTTTCCTTATTTTATCGAGATTTGACCGAAAAAAGCAAGAAAAACGCATAATTTTAGCGAAATTTCAATTTTTTTCCTCTTTTTTACCCTTAATTTTCCTTATTTTATCGAGATTTGACCGAAAAAAGCTAGAAAAACGAATAATTTTTGCGAAATTTCAATTTTTATCCTCTTTTTTTCCCTTAATTTTCCTTATTTTATCGATATTTGACCGAAAAAAGCAAGAATAACGAATAATTTTAGCAAAATATCAATTTTTATCCTCGTTTTTTCCTTAATTTTCCTTATTTTATCGAGATTTGACGGAAAAAAGCAAGAAAAACGAATAATTTTAGCGAAATTTCAATTGTTTTAGTCTTTTTTTCCCTTAATTTTCCACATTTTATCGAGATTTGACCGAAAAAAGCAAGAAAAACGAATAATTTTAGCTAAATATCAATTTTTATCATCTTTTTTCCCTTGATTTTCCTTATTTTATCGATAATTGACCGAAAAAAGCAAGAAAAACGAATAATTTTAGCGAAATATCAATTTTTATCCTCGTTTTTTCCCTTAATTTTCCTCATTTTATCGAGATTTGACCGAAAAAAGCAAGAAAAACGAATAATTTTAGCTAAATATCAATTTTTTTCCTCTTTTTTACCCTTAATTTTCCTTATTTTATCGAGATTTGACATAAAAAAGCAAGAAAAACGAATAATTTTAGCGAAATTTCAATTTTTTTCCTCTTTTTTCCCTTAATTTTCCTTATTTTATCGAGTTTTGACCGAAATAAGCTAGAAAAACGAATAATTTTAGCGAAATTTAAATTTTTTTCCTCTTTTTTTCCCTTAATTTTCCTTATTTTATCGAGGTTTGTCCGAAAAGAGCAAGAAAAACGAAAAATTTTAGCGAAATATCAATTTTAATCCTCTTTTATTCCCTTAATTTTCCTTATTTTATCGAGATTTGACCGAAAAAAGCAAGAAAAACGAATAATTTTAGCGAAATTTCAATTTTTTTCCTCTTTTTTTCCCTTAATTTTCCTTATTTTATCGAGATTTGACCGAAAAAAGCAAGAAAAACGAATAATTTTAGCTAAATATCATTTTTATCATCTTTTTTCCCTTGATTTTCCTTATTTTATCGATATTTGACCGAAAAAAGCAAGAAAAACGAATAATTTTAGCGAAATATCAATTTTTATCCTCGTTTTTTCCCTTAATTTTCCTCATTTTATCGAGATTTGACCGAAAAAAGCAAGAAAAACGAATAATTTTAGCGAAATTTCAATTTTTTTCCTCTTTTTTACCCTTAATTTTCCTTATTTGTCGAGATTTGACCGAAAAAAGCAAGAAAAACGAATAATTTTAGCGAAATTTCTGTTTTTTTCCTCTTTTTTCCCTTAATTTTCCTTATTTTATCGACATTTGACCGAAAAAAGCAAGAAAAACGAATAATTTTAGCGAAATATCAATTTTTATCCTCTTTTTTTCACTTAATTTTCCTTATTTTATCGAGATTTTACCGAAAAAAGCAAGAAAAACGAATAATTTTAGCGAAATTTCAATTTTTTTCCTCTTTTTTCCTTTAATTTTCCTTATTTTATCGAGATTTGACCGAAAAAAGCAAGAAAAACGAATAATTTTAGCGAAATTTCATTTTTTTCCTCTTTTTTCCCTTAATTATCCTTATTTTATCGAGATTTGACCGAAAAAAGCTAGAAAAACGAATAATTTTAGCGAAATATCAATTTTTTTCCTCTTTTTTACCCTTAATTTTCCTTATTTGTCGAGATTTGACCGAAAAAAGCAAGAAAAACGAATAATTTTAGCGAAATTTCTGTTTTTTTTCCTCTTTTTTCCCTTAATTTTCCTTATTTTATCGACATTTGACCGAAAAAAGCAAGAAAAACGAATAATTTTAGCGAAATATCAATTTTTATCCTCTTTTTTTCACTTAATTTTCCTTATTTTATCGAGATTTTACCGAAAAAAGCAAGAAAAACGAATAATTTTAGCGAAATTTCAATTTTTTTCCTCTTTTTTCCTTTAATTTTCCTTATTTTATCGAGATTTGACCGAAAAAAGCAAGAAAAACGAATAATTTCAGCGAAATTTCATTTTTTTCCTCTTTTTTCCCTTAATTATCCTTATTTTATCGAGATTTGACCGAAAAAAGCTAGAAAAACGAATAATTTTTGCGAAATTTAAATTTTTTTCCTCTTTTTTACCCTTAATTTTCCTTATTTTATCGAGATTTGACAAAAAAAAGCAAGAAAAACGAATAATTTTAGCGAAATTTCTATTTTTTTCCTCTTTTTTCTCTTAATTTTCCTTATTTTATCGAGATTTGACCAAAAAAAGCAAGAAAAACGAATAATTTTAGCGAAATTTCAATTTTTTTCCTCTTTTTTCCCTTAATTTTCCTTATTTTATCGAGATTTGACCGAAAAAAGCTAGAAAAACGAATAATTTTTGCGAAATTTCAATTTTTTTCCTCTTTTTTACCCTTAATTTTCCTTATTTTATCGAGATTTGACCGAAAAAAGCAAGAAAAACGAATAATTTTAGCGAAATATCAATTTTTATCCTCTTTTTTTCCCTTAATTTTCCTTATTTTATCGATATTTGACCGAAAAAAGCAAGAATAACGAATAATTTTAGCAAAATATCAATTTTTATCCTCGTTTTTTCCCTTAATTTTCCTCATTTTATCGAGATTTGATCGAAAAAAGCAAGAAAAACGAATAATTTTAGCGAAATTTCAATTTTTTTCCTCTTTTTTACCCTTAATTTTCCTTATTTTATCGAGATTTGACCGAAAAAAGCAAGAAAAACGAATAATTTTAGCGAAATATCAAATTTATCCTCTCTTTTTCACTTAATTTTCCTTATTTTATCGAGATTTGACCAAAAGAAGCAAGAAAAACGAATAATTTTAGCGAAATTTCAATTTTTTTCCTCTTTTTTACCCTTAATTTTCCTTATTTTATCAAGATTTGACCGAAAAAGCAAGAAAAACGAATAATTTTAGCGAAATATCAATTTTTTCATCTTTATCCCCTTGATTTTCCTTATTTTATCGAGATTTGACCGTAAAAAAGCAAGAAAAACGAATAATTTTAGCGAAATATCAATTTTTATCCTCTTTTTTCCCTTAATTTTCCTTATTTTATCGAGATTTGACCGAAAAAAGCAAGAAAAACGAATAATTTTAGCGAAATTTCAATTTTTTTAGTCTTTTTTTCCGTTAATTTTCCTTATTTTATCGATATTTGACCGAAAAAAGCAAGAAAAACGAATAATTTTAGCGAAATATCAATTTTTATCCTCGTTTTTTCCCTTAATTTTCCTCATTTTATCGAGATTTGACCGAAAAAAGCAAGAAAAACGAATAATTTAAGCGAAATTTTAATTTTTTTCCTCTTTTTTACCCTTAATTTTCCTTATTTTATCGAGATTTGACCGAAAAAAGCAAGAAAAACGCATAATTTTAGCGAAATTTCAATTTTTTTCCTCTTTTTTACCCTTAATTTTCCTTATTTTATCGAGATTTGACCGAAAAAAGCTAGAAAAACGAATAATTTTTGCGAAATTTCAATTTTTATCCTCTTTTTTTCCCTTAATTTTCCTTATTTTATCGATATTTGACCGAAAAAAGCAAGAATAACGAATAATTTTAGCAAAATATCAATTTTTATCCTCGTTTTTTCCCTTAATTTTCCTCATTTTATCGAGATTTGATCGAAAAAAGCAAGAAAAACGAATAATTTTAGCGAAATTTCAATTTTTTTCCTCTTTTTTACCCTTAATTTTCCTTATTTTATCGAGATTTGACCGAAAAAAGCAAGAAAAACGAATAATTTTAGCGAAATATCAAATTTATCCTCTCTTTTTCCCTTAATTTTCCTTATTTTATCGAGATTTGACCAAAAGAAGCAAGAAAAACGAATAATTTTAGCGAAATTTCAATTTTTTTCCTCTTTTTTACCCTTAATTTTCCTTATTTTATCAAGATTTGACCGAAAAAGCAAGAAAAACGAATAATTTTAGCGAAATATCAATTTTTTCATCTTTATCCCCTTGATTTTCCTTATTTTATCGAGATTTGACCGTAATAAAGCAAGAAAAACGAATAATTTTAGCGAAATATCAATTTTTATCCTCTTTTTTCCCTTAATTTTCCTTATTTTATCGAGATTTGACCGAAAAAAGCAAGAAAAACGAATAATTTTAGCGAAATTTCAATTTTTTTAGTCTTTTTTTCCGTTAATTTTCCTTATTTTATCGATATTTGACCGAAAAAAGCAAGAAAAACGAATAATTTTAGCGAAATATCAATTTTTATCCTCGTTTTTTCCCTTAATTTTCCTCATTTTATCGAGATTTGACCGAAAAAAGCAAGAAAAACGAATAATTTTAGCGAAATTTCAATTTTTTTCCTCTTTTTTCCCTTAATTTTCCTTATTTTATCGAGATTTGACCGAAAAAAGCTAGAAAAACGAATAATTTTTGCGAAATTTCAATTTTTTTCCTCTTTTTTACCCTTAATTTTCCTTATTTTATCGAGATTTGACATAAAAAAGCAAGAAAAACGAATAATTTTAGCGAAATTTCTATTTTTTTCCTCTTTTTTCTCTTAACTTTCCTTATTTTATCGAGATTTGACCGTAAAAAGCAAGAAAAACGAATAATTTTAGCGAAATATCAATTTTTATCCTCTTTTTTCCCTTAATTTTCCTTATTTTATCGAGATTTGACCGAAAAAAGCAAGAAAAACGAATAATTTTAGCGAAATTTCAATTTTTTTAGTCTTTTTTTCCGTTAATTTTCCTTATTTTATCGATATTTGACCGAAAAAAGCAAGAAAAACGAATAATTTTAGCGAAATATCAATTTTTATCCTCGTTTTTTCCCTTAATTTTCCTCATTTTATCGAGATTTGACCGAAAAAAGCAAGAAAAACGAATAATTTAAGCGAAATTTCAATTTTTTTCCTCTTTTTTACCCTTAATTTTCCTTATTTTATCGAGATTTGACCGAAAAAAGCAAGAAAAACGAATAATTTTAGCGAAATTTCAATTTTTTTCCTCTTTTTTACCCTTAATTTTCCTTATTTTATCGAGATTTGACCGAAAAAAGCTAGAAAAACGAATAATTTTTGCGAAATTTCAATTTTTTTCCTCTTTTTTACCCTTAATTTTCCTTATGTTATCGAGATTTGACATAAAAAAGCAAGAAAAACGAATAATTTTAGCGAAATTTCAATTTTTTCCTCTTTTTTCCCTTAATTTTCCTTATTTTATCGAGATTTGACCGAAAAAAGCTAGAAAAACGAATAATTTTAGCGAAATTTCAATTTTTTTCCTGTTTTTTCCCTTAATTTTCCTTATTTTATCGAGATTTGACCGAAAAAAGCAAGAAAAATGAATAATTTTAGCGAAATTTCAATTTTTTTTCCTCTTTTTTTCCCTTAATTTTCCTTATTTTATCGAGATTTGACCGAAAAAAGCAAGAAAAACGAATAATTTTAGCGAAATTTCAATTTTTTTAGTCTTTTTTTCCCTTAATTTTCCACATTTTATCGAGATTTGACCGAAAAATGCAAGAAAAACGAATAATTTTAGCTAAATATCAATTTTTATCATCTTTTTTCCCTTGATTTTCCTTATTTTATCGATATTTGACCAAAAAAGCAAGAAAAACGAATAATTTTAGCGAAATATCAATTTTTATCCTCTCTTTTTCCCTTAATTTTCCTCATTTTATCGAGATTTGACCGAAAAAAGCAAGAAAAACGAATAATTTTAGCAAAATTTAAATTTTTTTCCTCCTTTTTACCCTTAATTTTCCTTATTTTATCGAGATTTGACCGAAAAAAGCAAGAAAAACGAATAATTTTAGCGAAATATCAAATTTATCCTCTTTTTTTCCCTTAATTTTCCTTATTTTATCAAGATTTGACCGTAAAAAGCAAGAAAAACGAATAATTTGAGCGAAATTTTAATTTTTTTCCTCTTTTTTTCCCTTAATTTTCCTTATTTTATCGAGATTTGACCAAAAGAAGCAAGAAAAACGAATAATTTTAGCGAAATTTCAATTTTTTTCTTCTTTTTTACCCTTAATTTTCCTTATTTTATCAAGATTTGACCGAAAAAGCAAGAAAAACGAATAATTTTAGCGAAATTTCAATTTTTTTCCTCTTTTTTCCCTTAATTTTCCTCATTTTATCGAGATTTGACCGAAAAAAGCAATAAAAACGAATAATTTTAGCGAAATATCAATTTTTATCATCTTTTTCCCCTTGATTTTCCTTATTTTATCGAGGTTTGACCGAAAAAAGCAAGAAAAACGAATAATTTTAGCGAAATATCAATTTTTATCCTCTTTTTTTCCTTAATTTTCCTTATTTTATCGAGATTTGACCGAAAAAAGCAAGAAAAACGAATAATTTTAGCGAAATTTCAATTTTTTTAGTCTTTGTTTCCCTTAATTTTCCTTATTTTATCGAGATTTGACATAAAAAAGCAAGAAAAACGAATAATTTTAGCGAAATTTCAATTTTTTTCCTCTTTTTTTCCCTTAATTTTCCTTATTTTATCAAGATTTGACCGAAAAAAGTAAGAAAAACGAATAATTTTAGCAAAATATCAATTTTTATCCTCTTTTTTCCCTTAATTATCCTTATTTTATCGAGATTTGACCGAAAAAAGCAAGAAAAACGAATAATTTTAGCAAAATTTCAATTTTTTTCCTCTTTTTTTCCCCATTAATTTTCCTTATTTTATCGAGATTTGACCGAAAAAAGCAAGAAAAACGAATAATTTTAGCGAAATTTCAATTTTTTTCCTCTTTTTTACCCTTAATTTTCCTTATTTTATCGAGATTTGACCGAAAAAAGCTAGAAAAACGAATAATTTTTGCGAAATTTAAATTTTTTTCCTCTTTTTCACCCTTAATTTTCCTTATTTTATCGAGATTTGACATAAAAAAGCAAGAAAAACGAATAATTTTAGCGAAATTTCTATTTTTTTCCTCTTTTTTCTCTTAATTTTCCTTATTTTTTCGAGATTTGACCGAAAAAAGCAAGAAAAACGAATAATTTTAGCGAAATTTCAATTTTTTTCCTCTTTTTTCCCTTAATTTTCCTTATTTTATCGAGATTTGACCGAAAAAAGCTAGAAAAACGAATAATTTTTGCGAAATTTCAATTTTTTTCCTCTTTTTTACCCTTAATTTTCCTTATTTTATCGAGATTTGACCGAAAAAAGCAAGAAAAACGAATAATTTTAGCGAAATATCAATTTTTATCCTCTTTTTTTCCCTTAATTTTCCTTATTTTATCGATATTTGACCGAAAAAAGCAAGAATAACGAATAATTTTAGCAAAATATCAATTTTTATCCTCGTTTTTTCCCTTAATTTTCCTCATTTTATCGAGATTTGATCGAAAAAAGCAAGAAAAACGAATAATTTTAGCGAAATTTCAATTTTTTTCCTCTTTTTTACCCTTAATTTTCCTTATTTTATCGAGATTTGACCGAAAAAAGCAAGAAAAACGAATAATTTTAGCGAAATATCAAATTTATCCTCTCTTTTTCCCTTAATTTTCCTTATTTTATCGAGATTTGACCAAAAGAAGCAAGAAAAACGAATAATTTTAGCGAAATTTCAATTTTTTTCCTCTTTTTTACCCTTAATTTTCCTTATTTTATCAAGATTTGACCGAAAAAGCAAGAAAAACGAATAATTTTAGCGAAATATCAATTTTTTCATCTTTATCCCCTTGATTTTCCTTATTTTATCGAGATTTGACCGTAAAAAAGCAAGAAAAACGAATAATTTTAGCGAAATATCAATTTTTATCCTCTTTTTTCCCTTAATTTTCCTTATTTTATCGAGATTTGACCGAAAAAAGCAAGAAAAACGAATAATTTTAGCGAAATTTCAATTTTTTTAATCTTTTTTTCCGTTAATTTTCCTTATTTTATCGATATTTGACCGAAAAAAGCAAGAAAAACGAATAATTTTAGCGAAATATCAATTTTTATCCTCGTTTTTTCCCTTAATTTTCCTCATTTTATCGAGATTTGACCGAAAAAAGCAAGAAAAACGAATAATTTAAGCGAAATTTTAATTTTTTTCCTCTTTTTTACCCTTAATTTTCCTTATTTTATCGAGATTTGACCGAAAAAAGCAAGAAAAACGAATAATTTTAGCGAAATTTCAATTTTTTTCCTCTTTTTTACCCTTAATTTTCCTTATTTTATCGAGATTTGACCGAAAAAAGCTAGAAAAACGAATAATTTTTGCGAAATTTCAATTTTTTTCCTCTTTTTTACCCTTAATTTTCCTTATGTTATCGAGATTTGACATAAAAAAGCAAGAAAAACGAATAATTTTAGCGAAATTTCTATTTTTTTCCTCTTTTTTCTCTTAATTTTCCTTATTTTATCGAGATTTGACCGAAAAAAGCAAGAAAAACGAATAATTTTAGCGAAATTTCAATTTTTTTCCTCTTTTTTCCCTTAATTTTCCTTATTTTATCGAGATTTGAACGAAAAAAGCTAGAAAAACGAATAATTTTTGCGAAATTTCAATTTTTTTCCTCTTTTTTACCCTTAATTTTCCTTATTTTATCGAGATTTGACATAAAAAAGCAAGAAAAACGAATAATTTTAGCGAAATTTCTATTTTTTTCCTCTTTTTTCTCTTAACTTTCCTTATTTTATCGAGATTTGACCGAAAAAAGCAAGAAAAACGAATAATTTTAGCGAAATATCAATTTTTATCCTCTTTTTTCCCTTAATTTTCCTTATTTTATCGAGATTTGACCGAAAAAAGCAAGAAAAACGAATAATTTTAGCGAAATTTCAATTTTTTTAGTCTTTTTTTCCGTTAATTTTCCTTATTTTATCGATATTTGACCGAAAAAAGCAAGAAAAACGAATAATTTTAGCGAAATATCAATTTTTATCCTCGTTTTTTCCCTTAATTTTCCTCATTTTATCGAGATTTGACCGAAAAAAGCAAGAAAAACGAATAATTTAAGCGAAATTTCAATTTTTTTCCTCTTTTTTACCCTTAATTTTCCTTATTTTATCGAGATTTGACCGAAAAAAGCAAGAAAAACGAATAATTTTAGCAAAATTTCAATTTTTTTCCTCTTTTTTACCCTTAATTTTCCTTATTTTATCGAGATTTGGCCGAAAAAAGCTAGAAAAACGAATAATTTTTGCGAAATTTCAATTTTTTTCCTCTTTTTTACCCTTAATTTTCCTTATGTTATCGATATTTGACCGAAAAAAGCAAGAAAAACGAATAATTTTAGCGAAATTTCAATTTTTTCCTCTTTTTTCCCTTAATTTTCCTTATTTTATCGAGATTTGACCGAAAAAAGCAAGAAAAACGAATAATTTTAGCAAAATTTAAATTTTTTTCCTCCTTTTTACCCTTAATTTTCCTTATTTTATCGAGATTTGACAAAAAAAAGCAAGAAAAACGAATAATTTTAGCGAAATTTCAATTTTTTTCCTCATTTTTTCCTTCATTCTCCTCATTTTACGAGATTTGACCGAAAAAAGAAAGAAAAACGAATAATTTTATCCTAATATCAATTTTTATCCTCTTTTTTTCCCTTAATTTTCCTTATTTTATCGAGATTTGAGCGAAAAAAGCAAAAAAAACGAATAATTGTAGCAAAATTTCAATTTTTATCCTCTTTTTTTCCCTTAATTTTCTTATTTTATCGAGATTTGACCGAAAAAAGCAAGAAAAACAAGAAATTTTTGCGAAATTTCAAATTTTTTCCTCTTTTTTTCCCTTAATTTTCCTTATTTTATCGAGATTTGACCGAAAAAAGCAAGAAAAACGAATAATTTTAGCGAAATTTCAATTTTTTTCCTCTTTTTTTCCTTTAATTTTCCTTACTTTATCGAGATTTGACCGCAAAAAGCAAGAAAAACGAATAATTTTAGCGAAATTTCAATTTTTTTCCTCTTTTTTTCCCTTAATTTCCCTTATTTTATCGAGATTTGACCGAAAAAGCAAGAAAAACGAATAATTTTAGCGAAATTTCAATTTTTATCTTCTTTTTTTCCCTTAATTTTCCTTACTTTATCGAGATTTGACCGCAAAAAGGAAGAAAAACGAATAATTTTAGCGAAATTTCAATTTTTTTAATTCTCTTTTCCCTTCATTCTCCTCATTTAACGAGATTTGACCGAAAAAAGCAAGAAAAACGAATAATTTTTGCGAAATATCAATTTTTATCCTCTTTTTTCCCTTAATTTTCCTTATTTTATCGAGATTTGACCGAAAAAAGCAAGAAAAACGAATAATTTTTGCGAAATTTCAATTTTTATCTTCTTTTTTTCCCTTAATATTCCTTATTTTATCTAGATTTGACCGAAAAAAGCAAGAAAAATGAATAATTTTAGAAAAATTTCAATTTTTATCCTCTTTTTTTCCCTTAATTTTCCTTATTTTATCGAGATTTGACCGAAAAAAGCAAGAAAAACGAATAATTTTAGCGAAATTTCAAATTTTTTCCTCTTTTTTTCCCTTAATTTTCCTTATTTTATCGAGATTTGACCGAAAAAAGCAAGAAAAACGAATAATTTTAGCGAAATTTCAATTTTTTTCCTTTTTTTTTCCCTTAGTTTTCCTTATTTTATCGAGATTTGACCGAAAAAAGCAAGTAAAAAAAAATAATTTTAGCGAAATTTCAATTTTTATCCTCTTTTTTTCCCTTAATTTTCCTTATTTTATCGAGATTTCACCAAAAAAAGCAAGAAAAACGAATAATTTTAGCGAAATTTCAATCTTTTTCATCTTTTTTTCCCTTAATTTTCCTTATTTTATCGAGATTTGACCGAAAAAAGCAAGAAAAACGAATAATTTTAGCGAAATTTCAATTTTTTTCCTCTTTTTTTCCCTTAATTATCCTTATTTTATCGAGATTTGACCGAAAAAAGCAAGAAAAACGAATAATTTTAGCGAAATTTCAAATTTTTTCCTCTTTTTTTCCCTTAATTTTCCTTATTTTATCGAGATTTGACCGAAAAAAGCAAGAAAAACGAATAATTTTAGCGAAATTTCAATTTTTTTCCTCTTTTTTTCCCTTAGTTTTCCTTATTTTATCGAGATTTGACCGAAAAATGCAAGAAAAAAAAATAATTTTAGCGAAATTTCAATTTTTATCCTCTTTTTTTCCCTTAATTTTCCTTATTTTATCGAGATTTCACCGAAAATAGCAATAAAACGAATAATTTTAGCGAAATTTCAATCTTTTTCATCTTTTTTTCCCTTAATTTTCCTTATTTTATTTAGATTTCACCAAAAAAAGCAAGAAAAACGAATAATTTTAGCGAAATATCAATTTTTATCCTCGTTTTTTCCCTTAATTTTCCTCATTTTATCGAGATTTGACCGAAAAAAGCAAGAAAAACGAATAATTTCAGCGAAATTTCAATTTTTTTCCTCTTTTTTTCCCTTAATTTTCCTTATTTTATCGAGATTTGACCGAAAAAAGCAAGAAAAACGAATAATTTTAGCAAAATTTCAATTTTTTTCCTCTTTTTTTCCCCATTAATTTTCCTTATTTTATCGAGATTTGACCGAAAAAAGCAAGAAAAACGAATAATTTTAGCGAAATTTCAATTTTTTTCCTCTTTTTTACCCTTAATTTTCCTTATTTTATCGAGATTTGACCGAAAAAAGCTAGAAAAACGAATAATTTTTGCGAAATTTAAATTTTTTTCCTCTTTTTTACCCTTAATTTTCCTTATTTTATCGAGATTTGACATAAAAAAGCAAGAAAAACGAATAATTTTAGCGAAATTTCTATTTTTTTCCTCTTTTTTCTCTTAATTTTCCTTATTTTATCGAGATTTGACCGAAAAAAGCAAGAAAAACGAATAATTTTAGCGAAATTTCAATTTTTTTCCTCTTTTTTCCCTTAATTTTCCTTATTTTATCGAGATTTGACCGAAAAAAGCTAGAAAAACGAATAATTTTTGCGAAATTTCAATTTTTTTCCTCTTTTTTACCCTTAATTTTCCTTATTTTATCGAGATTTGACCGAAAAAAGCAAGAAAAACGAATAATTTTAGCGAAATATCAATTTTTATCCTCTTTTTTTCCCTTAATTTTCCTTATTTTATCGATATTTGACCGAAAAAAGCAAGAATAACGAATAATTTTAGCAAAATATCAATTTTTATCCTCGTTTTTTCCCTTAATTTTCCTCATTTTATCGAGATTTGATCGAAAAAAGCAAGAAAAACGAATAATTTTAGCGAAATTTCAATTTTTTTCCTCTTTTTTACCCTTAATTTTCCTTATTTTATCGAGATTTGACCGAAAAAAGCAAGAAAAACGAATAATTTTAGCGAAATATCAAATTTATCCTCTCTTTTTCCCTTAATTTTCCTTATTTTATCGAGATTTGACCAAAAGAAGCAAGAAAAACGAATAATTTTAGCGAAATTTCAATTTTTTTCCTCTTTTTTACCCTTAATTTTCCTTATTTTATCAAGATTTGACCGAAAAAGCAAGAAAAACGAATAATTTTAGCGAAATATCAATTTTTTCATCTTTATCCCCTTGATTTTCCTTATTTTATCGAGATTTGACCGTAAAAAAGCAAGAAAAACGAATAATTTTAGCGAAATATCAATTTTTATCCTCTTTTTTCCCTTAATTTTCCTTATTTTATCGAGATTTGACCGAAAAAAGCAAGAAAAACGAATAATTTTAGCGAAATTTCAATTTTTTTAATCTTTTTTTCCGTTAATTTTCCTTATTTTATCGATATTTGACCGAAAAAAGCAAGAAAAACGAATAATTTTAGCGAAATATCAATTTTTATCCTCGTTTTTTCCCTTAATTTTCCTCATTTTATCGAGATTTGACCGAAAAAAGCAAGAAAAACGAATAATTTAAGCGAAATTTTAATATTTTTCCTCTTTTTTACCCTTAATTTTCCTTATTTTATCGAGATTTGACCGAAAAAAGCAAGAAAAACGAATAATTTTACGAAATTTCAATTTTTTTCCTCTTTTTTACCCTTAATTTTCCTTATTTTATCGAGATTTGACCGAAAAAAGCTAGAAAAACGAATAATTTTTGCGAAATTTCAATTTTTTTCCTCTTTTTTACCCTTAATTTTCCTTATGTTATCGAGATTTGACATAAAAAAGCAAGAAAAACGAATAATTTTAGCGAAATTTCTATTTTTTTCCTCTTTTTTCTCTTAATTTTCCTTATTTTATCGAGATTTGACCGAAAAAAGCAAGAAAAACGAATAATTTTAGCGAAATTTCAATTTTTTTCCTCTTTTTTCCCTTAATTTTCCTTATTTTATCGAGATTTGACCGAAAAAAGCTAGAAAAACGAATAATTTTTGCGAAATTTCAATTTTTTTCCTCTTTTTTACCCTTAATTTTCCTTATTTTATCGAGATTTGACATAAAAAAGCAAGAAAAACGAATAATTTTAGCGAAATTTCTATTTTTTTCCTCTTTTTTCTCTTAACTTTCCTTATTTTATCGAGATTTGACCGAAAAAAGCAAGAAAAACGAATAATTTTAGCGAAATATCAATTTTTATCCTCTTTTTTCCCTTAATTTTCCTTATTTTATCGAGATTTGACCGAAAAAAGCAAGAAAAACGAATAATTTTAGCGAAATTTCAATTTTTTTAGTCTTTTTTTCCGTTAATTTTCCTTATTTTATCGATATTTGACCGAAAAAAGCAAGAAAAACGAATAATTTTAGCGAAATATCAATTTTTATCCTCGTTTTTTCCCTTAATTTTCCTCATTTTATCGAGATTTGACCGAAAAAAGCAAGAAAAACGAATAATTTAAGCGAAATTTCAATTTTTTTCCTCTTTTTTACCCTTAATTTTCCTTATTTTATCGAGATTTGACCGAAAAAAGCAAGAAAAACGAATAATTTTAGCAAAATTTCAATTTTTTTCCTCTTTTTTACCCTTAATTTTCCTTATTTTATCGAGATTTGACCGAAAAAAGCTAGAAAAACGAATAATTTTTGCGAAATTTCAATTTTTTTCCTCTTTTTTACCCTTAATTTTCCTTATGTTATCGATATTTGACCGAAAAAAGCAAGAAAAACGAATAATTTTAGCGAAATTTCAATTTTTTCCTCTTTTTTCCCTTAATTTTCCTTATTTTATCGAGATTTGACCGAAAAAAGCAAGAAAATCGAATAATTTTAGCAAAATTTAAATTTTTTTCCTCCTTTTTACCCTTAATTTTCCTTATTTTATCGAGATTTGACCGAAAAAAGCAAGAAAAACGAATAATTTTTGCGAAATTTCAATTTTTTTCCTCTTTTTTTCCCTTAATTTTCCTTATTTTATCGAGATTTGACCGAAAAAAGCAAGAAAAACGAATAATTTTAGTGAAATATCAATTTTATCCTCTTTTTTTCCCTTAATTTTCCTTATTTTATCGAGATTTGACCGAAAAAAGCAAGAAAAACGAATAATTTTAGCGAAATATCAATTTTTATCATCTTTTTTCCCTTGATTTTCCTTATTTTATCGATATTTGACCAAAAAAGAAAGAAAAACGAATAATTTTAGCGAAATATCAATTTTTATCCTCTCTTTTTCCCTTAATTTTCCTCATTTTATCGAGATTTGACCGAAAAAAGCAAGAAAAACGAATAATTTTAGCGAAATTTCAATTTTTTGCCTCTTTTTTACCCTTAATTTTCCTTATTTTATCGAGATTTGACATAAAAAAGCAAGAAAAACGAATAATTTTAGCGAAATTTCTATTTTTTTCCTCTTTTTTCCCTTAATTTTCCTTATTATATCGAGATTTGACCGAAAAAAGCAAGAAAAACGAATAATTTTAGCGAAATTTCTATTTTTTTCCTCTTTTCTACCCTTAATTTTCCTTATTTTATCGAGATTTGACCGAAAAAAGCAAGAAAAACGAATAATTTTAGCGAAATTTCTATTTTTTTCCTCTTTTTTCCCTTAATTTTCCTTATTTTATCGAGATTTGACCGAAAAAAGCAAGAAAAACGAATAATTTTAGCGAAATTTCAATTTTTTTAGTCTTTTTTTCCCTTAATTTTCCTTATTTTATCGAGATTTGACATAAAAAAGCAAGAAAAACGAATAATTTTAGCGAAATTTTAATTTTTTTCCTCTTTTTTCCCTTAATTTTCCTTATTTTATCGAGATTTGACCGAAAAAAGCTAGAAAAACGAATAATTTTAGCGAAATTTCAATTTTTTTCCTCATTTTTTCCCTTAATTTTCCTTATTTTATCGAGGTTTGTCCGAAAAAAGCAAGAAAAACGAAAAATTTTAGCGAAATATCAATTTTTATCCTCTTTTATTCCCTTAATTTTCCTTATTTTATCGAGATTTGACCGAAAAAAGCAAGAAAAACGAATAATTTTAGCGAAATTTCAATTTTTTTCCGCTTTTTTTTCCCTTAATTTTCCTTATTTTATCGAGATTTGACCGAAAAAAGCAAGAAAAACGAATAATTTTAGCGAAATTTCAATTTTTTTAGTCTTTTTTTCCCTTAATTTTCCACATTTTATCGAGATTTGACCGAAAAAAGCAAGAAAAACGAATAATTTTAGCTAAATATCAATTTTTATCATCTCTTTTCCCTTGATTTTCCTTATTTTATCGATATTTGACCGAAAAAAGCAAGAAAAACGAATAATTTTAGCGAAATATCAATTTTTATCCTCGTTTTTTCCCTTAATTTTCCTCATTTTATCGAGATTTGACCGAAAAAAGCAAGAAAAACGAATAATTTTAGCAAAATTTAAATTTTTTTCCTCCTTTTTACCCTTAATTTTCCTTATTTTATCGAGATTTGACCGAAAAAAGCAAGAAAAACGAATAATTTTTGCGAAATTTCAATTTTTTTCCTCTTTTTTTCCCTTAATTTTCCTTATTTTATCGAGATTTGACCGAAAAAAGCAAGAAAAACGAATAATTTTAGTGAAATATCAATTTTATCCTCTTTTTTTCCCTTAATTTTCCTTATTTTATCGAGATTTGACCGAAAAAAGCAAGAAAAACGAATAATTTTAGCGAAATATCAAATTTATCCTCTTTTTTTCCCTTAATTTTCCTTATTTTATCGAGATTTGACCGTAAAAAGCAAGAAAAACGAATAATTTGAGCGAAATTTCAATTTTTTTCCTCTTTTTTCCCTTAATTTTCCTCATTTTATCGAGATTTGACCGAAAAAAGCAATAAAAACGAATAATTTTAGCGAAATTTCAATTTTTTTAGTCTTTGTTTCCCTTAATTTTCCTTATTTTATCGAGATTTGACCGTAAAAAAGCAAGAAAAACGAATAATTTTAGCGAAATATCAATTTTTATCCTCTTTTTTCCCTTAATTTTCCTTATTTTATCAGGATTTGACCGAAAAAAGCAAGAAAAACGAATAATTTTAGCGAAATTTCAATTTTTTTAGTCTTTTTTTCCCTTAATTTTCCTTATTTTATCGATATTTGACCGAAAAAAGCAAGAAAAACGAATAATTTTAGCGAAATATCAATTTTTATCCTCGTTTTTTCCCTTAATTTTCCTCATTTTATCGAGATTTGACCGAAAAAAGCAAGAAAAACGAATAATTTAAGCGAAATTTCAATTTTTTTCCTCTTTTTTACCCTTAATTTTCCTTATTTTATCGAGATTTGACCGAAAAAAGCAAGAAAAACGAATAATTTTAGCGAAATTTCAATTTTTTTCCTCTTTTTTACCCTTAATTTTCCTTATTTTATCGAGATTTGACCGAAAAAAGCTAGAAAAACGAATAATTTTTCGAAATTTAAATTTTTTTCCTCTTTTTTACCCTTAATTTTCCTTATTTTATCGAGATTTGACATAAAAAAGCAAGAAAAACGAATAATTTTAGCGAAATTTCTATTTTTTTCCTCTTTTTTCTCTTAATTTTCCTTATTTTATCGAGATTTGACCGAAAAAAGCAAGAAAAACGAATAATTTTAGCGAAATTTCAATTTTTTTCCTCTTTTTTCCCTTAATTTTCCTTATTTTATCGAGATTTGACCGAAAAAAGCTAGAAAAACGAATAATTTTTGCGAAATTTCAATTTTTTTCCTCTTTTTTACCCTTAATTTTCCTTATTTTATCGAGATTTGACCGAAAAAAGCAAGAAAAACGAATAATTTTAGCGAAATATCAATTTTTATCCTCTTTTTTTCCCTTAATTTTCCTTATTTTATCGATATTTGACCGAAAAAAGCAAGAATAACGAATAATTTTAGCAAAATATCAATTTTTATCCTCGTTTTTTCCCTTAATTTTCCTCATTTTATCGAGATTTGATCGAAAAAAGCAAGAAAAACGAATAATTTTAGCGAAATTTCAATTTTTTTCCTCTTTTTTACCCTTAATTTTCCTTATTTTATCGAGATTTGACCGAAAAAAGCAAGAAAAACGAATAATTTTAGCGAAATATCAAATTTATCCTCTCTTTTACCCTTAATTTTCCTTATTTTATCGAGATTTGACCAAAAGAAGCAAGAAAAACGAATAATTTTAGCGAAATTTCAATTTTTTTCCTCTTTTTTACCCTTAATTTTCCTTATTTTATCAAGATTTGACCGAAAAAGCAAGAAAAACGAATAATTTTAGCGAAATTTCAATTTTTTTAGTCTTTGTTTCCCTTAATTTTCCTCATTTTATCGAGATTTGACCGAAAAAAGCAAGAAAAACGAATAATTTCAGCGAAATTTTAATTTTTTTCCTCTTTTTTACCCTTAATTTTCCTTATTTTATCGAGATTTGACCGAAAAAAGCAAGAAAAACGAATAATTTTAGCGAAATTTCAATTTTTTTCCTCTTTTTTACCCTTAATTTTCCTTATTTTATCGAGATTTGACCGAAAAAAGCTAGAAAAACGAATAATTTTTGCGAAATTTCAATTTTTTTCCTCTTTTTTACCCTTAATTTTCCTTATGTTATCGAGATTTGACATAAAAAAGCAAGAAAAACGAATAATTTTAGCGAAATTTCTATTTTTTTCCTCTTTTTTCTCTTAATTTTCCTTATTTTATCGAGATTTGACCGAAAAAAGCAAGAAAAACGAATAATTTTAGCGAAATTTCAATTTTTATCCTCTTTTTTTCCTTAATTTTCCTTATTTTATCGAGATTTGACCGAAAAAAGCAAGAAAAACGAATAATTTTAGCGAAATTTCAATTTTTTTAGTCTTTGTTTCCCTTAATTTTCCTTATTTTATCGAGATTTGACATAAAAAAGCAAGAAAAACGAATAATTTTAGCGAAATTTCAATTTTTTTCCTCTTTTTTTCCCTTAATTTTCCTTATTTTATCAAGATTTGACCGAAAAAAGTAAGAAAAACGAATAATTTTAGCAAAATATCAATTTTTATCCTCTTTTTTCCCTTAATTATCCTTATTTTATCGAGATTTGACCGAAAAAAGCAAGAAAAACGAATAATTTTAGCAAAATTTCAATTTTTTTCCTCTTTTTTTCCCCATTAATTTTCCTTATTTTATCGAGATTTGACCGAAAAAAGCAAGAAAAACGAATAATTTTAGCGAAATTTCAATTTTTTTAGTCTTTGTTTCCCTTAATTTTCCTTATTTTATCGAGATTTGACCGTAAAAAAGCAAGAAAAACGAATAATTTTAGCGAAATATCAATTTTTATCCTCTTTTTTCCCTTAATTTTCCTTATTTTATCGAGATTTGACCGAAAAAAGCAAGAAAAACGAATAATTTTAGCGAAATTTCAATTTTTTTAGTCTTTTTTTCCGTTAATTTTCCTTATTTTATCGATATTTGACCGAAAAAAGCAAGAAAAACGAATAATTTTAGCGAAATATCAATTTTTATCCTCGTTTTTTCCCTTAATTTTCCTCATTTTATCGAGATTTGACCGAAAAAAGCAAGAAAAACGAATAATTTAAGCGAAATTTCAATTTTTTTCCTCTTTTTTACCCTTAATTTTCCTTATTTTATCGAGATTTGACCGAAAAAAGCAAGAAAAACGAATAATTTTAGCGAAATTTCAATTTTTTTCCTCTTTTTTACCCTTAATTTTCCTTATTTTATCGAGATTTGACCGAAAAAAGCTAGAAAAACGAATAATTTTTGCGAAATTTAAATTTTTTTCCTCTTTTTTACCCTTAATTTTCCTTATTTTATCGAGATTTGACATAAAAAAGCAAGAAAAACGAATAATTTTAGCGAAATTTCTATTTTTTTCCTCTTTTTTCTCTTAATTTTCCTTATTTTATCGAGATTTGACCGAAAAAAGCAAGAAAAACGAATAATTTTAGCGAAATTTCAATTTTTTTCCTCTTTTTTCCCTTAATTTTCCTTATTTTATCGAGATTTGACCGAAAAAAGCTAGAAAAACGAATAATTTTTGCGAAATTTCAATTTTTTTCCTCTTTTTTACCCTTAATTTTCCTTATTTTATCGAGATTTGACCGAAAAAAGCAAGAAAAACGAATAATTTTAGCGAAATATCAATTTTTATCCTCGTTTTTTCCCTTAATTTTCCTCATTTTATCGAGATTTGATCGAAAAAAGCAAGAAAAACGAATAATTTTAGCGAAATTTCAATTTTTTTCCTCTTTTTTACCCTTAATTTTCCTTATTTTATCGAGATTTGACCGAAAAAAGCAAGAAAAACGAATAATTTTAGCGAAATATCAAATTTATCCTCTCTTTTTCCCTTAATTTTCCTTATTTTATCGAGATTTGACCAAAAGAAGCAAGAAAAACAAATAATTTTAGCGAAATTTCAATTTTTTTCCTCTTTTTTACCCTTAATTTTCCTTATTTTATCAAGATTTGACCGAAAAAGCAAGAAAAACGAATAATTTTAGCGAAATATCAATTTTTTCATCTTTATCCCCTTGATTTTCCTTATTTTATCGAGATTTGACCGTAAAAAAGCAAGAAAAACGAATAATTTTAGCGAAATATCAATTTTTATCCTCTTTTTTCCCTTAATTTTCCTTATTTTATCGAGATTTGACCGAAAAAAGCAAGAAAAACGAATAATTTTAGCGAAATTTCAATTTTTTTAGTCTTTTTTTCCGTTAATTTTCCTTATTTTATCGATATTTGACCGAAAAAAGCAAGAAAAACGAATAATTTTAGCGAAATATCAATTTTTATCCTCGTTTTTTCCCTTAATTTTCCTCATTTTATCGAGATTTGACCGAAAAAAGCAAGAAAAACGAATAATTTCAGCGAAATTTTAATTTTTTTCCTCTTTTTTACCCTTAATTTTCCTTATTTTATCGAGATTTGACCGAAAAAAGCAAGAAAAACGAATAATTTTAGCGAAATTTCAATTTTTTTCCTCTTTTTTACCCTTAATTTTCCTTATTTTATCGAGATTTGACCGAAAAAAGCTAGAAAAACGAATAATTTTTGCGAAACTTCAATTTTTTTCCTCTTTTTTACCCTTAATTTTCCTTATGTTATCGAGATTTGACATAAAAAAGCAAGAAAAACGAATAATTTTAGCGAAATTTCTATTTTTTTCCTCTTTTTTCTCTTAATTTTCCTTATTTTATCGAGATTTGACCGAAAAAAGCAAGAAAAACGAATAATTTTAGCGAAATTTCAATTTTTTTCCTCTTTTTTCCCTTAATTTTCCTTATTTTATCGAGATTTGACCGAAAAAACCTAGAAAAACGAATAATTTTTGCGAAATTTCAATTTTTTTCCTCTTTTTTACCCTTAAATTTCCTTATTTTATCGAGATTTGACATAAAAAAGCAAGAAAAACGAATAATTTTAGCGAAATTTCTATTTTTTTCCTCTTTTTTCTCTTAACTTTCCTTATTTTATCGAGATTTGACCGAAAAAAGCAAGAAAAACGAATAATTTTAGCGAAATATCAATTTTTATCCACTTTTTTCCCTTAATTTTCCTTATTTTATCGAGATTTGACCGAAAAAAGCAAGAAAAACGAATAATTTTAGCGAAATTTCAATTTTTTTAGTCTTTTTTTCCCTTAATTTTCCTTATTTTATCGATATTTGACCGAAAAAAGCAAGAAAAACGAATAATTTTAGCGAAATATCAATTTTATCCTCGTTTTTTCCCTTAATTTTCCTCATTTTATCGAGATTTGACCGAAAAAAGCAAGAAAAACGAATAATTTAAGCGAAATTTCAATTTTTTTCCTCTTTTTTACCCTTAATTTTCCTTATTTTATCGAGATTTGACCGAAAAAAGCAAGAAAAACGAATAATTTTAGCGAAATTTCAATTTTTTTCCTCTTTTTTACCCTTAATTTTCCTTATTTTATCGAGATTTGACCGAAAAAAGCTAGAAAAACGAATAATTTTTGCGAAATTTAAATTTTTTTCCTCTTTTTTACCCTTAATTTTCCTTATGTTATCGAGATTTGACATAAAAAAGCAAGAAAAACGAATAATTTTAGCGAAATTTCAATTTTTTCCTCTTTTTTCCCTTAATTTTCCTTATTTTATCGAGATTTGACCGAAAAAAGCTAGAAAAACGAATAATTTTAGCGAAATTTCAATTTTTTTCCTGTTTTTTCCCTTAATTTTCCTTATTTTATCGAGATTTGACCGAAAAAAGCAAGAAAAACGAATAATTTTAGCGAAATTTCAATTTTTTTTCCTCTTTTTTTCCCTTAATTTTCCTTATTTTATCGAGATTTGACCGAAAAAAGCAAGAAAAACGAATAATTTTAGCGAAATTTCAATTTTTTTAGTCTTTTTTTCCCTTTTTTTCCACATTTTATCGAGATTTGACCGAAAAATGCAAGAAAAACGAATAATTTTAGCTAAATATCAATTTTTATCATCTTTTTTCCCTTGATTTTCCTTATTTTATCGATATTTGACCAAAAAAGCAAGAAAAACGAATAATTTTAGCGAAATATCAATTTTTATCCTCTCTTTTTCCCTTAATTTTCCTCATTTTATCAAGATTTGACCGAAAAAAGCAAGAAAAACGAATAATTTTAGCGAAATTTCAATTTTTTGCCTCTTTTTTACCCTTAATTTTCCTTATTTTATCGAGATTTGACCGAAAAAAGCAAGAAAAACGAATAATTTTAGCGAAATTTCTATTTTTTTCCTCTTTTTTCCCTTAATTTTCCTTATTATATCGAGATTTGACCGAAAAAAGCAAGAAAAACGAATAATTTTAGCGAAATTTCTATTTTTTTCCTCTTTTCTACCCTTAATTTTCCTTATTTTATCGAGATTTGACCGAAAAAAGCAAGAAAAACGAATAATTTTAGCGAAATTTCTATTTTTTTCCTCTTTTTTCCCTTAATTTTCCTTATTTTATCGAGATTTGACCGAAAAAAGCAAGAAAAACGAATAATTTTAGCGAAATTTCAATTTTTTTAGTCTTTTTTTCCCTTAATTTTCCTTATTTTATCGAGATTTGACATAAAAAAGCAAGAAAAACGAATAATTTTAGCGAAATTTTAATTTTTTCCTCTTTTTTCCCTTAATTTTCCTTATTTTATCGAGATTTGACCGAAAAAAGCTAGAAAAACGAATAATTTTAGCGAAATTTCAATTTTTTTCCTCTTTTTTTCCCTTAATTTTCCTTATTTTATCGAGGTTTGTCCGAAAAAAGCAAGAAAAACGAAAAATTTTAGCGAAATATCAATTTTTATCCTCTTTTATTCCCTTAATTTTCCTTATTTTATCGAGATTTGACCGAAAAAAGCTAGAAAAACGAATAATTTTAGCGAAATTTCAATTTTTTTCCTGTTTTTTCCCTTAATTTTCCTTATTTTATCGAGATTTGACCGAAAAAAGCAAGAAAAACGAATAATTTTAGCGAAATTTCAATTTTTTTCCTCTTTTTTTCCCTTAATTTTCCTTATTTTATCGAGATTTGACCGAAAAAAGCAAGAAAAACGAAAAATTTTAGCGAAATATCAATTTTTATCCCATTTTATTCCCTTAATTTTCCTTATTTTATCGAGATTTGACCGAAAAAAGCTAGAAAAACGAATAATTTTAGCGAAATTTCAATTTTTTTCCTGTTTTTTCCCTTAATTTTCCTTATTTTATCGAGATTTGACCGAAAAAAGCAAGAAAAACGAATAATTTTAGCGAAATTTCAATTTTTTTTCCTCTTTTTTTCCCTTAATTTTCCTTATTTTATCGAGATTTGACCGAAAAAAGCAAGAAAAACGAATAATTTTAGCGAAATTTCAATTTTTTTAGTCTTTTTTTCCCTTAATTTTCCACATTTTATCGAGATTTGACCGAAAAATGCAAGAAAAACGAATAATTTTAGCTAAATATCAATTTTTATCATCTTTTTTCCCTTGATTTTCCTTATTTTATCGATATTTGACCAAAAAAGCAAGAAAAACGAATAATTTTAGCGAAATATCAATTTTTATCCTCTCTTTTTCCCTTAATTTTCCTCATTTTATCGAGATTTGACCGAAAAAAGGAAGAAAAACGAATAATTTTAGCGAAATTTCAATTTTTTGCCTCTTTTTTACCCTTAATTTTCCTTATTTTATCGAGATTTGACCGAAAAAAGCAAGAAAAACGAATAATTTTAGCGAAATTTCTATTTTTTTCCTCTTTTTTCCCTTAATTTTCCTTATTATATCGAGATTTGACCGAAAAAAGCAAGAAAAACGAATAATTTTAGCGAAATTTCTATTTTTTTCCTCTTTTCTACCCTTAATTTTCCTTATTTTATCGAGATTTGACCGAAAAAAGCAAGAAAAACGAATAATTTTAGCGAAATTTCTATTTTTTTCCTCTTTTTTCCCTTAATTTTCCTTATTTTATCGAGATTTGACCGAAAAAAGCAAGAAAAACGAATAATTTTAGCGAAATTTCAATTTTTTTAGTCTTTTTTTCCCTTAATTTTCCTTATTTTATCGAGATTTGACATAAAAAAGCAAGAAAAACGAATAATTTTAGCGAAATTTTAATTTTTTTCCTCTTTTTTCCCTTAATTTTCCTTATTTTATCGAGATTTGACCGAAAAAAGCTAGAAAAACGAATAATTTTAGCGAAATTTCAATTTTTTTCCTCTTTTTTTCCCTTAATTTTCCTTATTTTATCGAGGTATGTCCGAAAAAAGCAAGAAAAACGAAAAATTTTAGCGAAATATCAATTTTTATCCTCTTTTATTCCCTTAATTTTCCTTATTTTATCGAGATTTGACCGAAAAAAGCAAGAAAAACGAATAATTTTAGCGAAATTTCAATTTTTTTCCGCTTTTTTTTCCCTTAATTTTCCTTATTTTATCGAGATTTGACCGAAAAAAGTTAGAAAAACGAATAATTTTAGCGAAATTTCAATTTTTTTAGTCTTTTTTTCCCTTAATTTTCCACATTTTATCGAGATTTGACCGAAAAAAGCAAGAAAAACGAATAATTTTAGCTAAATATCAATTTTTATCATCTCTTTTCCCTTGATTTTCCTTATTTTATCGATATTTGACCGAAAAAAGCAAGAAAAACGAATAATTTTAGCGAAATATCAATTTTTATCCTCGTTTTTTCCCTTAATTTTCCTCATTTTATCGAGATTTGACCGAAAAAAGCAAGAAAAACGAATAATTTTAGCAAAATTTAAATTTTTTTCCTCCTTTTTACCCTTAATTTTCCTTATTTTATCGAGATTTGACCGAAAAAAGCAAGAAAAACGAATAATTTTAGCGAAATTTCAATTTTTTTCCTCTTTTCTTCCCTTAATTTTCCTTATTTTATCGAGATTTGACCGAAAAAAGCAAGAAAAACGAATAATTTTAGTGAAATATCAATTTTATCCTCTTTTTTTCCCTTAATTTTCCTTATTTTATCGAGATTTGACCGAAAAAAGCAAGAAAAACGAATAATTTTAGCGAAATATCAAATTTATCCTCTTTTTTTCCCTTAATTTTCCTTATTTTATCGAGATTTGACCGTAAAAAGCAAGAAAAACGAATAATTTGAGCGAAATTTTAATTTTTTTCCTCTTTTTTTCCCTTAATTTTCCTTATTTTATCGAGATTTGACCAAAAGAAGCAAGAAAAACGAATAATTTTAGCGAAATTTCAATTTTTTTCCTCTTTTTTCCCTTAATTTTCCTCATTTTATCGAGATTTGACCGAAAAAAGCAATAAAAACGAATAATCTTAGCGAAATATCAATTTTTATCATCTTTTTCCCCTTGATTTTCCTTATTTTATCGAGATTTGACCGAAAAAAGCAAGAAAAACGAATAATTTTAGCGAAATATCAATTTTTATCCTCTTTTTTTCCTTAATTTTCCTTATTTTATCGAGATTTGACCGAAAAAAGCAAGAAAAACGAATAATTTTAGCGAAATTTCAATTTTTTTAGTCTTTGTTTCCCTTAATTTTCCTTATTTTATCGAGATTTGACATAAAAAAGCAAGAAAAACGAATAATTTTAGCGAAATTTCAATTTTTTTCCTCTTTTTTTCCCTTAATTTTCCTTATTTTATCAAGATTTGACCGAAAAAAGTAAGAAAAACGAATAATTTTAGCAAAATATCAATTTTTATCCTCTTTTTCCCTTAATTTTCCTTATTTTATCGAGATTTGACCGAAAAAAGCAAGAAAAACGAATAATTTTAGCAAAATTTCAATTTTTTTCCTCTTTTTTTCCCCATTAATTTTCCTTATTTTATCGAGGTTTGTCCGAAAAAAGCAAGAAAAACGAATAATTTTAGCGAAATATCAATTTTTTTCCTCTTTTTTCCCTTAATTTTCCTTATTTTATCGAGATTTGACCGAAAAAAGCTAGAAAAACGAATAATTTTTGCGAAATTTCAATTTTTTTCCTCTTTTTTACCCTTAATTTTCCTTATTTTATCGAGATTTGACATAAAAAAGCAAGAAAAACGAATAATTTTAGCGAAATTTCTATTTTTTTCCTCTTTTTTCTCTTAACTTTCCTTATTTTATCGAGATTTGACCGAAAAAAGCAAGAAAAACGAATAATTTTAGCGAAATATCAATTTTTATCCTCTTTTTTCCCTTAATTTTCCTTATTTTATCGAGATTTGACCGAAAAAAGCAAGAAAAACGAATAATTTTAGCGAAATTTCAATTTTTTTCCTCTTTTTTACCCTTAATTTTCCTTATTTTATCGAGATTTGACCGAAAAAAGCAAGAAAAACGAATAATTTTAGCGAAATTTCAATTTTTTTCCTCTTTTTTACCCTTAATTTTCCTTATTTTATCGAGATTTGACCGAAAAAAGCTAGAAAAACGAATAATTTTTGCGAAATTTCAATTTCTTTCCTCTTTTTTACCCTTAATTTTCCTTATGTTATCGAGATTTGACATAAAAAAGCAAGAAAAACGAATAATTTTAGCGAAATTTCAATTTTTTCCTCTTTTTCCCTTAATTTTCCTTATTTTATCGAGATTTGACCGAAAAAAGCTAGAAAAACGAATAATTTTAGCGAAATTTCAATTTTTTTCCTGTTTTTTCCCTTAATTTCCTTATTTTATCGAGATTTGACCGAAAAAAGCAAGAAAAACGAATAATTTTAGCGAAATTTCAATTTTTTTTCCTCTTTTTTTCCCTTAATTTTCCTTATTTTATCGAGATTTGACCGAAAAAAGCAAGAAAAACGAATAATTTTATTGAAATTTCAATTTTTTTAGTCTTTTTTTCCCTTAATTTTCCACATTTTATCGAGATTTGACCGAAAAATGCAAGAAAAACGAATAATATTAGCTAAATATCAATTTTTATCATCTTTTTTCCCTTGATTTTCCTTATTTTATCGATATTTGACCAAAAAAGCAAGAAAAACGAATAATTTTAGCGAAATATCAATTTTTATCCTCTCTTTTTCCCTTAATTTTCCTCATTTTATCGAGATTTGACCGAAAAAAGCAAGAAAAACGAATAATTTTAGCGAAATTTCAATTTTTTGCCTCTTTTTTACCCTTAATTTTCCTTATTTTATCGAGATTTGACCGAAAAAAGCAAGAAAAACGAATAATTTTAGCGAAATTTCTATTTTTTTCCTCTTTTTTCCCTTAATTTTCCTTATTTTATCGAGATTTGACCGAAAAAAGCTAGAAAAACGAATAATTTTTTTTCGAAATTTCAATTTTTTTCCTCTTTTTTACCCTTAATTTTCCTTATTTTATCGAGATTTGACCGAAAAAAGCAAGAAAAACGAATAATTTTAGCGAAATATCAATTTTTATCCTCTTTTTTTCCCTTAATTTTCCTTATTTTATCGATATTTGACCGAAAAAAGCAAGAATAACGAATAATTTTAGCAAAATATCAATTTTTATCCTCGTTTTTTCCCTTAATTTTCCTCATTTTATCGAGATTTGATCGAAAAAAGCAAGAAAAACGAATAATTTTAGCGAAATTTCAATTTTTTTCCTCTTTTTTACCCTTAATTTTCCTTATTTTATCGAGATTTGACCGAAAAAAAGCAAGAAAAACGAATAATTTTAGCGAAATATCAAATTTATCCTCTCTTTTTCCCTTAATTTTCCTTATTTTATCGAGATTTGACCAAAAGAAGCAAGAAAAACGAATAATTTTAGCGAAATTTCAATTTTTTTCCTCTTTTTTACCCTTAATTTTCCTTATTTTATCAAGATTTGACCGAAAAAGCAAGAAAAACGAATAATTTTAGCGAAATATCAATTTTTTCATCTTTATCCCCTTGATTTTCCTTATTTTATCGAGATTTGACCGTAAAAAAGCAAGAAAAACGAATAATTTTAGCGAAATATCAATTTTTATCCTCTTTTTTCTCTTAACTTTCCTTATTTTATCGAGATTTGACCGAAAAAAGCAAGAAAAACGAATAATTTTAGCGAAATATCAATTTTTATCCTCTTTTTTCCCTTAATTTTCCTTATTTTATCGAGATTTGACCGAAAAAAGCAAGAAAAACGAATAATTTTAGCAAAATTTCAATTTTTTTAGTCTTTTTTTCCGTTAATTTTCCTTATTTTATCGATATTTGACCGAAAAAAAGCAAGAAAAACGAATAATTTTAGCGAAAAATCAATTTTTATCCTCGTTTTTTCCCTTAATTTTCCTCATTTTATCGAGATTTGACCGAAAAAAGCAAGAAAAACGAATAATTTAAGCGAAATTTCAATTTTTTTCCTCTTTTTTACCCTTAATTTTCCTTATTTTATCGAGATTTGACCGAAAAAAGCAAGAAAAACGAATAATTTTAGCGAAATTTCAATTTTTTTCCTCTTTTTTACCCTTAATTTTCCTTATTTTATCGAGATTTGACCGAAAAAAGCTAGAAAAACGAATAATTTTTGCGAAATTTCAATTTCTTTCCTCTTTTTTACCCTTAATTTTCCTTATGTTATCGAGATTTGACATAAAAAAGCAAGAAAAACGAATAATTTTAGCGAAATTTCAATTTTTTCCTCTTTTTCCCTTAATTTTCCTTATTTTATCGAGATTTGACCGAAAAAAGCTAGAAAAACGAATAATTTTAGCGAAATTTCAATTTTTTTCCTGTTTTTTCCCTTAATTTCCTTATTTTATCGAGATTTGACCGAAAAAAGCAAGAAAAACGAATAATTTTAGCGAAATTTCAATTTTTTTTCCTCTTTTTTTCCCTTAATTTTCCTTATTTTATCGAGATTTGACCGAAAAAAGCAAGAAAAACGAATAATTTTATTGAAATTTCAATTTTTTTAGTCTTTTTTTCCCTTAATTTTCCACATTTTATCGAGATTTGACCGAAAAATGCAAGAAAAACGAATAATATTAGCTAAATATCAATTTTTATCATCTTTTTTCCCTTGATTTTCCTTATTTTATCGATATTTGACCAAAAAAGCAAGAAAAACGAATAATTTTAGCGAAATATCAATTTTTATCCTCTCTTTTTCCCTTAATTTTCCTCATTTTATCGAGATTTGACCGAAAAATGCAAGAAAAACGAATAATTTTAGCGAAATTTCAATTTTTTGCCTCTTTTTTACCCTTAATTTTCCTTATTTTATCGAGATTTGACCGAAAAAAGCAAGAAAAACGAAAAATTTTAGCGAAATTTCTATTTTTTTCCTCTTTTTTCCCTTAATTTTCCTTATTTTATCGAGATTTGACCGAAAAAAGCTAGAAAAACGAATAATTTTTGCGAAATTTCAATTTTTTTCCTCTTTTTTACCCTTAATTTTCCTTATTTTATCGAGATTTGACCGAAAAAAGCAAGAAAAACGAATAATTTTAGCGAAATATCAATTTTTATCCTCTTTTTTTCCCTTAATTTTCCTTATTTTATCGATATTTGACCGAAAAAAGCAAGAATAACGAATAATTTTAGCAAAATATCAATTTTTATCCTCGTTTTTTCCCTTAATTTTCCTCATTTTATCGAGATTTGATCGAAAAAAGCAAGAAAAACGAATAATTTTAGCGAAATTTCAATTTTTTTCCTCTTTTTTACCCTTAATTTTCCTTATTTTATCGAGATTTGACCGAAAAAAGCAAGAAAAACGAATAATTTTAGCGAAATATCAAATTTATCCTCTCTTTTTCCCTTAATTTTCCTTATTTTATCGAGATTTGACCAAAAGAAGCAAGAAAAACGAATAATTTTAGCGAAATTTCAATTTTTTTCCTCTTTTTTACCCTTAATTTTCCTTATTTTATCAAGATTTGACCGAAAATGCAAGAAAAACGAATAATTTTAGCGAAATATCAATTTTTTCACTTTTATCCCCTTGATTTTCCTTATTTTATCGAGATTTGACCGTAAAAAAGCAAGAAAAACGAATAATTTTAGCGAAATATCAATTTTTATCCTCTTTTTTCCCTTAATTTTCCTTATTTTATCGAGATTTGACCGAAAAAAGCAAGAAAAACGAATAATTTTAGCGAAATTTCAATTTTTTTAGTCTTTTTTTCCGTTAATTTTCCTTATTTTATCGATATTTGACCGAAAAAAGCAAGAAAAACGAATAATTTTAGCGAAATATCAATTTTTATCCTCGTTTTTTCCCTTAATTTTCCTCATTTTATCGAGATTTGACCGAAAAAAGCAAGAAAAACGAATAATTTCAGCGAAATTTTAATTTTTTTCCTCTTTTTTACCCTTAATTTTCCTTATTTTATCGAGATTTGACCGAAAAAAGCAAGAAAAACGAATAATTTTAGCGAAATTTCAATTTTTTTTCCTCTTTTTTTCCTTAATTTTCCTTATTTTATCGAGATTTGACCGAAAAAAGCAAGAAAAACGAATAATTTTATTGAAATTTCAATTTTTTTAGTCTTTTTTTCCCTTAATTTTCCACATTTTATCGAGATTTGACCGAAAAATGCAAGAAAAACGAATAATATTAGCTAAATATCAATTTTTATCATCTTTTTTCCCTTGATTTTCCTTATTTTATCGATATTTGACCAAAAAAGCAAGAAAAACGAATAATTTTAGCGAAATATCAATTTTTATCCTCTCTTTTTCCCTTAATTTTCCTCATTTTATCGAGATTTGACCGAAAAAAGCAAGAAAAACGAATAATTTTAGCGAAATTTCAATTTTTTGCCTCTTTTTTACCCTTAATTTTCCTTATTTTATCGAGATTTGACCGAAAAAAGCAAGAAAAACGAATAATTTTAGCGAAATATCAAATTTATCCTCTCTTTTTCCCTTAATTTTCCTTATTTTATCGAGATTTGACCAAAAGAAGCAAGAAAAACGAATAATTTTAGCGAAATTTCAATTTTTTTCCTCTTTTTTACCCTTAATTTTCCTTATTTTATCAAGATTTGACCGAAAATGCAAGAAAAACGAATAATTTTAGCGAAATATCAATTTTTTCACTTTTATCCCCTTGATTTTCCTTATTTTATCGAGATTTGACCGTAAAAAAGCAAGAAAAACGAATAATTTTAGCGAAATATCAATTTTTATCCTCTTTTTTCCCTTAATTTTCCTTATTTTATCGAGATTTGACCGAAAAAAGCAAGAAAAACGAATAATTTTAGCGAAATTTCAATTTTTTTAGTCTTTTTTTCCGTTAATTTTCCTTATTTTATCGATATTTGACCGAAAAAAGCAAGAAAAACGAATAATTTTAGCGAAATATCAATCTTTATCCTCGTTTTTTCCCTTAATTTTCCTCATTTTATCGAGATTTGACCGAAAAAAGCAAGAAAAACGAATAATTTCAGCGAAATTTTAATTTTTTTCCTCTTTTTTACCCTTAATTTTCCTTATTTTATCGAGATTTGACCGAAAAAAAGCAAGAAAAACGAATAATTTTAGCGAAATTTCAATTTTTTTCCTCTTTTTTCCCTTAATTTTCCTTATTTTATCGAGATTTGACCGAAAAAAGCTTGAAAAACGAATAATTTTTGCGAAATTTCAATTTTTTTCCTCTTTTTTACCCTTAATTTTCCTTATTTTATCGAGATTTGACCGAAAAAAGCAAGAAAAACGAATAATTTTAGCGAAATATCAATTTTTATCCTCTTTTTTCCCTTAAATTTCCTTATTTTATCGATATTTGACCGAAAAAAGCAAGAAAAACGAATAATTTTAGCGAAATTTCAATTTTTTTAGTCTTTTTTTCCGTTAATTTTCCTTATTTTATCGATATTTGACCGAAAAAAGCAAGAAAAACGAATAATTTTAGCGAAATATCAATTTTTATCCTCGTTTTTTCCCTTAATTTTCCTCATTTTATCGAGATTTGACCGAAAAAAGCAAGAAAAACGAATAATTTCAGCGAAATTTTAATTTTTTTCCTCTTTTTTACCCTTAATTTTCCTTATTTTATCGAGATTTGACCGAAAAAAGCAAGAAAAACGAATAATTTTAGCGAAATTTCTATTTTTTTCCTCTTTTTTACCCTTAATTTTCCTTATTTTATCGAGATTTGACCGAAAAAAGCTAGAAAAACGAATAATTTTTGCGAAATTTCAATTTTTTTCCTCTTTTTTACCCTTAATTTTCCTTATGTTATCGAGATTTGACATAAAAAAGCAAGAAAAACGAATAATTTTAGCGAAATTTCTATTTTTTTCCTCTTTTTTCTCTTAATTTTCCTTATTTTATCGAGATTTGACCGAAAAAAGCAAGAAAAACGAATAATTTTAGCGAAATTTCAATTTTTATCCTCTTTTTTTTCCTTAATTTTCCTTATTTTATCGAGATTTGACCGAAAAAAGCAAGAAAAACGAATAATTTTAGCGAAATTTCAATTTTTTTAGTCTTTGTTTCCCTTAATTTTCCTTATTTTATCGAGATTTGACATAAAAAAGCAAGAAAAACGAATAATTTTAGCGAAATTTCAATTTTTTTCCTCTTTTTTTCCATTAATTTTCCTTATTTTATCAAGATTTGACCGAAAAAAGTAAGAAAAACGAATAATTTTAGCAAAATATCAATTTTTATCCTCTTTTTTCCCTTAATTATCCTTATTTTATCGAGATTTGACCGAAAAAAGCAAGAAAAACGAATAATTTTAGCAAAATTTCAATTTTTTTCCTCTTTTTTTCCCCATTAATTTTCCTTATTTTATCGAGATTTGACCGAAAAAAGCAAGAAAAACGAATAATTTTAGCGAAATTTCAATTTTTTTAGTCTTTGTTTCCCTTAATTTTCCTTATTTTATCGAGATTTGACCGTAAAAAAGCAAGAAAAACGAATAATTTTAGCGAAATATCAATTTTTATCCTCTTTTTTCCCTTAATTTTCCTTATTTTATCGAGATTTGACCGAAAAAAGCAAGAAAAACGAATAATTTTAGCGAAATTTCAATTTTTTTAGTCTTTTTTTCCCTTAATTTTCCTTATTTTATCGATATTTGACCGAAAAAAGCAAGAAAAACGAATAATTTTAGCGAAATATCAATTTTTATCCTCGTTTTTTCCCTTAATTTTCCTCATTTTATCGAGATTTGACCGAAAAAAGCAAGAAAAACGAATAATTTAAGCGAAATTTCAATTTTTTTCCTCTTTTTTACCCTTAATTATCCTTATTTTATCGAGATTTGACCGAAAAAAGCAAGAAAAACGAATAATTTTAGCAAAATTTCAATTTTTTTCCTCTTTTTTTCCCCATTAATTTTCCTTATTTTATCGAGATTTGACCGAAAAAAGCAAGAAAAACGAATAATTTTAGCGAAATTTCAATTTTTTTAGTCTTTGTTTCCCTTAATTTTCCTTATTTTATCGAGATTTGACCGTAAAAAAGCAAGAAAAACGAATAATTTTAGCGAAATATCAATTTTTATCCTCTTTTTTCCCTTAATTTTCCTTATTTTATCGAGATTTGACCGAAAAAAGCAAGAAAAACGAATAATTTTAGCGAAATTTCAATTTTTTTAGTCTTTTTTTCCCTTAATTTTCCTTATTTTATCGATATTTGACCGAAAAAAGCAAGAAAAACGAATAATTTTAGCGAAATATCAATTTTTATCCTCGTTTTTTCCCTTAATTTTCCTCATTTTATCGAGATTTGACCGAAAAAAGCAAGAAAAACGAATAATTTAAGCGAAATTTCAATTTTTTTCCTCTTTTTTACCCTTAATTTTCCTTATTTTATCGAGATTTGACCGAAAAAAGCAAGAAAAACGAATAATTTTAGCGAAATTTCAATTTTTTTCCTCTTTTTTACCCTTAATTTTCCTTATTTTATCGAGATTTGACCGAAAAAAGCTAGAAAAACGAATAATTTTTGCGAAATTTAAATTTCTTTCCTCTTTTTTACCCTTAATTTTCCTTATTTTATCGAGATTTGACATAAAAAAGCAAGAAAAACGAATAAGTTTAGCGAAATTTCTATTTTTTTCCTCTTTTTTCTCTTAATTTTCCTTATTTTATCGAGATTTGACCGAAAAAAGCAAGAAAAACGAATAATTTTAGCGAAATTTCAATTTTTTTCCTCTTTTTTCCCTTAATTTTCCTTATTTTATCGAGATTTGACCGAAAAAAGCTAGAAAAACGAATAATTTTTGCGAAATTTCAATTTTTTTCCTCTTTTTTACCCTTAATTTTCCTTATTTTATCGAGATTTGACCAGAAAAGCAAGAAAAACGAATAATTTTAGCGAAATATCAATTTTTATCCTCTTTTTTTCCCTTAATTTTCCTTATTTTATCGATATTTGACCGAAAAAAGCAAGAATAACGAATAATTTTAGCAAAATATCAATTTTTATCCTCGTTTTTTCCCTTAATTTTCCTCATTTTATCGAGATTTGATCGAAAAAAGCAAGAAAAACGAATAATTTTAGCGAAATTTCAATTTTTTTCCTCTTTTTTACCCTTAATTTTCCTTATTTTATCGAGATTTGACCGAAAAAAGCAAGAAAAACGAATAATTTTAGCGAAATATCAAATTTATCCTCTCTTTTTCCCTTAATTTTCCTTATTTTATCGAGATTTGACCAAAAGAAGCAAGAAAAACGAATAATTTTAGCGAAATTTCAATTTTTTTCCTCTTTTTTACCCTTAATTTTCCTTATTTTATCAAGATTTGACCGAAAAAGCAAGAAAAACGAATAATTTTAGCGAAATATCAATTTTTTCATCTTTATCCCCTTGATTTTCCTTATTTTATCGAGATTTGACCGTAAAAAAGCAAGAAAAACGAATAATTTTAGCGAAATATCAATTTTTATCCTCTTTTTTCCCTTAATTTTCCTTATTTTATCGAGATTTGACCGAAAAAAGCAAGAAAAACGAATAATTTTAGCGAAATTTCAATTTTTTTAGTCTTTTTTTCCGTTAATTTTCCTTATTTTATCGATATTTGACCGAAAAAAGCAAGAAAAACGAATAATTTTAGCGAAATATCAATTTTTATCCTCGTTTTTTTCCCTTAACTTTCCTCATTTTATCGAGATTTGACCGAAAAAAGCAAGAAAAACGAATAATTTCAGCGAAATTTTAATTTTTTTCCTCTTTTTTACCCTTAATTTTCCTTATTTTATCGAGATTTGACCGAAAAAAGCAAGAAAAACGAATAATTTTAGCGAAATTTCAATTTTTTTCCTCTTTTTTACCCTTAATTTTCCTTATTTTATCGAGATTTGACCGAAAAAAGCTAGAAAAACGAATAATTTTTGCGAAACTTCAATTTTTTTCCTCTTTTTTACCCTTAATTTTCCTTATGTTATCGAGATTTGACATAAAAAAGCAAGAAAAACGAATAATTTTAGCGAAATTTCTATTTTTTTCCTCTTTTTTCTCTTAATTTTCCTTATTTTATCGAGATTTGACCGAAAAAAGCAAGAAAAACGAATAATTTTAGCGAAATTTCAATTTTTTTCCTCTTTTTTCCCTTAATTTTCCTTATTTTATCGAGATTTGACCGAAAAAAGCTAGAAAAACGAATAATTTTTGCGAAATTTCAATTTTTTTCCTCTTTTTTACCCTTAATTTTCCTTATTTTATCGAGATTTGACATAAAAAAGCAAGAAAAACGAATAATTTTAGCGAAATTTCTATTTTTTTCCTCTTTTTTCTCTTAACTTTCCTTATTTTATCGAGATTTGACCGAAAAAAGCAAGAAAAACGAATAATTTTAGCGAAATATCAATTTTTATCCACTTTTTTCCCTTAATTTTCCTTATTTTATCGAGATTTGACCGAAAAAAGAAAGAAAAACGAATAATTTTAGCGAAATTTCAATTTTTTTAGTCTTTTTTTCCGTTAATTTTCCTTATTTTATCGATATTTGACCGAAAAAAGCAAGAAAAACGAATAATTTTAGCGAAATATCAATTTTATCCTCGTTTTTTCCCTTAATTTTCCTCATTTTATCGAGATTTGACCGAAAAAAGCAAGAAAAACGAATAATTTAAGCGAAATTTCAATTTTTTTCCTCTTTTTTACCCTTAATTTTCCTTATGTTATCGAGATTTGACATAAAAAAGCAAGAAAAACGAATAATTTTAGCGAAATTTCTATTTTTTTCCTCTTTTTTCTCTTAATTTTCCTTATTTTATCGAGATTTGACCGAAAAAAGCAAGAAAAACGAATAATTTTAGCGAAATTTCAATTTTTTTCCTCTTTTTTCCCTTAATTTTCCTTATTTTATCGAGATTTGACCGAAAAAAGCTAGAAAAACGAATAATTTTTGCGAAATTTCAATTTTTTTCCTCTTTTTTACCCTTAATTTTCCTTATTTTATCGAGATTTGACATAAAAAAGCAAGAAAAACGAATAATTTTAGCGAAATTTCTATTTTTTTCCTCTTTTTTCTCTTAACTTTCCTTATTTTATCGAGATTTGACCGAAAAAAGCAAGAAAAACGAATAATTTTAGCGAAATATCAATTTTTATCCACTTTTTTCCCTTAATTTTCCTTATTTTATCGAGATTTGACCGAAAAAAGCAAGAAAAACGAATAATTTTAGCGAAATTTCAATTTTTTTAGTCTTTTTTTCCGTTAATTTTCCTTATTTTATCGATATTTGACCGAAAAAAGCAAGAAAAACGAATAATTTTAGCGAAATATCAATTTTATCCTCGTTTTTTTCCCTTAATTTTCCTCATTTTATCGAGATTTGACCGAAAAAAGCAAGAAAAACGAATAATTTAAGCGAAATTTCAATTTTTTTCCTCTTTTTTACCCTTAATTTTCCTTATTTTATCGAGATTTGACCGAAAAAAGCAAGAAAAACGAATAATTTTAGCGAAATTTCAATTTTTTTCCTCTTTTTTACCCTTAATTTTCCTTATTTTATCGAGATTTGACCGAAAAAAGCTAGAAAAACGAATAATTTTTGCGAAATTTCAATTTTTTTCCTCTTTTTTACCCTTAATTTTCCTTATGTTATCGAGATTTGACATAAAAAAGCAAGAAAAACGAATAATTTTAGCAAAATTTCAATTTTTTCCTCTTTTTTCCCTTAATTTTCCTTATTTTATCGAGATTTGACCGAAAAAAGCTAGAAAAACGAATAATTTTAGCGAAATTTCAATTTTTTTCCTGTTTTTTTCCCTTAATTTTCCTTATTTTATCGAGATTTGACCGAAAAAAGCAAGAAAAACGAATAATTTTAGCGAAATTTCAATTTTTTTTCCTCTTTTTTTCCCTTAATTTTCCTTATTTTATCGAGATTTGACCGAAAAAAGCAAGAAAAACGAATAATTTTAGCGAAATTTCAATTTTTTTAGTCTTTTTTTCCCTTAATTTTCCACATTTTATCGAGATTTGACCGAAAAATGCAAGAAAAACGAATAATTTTAGCTAAATATCAATTTTTATCATCTTTTTTCCCTTGATTTTCCTTATTTTATCGATATTTGACCAAAAAAGCAAGAAAAACGAATAATTTTAGCGAAATATCAATTTTTATCCTCTCTTTTTCCCTTAATTTTCCTCATTTTATCGAGATTTGACCGAAAAAAGCAAGAAAAACGAATAATTTTAGCGAAATTTCAATTTTTTGCCTCTTTTTTACCCTTAATTTTCCTTATTTTATCGAGATTTGACCGAAAAAAGCAAGAAAAACGAATAATTTTAGCGAAATTTCTATTTTTTTCCTCTTTTTTCCCTTAATTTTCCTTATTATATCGAGATTTGACCGAAAAAAGCAAGAAAAACGAATAATTTTAGCGAAATTTCTATTTTTTTCCTCTTTTCTACCCTTAATTTTCCTTATTTTATCGAGATTTGACCGAAAAAAGCAAGAAAAACGAATAATTTTAGCGAAATTTCTATTTTTTTCCTCTTTTTTCCCTTAATTTTCCTTATTTTATCGAGATTTGACCGAAAAAAGCAAGAAAAACGAATAATTTTAGCGAAATTTCAATTTTTTTAGTCTTTTTTTCCCTTAATTTTCCTTATTTTATCGAGATTTGACATAAAAAAGCAAGAAAAACGAATAATTTTAGCGAAATTTTAATTTTTTTCCTCTTTTTTCCCTTAATTTTCCTTATTTTATCGAGATTTGACCGAAAAAAGCTAGAAAAACGAATAATTTTAGCGAAATTTCAATTTTTTTCCTCTTTTTTTCCCTTAATTTTCCTTATTTTATCGAGGTTTGTCCGAAAAAAGCAAGAAAAACGAAAAATTTTAGCGAAATATCAATTTTTATCCTCTTTTATTCCCTTAATTTTCCTTATTTTATCGAGATTTGACCGAAAAAAGCTAGAAAAACGAATAATTTTAGCGAAATTTCAATTTTTTTCCTGTTTTTTCCCTTAATTTTCCTTATTTTATCGAGATTTGACCGAAAAAAGCAAGAAAAACGAATAATTTTAGCGAAATTTCAATTTTTTTTCCTCTTTTTTTCCCTTAATTTTCCTTATTTTATCGAGATTTGACCGAAAAAAGCAAGAAAAACGAATAATTTTAGCGAAATTTCTATTTTTTTCCTCTTTTTTCCCTTAATTTTCCTTATTATATCGAGATTTGACCGAAAAAAGCAAGAAAAACGAATAATTTTAGCGAAATTTCTATTTTTTTCCTCTTTTCTACCCTTAATTTTCCTTATTTTATCGAGATTTGACCGAAAAAAGCTAGAAAAACGAATAATTTTAGCGAAATTTCAATTTTTTTCCTCTTTTTTTCCCTTAATTTTCCTTATTTTATCGAGGTTTGTCCGAAAAAAGCAAGAAAAACGAAAAATTTTAGCGAAATATCAATTTTTATCCTCTTTTATTCCCTTAATTTTCCTTATTTTATCGAGATTTGACCGAAAAAAGCTAGAAAAACGAATAATTTTAGCGAAATTTCAATTTTTTTCCTGTTTTTTCCCTTAATTTTCCTTATTTTATCGAGATTTGACCGAAAAAAACAAGAAAAACGAATAATTTTAGCGAAATTTCAATTTTTTTTCCTCTTTTTTTCCCTTAATTTTCCTTATTTTATCGAGATTTGACCGAAAAAAGCAAGAAAAACGAATAATTTTAGCGAAATTTCAATTTTTTTAGTCTTTTTTTCCCTTAATTTTCCACATTTTATCGAGATTTGACCGAAAAATGCAAGAAAAACGAATAATTTTAGCTAAATATCAATTTTTATCATCTTTTTTCCCTTGATTTTCCTTATTTTATCGATATTTGACCAAAAAAGCAAGAAAAACGAATAATTTTAGCGAAATATCAATTTTTATCCTCTCTTTTTCCCTTAATTTTCCTCATTTTATCGAGATTTGACCGAAAAAAGCAAGAAAAACGAATAATTTTAGCGAAATTTCAATTTTTTGCCTCTTTTTTACCCTTAATTTTCCTTATTTTATCGAGATTTGACCGAAAAAAGCAAGAAAAACGAATAATTTTATCGAAATTTCTATTTTTTTCCTCTTTTTTCCCTTAATTTTCCTTATTATATCGAGATTTGACCGAAAAAAGCAAGAAAAACGAATAATTTTAGCGAAATTTCTATTTTTTTCCTCTTTTCTACCCTTAATTTTCCTTATTTTATCGAGATTTGACCAAAAAAAGCAAGAAAAACGAATAATTTTAGCGAAATTTCTATTTTTTTCCTCTTTTTTCCCTTAATTTTCCTTATTTTATCGAGATTTGACCGAAAAAAGCAAGAAAAACGAATAATTTTAGCGAAATTTCAATTTTTTTAGTCTTTTTTTCCCTTAATTTTCCTTATTTTATCGAGATTTGACATAAAAAAGCAAGAAAAACGAATAATTTTAGCGAAATTTTAATTTTTTTCCTCTTTTTTCCCTTAATTTTCCTTATTTTATCGAGATTTGACCGAAAAAAGCTAGAAAAACGAATAATTTTAGCGAAATTTCAATTTTTTTCCTCTTTTTTTCCCTTAATTTTCCTTATTTTATCGAGGTTTGTCCGAAAAAAGCAAGAAAAACGAAAAATTTTAGCGAAATATCAATTTTTATCCTCTTTTATTCCCTTAATTTTCCTTATTTTATCGAGATTTGACCGAAAAAAGCAAGAAAAACGAATAATTTTAGCGAAATTTCAATTTTTTTCCGCTTTTTTTTCCCTTAATTTTCCTTATTTTATCGAGATTTGACCGAAAAAAGTTAGAAAAACGAATAATTTTAGCGAAATTTCAATTTTTTTAGTCTTTTTTTCCCTTAATTTTCCACATTTTATCGAGATTTGACCGAAAAAAGCAAGAAAAACGAATAATTTTAGCTAAATATCAATTTTTATCATCTCTTTTCCCTTGATTTTCCTTATTTTATCGATATTTGACCGAAAAAAGCAAGAAAAACGAATAATTTTAGCGAAATATCAATTTTTATCCTCGTTTTTTCCCTTAATTTTCCTCATTTTATCGAGATTTGACCGAAAAAAGCAAGAAAAACGAATAATTTTAGCAAAATTTAAATTTTTTTCCTCCTTTTTACCCTTAATTTTCCTTATTTTATCGAGATTTGACCGAAAAAAGCAAGAAAAACGAATAATTTTAGCGAAATTTCAATTTTTTTCCTCTTTTTTTCCCTTAATTTTCCTTATTTTATCGAGATTTGACCGAAAAAAGCAAGAAAAACGAATAATTTTAGTGAAATATCAATTTTATCCTCTTTTTTTCCCTTAATTTTCCTTATTTTATCGAGATTTGACCGAAAAAAGCAAGAAAAACGAATAATTTTAGCGAAATATCAAATTTATCCTCTTTTTTTCCCTTAATTTTCCTTATTTTATCGAGATTTGACCGTAAAAAGCAAGAAAAACGAATAATTTGAGCGAACTTTTAATTTTTTTCCTCTTTTTTTCCCTTAATTTTCCTTATTTTATCGAGATTTGACCAAAAGAAGCAAGAAAAACGAATAATTTTAGCGAAATTTCAATTTTTTTCCTCTTTTTTACCCTTAATTTTCCTTATTTTATCAAGATTTGACCGAAAAAGCAAGAAAAACGAATAATTTTAGCGAAATTTCAATTTTTTTCCTCTTTTTTCCCTTAATTTTCCTCATTTTATCGAGATTTGACCGAAAAAAGCAATAAAAACGAATAATTTTAGCGAAATATCAATTTTTATCATCTTTTTCCCCTTGATTTTCCTTATTTTATCGAGATTTGACCGAAAAAAGCAAGAAAAACGAATAATTTTAGCGAAATATCAATTTTTATCCTCTTTTTTTCCTTAATTTTCCTTATTTTATCGAGATTTGACCGAAAAAAGCAAGAAAAACGAATAATTTTAGCGAAATTTCAATTTTTTTAGTCTTTGTTTCCCTTAATTTTCCTTATTTTATCGAGATTTGACATAAAAAAGCAAGAAAAACGAATAATTTTAGCGAAATTTCAATTTTTTTCCTCCTTTTTTCCCCATTAATTTTCCTTATTTTATCGAGGTTTGTCCGAAAAAAGCAAGAAAAACGAATAATTTTAGCGAAATATCAATTTTTTTCCTCTTTTTTCCCTTAATTTTCCTTATTTTATCGAGATTTGACCGAAAAAAGCTAGAAAAACGAATAATTTTTGCGAAATTTCAATTTTTTTCCTCTTTTTTACCCTTAATTTTCCTTATTTTATCGAGATTTGACATAAAAAAGCAAGAAAAACGAATAATTTTAGCGAAATTTCTATTTTTTTCCTCTTTTTTCTCTTAACTTTCCTTATTTTATCGAGATTTGACCGAAAAAAGCAAGAAAAACGAATAATTTTAGCGAAATATCAATTTTTATCCTCTTTTTTCCCTTAATTTTCCTTATTTTATCGAGATTTGACCGAAAAAAGCAAGAAAAACGAATAATTTTAGCAAAATTTCAATTTTTTTAGTCTTTTTTTCCGTTAATTTTCCTTATTTTATCGATATTTGACCGAAAAAAGCAAGAAAAACGAATAATTTTAGCGAAAAATCAATTTTTATCCTCGTTTTTTCCCTTAATTTTCCTCATTTTATCGAGATTTGACCGAAAAAAGCAAGAAAAACGAATAATTTAAGCGAAATTTCAATTTTTTTCCTCTTTTTTACCCTTAATTTTCCTTATTTTATCGAGATTTGACCGAAAAAAGCAAGAAAAACGAATAATTTTAGCGAAATTTCAATTTTTTTCCTCTTTTTTACCCTTAATTTTCCTTATTTTATCGAGATTTGACCGAAAAAAGCTAGAAAAACGAATAATTTTTGCGAAATTTCAATTTCTTTCCTCTTTTTTACCCTTAATTTTCCTTATGTTATCGAGATTTGACATAAAAAAGCAAGAAAAACGAATAATTTTAGCGAAATTTCAATTTTTTCCTCTTTTTCCCTTAATTTTCCTTATTTTATCGAGATTTGACCGAAAAAAGCTAGAAAAACGAATAATTTTAGCGAAATTTCAATTTTTTTCCTGTTTTTTCCCTTAATTTCCTTATTTTATCGAGATTTGACCGAAAAAAGCAAGAAAAACGAATAATTTTAGCGAAATTTCAATTTTTTTTCCTCTTTTTTTCCCTTAATTTTCCTTATTTTATCGAGATTTGACCGAAAAAAGCAAGAAAAACGAATAATTTTAGCGAAATTTCAATTTTTTTAGTCTTTTTTTCCCTTAATTTTCCACATTTTATCGAGATTTGACCGAAAAATGCAAGAAAAACGAATAATATTAGCTAAATATCAATTTTTATCATCTTTTTTCCCTTGATTTTCCTTATTTTATCGATATTTGACCAAAAAAGCAAGAAAAACGAATAATTTTAGCGAAATATCAATTTTTATCCTCTCTTTTTCCCTTAATTTTCCTCATTTTATCGAGATTTGACCGAAAAAAGCAAGAAAAACGAATAATTTTAGCGAAATTTCAATTTTTTGCCTCTTTTTTACCCTTAATTTTCCTTATTTTATCGAGATTTGACCGAAAAAAGCAAGAAAAACGAATAATTTTAGCGAAATTTCTATTTTTTTCCTCTTTTTTCCCTTAATTTTCCTTATTATATCGAGATTTGACCGAAAAAAGCAAGAAAAACGAATAATTTTAGCGAAATTTCTATTTTTTTCCTCTTTTCTACCCTTAATTTTCCTTATTTTATCGAGATTTGACCGAAAAAAGCAAGAAAAACGAATAATTTTAGCGAAATTTCAATTTTTTTAGTCTTTTTTTCCATTAATTTTCCTTATTTTATCGAGATTTGACATAAAAAAGCAAGAAAAACGAATAATTTTAGCGAAATTTTAATTTTTTTCCTCTTTTTTACCTTAATTTTCCTTATTTTATCGAGATTTGACCGAAAAAAGCTAGAAAAACGAATAATTTTAGCGAAATTTCAATTTTTTTCCACTTTTTTTCCCTTAATTTTCCTTATTTTATCGAGGTTTGTCCGAAAAAAGCAAGAAAAACGAAAAATTTTAGCGAAATATCAATTTTTATCCTCTTTTATTCCCTTAATTTTCCTTATTTTATCGAGATTTGACCGAAAAAAGCAAGAAAAACGAATAATTTTAGCGAAATTTCAATTTTTTTAGTCTTTTTTTCCCTTAATTTTCCACATTTTATCGAGATTTGACCGAAAAAAGCAAGAAAAACGAATAATTTTAGCTAAATATCAATTTTTATCATCTCTTTTCCCTTGATTTTCCTTATTTTATCGATATTTGACCGAAAAAAGCAAGAAAAACGAATAATTTTAGCAAAATTTAAATTTTTTTCCTCCTTTTTACCCTTAATTTTCCTTATTTTATCGAGATTTGACCGAAAAAAGCAAGAAAAACGAATAATTTTAGCGAAATTTCAATTTTTTTCCTCTTTTTTTCCCTTAATTTTCCTTATTTTATCGAGATTTGACCGAAAAAAGCAAGAAAAACGAATAATTTTAGTGAAATATCAATTTTATCCTCTTTTTTTCCCTTAATTTTCCTTATTTTATCGAGATTTGACCGAAAAAAGCAAGGAAAACGAATAATTTTAGCGAAATATCAAATTTATCCTCTTTTTTTCCCTTAATTTTCCTTATTTTATCGAGATTTGACCGTAAAAAGCAAGAAAAACGAATAATTTGAGCGAAATTTTAATTTTTTTCCTCTTTTTTTCCCTTAATTTTCCTTATTTTATCGAGATTTGACCAAAAGAAGCAAGAAAAACGAATAATTTTAGCGAAATTTCAATTTTTTTCCTCTTTTTTACCCTTAATTTTCCTTATTTTATCAAGATTTGACCGAAAAAGCAAGAAAAACGAATAATTTTAGCGAAATTTCAATTTTTTTCCTCTTTTTTCCCTTAATTTTCCTCATTTTATCGAGATTTGACCGAAAAAAGCAATAAAAACGAATAATTTTAGCGAAATATCAATTTTTATCATCTTTTTCCCCTTGATTTTCCTTATTTTATCGAGATTTGACCGAAAAAAGCAAGAAAAACGAATAATTTTAGCGAAATATCAATTTTTATCCTCTTTTTTTCCTTAATTTTCCTTATTTTATCGAGATTTGACCGAAAAAAGCAAGAAAAACGAATAATTTTAGCGAAATTTCAATTTTTTTAGTCTTTGTTTCCCTTAATTTTCCTTATTTTATCGAGATTTGACATAAAAAAGCAAGAAAAACGAATAATTTTAGCGAAATTTCAATTTTTTTCCTCTTTTTTTCCCTTAATTTTCCTTATTTTATCAAGATTTGACCGAAAAAAGTAAGAAAAACGAATAATTTTAGCAAAATATCAATTTTTATCCTCTTTTTTCCCTTAATTTTCCTTATTTTATCGAGATTTGACCGAAAAAAGCAAGAAAAACGAATAATTTTAGCAAAATTTCAATTTTTTTCCTCTTTTTTTCCCCATTAATTTTCCTTATTTTATCGAGGTTTGTCCGAAAAAAGCAAGAAAAACGAATAATTTTAGCGAAATATCAATTTTTATCCTCTTTTATTCCCTTAATTTTCCTTATTTTATCGAGATTTGACATAAAAAAGCAAGAAAAACGAATAATTTTAGCGAAATTTCAATTTTTTTCCTCTTTTTTACCCTTAATTTTCCTTATTTTATCAAGATTTGACCGAAAAAGCAAGAAAAACGAATAATTTTAGCGAAATTTCAATTTTTTTCCTCTTTTTTCCCTTAATTTTCCTCATTTTATCGAGATTTGACCGAAAAAAGCAATAAAAACGAATAATTTTAGCGAAATATCAATTTTTATCATCTTTTTCCCCTTGATTTTCCTTATTTTATCGAGATTTGACCGAAAAAAGCAAGAAAAACGAATAATTTTAGCGAAATATCAATTTTTATCCTCTTTTTTTCCTTAATTTTCCTTATTTTATCGAGATTTGACCGAAAAAAGCAAGAAAAACGAATACTTTTAGCGAAATTTCAATTTTTTTAGTCTTTGTTTCCCTTAATTTTCCTTATTTTATCGAGATTTGACATAAAAAAGCAAGAAAAACGAATAATTTTAGCGAAATTTCAATTTTTTTCCTCTTTTTTTCCCTTAATTTTCCTTATTTTATCAAGATTTGACCGAAAAAAGTAAGAAAAAAGAATAATTTTAGCTAAATATCAATTTTTATCATCTTTTTTCCCTTGATTTTCCTTATTTTATCGATATTTGACCAAAAAAGCAAGAAAAACGAATAATTTTAGCGAAATATCAATTTTTATCCTCTCTTTTTCCCTTAATTTTCCTCATTTTATCGAGATTTGACCGAAAAAAGCAAGAAAAACGAATAATTTTAGCGAAATTTCAATTTTTTGCCTCTTTTTTACCCTTAATTTTCCTTATTTTATCGAGATTTGACCGAAAAAAGCAAGAAAAACGAATAATTTTAGCGAAATTTCTATTTTTTTCCTCTTTTTTCCCTTAATTTTCCTTATTATATCGAGATTTGACCGAAAAAAGCAAGAAAAACGAATAATTTTAGCGAAATTTCTATTTTTTTCCTCTTTTCTACCCTTAATTTTCCTTATTTTATCGAGATTTGACCGAAAAAAGCAAGAAAAACGAATAATTTTAGCGAAATTTCTATTTTTTTCCTCTTTTTTCCCTTAATTTTCCTTATTTTATCGAGATTTGACCGAAAAAAGCAAGAAAAACGAATAATTTTAGCGAAATTTCAATTTTTTTAGTCTTTTTTTCCATTAATTTTCCTTATTTTATCGAGATTTGACATAAAAAAGCAAGAAAAACGAATAATTTTAGCGAAATTTTAATTTTTTTCCTCTTTTTTCCCTTAATTTTCCTTATTTTATCGAGATTTGACCGAAAAAAGCTAGAAAAACGAATAATTTTAGCGAAATTTCAATTTTTTTCCTCTTTTTTTCCCTTAATTTTCCTTATTTTATCGAGGTTTGTCCGAAAAAAGCAAGAAAAACGAAAAATTTTAGCGAAATATCAATTTTTATCCTCTTTTATTCCCTTAATTTTCCTTATTTTATCGAGATTTGACCGAAAAAAGCAAGAAAAACGAATAATTTTAGCGAAATTTCAATTTTTTTCCGCTTTTTTTTCCCTTAATTTTCCTTATTTTATCGAGATTTGACCGAAAAAAGTTAGAAAAACGAATAATTTTAGCGAAATTTCAATTTTTTTAGTCTTTTTTTCCCTTAATTTTCCACATTTTATCGAGATTTGACCGAAAAAAGCAAGAAAAACGAATAATTTTAGCTAAATATCAATTTTTATCATCTCTTTTCCCTTGATTTTCCTTATTTTATCGATATTTGACCGAAAAAAGCAAGAAAAACGAATAATTTTAGCGAAATATCAATTTTTATCCTCGTTTTTTCCCTTAATTTTCCTCATTTTATCGAGATTTGACCGAAAAAAGCAAGAAAAACGAATAATTTTAGCAAAATTTAAATTTTTTTCCTCCTTTTTACCCTTAATTTTCCTTATTTTATCGAGATTTGACCGAAAAAAGCAAGAAAAACGAATAATTTTAGCGAAATTTCAATTTTTTTCCTCTTTTTTTCCCTTAATTTTCCTTATTTTATCGAGATTTGACCGAAAAAAGCAAGAAAAACGAATAATTTTAGTGAAATATCAATTTTATCCTCTTTTTTTCCCTTAATTTTCCTTATTTTATCGAGATTTGACCGAAAAAAGCAAGGAAAACGAATAATTTTAGCGAAATATCAAATTTATCCTCTTTTTTTCCCTTAATTTTCCTTATTTTATCGAGATTTGACCGTAAAAAGCAAGAAAAACGAATAATTTGAGCGAAATTTTAATTTTTTTCCTCTTTTTTTCCCTTAATTTTCCTTATTTTATCGAGATTTGACCAAAAGAAGCAAGAAAAACGAATAATTTTAGCGAAATTTCAATTTTTTTCCTCTTTTTTACCCTTAATTTTCCTTATTTTATCAAGATTTGACCGAAAAAGCAAGAAAAACGAATAATTTTAGCGAAATTTCAATTTTTTTCCTCTTTTTTCCCTTAATTTTCCTCATTTTATCGAGATTTGACCGAAAAAAGCAATAAAAACGAATAATTTTAGCGAAATATCAATTTTTATCATCTTTTTCCCCTTGATTTTCCTTATTTTATCGAGATTTGACCGAAAAAAGCAAGAAAAACGAATAATTTTAGCGAAATATCAATTTTTATCCTCTTTTTTTCCTTAATTTTCCTTATTTTATCGAGATTTGACCGAAAAAAGCAAGAAAAACGAATAATTTTAGCGAAATTTCAATTTTTTTAGTCTTTGTTTCCCTTAATTTTCCTTATTTTATCGAGATTTGACATAAAAAAGCAAGAAAAACGAATAATTTTAGCGAAATTTCAATTTTTTTCCTCTTTTTTTCCCTTAATTTTCCTTATTTTATCAAGATTTGACCGAAAAAAGTAAGAAAAACGAATAATTTTAGCAAAATATCAATTTTTATCCTCTTTTTTCCCTTAATTTTCCTTATTTTATCGAGATTTGACCGAAAAAAGCAAGAAAAACGAATAATTTTAGCAAAATTTCAATTTTTTTCCTCTTTTTTTCCCCATTAATTTTCCTTATTTTATCGAGGTTTGTCCGAAAAAAGCAAGAAAAACGAATAATTTTAGCGAAATATCAATTTTTATCCTCTTTTATTCCCTTAATTTTCCTTATTTTATCGAGATTTGACATAAAAAAGCAAGAAAAACGAATAATTTTAGCGAAATTTCAATTTTTTTCCTCTTTTTTACCCTTAATTTTCCTTATTTTATCAAGATTTGACCGAAAAAGCAAGAAAAACGAATAATTTTAGCGAAATTTCAATTTTTTTCCTCTTTTTTCCCTTAATTTTCCTCATTTTATCGAGATTTGACCGAAAAAAGCAATAAAAACGAATAATTTTAGCGAAATATCAATTTTTATCATCTTTTTCCCCTTGATTTTCCTTATTTTATCGAGATTTGACCGAAAAAAGCAAGAAAAACGAATAATTTTAGCGAAATATCAATTTTTATCCTCTTTTTTTCCTTAATTTTCCTTATTTTATCGAGATTTGACCGAAAAAAGCAAGAAAAACGAATACTTTTAGCGAAATTTCAATTTTTTTAGTCTTTGTTTCCCTTAATTTTCCTTATTTTATCGAGATTTGACATAAAAAAGCAAGAAAAACGAATAATTTTAGCGAAATTTCAATTTTTTTCCTCTTTTTTTCCCTTAATTTTCCTTATTTTATCAAGATTTGACCGAAAAAAGTAAGAAAAAAGAATAATTTTAGCAAAATATCAATTTTTATCCTCTTTTTTCCCTTAATTTTCCTTATTTTATCGAGATTTGACCGAAAAAAGCAAGAAAAACGAATAATTTTAGCAAAATTTCAATTTTTTCCTCTTTTTTTCCCCATTAATTTTCCTTATTTTATCGAGGTTTGTCCGAAAAAAGCAAGAAAGACGAATAATTTTAGCAAAATATCAATTTTTATCCTCTTATATTCCCTTAATTATCCTTATTTTATCGAGATTTGACATAAAAAAGCAAGAAAAACGAATAATTTTAGCGAAATTTCAATTTTTTTCCTCTTTTTTCCCTTAATTTTCCTTATTTTATCGAGATTTGACCGAAAAAAGCTAGAAAAACGAATAATTTTAGCGAAATTTCAATTTTTTTCCTCTTTTTTTCCCTTAATTTTCCTTATTTTATCGAGGTTTGTCCGAAAAAAGCAAGAAAAACGAATAATTATAGCGAAATATCAATTTTTATCCTCTTTTATTCCCTTAATTATCCTTATTTTATCGAGATTTGACCGAAAAAAGCAAGAAAAAACGAATAATTTTAGCGAAATTTCAATTTTTTTAGTCTTTTTTTCCCTTAATTTTCCACATTTTATCGAGATTTGACCGAAAAAAGCAAGAAAAACGAATAATTTTAGCTAAATATCAATTTTTATCATCTTTTTTCCCTTGATTTTCCTTATTTTATCGATATTTGCCCGAAAAAAGCAAGAAAAACGAATAATTTTAGCGAAATATCAATTTTTATCCTCGTTTTTTCCCTTAATTTTCCTCATTTTATCGAGATTTGACCGAAAAAAGCAAGAAAAACGAATAATTTTAGCGAAATTTCAATTTTTTTCCTCTTTTTTACCCTTAATTTTCCTTATTTTATCGAGATTTGACCGAAAAAAGCAAAAAAAAACGAATAATTTTAGCGAAATTTCTATTTTTTTCCTCTTTTTTCTCTTAATTTTCCTTATTTTATCGAGATTTGACCAAAAAAAGTAAGAAAAACGAATAATTTTAGCGAAATATCAATTTTTATCCTCGTTTTTTCTCTTAATTTTCCTCATTTTATCGAGATTTGACCGAAAAAAGCAAGAAAAACGAATAATTTTAGCGAAATTTCAATTTTTTTTCCTCTTTTTTACCCTTAATTTTCCTTATTTTATCGAGATTTGACCGAAAAAAGTAAGAAAAACGAATAATTTTAGCAAAATATCAATTTTTATCCTCTTTTTTCCCTTAATTTTCCTTATATTATTGAGATTTGACTGAAAAAAGCTAGAAAAACGAATAATTTTAGCGAAATTTCAATATTTTTCCTCTTTTTTTCCCCATTAATTTTCCTTATTTTATCGAGGTTTGTCCGAAAAAAGCAAGAAAAACGAATAATTTTTGCGAAATTTCAATTTTTTTAATCTTTTTTTCCCTTAATTTTCCTTATTTTATCGAAATTTGACATAAAAAAGCAAGAAAAACGAATAATTTTAGCGAAATTTCAATTTTTTTCCTCTTTTTTCCCTTAATTTTCCTTATTTTTTTGAGATTTGTCCGAAAAAAGCAAGAAAAACGAATAATTTTAGCGAAATATCAATTTTTATCCTCTTTTATTCCCTTAATTTTCCTTATTTTATCGAGATTTGACCGAAAAAAGCAAGAAAAACGATTAATTTTAGCGAAATTTCAATTTTTTTCCTCTTTTTTCCCTTAATTTTCCTTATTTTATCGAGATTTGACCGAAAAAAGCAAGAAAAACGAATAATTTTAGCGAAATTTCGATTTTTTTAGTCTTTTTTTCCCTTAATTTTCCACATTTTATCGAGATTTGACCGAAAAAAGCAAGAAAAACGAATAATTTTAGCTAAATATCAATTTTATCATCTTTTTTCCCTTGATTTTCCTTATTTTATCGATATTTGACCGAAAAAAGCAAGAAAAACGAATAATTTTAGCGAAATTTCTATTTTTTTCCTCTTTTTTCCCTTTATTTTCCTCATTTTATCGAGATTTGACCGAAAAAAGCAAGAAAAACGAATAATTTTAGCGAAATATGATTTTTTATCCTCTTTTTTTCCCTTAATTTTCCTTATTTTATCGAGATTTGACCAAAAAAAGCAAGAAAAACGAATAATTTTAGCGAAATTTCAATTTTTTTCCTCTTTTTTACCCTTAATTTTCCTTATTTTATCGAGATTTGACCGAAAAAAGCAAGAAAAACGAATAATTTTAGCGAAATTTCAATTTTTTTCCTCTTTTTACCCTTAATTTTCCTTATTTTATCGAGATTTGACCGAAAAAAGTAAGAAAAACGAATAATTTTAGCAAAATATCAATTTTTATCCTCTTTTTTCCCTTAATTTTCCTTATTTTATCGAGATTTGACCGAAAAAAGCAAGAAAAACGAATAATTTTAGCTAAATATCAATTTTATCATCTTTTTTCCCTTGATTTTCCTTATTTTATCGAGGTTTGTCCGAAAAAAGCAAGAAAAACGAATAATTTTTGCGAAATTTCTATTTTTTTCCTCTTTTTTCCCTTAATTTTCCTCATTTTATCGAGATTTGACCGAAAAAAGCAAGAAAAACGAATAATTTTAGCGAAATTTCAATTTTTTTCCTCTTTTTTACCCTTAATTTTCCTTATTTTATCGAGATTTGACCGAAAAAAGCAAGAAAAACGAATAATTTTAGCGAAATATCAATTTTTATCCTCTTTTTTTCCCTTAATTTTCCTTATTTTATCGAGGTTTGACCGAAAAAAGCAAGAAAAACGAATAATTTTAGCGAAATTTCAATTTTTTTCCTCTTTTTTACCCTTAATTTTCCTTATTTTATCGAGATTTGACCGAAAAAAGTAAGAAAAACGAATAATTTTAGCAAAATATCAATTTTTATATTCTTTTTTCCCTTAATTTTCCTTATTTTATCGAGATTTGACCGAAAAAAGCAAGAAAAACGAATAATTTTAGCGAAATTTCAAATTTTTTCCTCTTTTTTTCCCTTAATTTTCCTTATTTTATCGAGGTTTGACCGAAAAAAGCAAGAAAAACGAATAATTTTAGCGCAATTTCAATTTTTTTCCTCTTTTTTACCCTTAATTTTCCTTATTTTATCGAGATTTGACCGAAAAAAGCAAGAAAAACGAATAATTTTAGCGAAATTTCTATTTTTTTCCTCTTCTTTCCCTTAATTTTCCCTATTTTATCGAGATTTGACCGAAAAAAGCAAGAAAAACAAATAATTATAGCGAAATTTCAATTTTTTTAGTCTTTTTTTCCCTTAATTTTCCACATTTTATCGAGATTTGACCGAAAAAAGCAAGAAAAACGAATAATTTTAGCTAAATATAAATTTTTATCATCTTTTTTCCCTTGATTTTCCTTATTTTATCGATATTTGACCGAAAAAAGCAAGAAAAACGAATAATTTTATCGAAATATCAAATTTTATCCTCGTTTTTTCCCTTAATTTTCCTCATTTTATCGAGATTTGACCGAAAAAAGCAAGAAAAACGAATAATTTTAGCGTAATTTCAATTTTTTTCCTCTTTTTTACCCTTAATTTTCCTTATTTTATCGAGATTTGACCGAAAAAAGCAAGAAAAACGAATAATTTTAGCGAAATTTCTATTTTTTTCCTCTTATTTCCCTTTATTTTCCTTATTTTATCGAGATTTGACCGAAAAAAGCAAGAAAAACGAATAATTTTAGCGAAATATCAATTTTTATCCTCTTTTTTACCCTTAATTATCCTTATTTTATCGAGATTTGACCGAAAAAAGCAAGAAAAACGAATAATTTTAGCAAAATATCAATTTTTATCCTCTTTTTTACCCGTAATTTTCCTGATTTTATCGAGATTTGACCGAAAAAAGCTAGAAAAACGAATAATTTTAGCGAAATTTCAATTTTTTTCCTCTTTTTTTCCCTTAATTTTCCTTATTTTATCGAGGTTTGTCCGAAAAAAGCAATAAAAACGAATAATTTTTGCGAAATTTCAAGTTTTTTCCTCTTTTTTTCCCTTAATTTTCCTTATTTTATCGAGGTTTGTCCGAAAAAAGCAAGAAAAACGAATAATTTTAGCGAAATATCAACTTTTATCCTCGTTTTTTCCCTTAATTTTCCTCATTTTATCGAGATTTGACCGAAAAAAGCAAGAAAAACGAATAATTTTAGCGAAATTTCAATTTTTTTCCTCTTTTTTACCCTTAATTTCCCTTATTTTATCGAGATTTGACCGAAAAAAGCAAGAAAAACGAATAATTTTAGCGAAATTTCTATTTTTTTCCTCTTTTTTCCTTTAATTTTCCTTATTTTATCGAGATTTGACCGAAAAAAGCAAGAAAAACGAATAATTTTAGCGAAATATCAATTTTTATCCTCTTTTTTTCCCTTAATTTTCCTTATTTTATCGAGGTTTGTCCGAAAAAAGGAAGAAAAACGAATAATTTTAGCGAAATATCAATTTTAATCCTCTTTTTTTCCCTTAATTTTCCTTATTTTATCGATATTTGACCGAAAAAAGCAAGAAAAACGAATAATTTTAGCGAAATATCAATTTTTATCCTCGTTTTTTCCCTTAATTTTCCTCATTTTATCGAGATTTGACCGAAAAAAGCAAGAAAAACGAATAATTTTAGCGAAATTTCAATTTTTTTCCTCTTTTTTACCCTTAATTTTCCTTATTTTATCGAGATTTGACCGAAAAAAGCAAGAAAAACGAATAATTTTAGCGAAATATCAATTTTAATCCTCTTTTTTTCCCTTAATTTTCCTTATTTTATCGATATTTGACCGAAAAAAGCAAGAAAAACGAATAATTTTAGCGAAATATCAATTTTTATCCTCGTTTTTTCCCTTAATTTTCCTCATTTTATCGAGATTTGACCGAAAAAAGCAAGAAAAACGAATAATTTTAGCGAAATTTCAATTTTTTTCCTCTTTTTTACCCTTAATTTTCCTTATTTTATCGAGATTTGACCGAAAAAAGCAAGAAAAACGAATAATTTTAGCTAAATATCAATTTTTATCATCTTTTTTCCCTTGATTTTCCTTATTTTATCGATATTTGACCGAAAAAAGCAAGAAAAACGAATAATTTTATCGAAATATCAATTTTTATCCTCGTTTTTTCCCTTAATTTTCCTCATTTTATCGAGATTTGACCGGAAAAAGCAAGAAAAACGAATAATTTTAGCGTAATTTCAATTTTTTTCCTCTTTTTTACCCTTAATTTTCCTTATTTTATCGAGATTTGACCGAAAAAAGCAAGAAAAACGAATAATTTTAGCGAAATTTCTATTTTTTTCCTCTTTTTTCCCTTTATTTTCCTTATTTTATCGAGATTTGACCGAAAAAAGCAAGAAAAACGAATAATTTTAGCGAAATATCAATTTTTATCCTCTTTTTTACCCTTAATTATCCTTATTTTATCGAGATTTGACCGAAAAAAGCAAGAAAAACGAATAATTTTAGCAAAATATCAATTTTTATCCTCTTTTTTACCCGTAATTTTCCTGATTTTATCGAGATTTGACCGAAAAAAGCTAGAAAAACGAATAATTTTAGCGAAATTTCAATTTTTTTCCTCTTTTTTTCCATTAATTTTCCTTATTTTATCGAGGTTTGTCCGAAAAAAGCAATAAAAACGAATAATTTTTGCGAAATTTCAAGTTTTTTCCTCTTTTTTTCTCTTAATTTTCCTTATTTTATCGAGGTTTGTCCGAAAAAAGCAAGAAAAACGAATAATTTTAGCGAAATATCAATTATTATCCTCGTTTTTTCCCTTAATTTTCCTCATTTTATCGAGATTTGACCGAAAAAAGCAAGAAAAACGAATAATTTTAGCGAAATTTCAATTTTTTTCCTCTTTTTTACCCTTAATTTCCCTTATTTTATCGAGATTTGACCGAAAAAAGCAAGAAAAACGATTAATTTTAGCGAAATTTCTATTTTTTTCCTCTTTTTTCCTTTAATTTTCCTTATTTTATCGAGATTTGACCGAAAAAAGCAAGAAAAACGAATAATTTTAGCGAAATATCAATTTTTATCCTCTTTTTTTCCCTTAATTTTCCTTATTTTATCGATGTTTGTCCGAAAAAAGCAAGAAAAACGAATAATTTTAGCGAAATATCAATTTTAATCCTCTTTTTTTCCCTTAATTTTCCTTATTTTATCGATATTTGACCGAAAAAAGCAAGAAAAACGAATAATTTTAGCGAAATATCAATTTTTATCCTCGTTTTTTCCCTTAATTTTCCTCATTTTATCGAGATTTGACCGAAAAAAGCAAGAAAAACGAATAATTTTAGCGAAATTTCAATTTTTTTCCTCTTTTTTACCCTTAATTTTCCTTATTTTATCGAGATTTGACCGAAAAAAGCAAGAAAAACGAATAATTTTAGCGAAATATCAATTTTGATCCTCTTTTTTTCCCTTAATTATCCTTATTTTATCGATATTTGACCGAAAAAAGCAAGAAAAACGAATAATTTTAGCGAAATTTCAATTTTTTTCCTCTTTTTTACCCTTAATTTTCCTTATTTTATCGAGATTTGACCGAAAAAACCAAGAAAAACGAATAATTTTAGCGAAATTTCTATTTTTTTCCTCTTTTTTCCCTTAATTTTCCTTATTTTATCAAGATTTGACCGAAAAAAACAAGAAAAACGAATAATTTTAGCGAAATTTCAATTTTTTTCCTCTTTTTTTCCCTTAATTTTCCTTATTTTATCGAGGTTTGTCCGAAAAAAGCAAGAAAAACGAATAATTTTAGCGAAATATCAATTTTAATCCTCTTTTTTTCCCTTAATTTTCCTTATTTTATCGATATTTGACCGAAAAAAGCAAGAAAAACGAATAATTTTAGCGAAATATCAATTTTTATCCTCGTTTTTTCCCTTAATTTTCCTTATTTTATCGAGATCTGACCGAAAAAAGCAAGAAAAACGAATAATTTTGGCGAAATTTCAATTTTTTTCCTCTTTTTTACCCTTAATTTTCCTTATTTTATCGAGATTTGACCGAAAAAAGTAAGAAAAACGAATAATTTTAGCAAAATATCAATTTTTATCCTCTTTTTTCCCTTAATTATCCTTATTTTATCGAGATTTGACCGAAAAAAGCTAGAAAAACGAATAATTTTAGCGAAATTTCAATTTTTTTCCTCTTTTTTTCCCTTAATTTTCCTTATTTTATCGAGGTTTGTCCGAAAAAAGCAAGAAAAACGAATAATTTTTGCGAAATTTCAAGTTTTTTCCTCTTTTTTTCCCTTAATTTTCCTTATTTTATCGAGGTTTGTCCGAAAAAAGCAAGAAAAACGAATAATTTTAGCGAAATATCAATTTTTATCCTCGTGTTTTCCCTTAATTTTCCTCATTTTATCGAGATTTGACCGAAAAAAGCATGAAAAACGAATAATTTTAGCGAAATTTCAGTTTTTTTTCCTCTTTTTTACCCTTAATTTTCCTTATTTTATCGAGATTTGACCGAAAAAAGCAAGAAAAACGAATAATTTTAGCGAAATTTCTATTTTTTTCCTCTTAATTCCCTTAATTTTCCTTTTTTTATCGAGATTTGACCGTAAAAAGCAAGAAAAACGAATAATTTTAGCGAAATTTCAATTTTTTTCCTCTTTTTTACCCTTAATTTTCCTTATTTTATCGAGATTTGACCGAAAAAAGCAAGAAAAACGAATAATTTTAGCGAAATTTCTATTTTTTTCCTCTTTTTTTCCCTTAATTTTCCTTATTTTATCGAGATTTGAGCGAAAAAAGCAAGAAAAACGAATAATTTGAGCGAAATTTCTATTTTTTTCCTCTTTTTTACCCTTAATTTTCCTTATTTTATCGAGATTTGACCGAAAGGAAAGAAAAACGATTAATTTTAGCGAAATTTCTATTTTTTTCCACTTTTTTCCCTTAATTTTCCTTATTTTATCGAGATTTGACCAAAAAAAGCAAGAAAAACGAATAATTTTAGCGAAATTTCTATTTTTTTCCTCTTTTTTTCCCTTAATTTTCCTTATTTTATCGAGATTTGAGCGAAAAAAGCAAGAAAAACGAATAATTTGAGCGAAATTTCAATTTTTTTCCTCTTTTTTACCCTTAATTTTCCTGATTTTATCGAGATTTGACCGAAAAAAGCAAGAAAAACGAATAATTTTAGCGAAATATCAATTTTTATCCTCTTTTTTTCCCTTAATTTTCCTTATTTTATCGAGATTTGACCGAAAAAGGAAAGAAAAACGAATAATTTTAGCGAAATTTCAATTTTTTTCCTTTTTTTTACCCTTAATTTTCCTTATTTTATCGAGATTTGACCGAAAAAAGCAAGAAAAACGAATAATTTTAGAAAAATTTCTATTTTTTTCCTCTTTTTTCCCTTAATTTTCCTTATTTTATCGAGATTTGACCGAAAAAAGCTAGAAAAACGAATAATTTTAGCGAAATTTCAATTCTTTTCCTCTTTTTTTCCCTTAATTTTCCTTATTTTATCGAGGTTTGTCCGAAAAAAGCAAGAAAAACGAATAATTTTAGCGAAATATCAATTTTAATCCTCTTTTATTCCCTTAATTTTCCTTATTTTATCGAGATTTGACCGAAAAAAGCAAGAAAAACGAATAATTTTAGCGAAATATCAATTTTTATCCTCGTTTTTTCCCTTAATTTTCCTCATTTTATCGAGATTTGACCGAAAAAAGCAAGAAAAACGAATAATTTTAGCGAAATTTCAATTTTTTTCCTCTTTTTTCCCTTAATTTTCCTTATTTTATTGAGATTTGACCGAAAAAAGCAAGAAAAACGAATAATTTTAGCGAAATATCAATTTTTATCCTCTTTCTTTCCCTTAATTTTCCTTATTTTATCGAGATTTGACCGAAAAAAGCAAGAAAAACGAATAATTTTAGCGAAATTTGAATTTTTTTCCTCTTTTTTACCCTAAATTTTCCTTATTTTATCGAGATTTGACCGAAAAAAGTAAGAAAAACGAATAATTTTAGCAAAATATCAATTTTTATATTCTTTTTTCCCTTAATTTTCCTTATTTTATCGAGATTTGACCGAAAAAAGCTAGAAAAACGAATAATTTTAGCGAAATTTCAATTTTTTTCCTCTTTTTTTCCCTTAATTTTCCTTATTTTATCGAGGTGTGTCCGAAAAAAGCAAGAAAAACGAATAATTTTTGCGAAATTTCAAGTTTTTTCCTCTTTTTTTCCCTTAATTTTCCTTATTTTATCGAGGTTTGTCCGAAAAAAGCAAGAAAAACGAATAATTTTAGCGAAATATCAATTTTTATCCTCGTTTTTTCCCTTAAGTATCCTCATTTTATCGAGATTTGACCGAATAAAGCAAGAAAAACGAATAATTTTAGCGAAATTTCAATTTTTTTCCTCTTTTTTACCCTTAATTTTCCTCATTTTATCGAGATTTGACCGAAATAAGCAAGAAAAACGAATAATTTTAGCGAAATTTCAGTTTTTTTTCCTCTTTTTTACCCTTAATTTTCCTTATTTTATCGAGATTTGACCGAAAAAAGCAAAAAAAACGAATAATTTTAGCGAAATTTCAATTTTTTTCCTCTTTTTTTCCCTTTATTTTCCTTATTTAATCGAGATTTGACCGAAAAAAGCAAGAAAAACGAATAATTTTTGCGAAATTTCAAGTTTTTTCCTCTTTTTTTCCCTTAATTTTCCTTATTTTATCGAGATTTGACCGAAAAAAGCAAGAAAAACGAATAATTTTAGCGAAATTTCAATTTTTTTCCTCTTTTTTACCCTTAATTTTCCTTATTTTATCGAGATTTGACCGAAAAAAGCAAGAAAAACGAATAATTTTAGCGAAATATCAATTTTTATCCTCTTTTTTTCCCTTAATTTTCCTTATTTTATCGAGATTTGACCGAAAAAAGCAAGAAAAACGAATAATTTTAGCGCAATTTCAATTTTTTTCTTCTTTTTTACCCTTAATTTTCCTTATTTTATCGAGATTTGACCGAAAAAAGCAAGAAAAACGAATAATTTTAGCGAAATTTCTATTTTTTTCCTCTTTTTTCCCTTAATTTTCATTATTTTATCGAGATTTGACCGAAAAAAGCAAGAAAAACGAATAATTTTAGCGAAATTTCAATTATTTTAGTCTTTTTTTCCCTTAATTTTCCACATTTTATCGAGATTTGACCGAAAAAAGCAAGAAAAACGAATAATTTTAGCTAAATATCAATTTTTATCATCTTTTTTCCCTTGATTTTCCTTATTTTATCGATATTTGACCGAAAAAAGCAAGAAAAACGAATAATTTTATCAAAATATCAATTTTTATCCTCGTTTTTTCCCTTAATTTTCCTCATTTTATCGAGATTTGACCGAAAAAAGCAAGAAAAACGAATAATTTTAGCGTAATTTCAATTTTTTTCTTCTTTTTTACCCTTAATTTTCCTTATTTTATCGAGATTTGACCGAAAAAAGCAAGAAAAACGAATAATTTTTGCGAAATTTCTATTTTTTTCCTCTTTTTTCCCTTTATTTTCCTTATTTTATCGAGATTTGACCGAAAAAAGCAAGAAAAACGAATAATTTTAGCGAAATATCAATTTTTATCCTCTTTTTTACCCTTAATTATCCTTATTTTATCGAGATTTGACCGAAAAAAGCAAGAAAAACGAATAATTTTAGCAAAATATCAATTTTTATCCTCTTTTTTACCCGTAATTTTCCTGATTTTATCGAGATTTGACCGAAAAAAGCTAGAAAAACGAATAATTTTAGCGAAATTTCAATTTTTTTCCTCTTTTTTTCCCTTAATTTTCCTTATTTTATCGAGGTTTGTCCGAAAAAAGCAATAAAAACGAATAATTTTTGCGAAATTTCAAGTTTTTTCCTCTTTTTTTCCCTTAATTTTCCTTATTTTATGGAGGTTTGTCCGAAAAAAGCAAGAAAAACGAATAATTTTAGCGAAATATCAATTTTAATCCTCTTTTATTCCCTTAATTTTCCTTATTTTATCGAGATTTGACCGAAAAAAGCAAGAAAAACGAATAATTTTAGCGAAATATCAATTTTTATCCTCTTTTTTTCCCTTAATTTTCCTTATTTTATCGATATTTGACCGAAAAAAGCAAGAAAAACGAATAATTTTAGCGAAATTTCTATTTTTTTCCTCTTTTTTCCCTTAATTTTCCTTATTTTATAGAGATTTGACCGAAAAAAGCAAGGAAAACGAATAATTTTAGCGAAATTTCTATTTTTTTCCTCTTTTTTTCCCTTAATTTTCCTTATTTTATCGAGATTTGAGCGAAAAAAGCAAGAAAAACGAATAATTTGAACGAGATTTCAATTTTTTTCCTCTTTTTTACCCGTAATTTTCCTGATTTTATCGAGATTTGACCGAAAAAAGCAAGAAAAACGAATAATTTTAGCGAAATTTCAATTTTTTTCCTCTTTTTTACACTTAATTTTCCTTATTTTATCGAGATTTGACCGAAAAAAGCAAGAAAAACGAATAATTTTAGCGAAATGTCAATTTTTTTAGTCTTTTTTCCCTTAATTTTCCACATTTTATCGAGATTTGACAGAAAGAAGCAAGAAAAACGAATACTTTTAGCTAAATATCAATTTTTATCATCTTTTTTCCCTTGATTTTCCTTATTTTATCGATATTTGACCGAAAAAAGCAAGAAAAACGAATAATTTTATCGAAATATCAATTTTTATCCTCGTTTTTTCCCTTAATTTTCCTCATTTTATCGAGATTTGACCGAAAAAAGCAAGAAAAACGAATAATTTTAGCGTAATTTCAATTTTTTTCCTCTTTTTTACCCTTAATTTTCCTTATTTTATCGAGATTTGACCGAAAAAAGCAAGAAAAACGAATAATTTTAGCGAAATTTCTATTTTTTTCCTCTTTTTTCCCTTTATTTTCCTTATTTTATCGAGATTTGACCGAAAGAAGCAAGAAAAACGAATAATTTTATCGAAATATCAATTTTTATCCTCTTTTTTACCCTTAATTATCCTTATTTTATCGAGATTTGACCGAAAAAAGCAAGAAAAACGAATAATTTTAGCAAAATATCAATTTTTATCCTCTTTTTTACCCGTAATTTTCCTGATTTTATCGAGATTTGACCGAAAAAAGCTAGAAAAACGAATAATTTTAGCGAAATTTCAATTTTTTTCCTCATTTTTTCCCTTAATTTTCCTTATTTTATCGAGGTTTGTCCGAAAAAAGCAATAAAAACGAATAATTTTTTTCCTCTTTTTTTCCCTTAATTTTCCTTATTTTATCGAGGTTTGTCCGAAAAAAGCAAGAAAAACGAATAATTTTAGCGAAATATAAATTTTTATCCTCGTTTTTTCCCTTAATTTTCCTCATTTTATCGAGATTTGACCGAAAAAAGCAAGAAAAACGAATAATTTTAGCGAAATATCAATTTTTTCCTCTTTTTTTCCCTTTATTTTCCTTATTTTAACGAGATTTGACCTAAAAAAAAGCAAGAAAAACGAATATTTTTAGCGAAATTTCAATTTTTTTCCTCTTTTTTACCCTTAATTTTCCTTATTTTATCGAGGTTTGTCCGAAAAAAGCTAGAAAAACGAATAATTTTTGCGAAATTTCAATTTTTTTCCTCTTTTTTTCCCTTTATTTTCCTTATTTTATCGAGATTTGACCGAAAAAAGCTAGAAAAACGAATAATTTTAGCGAAATTTCAATTTTTTTCCTCTTTTTTTCCCTTAATTTTCCTTATTTTATGGAGGTTTGTCCGAAAAAAGCAAGAAAAACGAATAATTATAGCGAAATATCAATTTTAATCCTCTTTTATTCCCTTAATTTTCCTTATTTTATCGAGATTTGACCGAAAAAAGCAAGAAAAACGAATAATTTTAGCGAAATATCAATTTTTATCCTCTTTTTTTCCCTTAATTTTCCTTATTTTATCGATATTTGACCGAAAAAAGCAAGAAAAACGAATAATTTTAGCGAAATTTCAATTTTTTTCCTCTTTTTTACCCTAAATTTTCCTTATTTTATCGAGATTTGACCGAAAAAAGCAAGAAAAACGAATAATTTTAGCGAAATTTCTATTTTTTTCCTCTTTTTTACCTTAATTTTCCTTATTTTATCGAGATTTGACCGAAAAAAGCAAGAAAAACGAATAATTTTAGCGAAATTTCTATTTTTTTCCTCTTTTTTTCCCTTAATTTTCCTTATTTTATCGAGATTTGAGCGAAAAAAGCAAGAAAAACGAATAATTTGAACGAAATTTCAATTTTTTTCCTCTTTTTTACCCGTAATTTTCCTGATTTTATCGAGATTTGACCGAAAAAAGCAAGAAAAACGAATAATTTTAGCGAAATTTCAATTTATTTCCTCTTTTTTACACTTAATTTTCCTTATTGTATCGAGATTTGACCGAAAAAAGCAAGAAAAACGAATAATTTTAGCGAAATGTCAATTTTTTTAGTCTTTTTTTCCCTTAATTTTCCACATTTTATCGAGATTTGACCGAAAAAAGCAAGAAAAACGAATAATTTTAGCTAAATATCAATTTTTATCATCTTTTTTCCCTTGATTTTCCTTATTTTATCGAGGTTTGTCCGAAAAAAGCTAGAAAAACGAATAATTTTAGCGAAATTTCAATTTTTTTCCTCTTTTTTTCCCTTTATTTTCCTTATTTTATCGAGATTTGACCGAAAAAAGCAAGAAAAACGAATAATTTTAGCGAAATATCAATTTTTATCCTCTTTTTTTCCCTTAATTTTCCTTATTTTATCGAGATTTGACCGAAAAAAGCAAGAAAAACGAATAATTTTAGCGCAATTTCAATTTTTTTCCTCTTTTTTACCCTTAATTTTCCTTATTTTATCGAGATTTGACCGAAAAAAGCAAGAAAAACGAATAATTTTAGCGAAATTTCTATTTTTTTCCTCTTTTTTCCCTTAATTTTCATTATTTTATCGAGATTTGACCGAAAAAAGCAAGAAAAACGAATAATTTTAGCGAAATTTCAATTATTTTAGTCTTTTTTTCCCTTAATTTTCCACATTTTATCGAGATTTGACCGAAAAAAGCAAGAAAAACGAATAATTTTAGCTAAATATCAATTTTTATCATCTTTTTTCCCTTGATTTTCCTTATTTTATCGATATTTGACCGAAAAAAGCAAGAAAAACGAATAATTTTATCAAAATATCAATTTTTATCCTCGTTTTTTCCCTTAATTTTCCTCATTTTATCGAGATTTGACCGAAAAAAGCAAGAAAAACGAATAATTTTAGCGTAATTTCAATTTTTTTCTTCTTTTTTACCCTTAATTTTCCTTATTTTATCGAGATTTGACCGAAAAAAGCAAGAAAAACGAATAATTTTTGCGAAATTTCTATTTTTTTCCTCTTTTTTCCCTTAATTTTCCTTATTTTATCGAGATTTGACCGAAAAAAGCAAGAAAAACGAATAATTTCAGCGAAATATCAATTTTTATCCTCTTTTTTACCCTTAATTATCCTTATTTTATCGAGATTTGACCGAAAAAAGCAAGAAAAACGAATAATTTTAGAAAAATATCAATTTTTATCCTCTTTTTTACCCGTAATTTTCCTGATTTTATCGAGATTTGACCGAAAAAAGCTAGAAAAACGAATAATTTTAGCGAAATTTCAATTTTTTTCCTCTTTTTTTCCCTTAATTTTCCTTATTTTATCGAGGTTTGTCCGAAAAAAGCAATAAAAACGAATAATTTTTGCGAAATTTCAAGTTTTTTCCTCTTTTTTTCCCTTAATTTTCCTTATTTTATGGAGGTTTGTCCGAAAAAAGCAAGAAAAACGAATAATTTTAGCGAAATATCAATTTTAATCCTCTTTTATTCCCTTAATTTTCCTTATTTTATCGAGATTTGACCGAAAAAAGCAAGAAAAACGAATAATTTTAGCGAAATATCAATTTTTATCCTCTTTTTTTCCCTTAATTTTCCTTATTTTATCGATATTTGACCGAAAAAAGCAAGAAAAACGAATAATTTTAGCGAAATTTCAATTTTTTTCCTCTTTTTTACCCTTAATTTTCCTTATTTTATCGAGATTTGACCGAAAAAAGCAAGAAAAACAAATAATTTTAGCGAAATTTCTATTTTTTTCCTCTTTTTTCCCTTAATTTTCCTTATTTTATAGAGATTTGACCGAAAAAAGCAAGGAAAACGAATAATTTTAGCGAAATTTCTATTTTTTTCCTCTTTTTTTCCCTTAATTTTCCTTATTTTATCGAGATTTGAGCGAAAAAAGCAAGAAAAACGAATAATTTGAACGAGATTTCAATTTTTTTCCTCTTTTTTACCCGTAATTTTCCTGATTTTATCGAGATTTGACCGAAAAAAGCAAGAAAAACGAATAATTTTAGCGAAATTTCAATTTTTTTCCTCTTTTTTACACTTAATTTTCCTTATTTTATCGAGATTTGACCGAAAAAAGCAAGAAAAACGAATAATTTTAGCGAAATGTCAATTTTTTTAGTCTTTTTTTCCCTTAATTTTCCACATTTTATCGAGATTTGACAGAAAGAAGCAAGAAAAACGAATAATTTTAGCTAAATATCAATTTTTATCATCTTTTTTCCCTTGATTTTCCTTATTTTATCGATATTTGACCGAAAAAAGCAAGAAAAACGAATAATTTTATCGAAATATCAATTTTTATCCTCGTTTTTTCCCTTAATTTTCCTCATTTTATCGAGATTTGACCGAAAAAAGCAAGAAAAACGAATAATTTTAGCGTAATTTCAATTTTTTTCCTCTTTTTTACCCTTAATTTTCCTTATTTTATCGAGATTTGACCGAAAAAAGCAAGAAAAACGAATAATTTTAGCGAAATTTCTATTTTTTTCCTCTTTTTTCCCTTTATTTTCCTTATTTTATCGAGATTTGACCGAAAAAAGCAAGAAAAACGAATAATTTTATCGAAATATCAATTTATATCCTCTTTTTTACCCTTAATTATCCTTATTTTATCGAGATTTGACCGAAAAAAGCAAGAAAAACGAATAATTTTAGCAAAATATCAATTTTTATCCTCTTTTTTACCCGTAATTTTCCTGATTTTATCGAGATTTGACCGAAAAAAGCTAGAAAAACGAATAATTTTAGCGAAATTTCAATTTTTTTCCTCATTTTTTCCCTTAATTTTCCTTATTTTATCGAGGTTTGTCCGAAAAAAGCAATAAAAACGAATAATTTTTGCGAAATTTCAAGTTTTTTCCTCTTTTTTTCCCTTAATTTTCCTTATTTTATCGAGGTTTGTCCGAAAAAAGCAAGAAAAACGAATAATTTTAGCGAAATATAAATTTTTATCCTCGTTTTTTCCCTTAATTTTCCTCATTTTATCGAGATTTGACCGAAAAAAGCAAGAAAAACGAATAATTTTAGCGAAATATCAATTTTTTCCTCTTTTTTTCCCTTTATTTTCCTTATTTTATCGAGATTTGACCTAAAAAAAAGCAAGAAAAACGAATATTTTTAGCGAAATTTCAATTTTTTTCCTCTTTTTTACCCTTAATTTTCCTTATTTTATCGAGGTTTGTCCGAAAAAAGCTAGAAAAACGAATAATTTTTGCGAAATTTCAATTTTTTTCCTCTTTTTTTCCCTTTATTTTCCTTATTTTATCGAGATTTGACCGAAAAAAGCTAGAAAAACGAATAATTTTAGCGAAATTTCAATTTTTTTCCTCTTTTTTTCCCTTAATTTTCCTTATTTTATGGAGGTTTGTCCGAAAAAAGCAAGAAAAACGAATAATTATAGCGAAATATCAATTTTAATCCTCTTTTATTCCCTTAATTTTCCTTATTTTATCGAGATTTGACCGAAAAAAGCAAGAAAAACGAATAATTTTAGCGAAATATCAATTTTTATCCTCTTTTTTTCCCTTAATTTTCCTTATTTTATCGATATTTGACCGAAAAAAGCAAGAAAAACGAATAATTTTAGCGAAATTTCAATTTTTTTCCTCTTTTTTACCCTTAATTTTCCTTATTTTATCGAGATTTGACCGAAAAAAGCAAGAAAAACGAATAATTTTAGCGAAATTTCTATTTTTTTCCTCTTTTTTCCCTTAATTTTCCTTATTTTATCGAGATTTGACCGAAAAAAGCAAGAAAAACGAATAATTTTAGCGAAATTTCTATTTTTTTCCTCTTTTTTTCCCTTAATTTTCCTTATTTTATCGAGATTTGAGCGAAAAAAGCAAGAAAAACGAATAATTTGAACGAAATTTCAATTTTTTTCCTCTTTTTTACCCGTAATTTTCCTGATTTTATCGAGATTTGACCGAAAAAAGCAAGAAAAACGAATAATTTTAGCGAAATTTCAATTTATTTCCTCTTTTTTACACTTAATTTTCCTTATTGTATCGAGATTTGACCGAAAAAAGCAAGAAAAACGAATAATTTTAGCGAAATGTCAATTTTTTTAGTCTTTTTTTCCCTTAATTTTCCACATTTTATCGAGATTTGACCGAAAAAAGCAAGAAAAACGAATAATTTTAGCTAAATATCAATTTTTATCATCTTTTTTCCCTTGATTTTCCTTATTTTATCGAGGTTTGTCCGAAAAAAGCTAGAAAAACGAATAATTTTAGCGAAATTTCAATTTTTTTCCTCTTTTTTTCCCTTTATTTTCCTTATTTTATCGAGATTTGACCGAAAAAAGCTAGAAACACGAATAATTTTAGCGAAATTTCAATTTTTTTCCTCTTTTTTTCCCTTAATTTTCCTTATTTTATGGAGGTTTGTCCGAAAAAAGCAAGAAAAACGAATAATTTTAGCGAAATATCAATTTTAATCCTCTTTTATTCCCTTAATTTTCCTTATTTTATCGAGATTTGACCGAAAAAAGCAAGAAAAACGAATAATTTTAGCGAAATATCAATTTTTATCCTCTTTTTTTCCCTTAATTTTCCTTATTTTATCGGTATTTGACCGAAAAAAGCAGGAAAAACTTATAATTTTAGCGAAATTTCAATTTTTTTCCTCTTTTTTACCCTTAATTTTCCTTATTTTATCGAGGTTTGTCCGAAAAAAGCAAGAAAAACGAATAATTTTAGCGAAATATCAATTTTTATCCTCGTTTTTTCCCTTAATTTTCCTCATTTTATCGAGATTTGACCGAAAAAAGCAAGAAAAACGAATAATTTTAGCGAAATATCAATTTTTTCCTCTTTTTTTCCCTTAATTTCCTTATTTTATCGAGATTCGACCGAAAAAAGCAAGAAAAACGAATAATTTTTGCGAAATTTCAATTTTTTTCCTCTTTTTTTCCCTTAATTTTCCTTATTTTATCGAGATTTGACCGAAAAAAGCAAGAAAAACGAATAATTTTAGCGAAATAACAATTTTTATCCTCTTTTTTTTCCCTTAATTTTCCTTATTTTATCGAGATTTGACCGAAAAAAGCAAGAAAAACGAATCATTTTAGCGAAATTTCAATTTTTTTCCTCTTTTTTACCCTTAATTTTCCTTATTTTATCGAGGTTTGTCCGAAAAAAGCTAGAAAAACGAATAATTTTAGCGAAATTTCAATTTTTTTCCTCTTTTTTTCCCTTTATTTTCCTTATTTTATCGAGATTTGACCGAAAAAAGCTAGAAAAACGAATAATTTTAGCGAAATTTCAATTTTTTTCCTCTTTTTTTCCCTTAATTTTCCTTATTTTATGGAGGTTTGTCCGAAAAAAGCAAGAAAAACGAATAATTTTAGCGAAATATCAATTTTAATCCTCTTTTATTCCCTTAATTTTCCTTATTTTATCGAGATTTGACCGAAAAAAGCAAGAAAAACGAATAATTTTAGCGAAATATCAATTTTTATCCTCTTTTTTTCCCTTAATTTTCCTTATTTTATCGATATTTGACCGAAAAAAGCAAGAAAAACGAATAATTTTAGCGAAATTTCAATTTTTTTCCTCTTTTTTACCCTTAATTTTCCTTATTTTATCGATATTTGACAGAAAAAAGCAAGAAAAACGAATAATTTTAGCGAAATTTCTATTTTTTTCCTCTTTTTTTCCCTTAATTTTCCTTATTTTATCGAGATTTGAGCGAAAAAAGCAAGAAAAACGAATAATTTTTGCGAAATTTCAAGTTTTTTCCTCTTTTTTTCACTTAATTTTCCTTATTTTATCGAGGTTTGTCCGAGAAAAGCAAGAAAAACGAATAATTTTAGCAAAATATCAATTTCTATCCTCGTTTTTTCCCTTAATTATCCTCATTTTATCGAGATTTGACCGAAAAAAGCAAGAAAAACGAATAATTTTAGCGAAATTTCAATTTTTTTCCTCTTTTTACCCTTAATTTTCCTCATTTTATCGAGATTTGACCGAAAAAAGCAAGAAAAACGAATAATTTTAGCGAAATTTCAGTTTTTTTTCCTCTTTTTTTCCCTTAATTTTCCTTATTTTATCGAGGTTTGTCCGAAAAAAGCAATAAAAACGAATAATTTTTGCGAAATTTCAAGTTTTTTCCTCTTTTTTTCCCTTAATTTTCCTTATTTTATCGAGGTTTGTCCGAAAAAGCAAGAAAAACGAATAATTTTAGCGAAATATCAACTTTTATCCTCGTTTTTTCCCTTAATTTTCCTCATTTTATCGAGATTTGACCGAAAAAAGCAAGAAAAACGAATAATTTTAGCGAAATTTCAATTTTTTTCCTCTTTTTTACCCTTAATTTCCCTTATTTTATCGAGATTTGACCGAAAAAAGCAAGAAAAACGAATAATTTTAGCGAAATTTCTATTTTTTTCCTCTTTTTTCCTTTAATTTTCCTTATTTTATCGAGATTTGACCGAAAAAAGCAAGAAAAACGAATAATTTTAGCGAAATATCAATTTTTATCCTCTTTTTTTTCCCTTAATTTTCCTTATTTTATCGAGGTTTGTCCGAAAAAAGCAAGAAAAACGAATAATTTTAGCGAAATATCAATTTTAATCCTCTTTTTTTCCCTTAATTTTCCTTATTTTATCGATATTTGACCGAAAAAAGCAAGAAAAACGAATAATTTTAGCGAAATATCAATTTTTATCCTCGTTTTTTCCCTTAATTTTCCTCATTTTATCGAGATTTGACCGAAAAAAGCAAGAAAAACGAATAATTTTAGCGAAATTTCAATTTTTTTCCTCTTTTTTACCCTTAATTTTCCTTATTTTATCGAGATTTGACCGAAAAAAGCAAGAAAAACGAATAATTTTAGCGAAATATCAATTTTAATCCTCTTTTTTTCCCTTAATTTTCCTTATTTTATCGATATTTGACCGAAAAAAGCAAGAAAAACGAATAATTTAAGCGAAATATCAATTTTTATCCTCGTTTTTTCCCTTAATTTTCCTCATTTTATCGAGATTTTACCGAAAAAAGCAAGAAAAACGAATAATTTTAGCGAAATTTCAATTTTTTTCCTCTTTTTTACCCTTAATTTTCCTTATTTTATCGAGATTTGACCGAAAAAACCAAGAAAAACGAATAATTTTAGCGAAATTTCTATTTTTTTCCTCTTTTTTCCCTTAATTTTCCTTATTTTATCGAGATTTGACCGAAAAAAGAAAGAAAAACGAATAATTTTAGCGAAATTTCAATATTTTTCCTCTTTTTTTCCCTTAATTTTCCTTATTTTATCGAGGTTTGTCCGAAAAAAGCAAGAAAAACGAATAATTTTAGCGAAATATCAATTTTAATCCTCTTTTTTTCCCTTAATTTTCCTTATTTTTTCGATATTTGACCGAAAAAAGCAAGAAAAACGAATAATTTTAGCGAAATATCAATTTTTATCCTCGTTTTTTCCCTTAATTTTCCTTATTTTATCGAGATTTGACCGAAAAAAGCAAGAAAAACGAATAATTTTGGCGAAATTTCAATTTTTTTCCTCTTTTTTACCCTTAATTTTCCTTATTTTATTGAGATTTGACCGAAAAAAGTAAGAAAAACGAATAATTTTAGCAAAATATCAATTTTTATCCTCTTTTTTCCCTTAATTTTCCTTATTTTATCGAGATTTGACCGTAAAAAGCAAGAAAAACGAATAATTTTAGCGAAATATCAATTTTCATCCTCGTGTTTTCCCTTAATTTTCCTCATTTTATCGAGATTTGACCGAAAAAAGCATGAAAAACGAATAATTTTAGCGAAATTTCAGTTTTTTTTCCTCTTTTTTACCCTTAATTTTCCTTATTTTATCGAGATTTGACCGAAAAAAGCAAGAAAAACGAATAATTTTAGCGAAATTTCTATTTTTTTCCTCTTTTTTTCCCTTAATTTTCCTTATTTTATCGAGATTTGACCGTAAAAAGCAAGAAAAACGAATAATTTTAGCGAAATTTCAATTTTTTTCCTCTTTTTTACCCTTAATTTTCCTTATTTTATCGAGATTTGACCGAAAAAAGCAAGAAAAACGAATAATTTTAGCGAAATTTCAATTTTTTTCCTCTTTTTTACCCTTAATTTTCCTTATTTTATCGAGATTTGACCGAAAAAAGCAAGAAAAACGAATAATTTTAGCGAAATTTCAATTTTTTTCCTCTTTTTTACCCTTAATTTTCCTTATTTTATCGAGATTTGACCGAAGGGAAAGAATAACGAATAATTTTAGAGAAATTTCTATTTTTTTCCACTTTTTTCCCTTAATTTTCCTTATTTTATCGAGATTTGACCAAAAAAAGCAAGAAAAGCGAATAATTTTAGCGAAATTTCAATTTTTTTCCTCTTTTTTTCCCTTAATTTTCCTTATTTTATCGAGATTTGAGCGAAAAAAGCAAGAAAAACGAATAATTTGAGCGAAATTTCAATTTTTTTCCTCTTTTTTACCCTTAATTTTCCTGATTTTATCGAGATTTGACCGAAAAAAGCAAGAAAAACGAATAATTTTAGCGAAATATCAATTTTTATCCTCTTTTTTTCCCTTAATTTTCCTTATTTTATCGAGATTTGACCCAAAAAGGAAAGAAAAACGAATAATTTTAGCGAAATTTCAATTTTTTTCCTTTTTTTACCCTTAATTCTCCTTATTTTATCGAGATTTGACCGAAAAAAGCAAGAAAAATGAATAATTTTAGCGAAATTTCTATTTTTTTCCTCTTTTTTCCCTTAATTTTCCTTATTTTATCGAGATTTGACCGAAAAAAGCTAGAAAAACGAATAATTTTAGCGAAATTTCAATTCTTTTCCTCTTTTTTTCCCTTAATTTTCCTTATTTTATCGAGGTTTGTCCGAAAAAAGCAAGAAAAACGAATAATTTTTGCGAAATTTCAAATTTTTTCCTCTTTTTTTCCCTTAATTTTCCTTATTTTATCGAGGTTTGTCCGAAAAAAGCAAGAAAAACGAATAATTTTAGCGAAATATCAATTTTTATCCTCGTTTTTTCCCTTAATTATCCTCATTTTATCGAGATTTGACCGAAAAAAGCAAGAAAAACGAATAATTTTAGCGAAATTTCAATTTTTTTCCTCTTTTTTACCCTTAATTTTCCTCATTTTATCGAGATTTGACCGAAAAAAGCAAGAAAAACGAATAATTTTAGCGAAATTTCAGTTTTTTTTCCTCTTTTTTACCCTTAATTTTCCTTATTTTATCGAGATTTGACCGAAAAAAGCAAAAAAAACGAATAATTTTAGCGAAATTTCAATTTTTTTCCTCTTTTTTTCCCTTTATTTTCCTTATTTAATCGAGATTTGACCGAAAAAAGCAAGAAAAACGAATAATTTTTGCGAAATTTCAAGTTTTTTCCTCTTTTTTTCCCTTAATTTTCCTTATTTTATCGAGATTTGACCGAAAAAAGCAAGAAAAACGAATAATTTTAGCGAAATTTCAATTTTTTTCCTCTTTTTTACCCTTAATTTTCCTTATTTTATCGAGATTTGACCGAAAAAAGCAAGAAAAACGAATAATTTTAGCGAAATATCAATTTTTATCCTCTTTTTTTCCCTTAATTTTCCTTATTTTATCGAGATTTGACCGAAAAAAGCAAGAAAAACGAATAATTTTAGCGCAATTTCAATTTTTTTCCTCTTTTTTACCCTTAATTTTCCTTATTTTATCGAGATTTGACCGAAAAAAGCAAGAAAAAACGAATAATTTTAGCGAAATTTCTATTTTTTTCCTCTTTTTTCCCTTAATTTTCCTTATTTTATCGAGATTTGACCGAAAAAAGCAAGAAAAACGAATAATTTTAGCGAAATTTCAATTTTTTTAGTCTTTTTTTCCCTTAATTTTCCACATTTTATCGAGATTTGACCGAAAAAAGCAAGAAAAACGAATAATTTTAGCTAAATATCAATTTTTTTCATCTTTTTTCCCTTGATTTTCCTTATTTTATCGATATTTGACCGAAAAAAGCAAGAAAAACGAATAATTTTATCGAAATATCAATTTTTATCCTCGTTTTTTTCCCTTAATTTTCCTCATTTTATCGAGATTTGACCGAAAAAAGCAAGAAAAACGAATAATTTTGCGAAATTTCTATTTTTTTCCTCTTTTTTCCCTTTATTTTCCTTATTTTATCGAGATTTGACCGAAAAAAGCAAGAAAAACGAATAATTTTAGCGAAATATCAATTTTTATCCTCTTTTTTACCCTTAATTATCCTTATTTTATCGAGATTTGACCGAAAAAAGCAAGAAAAACGAATAATTTTAGCAAAATATCAATTTTTATCCTCTTTTTTACCCGTAATTTTCCTGATTTTATCGAGATTTGACCGAAAAAAGCTAGAAAAACGAATAATTTTAGCGAAATTTCAATTTTTTTCCTCTTTTTTTCCCTTAATTTTCCTTATTTTATCGAGGTTTGTCCGAAAAAAGCAATAAAAACGAATAATTTTTGCGAAATTTCAAGTTTTTTCCTCTTTTTTTCCCTTAATTTTCCTTATTTTATCGAGGTTTGTCCGAAAAAAGCAAGAAAAACGAATAATTTTAGCGAAATATCAATTATTATCCTCGTTTTTTCCCTTAATTTTCCTCATTTTATCGAGATTTGACCGAAAAAAGCAAGAAAAACTAATAATTTTTGCGAAATTTCAAGTTTTTTCCTCTTTTTTTCCCTTAATTTTCCTTATTTTATCGAGGTTTGTCCGAAAAAAGCAAGAAAAACGAATAATTTTAGCGAAATATCAATTATTATCCTCGTTTTTTCCCTTAATTTTCCTCATTTTATCGAGATTTGACCGAAAAAAGCAAGAAAAACTAATAATTTTAGCGAAATTTCTATTTTTTTCCTCTTTTTTCCTTTAATTTTCCTTATTTTATCGAGATTTGACCGAAAAAAGCAAGAAAAACGAATAATTTTAGCGAAATTTCAATTTTTTTCCTCTTTTTTACCCTTAATTTTCCTTATTTTATCGAGATTTGACCGAAAAAAGCAAGAAAAACGAATAATTTTAGCGAAATTTCAATTTTTTTCCTCTTTTTTACCCTTAATTTTCCTTATTTTATCGAGATTTGACCGAAGGGAAAGAAAAACGAATAATTTTAGAGAAATTTCTATTTTTTTCCACTTTTTTCCCTTAATTTTCCTTATTTTATCGAGATTTGACCAAAAAAAGCAAGAAAAGCGAATAATTTTAGCGAAATTTCTATTTTTTTCCTCTTTTTTTCCCTTAATTTTCCTTATTTTATCGAGATTTGAGCGAAAAAAGCAAGAAAAACGAATAATTTGAGCGAAATTTCAATTTTTTTCCTCTTTTTTACCCTTAATTTTCCTGATTTTATCGAGATTTGACCGAAAAAAGCAAGAAAAACGAATAATGTTAGCGAAATATCAATTTTTATCCTCTTTTTTTCCCTTAATTTTCCTTATTTTATCGAGATTTGACCCAAAAAGGAAAGAAAAACGAATAATTTTAGCGAAATTTCAATTTTTTTCCTTTTTTTTACCCTTAATTCTCCTTAGTTTATCGAGATTTGACCGAAAAAAGCAAGAAAAATGAATAATTTTAGCGAAATTTCTATTTTTTTCCTCTTTTTTCCCTTAATTTTCCTTATTTTATCGAGATTTGACCGAAAAAAGCTAGAAAAACGAATAATTTTAGCGAAATTTCAATTCTTTTCCTCTTTTTTTCCCTTAATTTTCCTTATTTTATCGAGGTTTGTCCGAAAAAAGCAAGAAAAACGAATAATTTTAGCGAAATATCAATTTTAATCCTCTTTTATTCCCGTAATTTTCCTTATTTTATCGAGATTTGACCGAAAAAAGCAAGAAAAACGAATAATTTTAGCGAAATATCAATTTTTATCCTCTTTTTTTCCCTTAATTTTCCTTATCTTATCTATATTTGACCAAAAAAAGCAAGAAAAACGAATAATTTTAGCGAAATATCAATTTTTATCCTCGTTTTTTCCCTTAATTTTCCTCATTTTATCGAGATTTGACCGAAAAAAGCAAGAGAAACGAATAATTTTAGCGAAATTTCAATTTTTTTCCTCTTTTTTCCCTTAATTTTCCTTTTTTTATTGAGATTTGACCGAAAAAAGCAAGAAAAACGAATAATTTTAGCGAAATATCAATTTTTATCCTCTTTCTTTCCCTTAATTTTCCTTATTTTATCGAGATTTGACCGAAAAAAGCAAGAAAAACGAATAATTTTAGCGAAATTTGAATTTTTTTCCTCTTTTTTACCCTAAATTTTCCTTATTTTATCGAGATTTGACCGAAAAAAGAAAGAAAAACGAATAATTTTAGCAAAATATCAATTTTTATATTCTTTTTTCCCTTAATTTTCCTTATTTTATCGAGATTTGACCGAAAAAAGCTAGAAAAACGAATAATTTTAGCGAAATTTCAATTTTTTTCCTCTTTTTTTCCCTTAATTTTCCTTATTTTATCGAGGTTTGTCCGAAAAAAGCAAGAAAAACGAATAATTTTTGCGAAATTTCAAGTTTTTTCCTCTTTTTTTCCCTTAATTTTCCTTATTTTATCGAGGTTTGTCCGAAAAAAGCAAGAAAAACGAATAATTTTAGCAAAATATCAATTTTTATATTCTTTTTTCCCTTAATTTTCCTTATTTTATCGAGATTTGACCGAAAAAAGCTAGAAAAACGAATAATTTTAGCGAAATTTCAATTTTTTTCCTCTTTTTTTCCCTTAATTTTCCTTATTTTATCGAGGTTTGTCCGAAAAAAGCAAGAAAAACGAATAATTTTTGCGAAATTTCAAGTTTTTTCCTCTTTTTTTCCCTTAATTTTCCTTATTTTATCGAGGTTTGTCCGAAAAAAGCAAGAAAAACGAATAATTTTAGCGAAATATCAATTTTTATCCTCGTTTTTTCCCTTAATTATCCTCATTTTATCGAGATTTGACCGAAAAAAGCAAGAAAAACGAATAATTTTAGCGAAATTTCAATTTTTTTCCTCTTTTTTACCCTTAATTTTCCTCATTTTATCGAGATTTGACCGAAAACAGCAAGAAAAACGAATAATTTTAGCGAAATTTCAGTTTTTTTTCCTCTTTTTTACCCTTAATTTTCCTTATTTTATCGAGATTTGACCGAAAAAAGCAAAAAAAAACGAATAATTTTAGCGAAATTTCAATTTTTTTCCTCTTTTTTTCCCTTTATTTTCCTTATTTAATCGAGATTTGACCGAAAAAAGCAAGAAAAACGAATAATTTTTGCGAAATTTCAAGTTTTTTCCTCTTTTTTTCCCTTAATTTTCCTTATTTTATCGAGATTTGACCGAAAAAAGCAAGAAAAACGAATAATTTTAGCGAAATTTCAATTTTTTTCCTCTTTTTTACCCTTAATTTTCCTTATTTTATCGAGATTTGACCGAAAAAAGCAAGAAAAACGAATAATTTTAGCGAAATATCAATTTTTATCCTCTTTTTTTCCCTTAATTTTCCTTATTTTATCGAGATTTGACCGAAAAAAGCAAGAAAAACGAATAATTTTAGCGCAATTTCAATTTTTTTCCTCTTTTTTACCCTTAATTTTCCTTATTTTATCGAGATTTGACCGAAAAAAGCAAGAAAAACGAATAATTTTAGCGAAATTTCTATTTTTTTCCTCTTTTTTCCCTTAATTTTCCTTATTTTATCGAGATTTGACCGAAAAAAGCAAGAAAAACGAATAATTTTAGCGAAATTTCAATTTTTTTAGTCTTTTTTTCCCTTAATTTTCCACATTTTATCGAGATTTGACCGAAAAAAGCAAGAAAAACGAATAATTTTAGCTAAATATCAATTTTTATCATCTTTTTTCCCTTGATTTTCCTTATTTTATCGATATTTGACCGAAAAAAGCAAGAAAAACGAATAATTTTATCGAAATATCAATTTTTATCCTCGTTTTTTCCCTTAATTTTCCTCATTTTATCGAGATTTGACCGAAAAAAAGCAAGAAAAACGAATAATTTTAGCGTAATTTCAATTTTTTTCCTCTTTTTTACCCTTAATTTTCCTTATTTTTTCGAGATTTGACCGAAAAAAGCAAGAAAAACGAATAATTTTGCGAAATTTCTATTTTTTTCCTCTTTTTTCCCTTTATTTTCCTTATTTTATCGAGATTTGACCGAAAAAAGCAAGAAAAACGAATAATTTTAGCGAAATATCAATTTTTATCCTCTTTTTTACCCTTAATTATCCTTATGTTATCGAGATTTGACCGAAAAAAGCAAGAAAAACGAATAATTTTAGCAAAATATCAATTTTTATCCTCTTTTTTACCCGTAATTTTCCTGATTTTATCGAGATTTGACCGAAAAAAGCTAGAAAAACGAATAATTTTAGCGAAATTTCAATTTTTTTCCTCTTTTTTTCCCTTAATTTTCCTTATTTTATCGAGGTTTGTCCGAAAAAAGCAATAAAAACGAATAATTTTTGCGAAATTTCAAGTTTTTTCCTCTTTTTTTCCCTTAATTTTCCTTATTTTATCGAGGTTTGTCCGAAAAAAGCAAGAAAAACGAATAATTTTAGCGAAATATCAATTATTATCCTCGTTTTTTCCCTTAATTTTCCTCATTTTATCGAGATTTGACCGAAAAAAGCAAGAAAAACTAATAATTTTTGCGAAATTTCAATTTTTTTCCTCTTTTTTACCCTTAATTTCCCTTATTTTATCGAGATTTGACCGAAAAAAGCAAGAAAAACGAATAATTTTAGCGAAATTTCTATTTTTTTCCTCTTTTTTCCTTTAATTTTCCTTATTTTATCGAGATTTGACCGAAAAAAGCAAGAAAAACGAATAATTTTAGCGAAATATCAATTTTTATCCTCTTTTTTTCCCTTAATTTTCCTTATTTTATCGAGGTTTGTCCGAAAAAAGCAAGAAAAACGAATAATTTTAGCGAAATATCAATTTTAATCCTCTTTTTTTTCCCTTAATTTTCCTTATTTTATCGATATTTGACCGAAAAAAGCAAGAAAAACGAATAATTTTAGCGAAATATCAATTTTTATCCTCTTTTTTACCCTTAATTTTCCTTATTTTATCGAGATTTGACCGAAAAAAACAAGAAAAACGAATAATTTTAGCGAAATATCAATTTTTATCCTCTTTTTTACCCTTAATTTTCCTTATTTTATCGAGGTTTGTCCGAAAAAAGCAAGAAAAACGAATAATTTTTGCGAAATTTCAAGTTTTTTCCTCTTTTTTTCCCTTAATTTTCCTTATTTTATCGAGGTTTGTCCGAAAAAAGCAAGAAAAACGAATAATTTTAGCAAAATATCAATTTTTATATTCTTTTTTCCCTTAATTTTCCTTATTTTATCGAGATTTGACCGAAAAAAGCTAGAAAAACGAATAATTTTAGCGAAATTTCAATTTTTTTCCTCTTTTTTTCCCTTAATTTTCCTTATTTTATCGAGGTTTGTCCGAAAAAAGCAAGAAAAACGAATAATTTTTGCGAAATTTCAAGTTTTTTCCTCTTTTTTTCCCTTAATTTTCCTTATTTTATCGAGGTTTGTCCGAAAAAAGCAAGAAAAACGAATAATTTTAGCGAAATATCAATTTTTATCCTCGTTTTTTCCCTTAATTATCCTCATTTTATCGAGATTTGACCGAAAAAAGCAAGAAAAACGAATAATTTTAGCGAAATTTCAATTTTTTTCCTCTTTTTTACCCTTAATTTTCCTCATTTTATCGAGATTTGACCGAAAACAGCAAGAAAAACGAATAATTTTAGCGAAATTTCAGTTTTTTTTCCTCTTTTTTACCCTTAATTTTCCTTATTTTATCGAGATTTGACCGAAAAAAGCAAAAAAAACGAATAATTTTAGCGAAATTTCAATTTTTTTCCTCTTTTTTTCCCTTTATTTTCCTTATTTAATCGAGATTTGACCGAAAAAAGCAAGAAAAACGAATAATTTTTGCGAAATTTCAAGTTTTTTCCTCTTTTTTTCCCTTAATTTTCCTTATTTTATCGAGATTTGACCGAAAAAAGCAAGAAAAACGAATAATTTTAGCGAAATTTCAATTTTTTTCCTCTTTTTTACCCTTAATTTTCCTTATTTTATCGAGATTTGACCGAAAAAAGCAAGAAAAACGAATAATTTTAGCGAAATATCAATTTTTATCCTCTTTTTTTCCCTTAATTTTCCTTATTTTATCGAGATTTGACCGAAAAAAGCAAGAAAAACGAATAATTTTAGCGCAATTTCAATTTTTTTCCTCTTTTTTACCCTTAATTTTCCTTATTTTATCGAGATTTGACCGAAAAAAGCAAGAAAAACGAATAATTTTAGCGAAATTTCTATTTTTTTCCTCTTTTTTCCCTTAATTTTCCTTATTTTATCGAGATTTGACCGAAAAAAGCAAGAAAAACGAATAATTTTAGCGAAATTTCTATTTTTTTAGTCTTTTTTTCCCTTAATTTTCCACATTTTATCGAGATTTGACCGAAAAAAGCAAGAAAAACGAATAATTTTAGCTAAATATCAATTTTTATCATCTTTTTTCCCTTGATTTTCCTTATTTTATCGATATTTGACCGAAAAAAGCAAGAAAAACGAATAATTTTATCGAAATATCAATTTTTATCCTCGTTTTTTCCCTTAATTTTCCTCATTTTATCGAGATTTGACCGAAAAAAGCAAGAAAAACGAATAATTTTAGCGTAATTTCAATTTTTTTCCTCTTTTTTACCCTTAATTTTCCTTATTTTTTCGAGATTTGACCGAAAAAAGCAAGAAAAACGAATAATTTTGCGAAATTTCTATTTTTTTCCTCTTTTTTCCCTTTATTTTCCTTATTTTATCGAGATTTGACCGAAAAAAGCAAGAAAAACGAATAATTTTAGCGAAATATCAATTTTTATCCTCTTTTTTACCCTTAATTATCCTTATGTTATCGAGATTTGACCGAAAAAAGCAAGAAAAACGAATAATTTTAGCAAAATATCAATTTTTATCCTCTTTTTTACCCGTAATTTTCCTGATTTTATCGAGATTTGACCGAAAAAAGCTAGAAAAACGAATAATTTTAGCGAAATTTCAATTTTTTTCCTCTTTTTTTCCCTTAATTTTCCTTATTTTATCGAGGTTTGTCCGAAAAAAGCAATAAAAACGAATAATTTTTGCGAAATTTCAAGTTTTTTCCTCTTTTTTTCCCTTAATTTTCCTTATTTTATCGAGGTTTGTCCGAAAAAAGCAAGAAAAACGAATAATTTTAGCGAAATATCAATTATTATCCTCGTTTTTTCCCTTAATTTTCCTCATTTTATCGAGATTTGACCGAAAAAAGCAAGAAAAACTAATAATTTTTGCGAAATTTCAATTTTTTTCCTCTTTTTTACCCTTAATTTCCCTTATTTTATCGAGATTTGACCGAAAAAAGCAAGAAAAACGAATAATTTTAGCGAAATTTCTATTTTTTTCCTCTTTTTTCCTTTAATTTTCCTTATTTTATCGAGATTTGACCGAAAAAAGCAAGAAAAACGAATAATTTTAGCGAAATATCAATTTTTATCCTCTTTTTTTCCCTTAATTTTCCTTATTTTATCGAGGTTTGTCCGAAAAAAGCAAGAAAAACGAATAATTTTAGCGAAATATCAATTTTAATCCTCTTTTTTTCCCTTAATTTTCCTTATTTTATCGATATTTGACCGAAAAAAGCAAGAAAAACGAATAATTTTAGCGAAATATCAATTTTTATCCTCTTTTTTACCCTTAATTTTCCTTATTTTATCGAGATTTGACCGAAAAAAACAAGAAAAACGAATAATTTTAGCGAAATATCAATTTTAATCCTCTTTTTTTCCCTTAATTTTCCTTATTTTATCAATATTTGACCGAAAAAAGCAAGAAAAACGAATAATTTTAACGAAATATCAATTTTTATCCTCGTTTTTTCCCTTAATTTTCCTCATTTTATCGAGATTTGACCGAAAAAAGCAAGAAAAACGAATAATTTTAGCGAAATTTCAATTTTTTTCCTCTTTTTCACCCTTAATTTTCCTTATTTTATCGAGATTTGACCGAAAAAACCAAGAAAAACGAATAATTTTAGCGAAATTTCTATTTTTTTCCTCTTTTTTCCCTTAATTTTCCTTATTTTATCGAGATTTGACCGAAAGAAGCAAGAAAAACGAATAATTTTAGCGAAATTTCAATTTTTTTCCTCTTTTTTTCCCTTAATTTTCCTTATTTTATCGAGGTTTGTCCGAAAAAAGCAAGAAAAACGAATAATTTTAGCGAAATATCAATTTTAATCCTCTTTTTTTCCCTTAATTTTCCTTATTTTATCGATATTTGACCAAAAAAAGCAAGAAAAACGAATAATTTTAGCGAAATATCAATTTTTATCCTCGTTTTTTCCCTTAATTTTCCTTATTTTATCGAGATTTGACCGAAAAAAGCAAGAAAAACGAATAATTTTGGCGAAATTTCAATTTTTTTCTTCTTTTTTACCCTTAATTTTCCTTATTTTATCGAGATTTGACCGAAAAAGGCAAGAAAAACGAATAATTTTAGCGAAATTTCTATTTTTTTCCTCTTTTTTCCCTTAATTTTCCTTATTTTATCGAGATTTGACCGTAAAAAGCAAGAAAAACGAATAATTTTAGCGAAATTTCAATTTTTTTCCTCTTTTTTACCCTTAATTTTCCTTATTTTATCGAGATTTGACCGAAAAAAGCAAGAAAAACGAATAATTTTAGCGAAATTTCAATTTTTTTCCTCTTTTTTACCCTTAATTTTCCTTATTTTATCGAGATTTGACCGAAAAAAGCAAGAAAATCGAATAATTTTAGCGAAATTTCAGTTTTTTTTCCTCTTTTTTACCCTTAATTTTCCTTATTTTATCGAGATTTGACCGAAGGGAAAGAAAAACGAATAATTTTAGCGAAATTTCTATTTTTTTCCACTTTTTTCCCTTAATTTTCCTTATTTTATCGAGATTTGACCAAAAAAAGCAAGAAAAACGAATAATTTTAGCGAAATTTCTATTTTTTTCCTCTTTTTTTCCCTTAATTTTCCTTATTTTATCGAGATTTGAGCGAAAAAAGCAAGAAAAACGAATAATTTGAGCGAAATTTCAATTTTTTTCCTCTTTTTTACCCTTAATTTTCCTGATTTTATCGAGATTTGACCGAAAAAAGCAAGAAAAACGAATAATTTTAGCGAAATATCAATTTTTATCCTCTTTTTTTCCCTTAATTTTCCTTATTTTATCGAGATTTGACCGAAAAAGGAAAGAAAAACGAATAATTTTAGCGAAATTTCAATTTTTTTCCTTTTTTTTACCCTTAATTTTCCTTATTTTATCGAGATTTGACCGAAAAAAGCAAGAAAAACAAATAATTATAGCGAAATTTCTATTTTTTTCCTCTTTTTTCCCTTAATTTTCCTTATTTTATCGAGATTTGACCGAAAAAAGCTAGAAAAACGAATAATTTTAGCGAAATTTCAATTCTTTTCCTCTTTTATTCCCTTAATTTTCCTTATTTTATCGAGATTTGACCGAAAAAAGCAAGAAAAACGAATAATTTTAGCGAAATATCAATTTTTATCCTCGTTTTTTCCCTTAATTTTCCTCATTTTATCGAGATTTGACCGAAAAAAGCAAGAAAAACGAATAATTTTAGCGAAATTTCAATTTTTTTCCTCTTTTTTACCCTTAATTTTCCTTATTTTATCGAGATTTGACCGAAAAAAGCAAGAAAAACGAATAATTTTAGCGAAATATCAATTTTTATCCTCTTTTTTTCCCTTAATTTTCCTTATTTTATCGAGATTTGACCGAAAAAAGCAAGAAAAACGAATAATTTTAGCGCAATTTCAATTTTCTTCCTCTTTTTTACCCTTAATTTTCCTTATTTTATCGAGATTTGACCGAAAAAAGCAAGAAAAACGAATAATTTTAGCGAAATTTCTATTTTTTTCCTCTTTTTTCCCTTAATTTTCCTTATTTTATCGAGATTTGACCGAAAAAAGCAAGAAAAACGAATAATTTTAGCGAAATTTCAATTATTTTACTCTTTTTTTCCCTTAATTTTCCACATTTTATCGAGATTTGACCGAAAAAAGCAAGAAAAACGAATAATTTTAGCTAAATATCAATTTTTATCATCTTTTTTCCCTTGATTTTCCTTATTTTATCGATATTTGACCGAAAAAAGCAAGAAAAACGAATAATTTTATCAAAATATCAAATTTATCCTCGTTTTTTCCCTTAATTTTCCTCATTTTATCGAGATTTGACCGAAAAAAGCAAGAAAAACGAATAATTTTAGCGTAATTTCAATTTTTTTCCTCTTTTTTACCCTTAATTTTCCTTATTTTATCGAGATTTGACCGAAAAAAGCAAGAAAAACGAATAATTTTAGCGAAATTTCTATTTTTTTCCTCTTTTTTCCCTTTATTTTCCTTATTTTATCGAGATTTGACCGAAAAAAGCAAGAAAAACGAATAATTTTAGCGAAATATCAATTTTTATCCTCTTTTTTACCCTTAATTATCCTTATTTTATCGAGATTTGACCGAAAAAAGCAAGAAAAACGAATAATTTTAGCAAAATATCAATTTTTATCCTCTTCTTTACCCGTAATTTTCCTGATTTTATCGAGATTTGACCGAAAAAAGCTAGAAAAACGAATAATTTTAGCGAAATTTCAATTTTTTTCCTCTTTTTTTCCCTTAATTTTCCTTATTTTATCGAGGTTTGTCCGAAAAAAGCAATAAAAACGAATAATTTTTGCGAAATTTCAAGTTTTTTCCTCTTTTTTTCCCTTAATTTTCCTTATTTTATCGAGGTTTGTCCGAAAAAAGCAAGAAAAACGAATAATTTTAGCGAAATATCAATTTTTATCCTCGTTTTTTCCCTTAATTTTCCTCATTTTATCGAGATTTGACCGAAAAAAGCAAGAAAAACGAATAATTTTAGCGAAATATCAATTTTTTCCTCTTTTTTTCCCTTTATTTTCCTTATTTTATCGAGATTTGACCTAAAAAAAAGCAAGAAAAACGAATATTTTTAGCGAAATTTCAATTTTTTTCCTCTTTTTTACCCTTAATTTTCCTTATTTTATCGAGGTTTGTCCGAAAAAAGCTAGAAAAACGAATAATTTTAGGGAAATTTCAATTTGTTTCCTCTTTTTTTCCCTTTATTTTCCTTATTTTATCGAGATTTGACCGAAAAAAGCTAGAAAAACGAATAATTTTTGCGAAATTTCAATTTTTTTCCTCTTTTTTTCCCTTAATTTTCCTTATTTTATGGAGGTTTGTCCGAAAAAAGCAAGAAAAACGAATAATTTTAGCGAAATATCAATTTTAATCCTCTTTTATTTCCTTAATTTTCCTTATTTTATCGAGATTTGACCGAAAAAAGCAAGAAAAACGAATAATTTTAGCGAAATTTCTATTTTTTTCCTCTTTTTTCCCTTAATTTTCCTTATTTTATCGAGATTTGACCGTAAAAAGCAAGAAAAACGAATAATTTTAGCGAAATTTCAATTTTTTTCCTCTTTTTTACCCTTAATTTTCCTTATTTTATCGAGATTTGACCGAAAAAAGCAAGAAAAACGAATAATTTTAGCGAAATTTCAATTTTTTTCCTCTTTTTAACCCTTAATTTTCCTTATTTTATCGAGATTTGACCGAAAAAAGCAAGAAAAACGAATAATTTTAGCGAAATTTCAATTTTTTTCCTCTTTTTTACCCTTAATTTTCCTTATTTTATCGAGATTTGACCGAAGGGAAAGAAAAACGAATAATTTTAGCGAAATTTCTATTTTTTTCCACTTTTTTCCCTTAATTTTCCTTATTTTATCGAGATTTGACCAAAAAAAGCAAGAAAAACGAATAATTTTAGCGAAATTTCTATTTTTTTCCTCTTTTTTTCCCTTAATTTTCCTTATTTTATCGAGATTTGAGCGAAAAAAGCAAGAAAAACGAATAATTTGAGCGAAATTTCAATTTTTTTCCTCTTTTTTACCCTTAATTTTCCTGATTTTATCGAGATTTGACCGAAAAAAGCAAGAAAAACGAATAATTTTAGCGAAATATCAATTTTTATCCTCTTTTTTTCCCTTAATTTTCCTTATTTTATCGAGATTTGACCGAAAAAGGAAAGAAAAACGAATAATTTTAGCGAAATTTCAATTTTTTTCCTTTTTTTTACCCTTAATTTTCCTTATTTTATCGAGATTTGACCGAAAAAAGCAAGAAAAACAAATAATTATAGCGAAATTTCTATTTTTTTCCTCTTTTTTCCCTTAATTTTCCTTATTTTATCGAGATTTGACCGAAAAAAGCTAGAAAAACGAATAATTTTAGCGAAATTTCAATTCTTTTCCTCTTTTTTCCCTTAATTTTCCTTATTTTATCGAGGTTTGTCCGAAAAAAGCAAGAAAAACGAATAATTTTAGCGAAATATCAATTTTAATCCTCTTTTATTCCCTTAATTTTCCTTATTTTATCGAGATTTGACCGAAAAAAGCAAGAAAAACGAATAATTTTAGCGAAATATCAATTTTTATCCTCGTTTTTTCCCTTAATTTTCCTCATTTTATCGAGATTTGACCGAAAAAAGCAAGAAAAACGAATAATTTTAGCGAAATTTCAATTTTTTTCCTCTTTTTTACCCTTAATTTTCCTTATTTTATCGAGATTTGACCGAAAAAAGCAAGAAAAACGAATAATTTTAGCGAAATATCAATTTTTATCCTCTTTTTTTCCCTTAATTTTCCTTATTTTATCGAGATTTGACCGAAAAAAGCAAGAAAAACGAATAATTTTAGCGCAATTTCAATTTTCTTCCTCTTTTTTACCCTTAATTTTCCTTATTTTATCGAGATTTGACCGAAAAAAGCAAGAAAAACGAATAATTTTAGCGAAATTTCTATTTTTTTCCTCTTTTTTCCCTTAATTTTCCTTATTTTATCGAGATTTGACCGAAAAAAGCAAGAAAAACGAATAATTTTAGCGAAATTTCAATTATTTTACTCTTTTTTTCCCTTAATTTTCCACATTTTATCGAGATTTGACCGAAAAAAGCAAGAAAAACGAATAATTTTAGCTAAATATCAATTTTTATCATCTTTTTTCCCTTGATTTTCCTTATTTTATCGATATTTGACCGAAAAAAGCAAGAAAAACGAATAATTTTATCAAAATATCAATTTTTATCCTCGTTTTTTCCCTTAATTTTCCTCATTTTATCGAGATTTGACCGAAAAAAGCAAGAAAAACGAATAATTTTAGCGTAATTTCAATTTTTTTCCTCTTTTTTACCCTTAATTTTCCTTATTTTATCGAGATTTGACCGAAAAAAGCAAGAAAAACGAATAATTTTAGCGAAATTTCTATTTTTTTCCTCTTTTTTCCCTTTATTTTCCTTATTTTATCGAGATTTGACCGAAAAAAGCAAGAAAAACGAATAATTTTAGCGAAATATCAATTTTTATCCTCTTTTTTACCCTTAATTATCCTTATTTTATCGAGATTTGACCGAAAAAAGCAAGAAAAACGAATAATTTTAGCAAAATATCAATTTTTATCCTCTTCTTTACCCGTAATTTTCCTGATTTTATCGAGATTTGACCGAAAAAAGCTAGAAAAACGAATAATTTTAGCGAAATTTCAATTTTTTTCCTCTTTTTTTCCCTTAATTTTCCTTATTTTATCGAGGTTTGTCCGAAAAAAGCAATAAAAACGAATAATTTTTGCGAAATTTCAAGTTTTTTCCTCTTTTTTTCCCTTAATTTTCCTTATTTTATCGAGGTTTGTCCGAAAAAAGCAAGAAAAACGAATAATTTTAGCGAAATATCAATTTTTATCCTCGTTTTTTCCCTTAATTTTCCTCATTTTATCGAGATTTGACCGAAAAAAGCAAGAAAAACGAATAATTTTAGCGAAATATCAATTTTTTCCTCTTTTTTTCCCTTTATTTTCCTTATTTTATCGAGATTTGACCTAAAAAAAAGCAAGAAAAACGAATATTTTTAGCGAAATTTCAATTTTTTTCCTCTTTTTTACCCTTAATTTTCCTTATTTTATCGAGGTTTGTCCGAAAAAAGCTAGAAAAACGAATAATTTTAGGGAAATTTCAATTTGTTTCCTCTTTTTTTCCCTTTATTTTCCTTATTTTATCGAGATTTGACCGAAAAAAGCTAGAAAAACGAATAATTTTTGCGAAATTTCAATTTTTTTCCTCTTTTTTTCCCTTAATTTTCCTTATTTTATGGAGGTTTGTCCGAAAAAAGCAAGAAAAACGAATAATTTTAGCGAAATATCAATTTTAATCCTCTTTTATTTCCTTAATTTTCCTTATTTTATCGAGATTTGACCGAAAAAAGCAAGAAAAACGAATAATTTTAGCGAAATTTCTATTTTTTTCCTCTTTTTTCCCTTAATTTTCCTTATTTTATCGAGATTTGACCGTAAAAAGCAAGAAAAACGAATAATTTTAGCGAAATTTCAATTTTTTTCCTCTTTTTTACCCTTAATTTTCCTTATTTTATCGAGATTTGACCGAAAAAAGCAAGAAAAACGAATAATTTTAGCGAAATTTCAATTTTTTTCCTCTTTTTTACCCTTAATTTTCCTTATTTTATCGAGATTTGACCGAAAAAAGCAAGAAAAACGAATAATTTTAGCGAAATTTCAATTTTTTTCCTCTTTTTTACCCTTCATTTTCCTTATTTTATCGAGATTTGACCGAAGGGAAAGAAAAACGAATAATTTTAGCGAAATTTCTATTTTTTTCCACTTTTTTCCCTTAATTTTCCTTATTTTATCGAGATTTGACCAAAAAAAGCAAGAAAAGCGAATAATTTTAGCGAAATTTCTATTTTTTTCCTCTTTTTTTCCCTTAATTTTCCTTATTTTATCGAGATTTGAGCGAAAAAAGCAAGAAAAACGAATAATTTGAGCGAAATTTCAATTTTTTTCCTCTTTTTTACCCTTAATTTTCCTGATTTTATCGAGATTTGACCGAAAAAAGCAAGAAAAACGAATAATTTTAGCGAAATATCAATTTTTATCCTCTTTTTTTCCCTTAATTTTCCTTATTTTATCGAGATTTGACCGAAAAAGGAAAGAAAAACGAATAATTTTAGCGAAATTTCAATTTTTTTCCTTTTTTTTACCCTTAATTCTCCTTATTTTATCGAGATTTGACCAAAAAAAGCAAGAAAAATGAATAATTTTAGCGAAATTTCTATTTTTTTCCTCTTTTTTCCCTTAATTTTCCTTATTTTATCGAGATTTGACCGAAAAAAGCTAGAAAAACGAATAATTTTAGCGAAATTTCAATTCTTTTCCTCTTTTTTTCCCTTAATTTTCCTTATTTTATCGAGGTTTGTCCGAAAAAAGCAAGAAAAACGAATAATTTTAGCGAAATTTGAATTTTTTTCCTCTTTTTTACCCTAAATTTTCCTTATTTTATCGAGATTTGACCGAAAAAAGTAAGAAAAACGAATAATTTTAGCAAAATATCAATTTTTATATTCTTTTTTCCCTTAATTTTCCTTATTTTATCGAGATTTGACCGAAAAAAGCTAGAAAAACGAATAATTTTAGCGAAATTTCAATTTTTTTCCTCTTTTTTTCCCTTAATTTTCCTTATTTTATCGAGTTTTGTCCGAAAAAAGCTAGAAAAACGAATAATTTTAGCGAAATTTCAATTTGTTTCCTCTTTTTTTCCCTTTATTTTCCTTATTTTATCGAGATTTGACCGAAAAAAGCAAGAAAAACGAATAATTTTAGCGAAATTTCAATTTTTTTCCTCTTTTTTACCCTTAATTTTCCTCATTTTATCGAGATTTGACCGAAAAAAGCAAGAAAAACGAATAATTTTAGCGAAATTTCAGTTTTTTTTCCTCTTTTTTACCCTTAATTTTCCTTATTTTATCGAGATTTGACCGAAAAAAACAAAAAAAACGAATAATTTTAGCGAAATATCAATTTTTTCCTCTTTTTTTCCCTTTATTTTCCTTATTTTATCGAGATTTGACCTAAAAAAAAGCAAGAAAAACGAATATTTTTAGCGAAATTTCAATTTTTTTCCTCTTTTTTACCCTTAATTTTCCTTATTTTATCGAGGTTTGTCCGAAAAAAGCTAGAAAAACGAATAATTTTAGGGAAATTTCAATTTGTTTCCTCTTTTTTTCCCTTTATTTTCCTTATTTTATCGAGATTTGACCGAAAAAAGCTAGAAAAACGAATAATTTTTGCGAAATTTCAATTTTTTTCCTCTTTTTTTCCCTTAATTTTCCTTATTTTATGGAGGTTTGTCCGAAAAAAGCAAGAAAAACGAATAATTTTAGCGAAATATCAATTTTAATCCTCTTTTATTTCCTTAATTTTCCTTATTTTATCGAGATTTGACCGAAAAAAGCAAGAAAAACGAATAATTTTAGCGAAATTTCAATTTTTTTCCTCTTTTTTACCCTTAATTTTCCTTATTTTATCGAGATTTGACCGAAGGGAAAGAAAAACGAATAATTTTAGCGAAATTTCTATTTTTTTCCACTTTTTTCCCTTAATTTTCCTTATTTTATCGAGATTTGACCAAAAAAAGCAAGAAAAGCGAATAATTTTAGCGAAATTTCTATTTTTTTCCTCTTTTTTTCCCTTAATTTTCCTTATTTTATCGAGATTTGAGCGAAAAAAGCAAGAAAAACGAATAATTTGAGCGAAATTTCAATTTTTTTCCTCTTTTTTACCCTTAATTTTCCTGATTTTATCGAGATTTGACCGAAAAAAGCAAGAAAAACGAATAATTTTAGCGAAATTTCTATTTTTTTCCTCTTTTTTCCCTTAATTTTCCTTATTTTATCGAGATTTGACCGAAAAAAGCTAGAAAAACGAATAATTTTAGCGAAATTTCAATTCTTTTCCTCTTTTTTTCCCTTAATTTTCCTTATTTTATCGAGGTTTGTCCGAAAAAAGCAAGAAAAACGAATAATTTTAGCGAAATATCAATTTTAATCCTCTTTTATTCCCTTAATTTTCCTTATTTTATCGAGATTTGACCGAAAAAAGCAAGAAAAACGAATAATTTTAGCGAAATATCAATTTTTATCCTCTTTTTTTCCCTTAATTTTCCTTATCTTATCTATATTTGACCAAAAAAAGCAAGAAAAACGAATAATTTTAGCGAAATATCAATTTTTATCCTCGTTTTTTCCCTTAATTTTCCTCATTTTATCGAGATTTGACCGAAAAAAGCAAGAAAAACGAATAATTTTAGCGAAATTTCAATTTTTTTCCTCTTTTTTCCCTTAATTTTCCTTATTTTATTGAGATTTGACCGAAAAAAGCAAGAAAAACGAATAATTTTAGCGAAATATCAATTTTTATCCTCTTTCTTTCCCTTAATTTTCCTTATTTTATCGAGATTTGACCGAAAAAAGCAAGAAAAACGAATAATTTTAGCGAAATTTGAATTTTTTTCCTCTTTTTTACCCTAAATTTTCCTTATTTTATCGAGATTTGACCGAAAAAAGTAAGAAAAACGAATAATTTTAGCAAAATATCAATTTTTATATTCTTTTTTCCCTTAATTTTCCTTATTTTATCGAGATTTGACCGAAAAAAAGCTAGAAAAACGAATAATTTTAGCGAAATTTCAATTTTTTTCCTCTTTTTTTCCCTTAATTTTCCTTATTTTATCGAGTTTTGTCCGAAAAAAGCTAGAAAAACGAATAATTTTAGCGAAATTTCAATTTGTTTCCTCTTTTTTTCCCTTTATTTTCCTTATTTTATCGAGATTTGACCGAAAAAAGCAAGAAAAACGAATAATTTTAGCGAAATTTCAATTTTTTTCCTCTTTTTTACCCTTAATTTTCCTCATTTTATCGAGATTTGACCGAAAAAAGCAAGAAAAACGAATAATTTTAGCGAAATTTCAGTTTTTTTTCCTCTTTTTTACCCTTAATTTTCCTTATTTTATCGAGATTTGACCGAAAAAAACAAAAAAAACGAATAATTTTAGCGAAATTTCAATTTTTTTCCTCTTTTTTTCCCTTTATTTTCCTTATTTAATCGAGATTTGACCGAAAAAAGCAAGAAAAACGAATAATTTTTGCGAAATTTCAAGTTTTTTCCTCTTTTTTTCCCTTAATTTTCCTTATTTTATCGAGATTTGACCGAAAAAAGCAAGAAAAACGAATAATTTTAGCGAAATTTCAATTTTTTTCCTCTTTTTTACCCTTAATTTTCCTTATTTTATCGAGATTTGACCGAAAAAAGCAAGAAAAACGAATAATTTTAGCGAAATATCAATTTATATCCTCTTTTTTTCCCTTAATTTTCCTTATTTTATCGAGATTTGACCGAAAAAAGCAAGAAAAACGAATAATTTTAGCGCAATTTCAATTTTTTTCCTCTTTTTTACCCTTAATTTTCCTTATTTTATCGAGATTTGACCGAAAAAAGCAAGAAAAACGAATAATTTTAGCGAAATTTCTATTTTTTTCCTCTTTTTTCCCTTAATTTTCCTTATTTTATCGAGATTTGACCGAAAAAAGCAAGAAAAACGAATAATTTTAGCGAAATTTCAATTTTTTTAGTCTTTTTTTCCCTTAATTTTCCACATTTTATCGAGATTTGACCGAAAAAAGCAAGAAAAACGAATAATTTTAGCTAAATATCAATTTTTATCATCTTTTTTCCCTTGATTTTCCTTATTTTATCGATATTTGACCGAAAAAAGCAAGAAAAACGAATAATTTTATCGAAATATCAATTTTTATCCTCGTTTTTTCCCTTAATTTTCCTCATTTTATCGAGATTTGACCGAAAAAAGCAAGAAAAACGAATAATTTTAGCGAAATATCAATTTTTATCCTCTTTTTTACCCTTAATTTCCCTTATTTTATCGAGATTTGACCGAAAAAAGCAAGAAAAACGAATAATTTTAGCGAAATTTCTATTTTTTTTCCTCTTTTTTCCTTTAATTTTCCTTATTTTATCGAGATTTGACCGAAAATAGCAAGAAAAACGAATAATTTTAGCGAAATATCAATTTTTATCCTCTTTTTTTCCCTTAATTTTCCTTATTTTATCGAGGTTTGTCCGAAAAAAGCAAGAAAAACGAATAATTTTAGCGAAATATCAATTTTAATCCTCTTTTTTTCCCTTAATTTTCCTTATTTTATCGATATTTGACCGAAAAAAGCAAGAAATACGAATAATTTTAGCGAAATATCAATTTTTATCCTCGTTTTTTCCCTTAATTTTCCTCATTTTATCGAGATTTGACCGAAAAAAGCAAGAAAAACAAATAATTTTAGCGAAATTTCAATTTTTTTCCTCTTTTTTACCCTTAATTTTCCTTATTTTATCGAGATTCGACCGAAAAAAGCAAGAAAAACGAATAATTTTAGCGAAATATCAATTTTAATCCTCTTTTTTTCCCTTAATTTTCCTTATTTTATCGATATTTGACCGAAAAAAGCAAGAAAAACGAATAATTTTAACGAAATATCAATTTTTATCCTCGTTTTTTCCCTTAATTTTCCTCATTTTATCGAGATTTGACCGAAAAAAGCAAGAAAAACGAATAATTTTAGCGAAATTTCAATTTTTTTCCTCTTTTTTACCCTTAATTTTCCTTATTTTATCGAGATTTGACCGAAAAAACCAAGAAAAACGAATAATTTTAGCGAAATTTCTATTTTTTTCCTCTTTTTTCCCTTAATTTTCCTTATTTTATCGAGATTTGACCGAAAAAAGCAAGAAAAACGAATAATTTTAGCGAAATTTCAATTTTTTTCCTCTTTTTTTCCCTTAATTTTCCTTATTTTATCGAGGTTTGTCCGAAAAAAGCAAGAAAAACGAATAATTTTAGCGAAATATCAATTTTAATCCTCTTTTTTTCCCTTAATTTTCCTTATTTTATCGATATTTGACCGAAAAAAGCAAGAAAAACGAATAATTTTAGCGAAATATCAATTTTTATCCTAGTTTTCTCCCTTAATTTTCCTTATTTTATCGAGATTTGACCGAAAAAAGCAAGAAAAACGAATAATTTTGGCGAAATTTCAATTTTTTTCCTCTTTTTTACCCTTAATTTTCCTTATTTTATCGAGATTTTACCGAAAAAAGTAAGAAAAACGAATAATTTTAGCAAAATATTAATTTTTATCCTCTTTTTTCCCTTAATTTTCCTTATTTTATCGAGATTTGACCGAAAAAAGCTAGAAAAACGAATAATTTTAGCGAAATTTCAATTTTTTTCCTCTTTTTTTCCCTTAATTTTCCTTATTTTATCGAGGTTTGTCCGAAAAAAGCAAGAAAAACGAATAATTTTTGCGAAATTTCAAGTTTTTTCCTCTTTTTTTCCCTTAATTTTCCTTATTTTATCGATGTTTGTCCGAAAAAAGCAAGAAAAACGAATAATTTTAGCGAAATATCAATTTTTATCCTCGTGTTTTCCCTTAATTTTCCTCATTTTATCGAGATTTGACCGAAAAAAGCATGAAAAACGAATAATTTTAGCGAAATTTCAGTTTTTTTTCCTCTTTTTTACCCTTAATTTTCCTTATTTTATCGAGATTTGACCGAAAAAAGCAAGAAAAACGAATAATTTTAGCCAAATTTCTATTTTTTTCCTCTTTTTTCCCTTAATTTTCCTTATTTTATCGAGATTTGACCGTAAAAAGCAAGAAAAACGAATAATTTTAGCGAAATTTCAATTTTTTTCCTCTTTTTTACCCTTAATTTTCCTTATTTTATCGAGATTTGACCGAAAAAAGCAAGAAAAACGAATAATTTTAGCGAAATTTCAATTTTTTTCCTCTTTTTTACCCTTAATTTTCCTTATTTTATCGAGATTTGACCGAAAAAAGCAAGAAAAACGAATAATTTTAGCGAAATTTCAATTTTTTTCCTCTTTTTTACCCTTAATTTTCCTTATTTTATCGAGATTTGACCGAAGGGAAAGAAAAACGAATAATTTTAGCGAAATTTCTATTTTTTTCCACTTTTTTCCACTTTTTTCCCTTAATTTTCCTTATTTTATCGAGATTTGACCAAAAAAAGCAAGAAAAACGAATAATTTTAGCGAAATTTCTATTTTTTTCTCTTTTTTTCCCTTAATTTTCCTTATTTTATCGAGATTTGAGCGAAAAAAGCAAGAAAAACGAATAATTTGAGCGAAATTTCAATTTTTTTCCTCTTTTTTACCCTTAATTTTCCTGATTTTATCGAGATTTGACCGAAAAAAGAAAGAAAAACCAATAATTTTAGCGAAATATCAATTTTTATCCTCTTTTTTTCCCTTAATTTTCCTTATTTTATCGAGATTTGACCGAAAAAGGAAAGAAAAACGAATAATTTTTGCGAAATTTCAATTTTTTTCCTTTTTTTACCCTTAATTTCCCTTATTTTATCGAGATTTGACCGAAAAAAGCAAGAAAAACGAATAATTTTAGCGAAATTTCTATTTTTTTTCCTCTTTTTTCCCTTAATTTTCCTTATTTTATCGAGATTTGACCGAAAAAAGCTAGAAAAACGAATAATTTTATCGAAATTTCAATTCTTTTCCTCTTTTTTCCCTTAATTTTCCTTATTTTATCGAGGTTTGTCCGAAAAAAGCAAGAAAAACGAATAATTTTAGCGAAATATCAATTTTAATCCTCTTTTATTCCCTTAATTTTCCTTATTTTATCGAGATTTGACCGAAAAAAGCAAGAAAAACGAATAATTTTAGCGAAATATCAATTTTTATCCTCGTTTTTTCCCTTAATTTTCCTCATTTTATCGAGATTTGACCGAAAAAAGCAAGAAAAACGAATAATTTTAGCGAAATTTCAATTTTTTTCCTCTTTTTTCCCTTAATTTTCCTTATTTTATTGAGATTTGACCGAAAAAAGCAAGAAAAACGAATAATTTTAGCGAAATATCAATTTTTATCCTCTTTCTTTCCCTTAATTTTCCTTATTTTATCGAGATTTGACCGAAAAAAGCAAGAAAAACGAATAATTTTAGCGAAATTTGAATTTTTTTCCTCTTTTTTACCCTAAATTTTCCTTATTTAATCGAGATTTGACCGAAAAAAGTAAGAAAAACGAATAATTTTAGCGAAATTTCTATTTTTTTCCTCTTTTTTCCCTTAATTTTCCTATTTTATCGAGATTTGACCGAAAAAAGCAAGAAAAACGAATAATTTTAGCGAAATATCAATTTTTATCCTCTTTTTTTCCCTTAATTTTCCTTATTTTATCGAGATTTGACCGAAAAAAGCAAGAAAAACGAATAATTTTAGCGAAATTTCTATTTTTTTTCCTCTTTTTTCCTTTAATTTTCCTTATTTTATCGAGATTTGACCGAAAATAGCAAGAAAAACGAATAATTTTAGCGAAATATCAATTTTTATCCTCTTTTTTTCCCTTAATTTTCCTTATTTTATCGAGGTTTGTCCGAAAAAAGCAAGAAAAACGAATAATTTTAGCGAAATATCAATTTTAATCCTCTTTTTTTCCCTTAATTTTCCTTATTTTATCGATATTTGACCGAAAAAAGCAAGAAATACGAATAATTTTAGCGAAATATCAATTTTTATCCTCGTTTTTTCCCTTAATTTTCCTCATTTTATCGAGATTTGACCGAAAAAAGCAAGAAAAACAAATAATTTTAGCGAAATTTCAATTTTTTTCCTCTTTTTTACCCTTAATTTTCCTTATTTTATCGAGATTCGACCGAAAAAAGCAAGAAAAACGAATAATTTTAGCGAAATATCAATTTTAATCCTCTTTTTTTCCCTTAATTTTCCTTATTTTATCGATATTTGACCGAAAAAAGCAAGAAAAACGAATAATTTTAACGAAATATCAATTTTTATCCTCGTTTTTTCCCTTAATTTTCCTCATTTTATCGAGATTTGACCGAAAAAAGCAAGAAAAACGAATAATTTTAGCGAAATTTCAATTTTTTTCCTCTTTTTTACCCTTAATTTTCCTTATTTTATCGAGATTTGACCGAAAAAACCAAGAAAAACGAATAATTTTAGCGAAATTTCTATTTTTTTCCTCTTTTTTCCCTTAATTTTCCTTATTTTATCGAGATTTGACCGAAAAAAGCAAGAAAAACGAATAATTTTAGCGAAATTTCAATTTTTTTCCTCTTTTTTTCCCTTAATTTTCCTTATTTTATCGAGGTTTGTCCGAAAAAAGCAAGAAAAACGAATAATTTTAGCGAAATATCAATTTTAATCCTCTTTTTTTCCCTTAATTTTCCTTATTTTATCGTTATTTGACCGAAAAAAGCAAGAAAAACGAATAATTTTAGCGAAATATCAATTTTTATCCTCGTTTTCTCCCTTAATTTTCCTTATTTTATCGAGATTTGACCGAAAAAAGCAAGAAAAACGAATAATTTTGGCGAAATTTCAATTTTTTTCCTCTTTTTTACCCTTAATTTTCCTTATTTTATCGAGATTTTACCGAAAAAAGTAAGAAAAACGAATAATTTTAGCAAAATATTAATTTTTATCCTCTTTTTTCCCTTAATTTTCCTTATTTTATCGAGATTTGACCGAAAAAAGCTAGAAAAACGAATAATTTTAGCGAAATTTCAATTTTTTTCCTCTTTTTTTCCCTTAATTTTCCTTATTTTATCGAGGTTTGTCCGAAAAAAGCAAGAAAAACGAATAATTTTTGCGAAATTTCAAGTTTTTTCCTCTTTTTTTCCCTTAATTTTCCTTATTTTATCGATGTTTGTCCGAAAAAAGCAAGAAAAACGAATAATTTTAGCGAAATATCAATTTTTATCCTCGTGTTTTCCCTTAATTTTCCTCATTTTATCGAGATTTGACCGAAAAAAGCATGAAAAACGAATAATTTTAGCGAAATTTCAGTTTTTTTTCCTCTTTTTTACCCTTAATTTTCCTTATTTTATCGAGATTTGACCGAAAAAAGCAAGAAAAACGAATAATTTTAGCGAAATTTCTATTTTTTTCCTCTTTTTTCCCTTAATTTTCCTTATTTTATCGAGATTTGACCGTAAAAAGCAAGAAAAACGAATAATTTTAGCGAAATTTCAATTTTTTTCCTCTTTTTTACCCTTAATTTTCCTTATTTTATCGAGATTTGACCGAAAAAAGCAAGAAAAACGAATAATTTTAGCGAAATTTCAATTTTTTTCCTCTTTTTTACCCTTAATTTTCCTTATTTTATCGAGATTTGACCGAAAAAAGCAAGAAAAACGAATAATTTTAGCGAAATTTCAATTTTTTTCCTCTTTTTTACCCTTAATTTTCCTTATTTTATCGAGATTTGACCGAAGGGAAAGAAAAACGAATAATTTTAGCGAAATTTCTATTTTTTTCCACTTTTTTCCACTTTTTTCCCTTAATTTTCCTTATTTTATCGAGATTTGACCAAAAAAAGCAAGAAAAACGAATAATTTTAGCGAAATTTCTATTTTTTTCCTCTTTTTTTCCCTTAATTTTCCTTATTTTATCGAGATTTGAGCGAAAAAAGCAAGAAAAACGAATAATTTGAGCGAAATTTCAATTTTTTTCCTCTTTTTTACCCTTAATTTTCCTGATTTTATCGAGATTTGACCGAAAAAAGAAAGAAAAACCAATAATTTTAGCGAAATATCAATTTTTATCCTCTTTTTTTCCCTTAATTTTCCTAATTTTATCGAGATTTGACCGAAAAAGGAAAGAAAAACGAATAATTTTTGCGAAATTTCAATTTTTTTCCTTTTTTTTACCCTTAATTTCCCTTATTTTATCGAGATTTGACCGAAAAAAGCAAGAAAAACGAATAATTTTAGCGAAATTTCTATTTTTTTCCTCTTTTTTCCCTTAATTTTCCTTATTTTATCGAGATTTGACCGAAAAAAGCTAGAAAAAACGAATAATTTTATCGAAATTTCAATTCTTTTCCTCTTTTTTCCCTTAATTTTCCTTATTTTATCGAGGTTTGTCCGAAAAAAGCAAGAAAAACGAATAATTTTAGCGAAATATCAATTTTAATCCTCTTTTATTCCCTTAATTTTCCTTATTTTATCGAGATTTGACCGAAAAAAGCAAGAAAAACGAATAATTTTAGCGAAATATCAATTTTTATCCTCGTTTTTTCCCTTAATTTTCCTCATTTTATCGAGATTTGACCGAAAAAAGCAAGAAAAACGAATAATTTTAGCGAAATTTCAATTTTTTTCCTCTTTTTTCCCTTAATTTTCCTTATTTTATTGAGATTTGACCGAAAAAAGCAAGAAAAACGAATAATTTTAGCGAAATATCAATTTTTATCCTCTTTCTTTCCCTTAATTTTCCTTATTTTATCGAGATTTGACCGAAAAAAGCAAGAAAAACGAATAATTTTAGCGAAATTTGAATTTTTTTCCTCTTTTTTACCCTAAATTTTCCTTATTTTATCGAGATTTGACCGAAAAAAGTAAGAAAAACGAATAATTTTAGCAAAATATCAATTTTTATATTCTTTTTTTCCTTAATTTTCCTTATTTTATCGAGATTTGACCGAAAAAAGCTAGAAAAACGAATAATTTTAGCGAAATTTCAATTTTTTTCCTCTTTTTTTCCCTTAATTTTCCTTATTTTATCGAGGTTTGTCCGAAAAAAGCAAGAAAAACGAATAATTTTTGCGAAATTTCAAGTTTTTTCCTCTTTCTTTCTCTTAATTTTCCTTATTTTATCGAGGTTTGTCCGAAAAAAGCAAGAAAAACGAATAATTTTAGCGAAATATCAATTTTTATCCTCGTTTTTTCCCTTAATTATCCTCATTTTATCGAGATTTGACCGAAAAAAGCAAGAAAAACGAATAATTTTAGCGAAATTTCAATTTTTTTCCTCTTTTTTACCCATAATTTTCCTCATTTTATCGAGATTTGACCGAAATAAGCAAGAAAAACGAATAATTTTAGCGAAATTTCAGTTTTTTTTCCTCTTTTTTACCCTTAATTTTCCTTATTTTATCGAGATTTGACCGAAAAAATCAAAAAAAACGAATAATTTTAGCGAAATTTCAATTTTTATCCTCTTTTTTTCCCTTTATTTTCCTTATTTAATCGAGATTTGACCGAAAAAAGCAAGAAAAACGAATAATTTTTGCGAAATTTCAAGTTTTTTCCTCTTTTTTTCCCTTAATTTTCCTTATTTTATCGAGATTTGACCGAAAAAAGCAAGAAAAACGAATAATTTTAGCGAAATTTCAATTTTTTTCCTCTTTTTTACCCTTAATTTTCCTTATTTTATCGAGATTTGACCGAAAAAAGCAAGAAAAACGAATAATTTTAGCGAAATATCAATTTTTATCCTCTTTTTTTCCCTTAATTTTCCTTATTTTATCGAGATTTGACCAAAAAAAGCAAGAAAAACGAATAATTTTAGCGCAATTTCAATTTTTTTCCTCTTTTTTACCCTTAATTTTCCTTATTTTATCGAGATTTGACCGAAAAAAAGCAAGAAAAACGAATAATTTTAGCGAAATTTCTATTTTTTTCCTCTTTTTTCCCTTAATTTTCCTTATTTTATCGAGATTTGACCGAAAAAAGCAAGAAAAACGAATAATTTTAGCGAAATTTCAATTATTTTACTCTTTTTTTCCCTTAATTTTCCACATTTTATCGAGATTTGACCGAAAAAAGCAAGAAAAACGAATAATTTTAGCTAAATATCAATTTTTATCATCTTTTTTCCCTTGATTTTCCTTATTTTATCGATATTTGACCGAAAAAAGCAAGAAAAACGAATAATTTTATCAAAATATCAATTTTTATCCTCGTTTTTTCCCTTAATTTTCCTCATTTTATCGAGATTTGACCCAAAAAAGCAAGAAAAACGAATAATTTTAGCGTAATTTCAATTTTTTTCCTCTTTTTTACCCTTAATTTTCCTTATTTTATCGAGATTTGACCGAAAAAAAGCAAGAAAAACGAATAATTTTAGCGAAATTTCTATTTTTTTCCTCTTTTTTCCCTTTATTTTCCTTATTTTATCGAGATTTGACCGAAAAAAAGCAAGAAAAACGAATAATTTTAGCGAAATATCAATTTTTATCCTCTTTTTTACCCTTAATTATCCTTATTTTATCGAGATTTGACCGAAAAAAGCAAGAAAAACGAATAATTTTAGCAAAATATCAATTTTTATCCTCTTTTTTACCCGTAATTTTCCTGATTTTATCGAGATTTGACCGAAAAAAGCTAGAAAAACGAATAATTTTGGCGAAATTTCAATTTTTTTCCTCTTTTTTTCCCTTAATTTTCCTTATTTTATCGAGGTTTGTCCGAAAAAAGCAATAAAAACGAATAATTTTTGCGAAATTTCAAGTTTTTTCCTCTTTTTTTCCCTTAATTTTCCTTATTTTATCGAGGTTTGTCCGAAAAAAGCAAGAAAAACGAATAATTTTAGCGAAATATCAATTTTTATCCTCGTTTTTTCCCTTAATTTTCCTCATTTTATCGAGATTTGACCGAAAAATGCAAGAAAAACGAATAATTTTAGCGAAATATCAATTTTTCCTCTTTTTTTCCCTTTATTTTCCTTAATTTATCGAGATTTGACCTAAAAAAAAGCAAGAAAAACGAATATTTTTAGCGAAATTTCAATTTTTTTCCTCTTTTTTACCCTTAATTTTCCTTATTTTATCGAGGTTTGTCCGAAAAAAGCTAGAAAAACGAATAATTTTAGCGAAATTTCAATTTGTTTCCTCTTTCTTTCCCTTTATTTTCCTTATTTTATCGAGATTTGACCGAAAAAAGCTAGAAAAACGAATAATTTTAGCGAAATTTCAATTTTTTTCCTCTTTTTTTCCCTTAATTTTCCTTATTTTATGGAGGTTTGTCCGAAAAAAGCAAGAAAAACGAATAATTTTAGCGAAATATCAATTTTAATCCTCTTTTATTCCCTTAATTTTCCTTATTTTATCGAGATTTGACCGAAAAAAGCAAGAAAAACGAATAATTTTAGCGAAATATCAATTTTTATCCTCTTTTTTTCCCTTAATTTTCCTTATTTTATCGATATTTGACCGAAAAAAGCAAGAAAAACGAATAATTTTAGCGAAATTTCAATTTTTTTCCTCTTTTTTACCCTTAATTTTCCTTATTTTATCGAGATTTGACCGAAAAAAGCAAGAAAAACGAATAATTTTAGCGAAATTTCTATTTTTTTCCTCTTTTTTCCCTTAATTTTCCTTATTTTATCGAGATTTGACCGAAAAAAGCAAGAAAAACGAATAATTTTAGCGAAATTTCTATTTTTTTCCTCTTTTTTTTCCTTAATTTTCCTTATTTTATCGAGATTTGAGCGAAAAAAGCAAGAAAAACGAATAATTTGAACGAAATTTCCATTTTTTTCCTCTTTTTTACCCGTAATTTTCCTGATTTTATCGAGATTTGACCGAAAAAAGCAAGAAACACGAATAATTTTAGCGAAATATCAATTTTTATCCTCGTTTTTTCCCTTAATTTTCCTCATTTTATCGAGATTTGACCGAAAAAAGCAAGAAAAACGAATAATTTTAGCGAAATTTCAATTTTTTTCCTCTTTTTTCCCTTAATTTTCCTTATTTTATTGAGATTTGACCGAAAAAAGCAAGAAAAACGAATAATTTTAGCGAAATATCAATTTTTATCCTCTTTCTTTCCCTTAATTTTCCTTATTTTATCGAGATTTGACCGAAAAAAAGCAAGAAAAACGAATAATTTTAGCGAAATTTGAATTTTTTTCCTCTTTTTTACCCTAAATTTTCCTTATTTTATCGAGATTTGACCGAAAAAAGTAAGAAAAACGAATAATTTTAGAAAATATCAATTTTTATATTCTTTTTTCCCTTAATTTTCCTTATTTTATCGAGATTTGACCGAAAAAAGCTAGAAAAACGAATAATTTTAGCGAAATTTCAATTTTTTTCCTCTTTTTTTCCCTTAATTTTCCTTATTTTATCGAGGTTTGTCCGAAAAAAGCAAGAAAAACGAATAATTTTTGCGAAATTTCAAGTTTTTTCCTCTTTTTTTCTCTTAATTTTCCTTATTTTATCGAGGTTTGTCCGAAAAAAGCAAGAAAAACGAATAATTTTAGCGAAATATCAATTTTTATCCTCGTTTTTTCCCTTAATTATCCTCATTTTATCGAGATTTGACCGAAAAAAGCAAGAAAAACGAATAATTTTAGCGAAATTTCAATTTTTTTCCTCTTTTTTACCCTTAATTTTCCTCATTTTATCGAGATTTGACCGAAATAAGCAAGAAAAACGAATAATTTTAGCGAAATTTCAGTTTTTTTTCCTCTTTTTTACCCTTAATTTTCCTTATTTTATCGAGATTTGACCGAAAAAAGCAAAAAAAAACGAATAATTTTAGCGAAATTTCAATTTTTTTCCTCTTTTTTTCCCTTTATTTTCCTTATTTAATCGAGATTTGACCGAAAAAAGCAAGAAAAACGAATAATTTTTGCGAAATTTCAAGTTTTTTCCTCTTTTTTTCCCTTAATTTTCCTTATTTTATCGAGATTTGACCGAAAAAAGCAAGAAAAACGAATAATTTTTGCGAAATTTCAATTTTTTTCCTCTTTTTTACCCTTAATTTTCCTTATTTTATCGAGATTTGACCGAAAAAAGCAAGAAAAACGAATAATTTTAGCGAAATATCAATTTTTATCCTCTTTTTTTCCCTTAAATTTTCCTTATTTTATCGAGATTTGACCGAAAAAAGCAAGAAAAACGAATAATTTTAGCGCAATTTCAATTTTTTTCCTCTTTTTTACCCTTAATTTTCCTTATTTTATCGAGATTTGACCGAAAAAAGCAAGAAAAACGAATAATTTTAGCGAAATTTCTATTTTTTTCCTCTTTTTTCCCTTAATTTTCCTTATTTTATCGAGATTTGACCGAAAAAAGCAAGAAAAACGAATAATTTTAGCGAAATTTCAATTATTTTACTCTTTTTTTCCCTTAATTTTCCACATTTTATCGAGATTTGACCGAAAAAAAGCAAGAAGAACGAATAATTTTAGCTAAATATCAATTTTTATCATCTTTTTTCCCTTGATTTTCCTTATTTTATCGATATTTGACCGAAAAAAAGCAAGAAAAACGAATAATTTTATCAAAATATCAATTTTTATCCTCGTTTTTTCCCTTAATTTTCCTCATTTTATCGAGATTTGACCGAAATAAGCAAGAAAAACGAATAATTTTAGCGTAATTTCAATTTTTTTCCTCTTTTTTACCCTTAATTTTCCTTATTTTATCGAGATTTGACCGAAAAAAGCAAGAAAAACGAATAATTTTAGCGAAATTTCAATTTTTTTCCTCTTTTTTCCCTTTATTTTCCTTATTTTATCGAGATTTGACCGAAAAAAAGCAAGAAAAACGAATAATTTTAGCGAAATATCAATTTTTATCCTCTTTTTTACCCTTAATTATCCTTATTTTATCGAGATTTGACCGAAAAAAGCAAGAAAAACGAATAATTTTAGCAAAATATCAATTTTTATCCTCTTTTTTACCCGTAATTTTCCTGATTTTATCGAGATTTGACCGAAAAAAGCTAGAAAAACGAATAATTTTGGCGAAATTTCAATTTTTTTCCTCTTTTTTTCCCTTAATTTTCCTTATTTTATCGAGGTTTGTCCGAAAAAAGCAATAAAAACGAATAATTTTTGCGAAATTTCAAGTTTTTTCCTCTTTTTTTCCCTTAATTTTCCTTATTTTATCGAGGTTTGTCCCGAAAAAAGCAAGAAAAACGAATAATTTTAGCGAAATATCAATTTTTATCCTCGTTTTTTCCCTTAATTTTCCTCATTTTATCGAGATTTGACCGAAAAAAGCAAGAAAAACGAATAATTTTAGCGAAATATCAATTTTTTCCTCTTTTTTTCCCTTTATTTTCCTTAATTTATCGAGATTTGACCTAAAAAAAGCAAGAAAAACGAATATTTTTAGCGAAATTTCAATTTTTTTCCTCTTTTTTACCCTTAATTTTCCTTATTTTATCGAGGTTTGTCCGAAAAAAGCTAGAAAAACGAATAATTTTAGCTAAATTTCAATTTGTTTCCTCTTTCTTTCCCTTAATTTTCCTTATTTTATCGAGATTTGACCGAAAAAAGCTAGAAAAACGAATAATTTTTGCGAAATTTCAATTTTTTTCCTCTTTTTTTCCCTTAATTTTCCTTATTTTATGGAGGTTTGTCCGAAAAAAGCAAGAAAAACGAATAATTTTAGCGAAATATCAATTTTAATCCTCTTTTATTCCCTTAATTTTCCTTATTTTATCGAGATTTGACCGAAAAAAGCAAGAAAAACGAATAATTTTAGCGAAATATCAATTTTTATCCTCTTTTTTTCCCTTAATTTTCCTTATTTTATCGATATTTGACCGAAAAAAGCAAGAAAAACGAATAATTTTAGCGAAATTTCAATTTTTTTCCTCTTTTTTACCCTTAATTTTCCTTATTTTATCGAGATTTGACCGAAAAAAGCAAGAAAAACGAATAATTTTAGCGAAATTTCTATTTTTTTCCTCTTTTTTCCCTTAATTTTCCTTATTTTATCGAGATTTGACCGAAAAAAGCAAGAAAAACGAATAATTTTAGCGAAATTTCTATTTTTTTCCTCTTTTTTTCCATTAATTTTCCTTATTTTATCGAGATTTGAGCGAAAAAAGCAAGAAAAACGAATAATTTGAACGAAATTTCCATTTTTTTCCTCTTTTTTACCCGTAATTTTCCTGATTTTATCGAGATTTGACCGAAAAAAGCAAGAAAAACGAATAATTTTAGCGAAATTTCAATTTTTTTCCTCTTTTTTACACTTAATTTTCCTTATTATATCGAGATTTGACCGAAAAAAGCAAGAAAAACGAATAATTTTAGCGAAATGTCAATTTTTTTAGTCTTTTTTTCCCTTAATTTTCCACATTTTATCGAGATTTGACAGAAAGAAGCAAGAAAAACGAATAATTTTAGCTAAATATCAATTTTTATCATCTTTTTTCCCTTGATTTTCCTTATTTTATCGATATTTGACCGAAAAAAGCAAGAAAAACGAATAATTTTATCGAAATATCAATTTTTATCCTCGTTTTTTCCCTTAATTTTCCTCATTTTATCGAGATTTGACCGAAAAAAGAAAGAAAAACGAATAATTTTAGCGTAATTTCAATTTTTTTCCTCTTTTTTACCCTTAATTTTCCTTATTTTATCGAGATTTGACCGAAAAAAGCAAGAAAAACGAATAATTTTAGCGAAATTTCTATTTTTTTCCTCTTTTTTCCCTTTATTTTCCTTATTTTATCGAGATTTGACCGAAAGAAGCAAGAAAAACGAATAATTTTATCGAAATATCAATTTTTATCCTCTTTTTTACCCTTAATTATCCTTATTTTATCGAGATTTGACCGAAAAAAGCAAGAAAAACGAATAATTTTAGCAAAATATCAATTTTTATCCTCTTTTTTACCCGTAATTTTCTTGATTTTATCGAGATTTGACCGAAAAAAGCTAGAAAAACGAATAATTTTAGCGAAATTTCAATTTTTTTCCTCATTTTTTCCCTTAATTTTCCTTATTTTATCGAGGTTTGTCCGAAAAAAGCAATAAAAACGAAAAATTTTTGCGAAATTTCAAGTTTTTTCCTCTTTTTTTCCCTTAATTTTCCTTATTTTATCGAGGTTTGTCCGAAAAAAGCAAGAAAAACGAATAATTTTAGCGAAATATCAATTTTTATCCTCGTTTTTTCCCTTTATTTTCCTTATTTTATCGAGATTTGACCGAAAAAAGCAAGAAAAACGAATAATTTTAGAAAAATATCAATTTTTTCCTCTTTTTTTCCCTTTATTTTCCTTATTTTATCGAGATTTGACCTAAAAAAAGCAAGAAAAACGAATATTTTTAGCGAAATTTCAATTTTTTTCCTCTTTTTTACCCTTAATTTTCCTTATTTTATGGAGGTTTGTCCGAAAAAAGCAAGAAAAACGAATAATTTTAGCGAAATATCAATTTTAATCCTCTTTTATTCCCTTAATTTTCCTTATTTTATCGAGATTTGACCGAAAAAAGCAAGAAAAACGAATAATTTTAGCGAAATATCAATTTTTATCCTCTTTTTTTCCCTTAATTTTCCTTATTTTATCGGTATTTGACCGAAAAAAGCAGGAAAAACTTATAATTTTAACGAAATTTCAATTTTTTTCCTCTTTTTTACCCTTAATTTTCCTTATTTTATCGAGGTATGTCCGAAAAAAGCAAGAAAAACGAATAATTTTAGCGAAATATCAATTTTTATCCTCGTTTTTTCCTTTAATTTTCCTCATTTTATCGAGATTTGACCGAAAAAAGCAAGAAAAACGAATAATTTTAGCGAAATATCAATTTTTTCCTCTTTTTTTCCCTTTATTTTCCTTATTTTATCGAGATTTGACCGAAAAAAGCAAGAAAAACGAATAATTTTTGCGAAATTTCAATTTTTTTCCTCTTTTTTTCCCTTAATTTTCCTTATTTTATCGAGATTTGACCGAAAAAAGCAAGAAAAACGAATAATTTTAGCGAAATATCAATTTTTATCCTCTTTTTTTCCCTTAATTTTCCTTATTTTATCGAGATTTGACCGAAAAAAGCCAGAAAAACGAATAATTTTAGCGAAATTTCAATTTTTTTCCTCTTTTTTACCCTTAATTTTCCTTATTTTATCGAGGTTTGTCCGAAAAAAGCTAGAAAAACGAATAATTTTAGCGAAATTTCAATTTTTTTCCTCTTTTTTTCCCTTTATTTTCCTTATTTTATCGAGATTTGACCGAAAAAAGCTAGAAAAACGAATAATTTTGGCGAAATTTCAATTTTTTTCCTCTTTTTTTCCCTTAATTTTCCTTATTTTATGGAGGTTTGTCCGAAAAAAGCAAGAAAAACGAATAATTTTAGCGAAATATCAATTTTAATCCTCTTTTATTCCCTTAATTTTCCTTATTTTATCGAGATTTGACCGAAAAAAGCAAGAAAAACGAATAATTTTAGCGAAATATCAATTTTTATCCTCTTTTTTTCCCTTAATTTTCCTTATTTTATCGATATTTGACCGAAAAAAGCAAGAAAAACGAATAATTTTAGCGAAATTTCAATTTTTTTCCTCTTTTTTTCCCTTAATTTTCCTTATTTTATCGATATTTGACCGAAAAAAGCAAGAAAAACGAATAATTTTAGCGAAATTTCTATTTTTTTCCTCTTTTTTCCCTTAATTTTCCTTATTTTATCGAGATTTGACCGAAAAAAGCAAGAAAAACGAATAATTTTAGCGAAATTTCTATTTTTTTCCTCTTTTTTTCCCTTAATTTTCCTTATTTTATCGAGATTTGAGCGAAAAAAGCAAGAAAAACGAATAATTTGAGCGAATTTTCAATTTTTTTCCTCTTTTTTACCCTTAATTTTCCTGATTTTATCGAGATTTGACGGAAAAAAGCAAGAAAAACGAATAATTTTAGCGAAATTTCACTTTTTTCCTCTTTTTTACCCTTAATTTTCCTTATTTTATCGAGATTTGACCGAAAAAAGTAAGAAAAACGATACTTACGATACGAGTTTTAACGTAAACACTATTTTGACTTGTGAATTCGCGAGTGGCTCAACAATGCAATTCTCGACCGGTAGCCCCTGGCAACGCTTCGCGATGAGTGTCGTAAATGAATGAAATCGCCAGAAAGCTAATAGTTGCCGAGTGAATCTTTAAACTGCTTCAATTCTGCAGGTCGGTTACCAGGGGCAACGGAATGACACCGTCGAAGACAAGCGGAAGAGCCAAAATTTCGAATTCTGCGAATAAAATATAATAATTCTAATAAATGTGTACGCATCGGTGATTATTAATGGAATGCAGATCAAATTTAAATATAAAAATATATAAATAAATACGTAAACACGTGTTTTCCGTTGACAAAAATAATGCTAAATTTCATAATGATTTGAGCGTTATATCGCAAGAATAATATCGCAAACTTTTTCATTAACCATTCGACGTTTTCTTGACGATGCCAAATTTTAAATAAATATATAGTTTGATTTCTATTTCCCAAAGCTTACGAATGGAATTATTTCCATAAAATGTCGTCTCTTCTTCCCAATGCACTTCTCATGAGCCTATCTTTCCCTTATATTCGTTATGAGAGTTCAACAATCACCTTCGTCGTTAGGGAATTGTTTATGCCCACGAAATCACACGAATTTCTTCGTCATATTTGCCTTTTTTCTCTCAATTTCGACTCGAATACGATATTCCACGACCAAAATAAGAATCTTCATTCAATTTCCTTTCTTTTGGTACTAATCTCGATTTCGTACGACCATTATTTCTGATTTAATTCCGCGAAAGAAAAAATGTCTGCAATCGATCAAAAGGAAATTTACGTACATTTCTTATGCGAGAGACGATCCGAGTCGTTCAGAGTCGAACCAAGGATACTCTGGACTGACAAATATGAATATATGACACTCAATTGGATCTTTAACAACTCCAATTAAATTTATAATCCTACGACGTCAGGAAGTGCATGAAATTAACGTTTGAAAATTTCTCTCACGTATTTCTTACGGGATTAAAGGAAGAACCTGACCACCTTACTCCTATTAAATCCTCACGTAAATGAATAGATAGACTAGTATTTATATATTGCGACAACCCTCTTTACGTAGCGTATACATAAATATATATGTGCACTACGAACTTATGCTTTCGCTTGCGCTGGCGACTGAACTAACCGAACACAATATCGCTAACAGGGACTTGGTTGCTAGGTAAAACCGCCCCGGAGATAAAACTTAGCATCCCATGGCCTTTGGCAACACATCTAGGTTACATAAACAACTTCTGAACTCCGGAAACCGCGACTATAACCTCAGATTCGTCACCGCTCCCGGGTTGACGATTAACCATTCGAAAACTCAACCCTCAATACCACAACAATGTTAACGACATACCTACGACAACCCGACGTTGCTAACGGCAACGCACCACCACCGAATCCGTCACACATTCACTGCGAACAGTTAGAGCACTCACTCGCGGTAACCTTTAAAAAGAGCACTTTCACACGCAATCCAAGGCGAGGCGACAATCCGATCACCGTAGCAACGCAACACAGAACTGGTTGAACTGTTGTAACGAAGTCCCGCGCGACGAACGACGGTTCGAAACTCGATTTGAAGATCGCGAGCGGTTGCGCGGTGTTTGCTGACCGCTGCCGAGTGCACTACTGCCGTATTTTCCGATCGAACCCGGCTACTCCGACGCCGAGGCCTTTCGCGACGTGCTCGAAGCCGTTTTCGTCCGCTTAACAGGTGGTGGTGGTGGGCTTAAGTATGGAGACTCGGCTGCGGAAATGTAACGCAGGCGCCCTCGGGAGGAGGAATCGGGAACTGATGCCGCTCGACAAGAGAACATTTTTTTTCCCTCTTAAATTTATTCCCATAAACATGAAGCCCGTTAATATATTGTGATTATTGACGACTACTCAATTCCACCATCAAAAATGACGGAATCAAAATTAAATTTATTCACCAAAGATATAAAAAATCCCGATATGTTATTGGATTTTCCAAAAGAAAAGTTACTTTTGATGCATTTAAACTCTGACGATGAATAACTGAGAGCTGAGTCCAACATTCACCTTCGTCGTTAGGGAATTGTTTACGCCCACTAAATCACACGAATTTGTCGTCTTTTTTGTCTTTTTTCTCTCAATTTCGACTCGAATACGATATTCCACGATCGAAATAAGAATCTTTGTTCAATTTCCTTTCTTTTGGTACTAATCTCGATTCCGTAAGACCATTATTTCTGATTTAATTCCGCGAAAGAAAAAATGTCTGCAATCGATCAAAACGAACTTTACGTGCATTTCTTATGCGAGAGACGATTCGAGTCGTCCAGAGTCGAACCAAGGATACTCTGGACACGAATATCGATACCTAACACTCTATTGGACCTTAAACGTATATATTTTGTCAATGGCTATTTCATGCTTTAATATTATAAATAATAATTCGTTTAGCAAAGAAAAACTCCGGAATGACTTACCTGCTTACATAATATATCAATGCAATCTTAACTATTATATTTATCTATATTCAGGGTGTACCAGGAAGTAGTGATAATCGGAAGGGATCTACTAGTCTACTGCCACTTAGTAGAGTGTCCGCTTTTTATTCGCTTTACAGTCACGAAATTTTTTAGTATTTTTCGGAAAAAAACGTGACTTTCAAGACATTTTTCCCCATGGCAACGTGAATAATTAAGATACAGATTTAATTTTTTTTTTTCAGAATAACCGAATAGTTGCTCTAACTGAGTCAAAAAGATTTGTTATCAAAACTGCTTCCTTTCAGTCGGAATAAAAACTACAAATTTCGAAAACTGCGACGTCACGAATTTGATCAAAATCTTCGAGGCCAATTTAAAAAAAAAGTTACCGACAAACATTTTTAGCGACTACTTTAAAAACTTGCCCAATTTATTAGCTGTTTACCACGAAAATTTCATTTTGCTATCTCCACGGCAGCATACTTAAAAGTGGATTCAAAACAGAGTAAGTCCAAGATTCTCTGTTTTAACTGAAGAGTCAATACCTCAATTTTAACTCAAATTGGTGTTACATTAATGTGTTCAATTATTCAAATTAGAAAATGTTTTTCTAATTGGCATTAATTAGGCACTCTTATGGCGGTGAGAAACAATCCCACTTCCCCCTCGTTACTAGGCGAAGTCGACAACAATATCCCTCCCCAGTATTACAAAGTATGAGCCATTGTTAGGAGCCGCGGCGTAACTAACCTCTCCCCAACAATGCATCCCACGTTCGTTTCAATTACTACGCGGTAATTTTAGAAGAATAGCTTTTAATTCCACCTCAAAAATGTACTCAATTCTCCGTTTGTTTACCTTGTAAAGTTTATGGAGTATACATTTGTCTCCACGATGTCATATTTATTTATTTATTCAACGGGATATACCCTTTTGTAACAAAATATGTCACAGTACCAATATCACATAGATGAATTTAAAAGTATAAAATACAATAAACAATATAGGTATAAAATATCACAAATATGGAAATTAATATCACAAATTATTGGATTTTAAGCATGAATATCACCATCATCATTATGAGTAATAAAATTTACGTATGGGATGTTACAAATAATGAACATGAACAGCATTTGCGAAGAGAATAATTGTTAAAAGCCATTACGAAACGTATTAGAAACAGAATGCCAAATAAATTTTAACAGATATGATATAAATTATAACAAAATACATATGAATGATACAATAACATATTTTATGCATTATTTAAAGTTGAGTCATTTATAATTCTTTTCTAAAATTATGTTTAGTATTCAATGGGGCTTAGATCTTTAATTGTATGTAAACTAGTGTGGAATATGTCTATATTTTTAAGGTATTTGCAAATCGATGTGGCCTATTGAGCATAAGTATATAGAGTATATAAATATATATACGAGTAAAATGTAGCTTGCATACTGCAAGCAGATCGAGACACCAATTTCATGTCGGCATCATATCGGGAAGGCCGTCAAAAGAGAAAAAAAAGGATTGAAAATATTCTTAAAATTCCCTGTAATTTAATCGTCTGGCATCGAACCTGGGTCTTAATGGTGAACTTACTATGCAGCACAACAGAAAATCACCATCTCTTACTATGTGTGAAAATTCAAGCAGAAATATTGGCTGCAACTGCCTCAAACGACGTCCTACTTTTCATTAATGTAAATGGCTCTCTGGATTCGAACCAAGGACGATCTAGGAAATCTAAAACATGTTTTTGAAATGTATCTATGATCTCTATCTATATGCCTAATTTCATGTTTTAATATTATTGTGAAGGGGTTTAAATTAATTCTTAAATATCGGATAATTTACTGATTGTAGAGACGCCTGGTGTCGAACCCAGGAAATATTGGTAGCTGTGAATGCGCAGTATGACTTATTAGGACTTCATCTTATTTCATATAAATTTTGAAGTCGATATCATGCCGGGAAGTACCTAACCCTTTTTACTGTTATCTACCTAAGAAATGCATGGAGGAATGTAAATGGCTCTCTGGGATCGAACCAAGGACCATCAGCGAATATGTAAAATTCGATTATGATATATTTTTATGGTATCTAACCTCATGCCGAATTTCAAGTTTCCTTGCCATCGGGAAAGGGTCCAAAAAAAATCTTAAAAATCGCCACAATGCATTTTAAACGGCCGATTTTTGCCTCGACCTAGCATCGAACCCAGGATATTTTCCGTAAAACTCATTTATGTTTTCGACAGATCATGACCATATATATAGGCTCCATGAGTTTTGATTCTCTACCTATCCGGGAAATATTTTTTAAAAATTCCCGAAAATCACGGCAATGCATTTAAACGCGAAAAATCGGGACTTTGGGGCCCTCTGGAATCGAACCCATGACACTGAGGTTCAAAGTCGCTTTTTTCCTGGGGGTTTCACGTTATGGCCAATATGTCGTAAAAATTTCAGGTCGATGACGATTGTGGTTTAGCCTGTGAATTTGTATCCTCGCTATATATATATTTGGATACATGAATGAATCCGGAGAAGCATCTATATATAATAGATATAATAGATATATAGATGCTTCTCCGGATTCATTCATGTATCCATATAATAATAGATATATAGATGCTTCTCCGGATTCATTCATGTATCCATATATATATACGAGTAAAATGTTGCTTGCATACTGCAAGCAGATCGACAACACTATTTTCATGTCGGCATCATATCGGGACGGCCATCAAAAGAAAAAAATGGATTGAAATTTTTCTTAAAATTCGCTGCAATTCCATCGTCTGGCATCGAACCCAGGTCTTTACTGTGAACTTACTATGCAGCACAATAGAACATCACCATCTCTAACTATGTGTGTAAATTCAAGCAGAAATATGGGCTACAACTGCCTCAAAAGACGTTCTAATTTTCACGAATTTAAATGGCTCTCTGGATTCGAACCAAGGACGATCTTGGAAATATAAAAACTGTTTCTGAAAGTTATTTATAATCTCTATCTATATGCCGAATTCGAAGTTTCTATATTATTGGCAAAGGTTTAAAAATAATTCCTAAATATCGGATCAACTTGTGATTGCAGAGACACCTGGTGTCGAATCCAGGACACATTGAAAGCTGTGAATGCAATGTTTGATTTATATGGACTTGATCTTTCTATATCCAAAGATTGAAGTCGATATCGTGCCGGGAAGTACCTAAAATTTGTTTCCGTTATCTCCGTAAGAAATGCATTGAGGAATTTAAATGTCCCTCTGGGGTCGAACCAAGGACCATTAGCGAATATGTAAAATTTGATTATGATATATTTTTATGGTATCTAACCTCATACCGAATTTTAAGTTTCTATGCCATCGGGAAGTGGTCCAAAAAAAATCTTAAAAATCGCCACAATGTATTTTAAACGGCCGATTTTTTCATCGACCTAGCATCGAACCCAGGATATTTTCCGTTAACCTCATTTATGTTTTCGATAGATCATGACCATATATATAGGCTCCTTGAGTTTTGATTCTCTACCTATCCGGAAAGTATTTTTTTTTAATTCCCGAAAATCGAAGCAATGTATTTAAACGGGAAAAATCGGGACTTTGGGGCCCTCTGGAATCGAACCCATGACACTGAGGTTCAAAATATCAATTTTTATGGAGGTTGCACGTTATGGCCAATATGTAGTAAAAATTTCAAGCCAATGACGCGAGTGGTTTAGCCTGTGACTTTGTATCCTCTCTCTATCTATTATATATAGATGCTTCTCCGGATTCATTCATGTATCCATATATCTATTACGAGTAAAATGTAGCTTGCATACTGCAAGCAGATCGACAACACTAATTTCATATCGGCATCATATCGGGACGGACATCAAAAGAAAAAAAAAATTCAAAATATTCGTAGAATTCGCTGCAATTTAATCACCTGGCAGCGAACCCCGTTCTTCCTGGTGTACTTACTATGCAGCAAAATAGGAAATTACCATATCAAACTATGTGTGAAAATTCAAGCAAAACTATTAGGTGCAACTACCTCAAACGACGTCCTACTATTCACATACACTCCTTATTTGAGAAATTATAATGTGCTCTGGCATCGAACCCAGGAACAGCATGGTCTTATCTATTTTTTTTCTTAAACAAAGTGTTAATATACATCTTCCATCTAAGCAAGAGCTCCCTTACATATCGATAAATGCATAAAAAAATTATGAAAAGATACCCCATAGTATTATATATGGGTGATATTTTTACCGCCCGGCATCGAACCCGGGTCTTTCAGGCAATACTTTCTATGCAGCACAAAAGAAAAACACCATCTCTAACCGCGTATGCAAATTCAAGCAGAAATATTGGTTACAACTGCCTCAAATGACGTCCTACTTTTCCTTTATATTCCTTATGAGAGAAACGTTATTGTGCTCTGGCTTCGAACCCAGGAACAGTACGGTCTTATGAAAATTTTTTTCTAAAACTTATTCGTACCATACATCTTCCAGCCAAGCACGAACATCCTATCATTTCGATAAGCGCATCTAAAAAAATAATGAAAAACGGCTCCCATGTATTTTAAAGGGCAGATCTTTGCATCGTCCTAGCATCGAACCCAGGATAATTTTTGTGTAAGTCATTGATGTTTTCGAAAGTCCAAGACTATAAATATAGGCACCTTGAGTTTTACTTATCTACCTATCCGTAAAGTATTTTTTAAAAATTCCCGAAAATCAAGGCAATGCATTCAAACGGGAAAAATCGGGACTTTGGGGCCCTCTGGAATCGAACCTATGACACTGAGGACCAAAGTCGCTTTTTTCCTGGGGGTTTCACGTTATGGCCAATATGTCATAAAAATTTCAAGTCAATGACGCTTGTGGTTTAGCCTGTGAATTTGTATCCTATCTATATAGCTATATATATGAATGAATCCGGAGAAGCATCTATATATAATAGACGAGTAAAATGTAGCTTGCATACTGCAAGCAGATCGGCAATACTAATTTCATATCGCCATCATATCGGGACGGTCCACAAAAGAAAAAAAAAAGATTTAATTTTTTCTTAAAATTCGCTGAAATTTCATCGTCTGGCATCGAACCCGGATCTTACTGGTAAACCTACTATGAAACACAATAGAAGATCACGATCTCTAACTATGTGTGAAAATTCAAGCAGAAATATTGGCTATAACTGCCTAAAAAAACGTTCTAATTTTCACGAATGTTAATGCCTCTCGGGACTCGAACCAAGGATGATCGTGGATGTCTAAAACATGTTTCTGAAAGATATTTATGATCTCTATTTATATGCCGAATTTCAAGTTTCTATTTTAGTGGACAAGGTTTCAAAATAATTCCTAAAAATCGGATCAAATTCTGATTTCAGAGACACCTGGTGTCGAACCCAGGACGTATTGCTAGCCGTGAATGCAGAGTTTGATTTGTAAAGACTTGCTCTTATATCATGCAAAGTTTGAAGTTGATAGCATGTCGGAAAGTACCTAAATTTTGTTTCCGTTATCTCCGTAAGAAATGCATTGAGAAGTGCAAATGGCCCTCTGGGATCGAACCAAGGACCATCAGCGAACATGTAAAATTTGATTATAAGGTATATTCATGATATCTATCCACGTGCCGAGTTTCGAATATCCATGTTATCGGGAAAGGATCCAAAAAAAATCTTCAAAATCGCCGTAATGCATTTTAAACGGCCGATTTTTGCCCCGATCTAGCATCGAACCATGGACTATATTTTAAGATGTTTTTCTGATTTTCGTTGGATACGCATGGCTTCTAGCGATCCCTCGAGTTTCAACTCTTTCTCCATCCGGGAAGTACCTCAAAAAAATTTTCGAAAATCCCCGCCATGTATTCTTATGGAGAAAATCGCGACTTTGGGGCCCTCTGGAATCGAACCCATGACCCTGAGGATCAAAATCGCAATTTTTCTGGTGGTTACACGTTATGGCCAATACGTCGTAGAAATTTCAAGTCAATCACGCTTGTGGTTTTGGCTGTGAATTAGTATCCTATCTATCTATCTATCTATCTATCTTTCTATCTATATAGGTATATCCATGAATGAATCCGGAGAAGCATCTATATATAATAGATATATAGAGAGGATACAAACTCACAGCCTAAACCACAAGAGTGATTGAGCTGAAATTTTTACGACATATTGGCCAAAACGTATAACCTCCAGAAAAATTGCGATTTTGATCCTCAGTGTCATGGGTTCGATTCCAGGGGGCTCCAAAGTCCCGATTTTTCCCGTTTAAATGCATTGCTTTGATTTTCGGGAATTAAAAAAAAATACTTCCCGGATAGGTAGAGAATCAAAACTCAGGGAGCCTTTATATATGGTCATGATCTATCGAAAACATAAATGAGTTTTACGAAAAATAACCTGGGTTCGATGCTAGGTCGATGCAAAAATCTGCCGTTTAAAATGTATTGTGGCGATTTTTAAGATTTTTTTTGGACCCTTTCCCGATGGCATGGAAACTTGAAATTCGGTATGGGGTTGGATATCATAAATATATTTCATAATCGATTTTTATGTTTTCCCTGATGTTCCTTGGTTCGATCCCAGAGGGCCATTTACATTCCTCAATGCATTTCTTATGGAGATAACGGAAACAAGTTTTAGGTACTTCCCTGCATGCTATCGACTTAAAACTTAGCATGATGGAAGAACCAGTCTAAACAAATCAAACTATGCATTCATAGCTATCAATGTGTCCTGGGTTCGACACCAGGTGTCTCTGCAATCAGAAGTTGATCCGAATTTTAGGAATTATTTTGAAACCTTTCCCAATAATATAGGAACTTGAAATTTGGCATATAAATTGAGATCAATAATAACATTCAGAAACATTTTTTAAATTTCCAAGATCGTCCTTGGTTCGAGTCCCGAGAGCCATTTACAATCGTGAACATTAGAGCGTCTTTTGAGGCAGTTGTAGCCAATATTTCTGCTTGAATTTTCACACATAGTTAGAGATGGTGATCTTCTATTGTTTTTCATAGTAGGTTTTCAGTAAGACCCGGGTTCGATGCCAGACTATGACATTTCAGCGAATTTTAAGAATAAATTAAATCCTTTTTTTTCTTTTGAGGACCGTCCCGATATAATGCCGATATGAAATTAGTGTTGTCGATCTGCTTGCAGTATGCAAGCTACATTTTACTCGTATCTATTATATATAGATGCTTCTCCGGATTCATTCATGTATCCATATATATATATATATATACGAGTAAAATGTAGCTTGCATACTGCAAGCAGATCAGCAATACTTATTTCATATCGGCATCATATCGGGACTGTCCTAAAAAATAAAGGATTGAAATTTTTTTTTTTAATTCGCTGAAATTTCATCGTCTGGCATCGAACCCGGGTCTTACTGGTGAACCTACTATGCAGCACAACAGAAGATCACTATCTCTAACTATGTGTGAAAGTTCAAGCAGAATTATTGACTGCAACTGCATGAAACAACGTCCTACTTTTCACGAAGGTAGATGGCTCTCTGGATTCGAACCAAGGACTATTTAGGAAATCTAAAACATGATTTTGAAATGTATCTATGTTCTATATCTATATGACTAATTTCATGTTTTAATATTATTGGGAAGGGGTTCAAATTAATTTTTAAAAATCGGATAATTTACTGATTGTAGAGACGCCTGGTGTCGAACCCAGGACATATTGACAGCTGGGAATGCACAGTTTGATTTGTATACACTTAATCTTATTTCATACAAAGTTTAAAGTCGATATCATGCCGGGAAGTACCTAAAACCTAATTCAGTTATCTCCATAAGAAATGCATAGAGGAATGTAAATGGCTCTCTGGGATCGAACCAAGGACCATCAGTGAATATGTAAAATTTGATTAGGAAATATATTTATGATCTACAACTACCTGCCGAATTTCAAGTTTCCATGACATCGGGAAAGGGTCCAAAAAAAATCTTAAAAATCGCCACAATGCATTTTAAACGGCCGATTTTTGCCTTGACCTAGCATCGAACCCAGGTTATTTTCTGTAAATCTCATTTATGTTTTCGATAGATCATGACCATATATATAGGCTCCTTGAGTTTCGATTCTCTACCTATCCGGGAAGTATTTTTTAAAAATTCCCGAAAATCTATGTAATGTATTTATACGGGAAAAATCAGGACTTTGGGGCCCTCTGGAATCGAACCCATGACACTGAGAATCAAAATCACAATTTTTCTGGCGGTTAATTGTTATGGCCAATACGCAGTAAAAATTTGAAATCAATCACGCTTGTGGTTTAGGCTGTGAATTTGTATCCTATCTATCTATATACCTATCTATATACCTATCTATATATATGAATGAATCCGGAGAAGCATCTATATATAATAGATATATAGAGGATACAAACTCACAGCCTAAACCACAAGAGTGATTGAGTTGAAATTTTTACGACATATTGGCCATAACGTGTAACCTCCAGAAAAATTGCGATTTTGAACCTCAGTGTCATGGGTTCGATTCCGGAGGGCCCCAAAGTCCCGATTTTTCCCGTTTAAATGTATTGCTTTGATTTTCGGGAATTAAAAAAAAAATACTTTCCGGATAGGTTGAGAATCAAAACTCAAGGAGCTTACATATATGGTCATGATCTATCGAAAACATAAATGAGTTTTACGGAAAATATCCTGGGTTCGATGCTAGGTCGGGGTAAAAATCGGCCGTTTAAAATGCATTGTGGCGATTTTTAAGATTTTTTTTGGACCATTTCCCGATGGCATGGAAGCCTGAAATTCGGCGTGGAGTTGGAGATCATATATATATTTAATAATTAAATTTTACATATTCGCTGATGGTCCTTGGTTCGATCCCAGAGGGCCATTTGCACTCCACAGTGCATTTCTTATGGGGATAACGGAAACACCTTTTAGGTACTTCCCGGTATGATATCGACTTCAAACTTTGTATGATATTATATCAAGTCCTAGCAAGTCATTTTTTGCATTTACAGTTTCCAATACGTCCAGGGTTCGACACCAGGCGTCTCTACAATCAGTAAATTATCCGATTTTTAAGAATTAATTTAAATCCCTTACAAATAATATTAAAACTTGAAATTCGGCATATATATATATAGAACTTATAGATACATTTCGAAAACATATTTTATATGTCCTAGATCGTCCTTGGTTCGATTCCAGAGAGCTATTAACATTCGTGAAAAGTAGGTCTTCGTTTGAGGCAGTTGCAGCCAATATTTCTGCTTGAATTTTCACACGTATTTAGAGAAGAACATCTTCTGATGCGCTGCATAGAAATTTCACCAAAAAGACCCGGGATCGATGCCAGACGATTAAATTGAAGCGAATTTTAAGAATATTTTTAATCCTTTTTTTCCTTTCCGGGACGTCCCGATATAATGCCGTTATGAAATTAGTGTTGTCGATCTGCTTGCAGTATGCAAGCTACATTTTACTCGTATATATATATATATACGAGTAAAATGTAGCTTGCATACTGCAAGCAGATTGGCAATACTAATTTCATATCGGCATCATATTGGGACGGTCCTCAAAATAAAAAAAAAGGATTGAAATTTTTCTTAAAATTCACAAACATTTCACCGTATGGCATCGAACCCGGGTCTTTACTGTGAACTTACTATGCAGCACAATTGAAGATCACAATCTCTAACTATGTGAGAAAATTCAAGCAGAAATATTGGCTAAAACTGCCTCAAAAGCCGTTCTAATTTTCACAAATGTAAATGGCTCTCTGGATTCGAACCAAGGACGATCTTGAAAATCTAAAAAATGTTTCTGAAAGTTATTAATGATTTCTATCTAGATGCCGAATTTCAAGTTTCTATATTATTGGGAAAGTTTTCAAAATAATTCCTAAAAATCGGATCAACTTCTGATTGCAGAGACACCTGGTGTCGAACCAAGGACATATTGTAAGCTGTGAATGCACAGTTCGATTTGCAAAGACTTCCTCTTGTATCATGCAAAGTTTGAAGTCGATAGAATGCCGGGAAGTACCTAAATTTATTTCCGTTATCTCCGTAAGAAATGCATTGAGAAGTGCAAATGGCCCTCTGGGATCGAACCAAGGACCATCAGTGAACATGTAAAATTTGATTATGAAATATATTTATGATATCTTCCCACGTGCCGAGTTTCAAGTATCCATGTTATCGCGAAAGAATCCAAAAATAATCACCAAAATCGCCGCAATGCATTTTAAACGGCCGATATTTGCCCCGACCTAGCATCGAACCATGGACCATATTCGGTGATGTCTTTCTGATTTACGTTGGAGTTGCACGGCTTCTAGCGATCCCTCGAATTTCAACTCTCTACTTTTCCGGGAAGTGCACCAAAAAAAATTTCGAAAATCCCCGCCATGTATCCTTATGGAGAAAATCGCGACTTTGGGGCCCTCTGGAATCGAACCCATGACACCGAGGTTCAAAATCGCAATTTTTCTGGCGGTTACACGTTATGGCCAATGCGTCGTAAAAATTTCAAGTCAATGCCGCTTATGGTTTAGGCTGTGAATTAGTATCCTATCTATCTATCTATCTATCTATATAGGTATATCCATGAATGAATCCGGAGAAGCATCTATATATAATAGATGGTATTCGTAACAGTAACTAGTTTCTGAAACAGGTATGGCGAATATTCAAAGGATATAGCAATTCTAGCCACGTTCCCCAAGTGCCACAGACTCGAAATTTCCACGACGTACCACCCATAACGTGCGACCTCCAGAAAGAAAGCGATTTTGAACCCAAGTGTCATGTGTTCGATTCCAGAAGGCCCCAAAGTCTCGAGTTTTTCCATACAGTTACATTGCCCATTCTTTTGAGAAAATTTTTAATTAACTTCCGGGAAGGATAGAGAATTCAAAATGGCGATCGTCCTATGCCTTCTCCTGTGTTCATAAGCGTAAGAATGTCACCAAATGTCCGTGAGTTCGACTCCCGGTTGGAGCAAAATCCTCTCATTTGAAATGCAGTGCGGAAATTGTGAAGAATTTTCCAAATCACTTCTCGATAGAAACTTAGAATACGAGTAAAATGTTGCTTTCATTCTGCAAGCATGTTGATAACACAAATTTCAAGTCGACATCATATCGAGAGGGTCCTCAGAAGTAGAAAAAGTATTGAAAATATTCTTAAAATTCGCTGCAATTTCTCAGCCTGGCATCGAACCCGGGTCTTCCTGGTGATACTTACTATGCAGCACAACAGAAAATAACAATCTATAACTACGTGTAAAAATTCAAGCACAAAAATTGGCTGCAACTGCCTCAAACGACGTCTTACTTTTCCCATATATTCCTTATTAGAGAAATTATCATGTGCTCTGGCATCGAACCCAGGAATGGAATGGTCGTATCTAAATTTTTTTCTTAAACCGAGTCTTAATATACATCTTCCATACAAGCAAGAACCTCCTATCATTTCGATAAGTGCATCAAAAAAAATAATGAAAAACTACTCCCATGTATTTTAAAGGGCAGATTTTTGCATCGTCCTAGCATCGAACCCAGGATATTTTCCGTAAAAGTCATTAATGTTTTGGATATATCCTGACCATATCTATCTGTTCCTTGAGTTTCGATTCTCTACCTATCCGGGAAGTATTTTTTTAAAAATCCCGAAAATCAAAGCAATGCATTTAAACGGGAAAAATCGGGACTTAAGGGCCCTCTGGAATCGAACCCATGACACTGAGGTTCAAAATCTTAATATTTCTGGCGGTTACACGTTATGGCCAATACGTCGTAAAAATTTCAAGTCAATGGCGCTTATGGTTTAGCCTGTGAATTAGTATCCTATCTATAAATATATCCATGAATGAATCCGGAGAAGCATCTATATATAATAGATGTGATATCTTAGATGCATTTCATATACGCAGTTAACCTTTCACCTGAAGATCCTAGGTTCGATTCCAGAGCGCCATTTACATTCCTCAGTGCGTTTTAAAATGATGGACTCTTATTTTAGGAAATTCCCGGAATGATATGGAACTTTGGATTAAGTTGGTTTTATCTCAACTAGTTCGTATTTATTTAGTTATAAACAATTATAAATTAAATTAAAACAAAGAGACAGGGTGTGGGGAAAATCTTTGCAACTGAAGTTTGCCAAAGAAAAACCCACGTCGCGGGAAAACACCCACAAAATAAGGGGGTGAAAAATACCCCAGAAAACACAGTAAAAAATAACAATGAAGTATAGACAATAATAAAATCACATAAAGCATACACATAAATCAATAAATTTACAGTAAATTAAAACAGCACTAATTACAATAGAAATATATAACATTTACTAAAGTGAGAAAGAAAATGGGAAAAAATCACAGATATTATGAAATTTCCTAATAATTAATATTCGCCAAAGAAAAAAAATAATAAATAAAGATCGGCGGCGTAGATTTTATCAAATTTATCTCAGCAGAAAGAGGGTTAGAGGAACGTATTCGCATCTTAAGGAACTGGGTTCGAGACCACCGGTCGGTTTGCTTCTGAAAATAACTCAAAATGTTATTTCCTGCGTTTGATTGAACGCATAATAAGTTGAAATGGGCTTTATTTTCGTGTTTTTTAAACTAATAGATGATAACAATGCAGCAACAATGGTACAACAATGAAACAACAATGCTATGGGTTACTACGGAAACAGAATTTCCAACAATCGAAGAACGTGATACTAAAATAATTCCAAGCGAATCTGTAATTAGCGAACCAATCACGAAGCAAGCGGCGTAATCATAAATTAAGCGGGTTCTTAATATAGCTCAAAATAATTTTTTAAAAATATGATTGTATTTACGAAGAGCAGGCAATTGTCTTATACAGGGTACCTGGGTTAATATCCTGGGTAATAATACAAAATGCAATAACTCGAGAAGTAATTGAGATATTAATAAGCGATTTGCTTCTAAATGTAACTCAGAATGTTATTTCCTGTGTTCGTTTGAAGATGGCGCACCACTATTAATTGTGAGGGATTTGTATGAGTTCTTAGATCGCTTGATTAGTCCATCGATTAGAAACCCAGACATGACTTTTCCGTGGGTGTTTATCGAGAACCAAGTGCACCAGACACCAGTTGGTGATCTACCGGAACTGCGCCATCGAATTCCTTTTAGTTATTGCAAATGGCACGCCTGCATAACACTCGGAGAGAAGTTGAATACAGATTTAAGACGTCTTTCTAATGGTGCACATATCGTGGTGTATTAACTGTGTTTAAAAACGCATTTTGAGTTACTTCTAGAATCAAACCGCTAATGTATATTTTAACTAACTCTCAAGTTATTACGTTTCGTATTTTTATACGTTCCACCTGATCAAAGAGTGATATCGAATCCCCCCCACGCAGGCTTATCACAAGAAGATCTTGCCCAAATAAAGACCTCTTATTATTATTATTGACATCCCGAGTATGAACGGTATTTCACGTATGCATACGGTTGCATTACCCATGGGCAAGTAAATATACACACACATCGTAATTCTTTTAAAAAAATACGACAAAAAATCGGTATTTCAAAAAGGGAAATCAAATTTAAAGGGAAACCTATCTCGTTGCCATGACAACGCAATTGTCGACCTATTCTCTACGACAATAGAGTTACAATAATGGGTACAGAAACAAGAATGTGTATAGTTACAGCAATAGGTAACAATGGGATAGACCTTTTTCATTGTTTGTCATTCAGAAGGTCGAAAATAAATCAAACATACATTTGTAACATACAAACATCCTGTATTCCTAACGAAGCATTTCCCGATAGCATAGAAATCTATAATCCGTCTGGTCAGCAATCATGAAAATGTTTTACAAACAACCCTTTTCCCAGACGAAATATATCAGCACCTGACGACCAAGGCGATTGTTGATTCCCGAAACAACCTAGCATTGTTTCCTCAAACGTAAATTAGAGTTCGTTAGTTAATACGAGGTATCCAATGTTACAGAAACACGTGGTGCATACGCATAAAAGTCCGTAGTCCATCCTGATGTGCCTTTTGAAAACTCCATGGTAACCCGTCACCATCAACAGGTGATTAAATAGATAACAATGCCTCTCCGCCATTGGTCGCCATGGAATTTTGCCCAGTCGCTCGGCGGCGTGCACCGCAGACACGCCAGTAGTTTTGAAATGTGTCGTGTGGTGGCAGCACCTTACGTCCAAACTTACGTGTTAACAGAGGGCGCTTGTCCTGCCATCTCTGCGGTGCCAACAGCTCACTACATGTAGGCAGTCGACGCGCGCGCCATCATCTGACACTAATACAGCACGTAATGCATCAATGGAGGCTATTTCAAATTAATCTTATTCGTAATTTTGCTAAAATCATACGTTTTAAGGACTTTTCATCGAGTTTGCGTCTTTACCAACCAATAAATCGCTGCAGAGGGTGTAATATTTGCAGGCATTTTTTCACTGGATTCACATACCAACAAGGATGAAAAACAATGATGCCCATCACCATACAGCCTTCCTCCAAAATTGTACACAAGTTAATCCTGAAATTCATGGTTGGAAGCCCTAATTCATTCATTATCTTGGAATATTATCAGTTGGGAAGAGTAGTTTAATTGCTATCAAACGGATGAACCTTCTTTGAGTAATTTCTAATTTAGCTTGATAAGTTGCCTGACCATATACATGAAGCATATTTTCTAAGATGGGACGAACAAGGCAACAATACAGATGCTTTAGAGCATGAATGTTTTGTAATTCATTGGTGTTTCTATGTAGAAAACATTTACAGAACATTTTAAAAGCACTACGTGTAACGGAATCAATATGCGAGGAGAAACTCAGTTTATAATCAAAATATACACCAAACTTTCATCACAGACACACTTTTAATTTTTTTAGAATCAATGCAGTAATCAACAGGTATATGCATCCTTCAGGAACCCCAGACAAGGCCATATGATCATAGAAAAGTTGCGATTTAATTGTGAGAACTTGTTTGCGATTAGTTCAGTCACTATGGAACCATTCTATAAAATGACAACTCCAAAACCTATTGCAGCTAACTAAGAATAAGTGACATCAATTTGTTGACATTGCTGAAAAGTTCCATGACAGATAGACTGGAAACAGAAAAGGCTAGTAACAGTAGAGATTAACTTCAAAAAGCCTCGTTTCTCGGGCTGAAGCTTTCCAACGCCTTTTACTTTGGTTAGTATAAATGCTGACTCTCTTCTAGACATGGGCGCCGTTATGATTTTTGTCAGCGGCGGCGTAGGGGGAAAATGAAGCCGGCGGCGCACAGTGGGACAAAATCCGAAAAAGCTGGCCAAAAATAGTAAATGTTATTAGAATTTGCTAAAACTTTCATCTTAGAGTAATGTTGACCTCCTAAGCTTAATTTTGTTATCAAATTTACTGTAGGTATGATAAATATGGAAAAATCTCAACGAAAATACAAAAAAAAACTGAAAATCTGCAGTAATAATTAATGCTAAATTTCTTAATCTAAATTGAGAAGTTAAAACTTATCTAATTTCAATAATCAATCGAAAGTCTATAAAATAATTGAAAATAATGGACCCATGCCTATAATTTGATTTCTATGGAAGAAGAAAATGGAGAGTCCTCATTCTCCGACTCGTCACTTTCCTCAGTCTGAGACTCCTCAATTTCCTCTTCTTCAGGAAGCAAAAGTTTCCGTGCATCCATTGGCAATTATTTCATTCTCTTTGTTTGTAGCTCATGCGAACTTGAGATCACTGGATCAGAAGTCAATAGTTATCTCCGGAAAAGGTCTTCATTGGCAGTCAACCTGGAATATTTTCTCGGGTGGTGTTCCCTGAATCGACGAATGTCCTTATTTCTCGCCTCCATTGCCTCTTCCGAAAGTTGGCCAATCGGAAGAATGGCTTCCTCTGCAATAGCAGCACTATACAACAAAGGATTCATGCACGGTGGGTGGCATGTAGAACCAATTATGCAGTTTTACATACAGTTTCGCGATACTATTGCAGAACTTTGTGAAAGCAGGGTAATTGATTGAAGGACCGCTAGATAAAACTTTAAGGATCACTGAAAACTGGGAAATTATTTCTTCATCGATACCTGGTAAAAAATTGTTCAGCCATAGCTTTACAATGCCTGGTAAGATAATTATATCATATAAAACATTTACGTTGCATTTCAAAATATTGCCGTGTTAGAAAGTAGATTAAGCTGGCTCAAGAATCAATCACATGTATTTGTACTTAAATGCTAACCTGTAACTACGGAAGACAATTTGGGATCTGCGAAAAAGCACCTATTGGTATTTCCGTCATTTGAAGTCCCATAACCCGGTTTTGGAACGTCAACAATGAGTCTCATTTTACTTCGAAATGATTCCTGAAACATTTTCTACCTTTTCAGCATTAATGTCTTGCTTCCATTGCTTAATTTCGCCTTGAAGGATAAGTTAAAGCATATTTAACAAAATGAAGGAAGAATAAATGGCTAAGTTACTTAGACCATTTTCATTTGGAAATATATTTGCCTTCCATTACCTTATGTCTAAGCGGTAGGAAATGTGAAGGAGGCATTCAAAGCAGCGAATATAACAACGCAGTGTAGACTGTCCAAATGAATATTTTTCCTATCTAATGGCATTTCTGCAATCCAATCCTCAGATGATCCTGGAAGCGGTATGCGTCAGTAGCGCTGATAATTGCACTTAACACTTTTATTCACTCGCAGAAATTTCCTCAGGATATGCAGCAGTTTCTGCAATCCGCACTCCATCATGATGTGGGTAGAGCATGTGTCCATGTTTTTTTGATGTCTTTCGAAAGAGCAAATTCAGGTTTTTACTAATGTTACCTGAAATAATCAATGAAAGGACCTCATCAGGAGACATTTCACTTTTCTCTGTATCCCGTTTCCGCCATCTACTTAAGACCCGTTTTGCTCTTGTTGGGATAGCTGTAGTGACCTCTTTAATGAATTTCGCCTCATCTTCGTCACCTGTATCTCGATGTTTCATCGATTTAGCGAAAGATAGCTCAGAAGCAGAGACTGTAGCCTTTAGTCCCTCTGATTTTCTCCGCTTCGATCGCTGACTTGAACCTTCAAAATGTTTTGTTGTTAGGCCAAGGGAGAGTTCGCCAGGTGAGCCTGTTATAAACATTCATGTCGCTTGTGGTTATTGAAATTTTGAGCTACGCGTACGTAATGTTCCATTACTACTCACCAATACTGGAAGTAGACGGCAGGTATTTGTATACAGTTGATGGAAACAATGTCAGACTAAAGCCACTTTTCGTATTTTTTCCGAAAAGGTTTCTCACACCGATTGCATTGATTCCATCTTAACAGATAGTGATGGAAGAAATTTTTCTGAATAAATACTTTTAAATTATCTTTGGCAGATTCATCTTCATTCAAATTGAATTTAGCCATCAGGTATTCCAGAATATGTTGTTTCCTAAATTCCACAGACTCATCTTTCTGTTCCATAATTTTATCGTGCAATTCAAGGCGAGTTACTCTCCTACTCTCCATGCTGTTTTCTAAGCAGCTAAAGTCATGAAATTCTCAATTTATGGAGACGATCAGAGGATTCGGAAATAGGAATTAAATGATAACCATCCGAACGAAAGTACAAAATTTTTCATAATCGAAAAGCACAATAATTTGATTAAGAATATTGTTCGCGTCTAGGGTGGTAAGTAAATAAAGACGGAACCTTTGTTCTTAGTGGACTGTATTTGTCTATGAATTGTTTCAAGTTCGAAATCTCAGGATCGCTATGCGTCTCACTGATCTTCACCACACAAAGCCAAACGGGCGACTGAAGACTCAGGAGACGCCACAGACCCTTTTCCCCACCCTTAGCGTCCTTTCCTCATCGCCTTACCAGACCACAAATTTGACAACAATCGTAACATACCGCCCGCCAAAAAGGATTAAAATTCCTTTTTCTCCTCTTCAGAAGGGAGAGGACACAATTTACTAATGGGGCGTTTAAATGTTCCATGCGAGTTTCTAACTGTTGCCACACGAACGAGTCCAACAACACCTGGATGCAACTCGTCGATGACCGCAAGTTTCCACAGTAATAGGGAAGTATTATCGTCCTTTAGTAATACCACCATGCCGGGGCGAACATTAGACAATTTGCTCAACCACTTGCCTCGTTGCTGGAGCTGGGTCAAATAATCATTTGATCAACTCCTTCAGAAGTGCAGCAGCATTACTTGTAGTAATTACCATCTGGAAAGCAAACCAATACGAGCATTACTTAGATCTGGCTCAGGAAGGGAAATTAAGGGGGCTCCAATAAGAAAGTGACCGGGCGTTGAAGGTAAAGGATCATTAGGATCATCTAATAAAGGTATCAAAGGTCTAGAGTTTAGGCATGTCTCTATTTGAGTCAGTAGTATCTTTGTTCTTCAAATATAAGGCAATCGGCTCCCACGACTCGTCGCAAGTGATGCTTCATTGATTTAACCCCGGCCTCCCAAATACCTCCAAAGTGAAGATCTCGGGTAGGAATGATTTTCCATTGGATGCCTTCTTGTGGGATGTAATCTTGGCTAACGCTGATACTTGGATTGATCGGAAAGCCTCTGCCAACTCAAGTTGATCTCTTGCTGCGCCTACGAAGTCGGTGCCGTTGTCACTGTATATTGCAGAGCACATACCGCGCCTTGCAATGAATCTTCGTGGCGTGGTGTTAGTGATTTTGTTGAATTAGGAACAAACTTCATGTGCCCTAATCCTTCGTATTCATCCGGGAATGCAATATACTCTTTCTTGAGTGCTGAGTCCCTTCTGAGACGTCTCTCAAGATGATGCAGTCGTGACTTGGCTGCCTCTTGAGATTCTCCAAATTCAGTAGGCTTCCTCCGGAAAGGAAGGCGCACGATGAATCGGCCTTCATGATCTCTCCTTCTGTATATCGTAAAATGCTGTTCACATTCTCTCTCTTCAATCGTTGTCGGCTTCTGACAAAAATCTTCTATTTCCCATAATGTTTGAAGTTGTTCTTCTAAATTAGAATTTTCTCTCACCATGAATGTTCCCAATGGCTGAGTCTGTAGATCTCGCTGAAATGGTGCATCAAATCTTCCTGCTAAAATCCAGCCTAATTCAGAATCCTGCAAAATCGGGTAAGGTCCAGGTCTAATCTGTTTACCCGGCTTAAGAATGCTGAAGAAAACCTCCGCCCCAATCAGCATGTCGATTTGTCCTGGAATGTTAAAATTTGGATCCGCTAGCGCAATTTCCTTTGGAATACCCCATTCCTGTGCGTTGATGTAAGAAGAGGGTAGTTGTCCCGATATGTTCGGCAATACTAAACACTCAAGCTGAGTGTGGAATTGGCTGACCCTAGACTGAATTTGCACTGTGGTACCATACTTGACCGTGGATTTCAAACCATTTATTCCTTGAATTGGGACAAAGCTGCGAACTTTCTTTAGTTTTAGGCGTTGCGCTAGTGCTTCAGTGATGAAATGAGCTTGTGAGCAAGAATCTAACATGGCTCTACACATGTGCAATGTTCCATCACTGCTTTGGATCTGGACCAAGGCAGTGGAGAGCAAAACTCGCGGCTGTGTTTTACTCTTCATGGAACAGTACGTAATCGTGTTGTTGTAGGATGAATTTGAATCCTCTTTAGATGCCTCCGAGACTGTACTTTTTTCCTGCTGAGAACTGGTGCCTTGTTTTTGGGAATTATCAAGCTCTTTCGTTGATTCTATGTGCAAAAAGGTATGGTGTTTCTTCTTGCAGACACGGCAATCTCCGGATTTACACTCGTTTACCCGGTGTCGTGATTGTAGGCAGTTGAAACAAAGACCCTTTGATTTCACCAATTCCCTCCTTTGCGAAATGTCTTTCTGCAAAAAAGACCTACATTTATAAATTGAGTGAGACTCATTGCAAACTGGACATCGATTGCTTGTTGTCACATAGCTCTGACTTGGGTTTTGTGCCTGCTTGAATGACTCACGGCGTTTGCTCGAAGCTTCCTTTGGTGGTTGATTGGATTTGATCAATTCTAACGCCTGACACCTAGATTCTAAAAAGGCAATTAGATCCTCTAACTTCGGGAATTGTTGGCTGTTTGACTTAACCTCCCATTCCTTATACGTCTCTTCGTTTATTCCTTCAAGTATTAATTGGGATAGCAAAATCTCATGCAATGGCGTTTCAAGTTGTAGAGCCGTAAGGGCGTTATAATTACTGATGAATTGATTTAATAGATTCCTTAATTCAGTAACCGACTCCGATTTCATTGGAAACATCTAAAATAATGATTTGATGTGCGCCGTTGCGATGAGCTTTGGATTGTTATAGCGTTTGCATATAATTTCCCAGGCGACCTTGAAATTGTCTGCTGTAATTGGCAAGTTTTCAATTAATTTGTGCGCTTCTCCTGTTAGAGCTGACAACAAATAGTGATACCGTTGAATATCGTCCACAGTATTATTTTCAACTACCAAACTACTGAACGTGTCGTAAAAGTGCTTAAAACTTGTTACGCTACCGCTAAAACTTGGCAGTTTAATCAACGGTAATCTTACATCTCGTTGGTTTACGCGATCATTGCTATTTCTAGAGGTTGAAGCCAGTGATTGCGCGGCCGACGCCTGTGAAACCCTTTCCAAAATGTGGGTCATTTCCCCTAATACAGCGTAGTAGGTGTTCTCAAACGCTTCCCTGTCCGCTTCGTTATCTTCGTCGTCTTCCATTTCCAGTTGAAGTTGAATGTCATCATATTCTTGCCATATGACGGGCATTCTCTCAGATCTCAAACGTATTTGTATAGCGTCTGATCCTTCTTCAAAATTATCAACGAAGGTTTTCATACGTGTTAATTTACTCTTTACTAACGCCCTCCTTTTAATTAACATGCCCTTAGATTCCATAATGAATAAAGGTAAGGATTGGTAATGAAAAGGAATAGAAAATAAAGAATGGAATAAAAGTAAGCCAGACCGAAGTAGTGCTTATCTTGGTTTGCAATTTAATCGTACGCCATGCAGTGACGAGTGCTCCAACAGCTGCGATGACCTCCGATGTAGCGTAGCGGGATACAGCTGACGACCCTTCGCTGCGCTGCCTGCCGACACCTCGTAAATAAGGTTGTCTCGCAGACTCCGGACCCTCTGGACCGTCCGTCTCCGAAGCCCTGCAAGTCGACTCCTCCGTGAGAGGCTGCGTCTGGAATGTGTCTCCGCTCGCCGTGACCCTATGGATGGGGTGCGAAGACTCAACCGAAGTCGACTCCTTGGTAGTAGTAGGATTTTACCGATTCTAGCACAGCTACCGATTCTGGCACAGCTACCGATTCTAGCACAGCTTAGCTTAGAAAAACCTCTATCAAAAGTCGAACCCTGGGGGCCCCAGAGATGGGGTGGCTCGTCGCACACGCCTTAGGAAGGTTGTGACGTTAATGAACCCCCTTCCCAGTGGTCCATACCCCCCAAAAAAGGATATTGTGATTGTAATAGCATTTAGTCTATGTATTTCTACTTGAGCGCCGAAAAGAATCGCGCTCGCCCGTGTTTGAATTCGCGCCACGCCGCGGTGCTGGTAGTTTCCACGCTGCCCGCTAGATGGCGTACGCTGTTACTCCAGTATCTTCCGTCCTCTTAAAGAGCGATGTTATGTTCGAATTAATCATTTAGTATTGAAATATGTCCAAGTTCATTCCATCTAGACCGTCGACCCAGTTCATTCCATCTAGATCGGGAGGAAATACAAACTCCATGGCCAAGTTAATCTCTTCGAGAGCACAACTCGGAGGAAAAACGGATGTGATTGTCCGAAAGATTAACGAGAATGTGGCTAATGTATTTGAAGTCCTCTTTCCTTCAAACCTTCTGAAGAATGATTATGAGAATGACTTTACCTTGGAATTAACCTTCGACAGGAGATACATTGTGGATGTGAAGCATAACGATCATTGTATCAGTCTTGTGGGGCAGAAGGTTATTTTTTCCGGATTCGAAAATGAAGAGGGTGAATTAATCGAGTCCTTCAACGTCTCCACACTGAAACATTTGAAACTGGAGGGGGAATTGTTGGAAAAAGCCATGACTCAAGATTCAACGATCGTGTGCGACGTCTACGAAATTGAGAAAAAAACGAAACGCAAAGTTTGCTGTGTGGTGGATGAACCAGATTGTGCAACCTCCGTCACATATACCAATGGAATGATATCAAGAGTAAAATATTATCAAACACGTGAAAAGAAGGAAAGGTTTCTTCAATCATATACCTTTATACTAAAAGTTGTACCAACAAATATTACTGTATTTTAAGAGAAAATAAATGAATTACAGAATGTTTCTTTTTTATTTATCCTTTACTTTGGGGGAAAGGTTGCTAAATAAAAACACACAGAAAAATTGGTTTTCAAAAATCATTTATTAACAAAGAAATTGTTTAAAAAATACATCCATTAACAAATATTATTTTTGATACACCAATCAGCCAGCTTTCTAGCGTTTTTTCTGGCGCATTGTAAATTACCTTTTATGTGGGCTTCCACTAAACAACCTTCCCTTGTTTCTAGTTTTTTTAACGAAGGACAACCATAAAGATCTAGATTTATCACGTTCACCCCTTTAGACAATAGACTACTTAAAAAGGAGGATTTCTGAGCTCCTTTAGTAAATAAATTTTTAAAGTGATTTGTGTATAACCGTAGTATTTTCTTCAATTCAGTGTATTCAATTTCGCCCAGGCCTTCTTGCAGGCCATGGTAATTCTTTTTTAACCAAGTATTATCTCTCGTTGCGATCGCGCATGGCGGTGATTTAAAAAGCCACGTATTGCAGCACTTGTTCTGCACATCGATTATTGCCAGTTCTTTAATTATATAATTTCCATCACTCCCAAGAAAACCTTGAAACTCGATTATAGCACTCATACTGATAAACTCCCAACTTACAAGGTTTTTAAGCCCAATGCCAGAGGTCGAGAGTAAATCAAAGTAGGCATTAACTTGCGGAAAAATTAATTTCGCGCCAGAGGTCTACCTACTGCACACACACACACACACTCAGAGAATAATCGATAATTCGATCTTTAATCTCTGAAAATCGAGTTGGCTATTGCTTGGCGTGATGAAAGAGTCGGCAATAAATCCTTTCAAGTTGCTGCTTTCTTTTATTAATAAATCGAGAGATTTAGTTATTAATTCCGAAAGCTTTAGAAGGTTGTCCCACTCGGCTAAATTAATATTAATTGACCCACTCCCCGTATTTTTAAACAATAAATAACGATGTTTAAAATAAGTTGCAAAGGAAATCCCACAGAAAGGTAATGTTTTTTTAACACCAGTTGAAAAAAAGTCGTTAACCAACTGTTTTTCAGTAACAATAGCAGTCCATTCAGACTTGACAATCACAACACTTTTTTTATTTGTTTGATTAAACTGCACTACTGCTTCAAAGTCTCTGGACGGATCAAATCCTATGCAAACACTTTTCGATTTTACATCATTCAAATAATACACAGTTTGATGCAAAAGATTGATCCCACTTGTAAAGGTCCGCGGAATACGTTCAGTAGATCTTTTCCTTTTTTTAATGAGAGGAGATGACTCCATCTGCCCCTCACGCAGCATACTGTTGTTGTTATCAAGCAGGTTTTCCTTTTTAAGAAGAGGGGGGTGGTATAGATGATGGTTCACACTCGCGTGTTTGGCAAGGTTCCACGTCAGCCTTGAGTTGATGGAATCTGAGCCATTGGGCGAGGGAGTGAGCGTTTCTGAGTGCACAAATACTATTGCGTAATTTATGGCAAGGATTGAGGCAAGAGAAGGTAGGAAAAGAGCATTTCTCGGGCGGTGGGCAATTTAATTCCTTTTTTAATGAGATGAACGTGCGCCCGGTGAGATTCTTGAGGAATTCACAGACTTCCTCGTTATAGGCGTATAGAGCTGTGGCACTCTCGATGATCGCCTCCAAAGCGGGCTGCAGTTCGATGTGGGAAATGAAACCGTTATCAAACGATGCCTCGTCGCAGTTTAATGGATCTTGAAGCCGGAGCTTTCTTCCCCCAACAGTAAGCTTTCCGTGTCGTCGAAAACTTCCCCAGAAAAGTTGGTTGGAGTCCACGTCGACGGCCGCGAGTTCCGTCACGCTCTCCTTCAAAAAACAAACGTCCACCACAATTTGCATCTTCTTCTCGAATGATCATCTCCCCTCCGCGTATTCTCTATTTATTCTCGAACAGCAACTTTGCGCTCTGGGATGACACCTCCGCCCCACTCTCAGCCCCCCCATCGGGAAATTGTGATGAAATAGTTTCAAAGTTAGGCAGTCGTTGCGGTGAGGAATGGTATGGTGGAACTGGTCAAGGAATTTGTGAAGAGATTGTCCTACTGATTTACTCAGGGCATAAAGACATGAGTATTCCCCGCAAATGTCAGATCGAAAGCTTTGAATCTGAATTTTATTATGATTAATAAAAGTGAAAGGTTTCAAAAAATTCAATATGTCCGTGACAAAGGGTTGCAGACCGTAAGAGTCGAAATATTCGGCAAATCGATCATGTATAAAAATCGCTACCCAATGAGACCCAGGAAAATGGGAAGGGTCCAAATTAACTATGTATAATCCATTAACGGGCGATTTAGGCAATTTGTCAGAGGGATAAACCCCTTGAAATATTTTACTTGTTCTATGGTCTCTTCGTAACAGCAGATCGATCTGTACACTATCCATCTTAATACTAAAAATTTGTGATGATGTTTCTGTTTTTATCAATCTCCAAAGTAGCATCGTATTCTGAGTAAAGTAGACACGTTACTGTTTTTTTCAATACCTGCTTAAATCTCGCTTCTATCCTCATAACTCCTCTATCACCGAGACTGACATAATCTTCGTTTCCAGAATCGTCCGGAGTTAGATCGAATACGAGAATAAAATATCCATGACTAAACATGTCATAACCTATCTGATTTCCTCTGTTGTGATGCTTTATCCCACTGCCAGAAAATAAAGTATCGTAAGCTCGCGTCCAGTTCTTTTTGCCATGAAAACTACATTCCAAGCCCTCGGAGGGAATTTGAATACCATTTACGAAGAGTGAAAAATTTTCAAGCTCATTATGTTGAAAGGTAAATGGATTTTTCGCGATGTTACCGGCATACGAGTCGTTATCTACCATTGTGAATATTATAACGTTTGGCATTTTACCGACGATAGCATTATCGATGCTTAAAGTTCGTCCTCCGGAAGGAACCGTGAAAGTTTTCAGTTCGCTTCGCTTATAGTGATACCTGGCATTTTGTCTTTCTAGCATTTTACTGTGCGCCAACAAAATTGAAGGATTGATATCAAAATGCTGAATGTACAGTGTTGCATCTAGTATTTTCATTATTGCTTCTTCCGATTCCATAAGATAAAATGCAGGGTTAGAGAGTATCAGTCTGATACCAATATCAACGCGGTCCAACAAAAGCTGAGCCTGGTTGAATATGTCCACGTGCAATTTACCGTATAGCTCCACTTCTGCACTATTGTTGAACCATGATTTCCTCTCTTCATAACCATCATTAGATGAATCTGTCTTATTAATATCGGAACCCGTATCTAATTCCCATCCGACATTGCGTAAATGCGTTTCACTTGCGTCCCTTCCATAGTTTAGTAAATTTTCGATGTAACTCCTATAATGATAGTTATCCTCAGAGGGTGTTACCAAGTTTCCATTTAAATAAACGTTACATTGTTCAAAAAGGGAATGTAGGATATTATTTACGACACCCGGTTGTTTTTGATCGCTGTTAGTAAAATCTGACAAATCTTTTTTGCAAAGTTTCAACTTGAGTCTAAGATAAATGCTGTTTAAATCTTTGTACGCATCTCCCGAGTCTTTTATCAAAAATTCAATAACCGATCGATTATCTAGCGAAGATATAGGTTTGTAAGAAACCGTACGTTTTGCCAAAATATTACTTTGAATCGGGGGATTGGGTTGAAATAGGTCCAAAGAATTCAACATAAACTCCATGACTTACTATGTTGAAAAAATATCTCTCTGTGTGATCCTATCTCTTCCCCTCTTTCTCACCGAATGCCTTCTCATTTTCTTTGCACTAGATTTTATTTTATTCAAGCGAGGACGTTTAGTAATCCTCATACCACTCCCACTCATGGTTTTCACTTTTTCCTCAGCTTTACGCTTCAAATTCTCTCCTGCTTCGCTCAATCGGGTACGAAGTATCTCTCTAACCGGTTTTGTTCCTAAATCTGTAATGACTTTCGACGCTGAAGATGCTGCCTCTTTTCCAACGGTTTTTAAACCACTATATATGAGGGGTTTGGCAAAACGCCACAAACCTGCGAGAAAACTTCCTATTCCACGACCTTTCTGCGTCCGATACGAGGCTCGGTAAATAGTTCCGAGTTCGCCACCTGCTTGCTTAGTGTAATATGACAGATATCGGTCTGCTGCAGAAGCCATCTCACCGCAAAATGAAGGATTTGCTAAAATTATTTCTTTTTATAGAAATGCAGAACCGCGATTGAAGATTGCTCTCCATCGTCGAAAGGAACCGTCTCTCCAAGTTTATTTGTTAACATGCATTCAATGACTTCAATATTCTTTTTCTCAACAGGAAAATAATAAATCGGATTGAATGTTTGATGTAATCCTAATTTTGTATTTAGTACGCGTAAACATTTAGTCAATGTATCACCTACGAATTGGGGTTTGATTATATCTGTATACACATATATATTAATTAGCATATTATCTAAACTCCTCTTAAGTCTCGGTGATTCACGATACTCACGTACAAATTCCTCGCTAACTTGAATTGCGCGAGACAATGACGACTTTTCAATTGGAAGAATCTCCCTTAAAACTTTTGACAGTAATCTTATCTGCTCAACAATTCTCACCTGCTTTTCAAGCTTAAATTTACTAATAACATTATCAAACAGATCTTTAAATGAATTGTATGTTCCTAAAGGTAAAATGTAAATGACATCTTCCGTTCTGATTTGAACACTTTTTTTGTTCGATATTGAATCTAAACCCCCTGCCAGATTACTTTTTAAATTAGCTCTGTAATTTGATACGCTGCTAAGAACTTTTTGTCTCTGTTCGCTCTCCAGACTAAGGAATGGGGCTATAAAAGCAATTGGTAAATTATCGTGCCGAGCCTTAGGTATTGCAAAGAAAGACCCATCATCTAATTTTACATTGACTTTGTCGGAAGGTGATGGTTTTTCCTCTTCCCCCTCATCCGGTGCATTTCGTTCCGGCTTTACACTAACTTTATCAGAAGGTGATGCTTTTTCCTCTCCCCCCTCTTCCGAAGCAATTCGTTCACGCTTTACACTAACTGTACTCGAAGGTGGAGGTTTTCTTTCCTCTAATGGCAATGCACTTTGTTCACTGACGATTGGTGGAAAAGATATTTCTGCCAACCCCACATACCACTCATCGTCATTCCCAAAATGAATACGTTGCGATAATTTTGTGCGGAAATGAGATTTTGTATTGTTGGGGAAAAAATTGCGAGAGCTGTCGCTGGGTAATGTCACGTAAAATTCATTCATATTTTACGAATAGAGGATGCCGGAATCCACGAATTAAACGAATCTGAGTAGCCAAACCACTTAACAAAATATTTTAGATTAGGACCGCGCCCCTTACGTGCTAAAATCCTCTCAATCCTATATTCCGTCTCGGGGGAAACATCCACCCTCACTAACTCCTCCGCGTAAAAGCCCCCCTTTATATTCTCGCCATTCATATCCTGCAATTTGTATGTAGGCACTTGTCTCGCGCGATCTAAACCAACCACGCTAAATATTTCGCTTGTGTAATTAGGAGTGTATCCTTTTGCAAAAGGAAGACGTTCTTTACTAATTCTCACATGATCACCAATATTGAATTTGACCTTTTTCTTTGCGCGCGTCTTCATGTGCAGTCGTTTAGCAATGAAGAATGCATTTTTTTCAGTCACTTTCGAAGGTTGAATGCTAGTTGTCGAGTGTATGCTGTTGTTGTAACCGCTTAATAATTTCGGAAGAACATCTATGTAATTGTAAGTGGAATATTTTGTAAAATATTTAAACATTTTCGTTTTAAGGGTACGATTGAAGCGTTCAACGATGCTTGCTTTAACATCTGGGTTATTGGTAGTGTAAAATTTAACTCCGTGACCTGAGAGAAATTTTATAAATTTACGGTTGACAAACTCACTACCCTTATCACTTTGAATTTTTAAGGGTTTTCTTTCGCGAAAAATCTCCTCAAAAGCTGCCACGATCTCATCAGCTTTTTTACTGCGTAAAGCCCTCGCCCATGCATACCTAGAAAATATATCTATCACCGTCAGTATATAGGCATAACCATTGTTGAATCTTTTCAAATTTTGCATGTCATTTAAATCACACTGCCAGCATTCGTCAATGTACGATACATCGTAACGATTTCTCTGAAATCTTCTTCTAACCGGTTTGTGACGGGTATAAGCATCCTGACTTTCCAACCATTTCCTAATAACGTTTTTTGGGATATTAGTTGCTCGATGCAACTTACCAACTGTGGAAAATCCGCCCCAGTGTCCCGGATCATTGTAGATTCTTTCTATTATCTTAATGGAGTCCACTGAACTTTTTCTACCCTTTTGCGTTTGCTTCGTCTCGGTATTGAGGGGGTGGTGGCGACTTCCTCGAGTTTTTTTTGCGGTGATGGCAAGAGCTTTTCCATGGGATCTGAGGGGGTGGTGGTGACTTTCTCGAGTTTTATTTGCGGTGATGGCAAGAGCTTTTCCATGGGATCTAGTCTTTCGAGGATGCGCTCCCATGCTTTATCAATTTCAGCGTTTTTTTGTTTCAGTTCCTCCAGCGCTTTTTTTAGCGTATTGGTTCTTCTCCTTGATTCTAACTCGGGGGTAATGTGCCCTCGATCCAATGATCTATCAGAATTTAATATGGGAATTTGCAGCGGTGCTTTTATATTGGAAAGTGTGCCCAGGTATTTATCTAAGACACGTCTGTACATGTGCAATTTCTCGATGTCCTTCAAGTTCCGTTTACTCAAAATTGCTTTCATTTCCTCATCTAACGCTCTCAGCCTCCCTTTCATTTGTCCTTGCTCGAAATTCTCGGGGCTAACAATCAACATTTCCCGCAAACTCATTTTCCTAAAATACTACCGAGAACACCGCTCAGAATCGAACCAAGAAGCATTGGGAGGAAACCCCCCTTTTGTACGAGCAGTGTCCGTTTCTTCTTAATACTAACTCCTTGAGAGGCCAAAGCTCTCAAGCAATTACGATGTTTGGCGAGTTTACGTTTCAAACTCGGATTTATTATATGATTACCATTGAGTGCGTTCAAGCAACACTCACTGATAGCCTTAATTAACTCATCATCTGAGCACTTGATGATGGCGGATCGTAACTTAGGCTTGGCGTTTTTTAAGGCATGAAGCAAATGCTTATTACTCTTCAATCGTTTCATCATCTGTGTTCATAAATATCCTAGTGGCCCCGTCTTCGGGGAAAATGTTTGTTCGGAAACGAAATCTATCGTCCGTATCCTGTACAAGGTCTAATACCAAATAGCCATATGGCTCTTTTGTCGATTCCTTATATACTCTCCTTAACTCTCGCGGATTTTCCGGATACACTTGTCGAGCTAATTGATCAAACTGCAGTTGATCTCTAGGATTTTTAAAAAACACAATGTACTTTGCATTCAGGGATATGCTTCTTGAATGGGGGGAATGATAAAAAAAATTTTGCGTGAGCAAAAAAACAGATATATTAAAATGATGACTTCCTCTGGTAAAGAGTTTGCATACTTCTTTGCTATAACCTCCCTCGCTCATTAAATCGTCTATTATATAGATATACGATTTACCATTAGAATATTCGAACGACGGTATTTCGTGTTGAAACCGAACGCGCGTTGAATGTAGGTTAGGTTCGCTTCCCGGACTACAACACCAAATAATCTCATCTATCTCCTGATCTACCATATGATCTAGATTTTCCAAGAACCTAGTGACGAATGTGGTCTTCCCTGATGAGCTTGGTCCAGAAACTAGACAAGAAAACGGATGGTGCCAGACCAAAGTCATGGCCAACACTGAGCCTATTCAGCCTCAATAGCGATATTAATAATGTTTAAGTTTCGTCATCTGATGGGAATGCTTCGCTATGTGTCCGTTTTCGTGGAATTTTGTAATGGCCCCAAGCGAATGTATCTACACCATTTTCACAAATATACCTCTTATCGTCGCTCGCATTTAGCGTTAATTTATTCATTTCCAACGTATACAGTTTATGCTTTTTACTACGAATTACTGTCATTTTTCGATATTCTGTAGAACTATTCCTCAAACAGCGGATGTAGTCATCGAAATGAAGTGCTTTATTAATCACAGTTTTAGTAATTCCTTTGGCCTTCTTTTTCTCTTTTCCCCCCTCCAATTTATACGAATACAATTTACTTCGCAATCCTATAAAATGCGTCATCAATTTTCCATCTAATTCATCCTTAAACTTACCAATAACTTTTTTGTTTTTAATCGAGTAGCATTTGTGTTCTTGGGGGTAATTTGAAGTGTCAAACGTGTCAAGATTTTGTAACATATCATCGTATATGTCTTCGGTTTTAATGCAATAAATAAAGCTATCTGTATCAGTATACGCCAAAGATATTTTTTCTCCATATTTCAGTAACATCGTCTTGTAATGGAAATTATACATTAAAGTCTTACTTAAATCGAGAACACAAAAACCAATGTATATCGGTTTGTTCATTTTGATGATTGATTTTCTTAGATGTACAGCTACCAAGGACTCGCTAAAAATTGTTCTATCCAAAAATGTGGACTTGCTGATTAATTTTTCTAGTCTTCTTTCTCCTGTGACTAATTCTAAATTCATTCGTTTTCTCACATTCTCCATCGTCTTGCCGAAAACCGCGTTATTCATTAATTTGTAAAAATCCTTTTCAAACTCGTTGTTAGCACATTTTCTTCGATCCGTATTTGAATCTATGTATTTTTTTAACCATGGTGATTGACTAAATTCAATTACTCTATGTATTTTTTTGAGTGTTAGACCAAGAGAAATAGCTTGCTTTAAGTTTACATAGTGAATTACGTATTTTTCTTTGTTTTCGAGAGTCGTTAACAATTTATTATGCTTACCACCAGGAGGTTTTTTGTTTTCTGGGCAAAGAGGTAAATCTGAATGCATGTCATGCAGAGATTTTGGATATTCTAAATCCACTTGAAGAATGTAACCCTTTTCATTATCATCAGCAATATTTGTTATTTCTAATTGATCAATTTCAGCGCTGTCTAGCCATCTAAAGTTAGAGTAGGGAATCGGTCTAGATAAAGCCCATCCATATAAGTTATTAGCATCAAAATAAGTAATATAAGTGGAATCCATCTCAGGGTTATAGTTTTCCAAATATTTGTTATTAGCCTCAACATAACGCTTACAGCACTGGCTGATTCCACCACGAATACCATTCTCTAGCATGAGAATCATATCGTAATCTGTCAATAATTCCAGCTCGATTTCTGTGTACTTTAGCATTGCATCGAAAGTTAAACCTGGTGTAGTAAAATACCAAGCAGGATCGAGTTTGTAAGCATCGAGACAGACATCACGAAAATTCTCAAAAACATCTGCAAGAAGCGTCACATCAGTTTTTAAATACACATCGCTATAGTCCCCAAGTGTCCTACAATCAAAAGATTCCCACACATTTTTCGCGTGTTCGTAGTCTTCCTCAGACACACCCTCGTCCGTTAATCGGTTGTAAAAGTTTTTCCTCTCCGGAAGTGATGTTTCCTCTAGTTTTTCGATTGAGTTTGTATAATCATAAGGGTAGACTCCCTTGCGTGCGACTAGGTTCGTTTTCTCGCCGAATATTTCATTTGTATATTTAAATTTCTTTAAATTTGTGACCAGTGAAGCTAATGAAGCGGGCATGAAACGATATGTATCAACAAATCTAATGGTAAAATGATCGTCGATCGACTTTGCGAATGAAATATACTTTTCTTCAGTATTCGGTATGACAAATATATTTCTTTCGTCGTAGGTTAATTCGCGAACTATAAAATGACCATCATATGAGGAAAGATTATGAATAAACACGGGAAGAAAATTTGGCATTTTGTATTGTACATTGCAAAACGAGTGTGCGAGTCCTCGATATTTACCTGTCAAGTGATCGTGATCTTTAACTCGGTCCGCATTTAATTCCTTCCCGCAAATGTGGCAATTAGCAGCGTTTTTAAAATCTGTCTCTTCTTCTGAGGTTAGCGGCTTCATGGGAACAACGTTTTTGTACAATTTAAATGTCCTCTCCGCTTCATCTTTCATTCTCTGAATAAAAACACGAGCGGCATTAGGCCCCCGATACAATTGCGGTTTTTGACATCCTTCGGGCGTTAATAGAATATAACAAAAGCTGAATGGTTCATGTTTTTGTATGGCGTGCGTGTAGGATGCGTGGGACGATGGACGGCAGGTGCTAATATTTTGAAGAAGGCATTCAAAATCTGCATATATTACATAGGGGACTGGAAAAGAGCGATTAAGATTGGTAAATTTCAAAATTTTATTAGTCTCTTCTGGGAGCATGATTCTACTCGGTTCGCCAGTCCCCCTGCACAGTTCCTTGTGTTTTTCCAACCTTGTTTCATCTACGTAATGGGTAAAACATCGTTTGCAAATATGAAGATGGTGACCATACCTCGTAAACTGCGATGATGTAAGTCTGCTAAAGTTTTTTATCCAACAGAAATGCGAAGTTTTGTCATTTGTTATATATAATAAATCTCGGTGATCAGGTAACTCGATGTCTACAATTTTAATTGGATAAACGTTGCTTTTCTCATCTAACCCAAAGACATTTATCGAAATATTGTTTGCTCGCTCGAATATTGGTATGTCTTTTAAAGCGACGGGGTATTCTATGCAAACCCATAGATAACCGTTGTCACATGATGGTGTATAGTACTTTGAAACTCTTTGTGGGTTCCTGCCAACATTTTTTGCCCATATAGAATATTTAAAACAATATTTATCGTTGTTTTTAATATTTACTACTGCCTTTCTGTTTTTAATTTTACTTGGTAGCTCAATGTATGTCGAACCTCTTAGAGGGGTATACTTGTTAATTCGTAATTCCAATCCAAAGATCTCTGACAAAGCCCAACCGGACCCTTTCGCCTGAAATTCAGATTTCTCTTTCAAAAGTTTGGAAAAAGTTTCATCAATGATTTCATTAACTTGATCGGCAAGTACTACTCGTCTGTTGCTCGTCTTAAATGAAGTCTCCAACTCTTCATCCTCACCCTTTCGGAATTTGCATATTAATACTACGTTAAATTTAATTGTATTATGAGCAATGACCTGCTCCTTTACTTTATCTACCAATTGATTGCGAATATTATTTAAAAATGAAATAAAGTCTTCTTTCGTTTCATTGTCGGACGTAATCCAAAATGTTTTTAGTCTAGATTTTACTGCAGATTCTACTTCAACAAATCCTCGACCTCTTTGGGAAATAATGTGACTTCTGTGCAAATTTGTATTTTCGTGGATAATAGGATCAACTAAACTATAATAAATTTCGCAATATGAGCAGAAACGTCTTTTTTTTAATTTATCAAGTGCATCTATGATTTTTTCATAACAATTTAAATCATCTATGGTATCCTCGTTGAATACTATACGCTCATGAATATTATGTAGCGCTGTTTCTAACTCATGCTCGGAGTTATATATCCCAGCTTTAAAATTATTCAAAATTTCCGAAACAGAAGTCATAATGAATGGGTGTGAGGATAGGAATGGGAAAATAAAATTGGAAATGATTACTCTGTGGTAAGAAAGAAAAAGATAATTAATTACTATTTCAAATACTGCGCTTTCTTACATTCCAACCTAAATATTAATGTTTAGTAAGAAGTTTGAGTACTTACGAAAATGAGAGATGCTTGCTGCTGTAATTTGCTTGCACAGGAATATATTTCTAGGAAGACGTAAACGCAGTCTGAAGTTCTAACCAGATTTCTTCTCTTTTTATACATAATCCCGTTGCGAGCTGCTGCAGTGGATCGAGATTCTTTCGTCTGAATGAGAAACTTGGCGGCCCTGGACGTGTTTCAACGACATAACTTTCATCGTTTTTTTCTCGCCTCTAGAAGCAGGAATAACAGCATATGCCATCTAGCGGGCAGCGTAGTAAGTACTAGCGCCGTGGCGAGGCGCGGAACATACACTGAATGCTTAATTCAATGTCGCGATCTTTACTACGAGCTCTGCTAAGAGTAACGGTATTAAATGCGATGGACGGCGGCCTTGGACGTGTTACGACCTGCCTCTGCCACAGAATAATCTGCTCTCATCGAAGGAGTTCCTCAATAATGCAATAGCAGCGGGTTTTTCCCATTACCTAGCCACTTTTCTGCGCTGCCTAGTAGGGAGTTGCCTAGCAACATAAACGAGCGGTCATTCTCTGTGCACGTGTATATTCTTCTGTTCTTAATTTTTTCACTGAAAAGCACTATATATACTCGGCATTTTCTAGCAGAATTATAGTCATCCGTAGCCTACTGAGGGGATAGACAACGCATCTAACAAAATCGTACAGCAAATAAAGCCTCCAGCCGCTGCTGAAAAACTTAAAAGTAAGTATATTAGCACAACTAAAACTAATTTTAAAGATAGATTTTGGCTGATTTTTTTTCTAATTCTTTTTTTAAATTTTTGGTTGTAGAATGTACATCGCTATTAAAAAACTACACCAATTTGCAACAAACAAAGTAGAAGTAATTTTCATAATCTATCTTTATACTTTCAAATGTAATTAACCATTTCCTTATTTGGCCCCATAGAAACTGATATGCCAGATTATTTATGTTTTAAAAACTTTGTTATGAACAATATTGTAAGTAATCGTTTATCTCATTTTTTATAGATGGTTGACATCAAATCTGTTCTGCTAAGGAGACAGGAAGAAGCACAATTTTTAGAAAAAGGAAACCTAAAAGAAGGAGAAAAATACCTCATAAAAAAAATTGAAAATCAAAGGACGAGATTTGGAATGGGCACTCTAGCTGTCATCCAATATGAGGGGAAGGAGAGACGGATATTTCTTCCAACTTATTTAAACATGAGTGAAGAAGAAATAAAGAAATTTGATGATGAAAGAATTCAATTGCATCTAACATTAAAAAAAAATAAATTAATGATAGAATAAAATAAAATAAATTTTTCCGACAAAGAAATGAGTTTTCTTTATTTAATAACCTTAACAATTTAAACAGGTGCTCGTTGGCATAATATCAAATAATGCTCTCATGAGGCAACGTGAACACCAGTTCTGCTTACTTTGAATCTCAGATATCATATCTTTAGGATATTTAACATTAATATGCATATTTATTTTATTCCAACCATCAGCCATTATGTTTGAATTCATTAATGCTGAAACACACGCACCACAGAAATTATATTTTCTCCATTTTAAATTATTGTATTTCACTAACTTTATGCACCAAAAATGTTGCCGCATGCATAATGGGAAAGTACACTCATTCGATGAAACCATACAAATAAGAGCACAAAAAGTCCATGAGTCGATATTTGTAAAAGAAGTTCTGTATGCTTTTGAAATCAAGTTAGACCTCCAAAGATTTCCCCACAAATTCGCCCAATCATTCCTATGAACGTCTAACGATTTCCCCCTAGAGCACTTTATCCAAAACAAAGTCTTCAAGTCTTCGAAAACAGTTTCTGGTAGATTTTCCCACAGAAAGACCCAATTGTTGCAATAAACGTCCAACGTTTTCTTCTTAGAACACTCTAACAAGGACTTTGGATTAAATACCGCCATAGCAATAGAGTACATGCACTGAATGTTTACTTCAATGTCGCGATCTTTATTACGAATCTCAGTTTGTTCGGGAGAAGCAAGAGTAACGGCGTACGCCATCTAGCGGGCAGCGCGGAAACTACCAGCACCGCGGCGTGGCGCGAATTCAAACACGGGCGAGCGCGATTCTTTTCGGCGCTCAAGTAGAAATACATAGACTAAATGCTATTACAATCACAATATCCTTTTTTGGGGGGTATGGACCACTGGGAAGGGGGTTCATTAACGTCACAACCTTCCTAAGGCGTGTGCGACGAGCCACCCCATCTCTGGGTCCCCCAGGGTTCGACTTTTGATAGAGGTTTTTCTAAGCTAAGCTGTGCTAGAATCGGTAGCTGTGCCAGAATCGGTAGCTGTGCTAGAATCGGTAAAATCCTACTACTCTTGGTGAGAGGCTATCGGTGCAGATGAGGCGATGCCAAATGCAGCGATTTTTAAATCGTTGAGTGCCCGGAGTGAGTGTAATGCTCACTTGATATTCAGTATATGGTGTTTCACCGTGAGAATCACTGTTGTGAAGTATTAGATGCTCAGCAAGATGCGTAGAACCACGTAGCGATGGTCGTTTATGCCTGCAGTGAGGCAGCACTTGATGTAATAACTTGCACAAGCAGTTCGCACAGCGATCCGGCCCGAAGGACCAATTTTGTGTTCGCGTCTAGGGTGGTAAGTAAATAAAGACGGAACCTTTGTTCTTAGTGGACTGTATTTGTCTATGAATTGTTTCAAGTTCGAAATCTCAGGATCGCTATGCGTCTCACTGATCTTCACCACACAAAGCCAAACGGGCGACTGAAGACTCAGGAGACGCCACAGACCCTTTTCCCCACCCTTAGCGTCCTTTCCTCATCGCCTTACCAGACCACAAATTTGACAACAATCGTAACAAATATGCTTACCGAATAAATACGGCCGAGTTCTCCTTGCCTGAATAATGTGTAATTGGTTAAGCACTTCCCACTGTTAGCAAAATAGCTGTGACTCCGTCTGCAACACGAGTCAAACTGAATATTTTTGCCTCTAGTTCCATATGTCCATGTGTGAACGTCTGTGTGGTTAAGGGATAATCCAAGCTACCCTTACGTTACGCTATAAGGAAAGCGAAGGTGTGAAGTGAATACAAGCAGTCTCTATCCATCCCCTACTTCTCGACTAGGGAAGGTCGGCTAGTTAAGGGTCAAGCCGAGATAAGAGAGCCTTAAAGAGAGCCCCCAGAGAGAAAAAAGGGATAAAAGAATGAAAGATAAGTATTTTCACACAATTCACGAAGTTTACTGAGTATTTTATGAATTATAACTCAAAAGAGGCGACTTCTGTCCCTTTACCTACCGCGCGCCGATGGGAAGGATCGGGAGGCCGCGCTACCAAAAAGGATCCATAAACGACAAAGATGCAGATATATGCAAGAAATTCCTTTTGTTTCTCAATATGCAAACATTATACTATATTCCTGTGCAAATATCTCACTGTCGATAAGTGTCGATGACAAAGATTTTGTACGTTTTTATCAAAAATTAAGTGTATTTTGTACTCTTATGTTAATAATAATTTTAATTGTTTAAATATATTTTATAAATCTATAAAAATAGAGGAATTTGTTCAAGTATAGATGCATTAATTCGCCATGTACTTTAAAATTCTTATCAATGTCCGTATAACTCTGCTTGTCGACATACATTTCAAGCATTAAAATGTGAAAAATTTTCCATGGCCGTCAAAAGTCCTTTTTCACAAACTTTGACCGGCAAGTGTCGCTAAATGGTGGTATAAAAAAATTCAAGTAGAGGCTGATCTGATAGTCCTTATGAAGGACAACAATAATATAACTAACAAAAACCTATGTAAAAAAGTCGAAAAATTGATTTTTGGCCAGCTTTTTCGGATTTTGTCCCATTGTGCGGCGGCGGCGTAACGGCGTGAACGCTGACTGCTTAGGCCCCTTTCAGACGGGACGACTTTTCGCCGGCCGCCGTCCACGGCACGGCGCCGAGCTTTCAAATAACCATGGGTGTTAATGGATGTCTTCAAAAGACACGAAGCGCGCCGTTCGCGGCTCGGCGCCGTCGACGGCCGCCGTTGTCAACACGGCGCCCATTTCAATCCGGCACGGCGGTGCGCCGTCTACGGCGTAAATACACAGAGTGCTACATTGACTTGTTCAGAGGCCGCTTTCAGACGGGACGACTTTTCGCCGGCCGCCGTAATCACGTACAACTCAGCGCCCTCGTGGAAAGCCCGAGATGTGCTCTATCAGTTCAAAGCGTATCTCTTCGAACTACTTGTCTGCATGTTTTCATCTGTGGGACTTCGTTTTCAAATCCAAGCCACGCCGCGCCGCCGCCGATAAAATTTCCGGCGGCGGCACGCCGTAGTTATTTCTTCGGCGGCGTGCCCGAAATTGTCGGCGGCTGGCGTAATCGGCGCGGCGCCCTTTTCTACTCTCTTCTTTGTCTCTGCCGATGTTTATAATGTACGCTGACTATTGACTTCTTTTAAACCCAAAAACTGTTAAGGTTCATTTAAAAATGGCTATCTAGTTGTCCCTTTTTCATGTAACCGTTGACGATTAAAATGAAAAAATTAATCCCTATGTTTTCTAGAAAGATATTTATCGGCAACCCTGGGATTTATTTAGCTACATCATCAAATCCTAACTAATATGTTTATCTAATGATATATTATTACTTTCGACGATTATTGAGCAATAATGATCCACATTTTATGTTAGAGGATGCACTTTGGTTATGGTTTATGAGGCAATGAAATAACATTTTTGACGTGAACATACTCTTTTATGCATTCTGAAGCATTTGCATAAGAATAAACAGATCCATTCTAGTGCATTCGCTGCCCTTGGATTCAAGAGGATGGACATTTAGAATAAGAAATCGGCTTTAAGAAGTACTTTTCCGATTTTTGTCAGCTATCGTTATAACGGATTTCTACTGTACTTCAAAGGAAGCTTTGCAATTAATAGCACATATAGACAAGTCCAAGAAATTTAGTACATCAACAGCTTCAAGTTCATACGTGAAATGTATTTTAGGATTAAGAGAATTGAGGAAAGTGAGGAGATTGGACAGGTAGCCCCCTCTTCGGGTAAATTCCCCAACAATCAATTCCGATTTGGGATGAAAAAGTCATAGCTAACTTTGGAAGATAAGATCTCAATTTGACCTACTAAATGACAACTATGCTAAGTTTTATAGACCATCTATGGACCATCTAGACCAGTGGTTCCCAACCTTCTTGCTGGCAACACACCTATCCTTATCTCCACGGTCCATCGATCCATGGTGGAGTAAAAAACCTTATCTGTATCTTATCCCTTCCTTGTGTATACATGATTTACCATCAAATATTGCAAATACGATGGTTTATTCGATGGTTTCTGACAGTTTTAAGATCGAGCCGCAACCCACTACTGGGTCGCGACCCACCAATCGGGAACCACTGACAATTAACTGTGGTAAACTGTGGTAACATCCTCAAAGTATTGTTTTCCTCAAAGAAAAAATAGCTTCCAAAAATTACTAAAAATATAAATAAATCTGCATAAAATGCAAAATATACAGCTATACATTTTAAGACTAAATACAGTAGAAGTCCGTTATAACGAGCACGGCATGTAACGAGAGTTGCGTTATAGCGAGTGATTCGTTTGACATTGTCCGTCTCACTGCAAAAAGGGTAGGGAGTTACGTCCATTATAACGAGTGATCAAAATCTGAGGTATGGTTATAACGAGTGTTCTATATTCGCCTTGCAGGTGGCATATCTCGTAATCGAAGACGTCTCACGAGTTTCAGTAACCCCACTGTTCCTCACGTCTCCTATATCTTATACCCTTTTATCCTGTTTCTTTTCGCTGATGATCAGTCAGTCAGTTTGAATCGAGTTTCCATTTTATTGGAACCTGTGGGATGTGTTTTCACTCGAAACTTGGCACCAAACCGTCTAATGGAAGGGAATATAAGAGATAAAAGCAGAGCTGTTTCGGATTTCCAGGGCAACCTCTCCCTCGAGACACTGTCATTAGTTATGAAGCGTGTGAATGAAAAATATCTTGAGAAAGAAATTTCATATGAAATAGGGGTGCCTTTCCACATGATGGCCATCGCTCTTCCATCAGTCGATCATGAGTCTCTTACATGAGTCCGTTCAGAGCTTTCCAATAACTGAGTTTCTAGTGTGACTGTTCTGTGATGGAGAGTAAAAGAAAGGCTTTAGATTTAGCAAAGAAATTTGAAATTGTGCGAATGAGAAACCACGAGTAAATCCGAAATCGGCAGACGGTATGGCATGTCATCGTCGACTATATTTAAGATTTTGAAGAACAAAGAAAAAATAAAGTCTGCATTCGTGATGCAAAACACTGCACTGCAAAAAACTACGACCAGCGGATAACACGGAGTTGGAGTCCATTCTATTAGAATGGTTAACCCAGCAGCGATCTCTAGGAATTCCAATCAGAGGAACAATGATAAAAGCGAAAGCTGAAGTTGAAGAATGAAGCTGAGCAATTTAGGTAGCACGGATGGTTGGCTGAACCGATTTAAAGGAAGAAGAGGAATATCACTCCACATCCGTGAATCCAGTTAAGTAAATGAGCAAGCGGTACATGATTGGCTTCCAATTCTCAAGTCGATCCTCGAAAGATACGAAGAAAAGGTTAGTAATGCAAAAAGCAAATTATCGTTTAAATACTATAAATTGTAAGTAAGGAGAGGCTTACAGTTCTCCTCTGCACAAACATGACTGGATGTGATAAACTAAAACCATTAATTATTGGAAAATCCGTGCATCCCCAAGCCTTTTGTGGCCAGCGAAATATTCCCCATACTTACGAGTCCAACGCCAAAGCATGGATGACAGGAAAAATTTTTACGTAGTGGCTAAAGGCTTTTGATGCCAAAGTTGGAGGGAGAAATAGAAAAATTGTGCTGCTCGTGGATCGCTGCCCGGCCCACCCCGTCCTTAAATTGACGAACATAGAGATTGTGTTCTATCCCCTTAACTGCACAACTGTGTTGCAGCCATTAGATCAGGGCATTATTCGAGCTACAAAGCGCCATTTTAGATCACACGTCGTTAATACGTTAATGAGGAAGTTAATGTCAAAAGAAACACGCATCAAATGGAATGTCCTGGAGGCAATCCATGGGTTTGCATTGGTCTGGGGGAAAATATCACCCGAAAGTATAAATAAGTGTTTCAAACATTCGGGTTTGAAAAAAAAACAAAAATCTGACGTGGCCAGCACATGACTTTCTCCATATATATAAGATGTAAATATTTATCTACGACAGTATTTTCGAACTCTAGATTCAATCTAAACTTGGAAGATAAGTGATTAATTCATATCATATTATCTTTGACGTCACAAACATTATAAATAATGTTTTTCGGGGCATGCTCGATGAAAAACAATGAAATGGCCTTTCGCCAAAGCGCCCAGAGCGTCCATAACGTACATAATCAGCAACTTCCGGTTTATCAGTATTTTACAAATAACTCCTACACAATCAGTGATACAAAAATATGTTTCATACAAAATTTATAGTAAATTACATTTTCTAAAACGTTTATAAATAATAGTATATACCTTAATATCATATTTATGGAGATATTTTGAAAACCGGAAATGAGCTTTGAAGAATGAAGCTCGACTTCCGGTTATCTGATTTACTCCAAAAACTAATCAACTCTAACGACACCAACCAAAGTACTATATATGAAATTTAGTGTTGATACAATGAATGGTTTTCATGTTAGAGCGCCCACAAAGTACATAACAGCTACTTCCGGTTTATCGGTATTTCACGAATAACTCCTAATCAACCGGTGATACAAAAATATGTTAAATACGAAAGTTATAGTAAATCACATTATATAAAACTTTTATGAGTAATACAATATACGTATATATCATATTTATGGAGATATTTTGAAAACCGGAAATGAGCTTTGATGAATGAAGCTCGACTTCCGGTGAACCGATTTACTCCAAAAACTAATCAACTCTGACAGCACACACCACAGTACTACATATGAATTTTGGTATTGATACAACCAATAGTTTTCACGTTAAAGCTTCCACTATCACACACACACATACACACACACACACATACACACGGACATCATTCCGAAAATGGTTAAAACGTGTTCTAGGGACCCCAAAATATATATATATATATATATATATATATATATATATATATATATATATATATCTATACTACACGTATATGGAGAAAGTAAAAAACGATTCTGTGGGTGGATCTGCTGAGCTGTATTCGGAGTAAGTGCCCGAAAGCAGGAGAACTGTGTCCAGTATATTGGACATAAACTGCTCCTTTGATGATTTCTTAGCGGTAGGCGTGGAAACTGCTGTTTGTGGTTTGCTGAAAGACGATCAACTAGTAGAGGAGCAAAAGAAGGACAGCAGCGAATCGTCGGATATCGAGAGTATGGAAGAAGATTCGTTTAAAATCCCTAATAGCGAGTCCCTCTCACAAGCATTAGGGGTTCTTAATTCTTTGTATTTAGCTAAAAACGCCTCAGTGGACCAGATCCAGGGTATATGAGGGCTATGGGCAATCCAACGGGTGGAGGCCTCTTTTGGACGATCTGCAAAATCCATATTTTAAGGCCAAGGATTCGGAAGGATTAGTGAAATAATGGTGGACACATTTGTGGTTTGACTACTTGATATCTTTTGGAGTATATCAAAGAAAATTTTTCATTTGAAAGCAACAATACAAATAATTAGGTATACATTGCACAAAACCCTTATAAACTAACTTTCCTGGATATTTTGGTAGCAAAATCATCGATAACTTCATTAAAATCTATTTCTCTTAATAAATCATGTTCTATGTTTAATAAATCATGTTCTATGTTAAAGCTTACTCATAGATAGGCAGTTTGAGGTCCCTGCCGTGAAGTACCTTGGTTCAAATCCAAAATGTTCTTCTTTGCCACTACTTCTTCATCGCCATTGCTGTTTTCTTTTTGGTTCCGTTCGAATGAAAGTTCTGTTCTAACTCAGTTCCGATGGAACTAAGCTAACTCAGGAAACTCCTTTTCTCTCTCAACGATACTCCTTTTCGGAACGCCGGATTTCTTCTAATTAAAACCTCCATCCTTACTTCACTCTGTAGTAGGGGCGGATCCAGGCGTAAATTTTGGGGGGGGAACTTCCAGGAAGGGCCATAGCGAGTGGGGGGGGGAACTTTAGCTTTAGTCGTTCGAGAGAGAAAGACAAAGTAGAACTTCTAGTGCAAAGCAGTCGCCGATTTCAAATATTGTCAGTTTCTTCTGTAGAACAAGGCGTTACAATGTTGTCTCACGGTCTGCATCACCACTGCATGCGACTGAATGGCGGCCGCGTCCAGTGGCGCGTCTGATTTTGTGCTCGCTACTTGTGCGAACTCCTCCATTTGAAATAATGTTCAGATATGAGTGGCGCGACTCGGAAGCCGCACAGAATGGCCTCGTGTAAAGGGCCAAGAGCATGCGACAACATTACTCCGACAACCGTCACACGTCATCTATAGACGACGCTCGGTTTATAAGTATTAAATTATTGGCCTCGGAAAATATATTCTCTAGGATTTGGGGGGGGAAATTTCCCCCTTCCCCCCCCCCCGTGGATCCGCCACTGCTCTGTAGGGTAATTGGAGACGGTTCTCTAATATTCCTTTATGTTAAAAATTTGTTGTGTCCATATCCCATACAATTCATGTGTGGGTGCTTCTGAAATGATTTCAATTCTTAAACCTTATAGTGCTGTTAGACTTTTGAATCTCGCGACATCTGTAGCAGCGTGAATGCAGGCACTGGTCTCTTTTCTACCTTCCTCCTTTTCTTTAGGAGAAGGTCTAGTGGACAAAGGGGTCTTTATAAACAATTGATGTACAATTATTAGGTCAACTCTTTCATTTTACTTTTGCTCACAAGTGGAGAAAAACCCGTACAGGAAAGACTCAAACCTGATACTGATATCTACAGCTTGATGCCAAAATGGCTTTTAATGTGAGGCTTATAAGTTTTACTTTATGCATGTGCATTCTTCAGGCATTTGCAAATTTTTACACATTTCTTCTTGTTAAGAATTATTTAAAAAGTAAGAATAAACATAAATAAAGGAGAAGGAGGGAGAGCAGAAGAATTGTCACATAGAAATAGTCGTGTGCGCAGAGAGAGCAGAAAATGAGTCTTGCGTGCCAGGAGAGGAGGACACACCAAATCCAAGTCCCTCACAGCTCTGTTTGCCGAGTCCCTCATTTGAACTGACTTGCCCATCACTATACCCTTTTTCCGAACTGAAGGCGGCTGGGCATGAGAGAGCGAGTAGCCAATGAGAGGCATTTCCCCTGCCACCTCCACTTTCGGCTTCATCCTACTCACTCCTTCTTCCCATGCGGTCGACCAGTGTTGCCAGAACTTGGAAATAGAAGCAAGTTAGGGGCGAGACGACGACTTTCCGCTACTCCTAAGTTAGGAAATTTGGCAACGCTGAATGCTGAAGAGCGACGAGCACTGTTCGGAGGTCTGAGAGAGACTGTGACCTCCCCGACACCCTCACGTTCCCCTCTTCTGTGATTGGCTAGAAAAGGGAAAGGCCCGCAAGGGAATCTTGGCTCAGCCACCTTCAGTTCGGAAAAAGGGTATAGTGCACCCTTTTCAAGTGAGAGTGATACTGATAAAGAAATCACACCATCTGTTAGTGGTCTTGCAAGAGGTGAAGGATTACAGGTGGAAATATTTACTCAGACTTGAAGGACCCCCTGATTTTAAGGACGATTGTGGCCCTATACATAATTTGGAAGTAGACGTTGATTAACTAACTTATCTTAGGTATATACATGAAGGCAGGGCCGGCTTTAGACAATTGGCGGCCCCAGGCAAACCGCATTTGGCGGCCCTCCCGTTTGTAATATTGCAAATACAATAATGGTGTAAACCTGAAAAATATAACAACAGGCTCTTTTACATTGAATAATAAACTAAATTATTATTATTCTTTCTATTTAATGTTTTTTGTGAGTTATTTGAGAGTCAATTAATAATAATAATCTTGTAATGAAATAATTTGGTGGCCCCAGGCCTTATTCGCATAAAGCCGGCACTGTATGAAGGTGATCAGTAATATTACTGTAAATACTAATTTTTATGTTAGGTTATGTCAAAACTGCAAAGAGATGATTCATAAAAACTGGGTAATGTCACTCTAGACGAAATGTTTTGTTTATTTGGTGTTACTGTATGTACGGGAATTTTTGATTTAACTGAAAATACGGATGACTGGTAAAGTAAAGATTCATAGCAGGTACGCGGACATAGCAAAGTACACACCAGGCCAAAATCAACGCAGCACATTAACATGCTAAACATTGAAGTTCATGGACTAATATTTTGATAAACTATATTTATTTCGCCTAACTTTGAGTATTGTTCATCCATTTAATTTGGTGCATATTATGAAAGCTTTCAAAATCTATAGGAATTGCAAAACGAGAATATTTCATGATATGGTTGATTTGCCCCTATTAAATATATGTTAAATACCCTTCAACGGACGTCAATAAAAGAAAGAGTACGACTGCATGTCATGAACTTTTAATTGCTGCTATTCTCAACTTCATTCTAATAAATTATTCTTCGCCCTTGTGGATTTTGACGAAGGATCTGATATTTTCCCAACCATTCGAATCAACACTGCCCCAGTTTTCATGCATTTTCCAGCAAAAGGAAAGCCTAAACACAGTGACGCAATGAGAGAGTACAGTTTGCTGCTGAAGCAATTGCAGAGTGGATTGGGGAAAGAACAGACGTGCAATTGAGGGACCTCCTAATTACTCAGGAACTGTTGTCCTAATCATGCTATTTGCATTAGTCGGAGGTTTCCTATACTTAAAACGTAACTATGATAATGATGTAACTATGATGTAACGATGATAAATTAAATTTATTCGGAGCATGTGAATTTTGTCAAAAAAAGAGCAATGTCTCGACTGGGAATGCTCTATCGATTCACAGACATCAGGGATCTGTCAGATGTAACGTAATAGATGTGTGTTAAAATAATTTTGTTTGAGATGCTTTGTGATGTGATGTGATAGATATTTAAGGGTTGGTAACTGGGCGTAATTTTTGGTGTTGTTTGGTTGAGAGCGTTGAGAGGGCGCGGTCGCCTTGAGGGACTGATAAGGACGTGTGTAGGGAGTGCCGACGGAGGTGATATATCCATCATCATACATCGGGGTTTTTCCTTTATATAAACTCATAATAATCTAAATAGACGCTACTTGACAGGTTATGGGCCCAGATGCGGTTTAACTGTGCAAGTCTTGGTTATTTTGAGTTTTGCGTGGTTTTCGGAAGTAACGCCGTCGAGTGAGAAAGTTGAGATAGAACACTTTTCTCAGCTACATTCCGAGAGATCACAGGGACGAAGTGAAGAAACCCGATAGACGTACGCGTAGAAGACGTTCGCGCTGCGTCAGAAAAGGATATATATATTCCCGACGAAGACGACGCACGGAGTGTTTTGAGCCATGGCGGACGAGCAGCAGGCACGCTATCTTCCAATGCTGAAGGACTCAAATTACAACGCATGGTCCGTAAGAGCGAGGGGATATTTGGCGTCCAAAAGAGTATGGCGGGCGATAGAGCCAGGTTTTGCTAGCGACGAGTCCTCGTGGGCAGACGCCGATAGAGACGCAAACGCTACGGCTCTTTATCTAATTCAGTCTCTGAGCGACAATTATTTAGAAGACATAGCGAATGCGACGACGGCGAGAGAGGCATGGCAGATTCTGGCGAGAATTCATAAGCCAGACAACCCGTTGAGCACGGCTCTGCACATAAAGGCCATGGCGAAGCTGGAAAAGGACGACGACATGAGCATGCACGATTTCATCGGGAAAATACAGAACTACGCCGCGAAAATCAGGAACGGAGGGCTGGAAATTCCTGAAAGGTTCCTAGCGATGCTGGTTCTGACAGGTTTGCCTGAATGTTATGGAAATTATGTCAGGTCAGTAAAGCTGTCCGAAAGGTTTACGATGGAGAAGGTGAAATCGGATTTGCTGCTAGAGGAGATTCGTCTGAAGGAACTGGAGTCGAAGCAAGACGACGGAGCGAGAGCTCTTATCGCCGGTTCCTCTGAAAAATGGAAAGGAAGGAATCAGCCGAAAGGCCGTACGTCGAAACCGAACGGATGGTCGAAAGCTGAGAGAGAGAAGAAATGGGACGATCCCAAAGGGCAGAGAAGAAACGAAGACCAAAAGGGGCAGGTAAGGATGGTAAAGTGTTTTGCCTGTGGGGAATGGGGACACATTTCCAGGGAGTGTCCCGAGAAGAAGTCCCGTGTGGAGAGCATGGATGCAATGAGGCCGAGAACGGCGTATGTTGCACAGGAGCCAGAGCCGATCGTTCTTTGCGTGGTGCGCTGCCACAGCATCCGTGCAAATTCACTAGCCGACGAAAACCATTGGTTCCTGGATAGCGGAGCGAGCCACCATATCACCCCGAACAGGGAGAAGTTTGTAACGTACGAGGAAGGAAATTTCGGGTTGGTAGAGGTAGGAACTGGGAGGAGAGTGCCGTCGGTTGGCCGGGGGAGCGTCGAACTGCAGGTGCTGCCCAGGTTTGGAGGGAGCAAGGTGGTACTAGCGGATGTGTTGCATGTGCCGGGGATAACGGTGAATTTGCTGTCTGTAAGGAGGATAGAGAACCGAGGATGCAAGATAGCTTTCAAGGATGGCGAAGGAGCTATCACCATCAAGAATCGGTTGCTTCTGCGCGCAATCCATGAGGGCGGAATCTATCGAGTGGAGACAGAGCCCGTGCCTGCCCGAGGTTTCACGCACAAGGCGGCGGTAGCGGACACCACCTTGCATCAGCGATTCCGCCATTTGCAGACTCTACCAAAAGCCGCGACAAATGGAAGGACGAGCGACTGCACCGTCTTCGCCGAAGGGAAGCTGAAGGGGAGAATGTTCCCTACGCCGAGCGGACAACGAACATCAGACGTGCTGCAGATTGTCCACTCCGATATCGGTGGGCCGATAAAGCCGAAGTCGTCAGGGGGAGGAAAGTATTTCTCGACCTTTACTGACGACTATTCTAGAGACGAAGAGGTCATGAGCATCCAAGACGACGCTGATGTCATAGCCATCAGTGATGATACCAATGAGGAGCCGAGGGCAGAGCCGACTGGTTCAAGAGGATGTAGCCGGACTCTCCAGGAAGAACCTGCTGGAATTGAGCATGAGGAGCCACAACCATTACGGCGATCGACGAGGGTGAGGAAAGCAACACCGGCATGTCCATGCTGTAATCATCACACCGCATTTTCCGTGGGTGTTCTGTCTACTGACGAGAACGATGATCCGAAGAGCAATCGGCAAGCCGTACCCAGGCAAGATGCACGTAGATGGGAGGAAGCTATGGAAGAGGAGATGAGCCGATTACAGAAGAATGCTACCTGGGATTTCGTGAAGCGGCCTAAAGACAGAAAGGGAATACCAGGCCCTAGAGTTTAGGAATGTGTGGCTCAGCTAGGACTTTATTGAGTTTTTTGGTTGATTTTAGTGAGATTATTTCGATTTTGGGTATGTTTTGAGAAGAAAATTATTCTAACAAGGGGGAGTGTCAGATGTTACGTAATAGATGTGTGTTAAAATAATTTTGTTTGAGATGCTTTGTGAAATGATGTGATAGATATTTAAGGGTTGGTAACTAGGCGTAATTTTTGGTGTTGTTTGGTTGAGAGCGTTGAGAGGGCGCGGTCGCCTTGAGGGACTGATAAGGACGTGTGTTGGGAGTGTCGACGGAGGTGATATATCCATCATCATACATCGGGGTTTTTCCTTAATATAAACTCATAATAATCTAAATAGACGCTACTTGACAGGATCCAGTCTCTCTTCGCACCTATTTCTCCAGCTGTGTTCTTCCTCTTCTTACTCACTGTTCTCCCATACAGACCACGTCATCCGAATCAAACCTCTCTTCTCTAAATCGCATCTTAAATTTCTTTCTAAAAATAGTTTATTTTCGAGTCCCGTCTTATAAAAATATGCCAAAAGATCATCTTCTAAATCAGCTCAATCTCACCCCAATCAAAGCCTGCCATACTTTCTCCAACATTTCCTTCTTACATAATATTATAAATAGCAAAGTTGATTCCCCATTCTTACTCTCTCTTTTCTCTTTCCGAGTTCCCTCAAGAACAACACGCCTATCCGATACCTTCTCTTTGATTACTCCTCGTCCATCAATAGTGAAACGATCACTCTTCTTTCGCATTCCTTCAATTTTCAACTCTCTTTCCTCCAATACTCTTTTCGATTCTTTCTTCTCATCTCCGAAATCTATTCAGAATATGATTCCGCGAGTTTGACGTGGAAAAATACAATTTTGCTATGATTTTTCTATGATTTTTTATTTGTTTGTATGTGCATATTCATTTGTTACTTTATTATATGTTTAATTTGCTGATTTTTTAGGATTTTACTGTTATTTTGTTCTTTATTATTATTGTTAATCATCAGCAGTAATTGGCTTTGTGCTGTATGTTGATGTTTGTTAATAAATAAATAAATAAATAACAATATTGACTTTTTGTACAATAAAACAGTGTGGGCTGGAGGTGCCTTGTTTTTTACCTTTCCTATGACATCTGAACAAATGTGATAAGTAAATCCAACTTAATATAACTTCTGCAGTGCATTAATTAGATTCAACATGTATTTATATATCTAAGTTATCTGTTATCTCTAAGTTGATTTCTTCATTTGATGGATAATTTCACACGAGAGAAAACACCTACACTAAATGAATTCCCTTGAACCAGCTTCCTTGCAGCTAGCGAGAGGCTCGAATATTGACCAAACTGATAAAAAGGAAGAAAATATGATCTTTCCTTTTGAGAATGGTGCATCTGCAACACAATCTCAATGGTTCATTTCGTATTCATACTACTGAAAAGATATAAAAACATCAGAACACCATATTTCTGCATCTCTTTCAGCTTCCACATCAGCTGAAGAATCGATACTCTCTGAGAGACTGCTGGTGGTCCTTTATTTTATTTTTTATCTCTAATGAGAAATATGCAGGACGTCGAATCAGTCCGAAGTAATTTAATATAGGTTAGATAAATGTATCCTATGGTTTTGGGATCGGGTAAAAACATAAACTTAACTAGATATCAACACCAAATTTTAAAATGAGTATCTATAAATAATTTGTAGGTAAATAACAGGAAGAAAGAATCGCATTATTTTGCCATAGGGCAAAAAATGAAATTAACTTGGAATTTACATCAAAATTTAAAATGGGGTTCGATATTAGTACATAAAAAAATAAAATATTTTTCTTACTTTTAGGGTTTCCTTGTTTATCAATCCTCATGTAAATATATTTATCAGGGTAATTGGTGTAATATATGGAATCAACTATTCCATATGTCATAGCCACAGTATTCAAGAAGGAATGCCTTAACATAGACTATTAGCTCTATTTTCCAAAAAATAACATAGGGTTTCATTATTTAACAGTGAAAAAATAATAATTGGGATGCCGTTTAAGAAAAAATTATATAAGACCATTCTGTTCCTGGGCTCGATATAGAAAAAATGCGACTTTGATCCTCAGCGCCATGGGTTCGATTCCAGAGGGCCCCAAAATCCTGATTTTTCCTGTTTAAAAGCATTGCTTGAATATTCGGGAACTTTTAAAAAATACTTATTGGATAGTTAGAAAATCAAAACTCAAGGAGAATATATATGGTCATGATCTATCGAAAACATAAATGACTTTTACAGAAAATATCCTGGGTTCGATGCTAGGACGATGCAAAGATCTGCCATTTAAAATACATTGAGGTAGTTTTTCATTATTTTTTTATGCACATATCGAAATGATAGGAAGTTCTCGCTCTGCAAGAATATGTATATTAAGAATTGGTTTAAGAAAAAAATTTAGATAAGACCATGCTGCTCCTGGGTTCGATGCCAGAGCACATTAATATTTCTCGCATAAGGAATGTATGTGAAAAGTAGGACGTCGTTTGAGGCAATTGCAACCAGTATTTCTGCTTGAGTTTTTGCACATAGTTAGAGATGGTGATCTTCTATTGTGCTGCATAGTAAGTTCACCAGAAATACCCATATTGGATGCTGGACAATTAAATTGCAGCGAATTTTAAGAATATTTTCAATCCTTTTTTTTTCTTTTTAGGACCTTCTCAATATGATGCCGACTTGAAATTAGAGTTATCAATATGCTTGTAGTATGCAAGCAATACTTGTATAAATATATATACAAGCAAAATGTTGCTAGCATACTGCAAGCATATTGATAACAGATATTTAAAGTTGGCATTATATCGAGTGGGTGTTCTAAAGAAAAAAATTGAAATACATTGATAATATTCTTAAAATTCCCTGCTATTTATCTGTCTGGCATCGAACCCGGGTCTTCCTGGTGAAGTCTTCCTCTACCAAAGCTAGAGCTTCCTATCATTTCGATAAGTGCATAAAAAAATGAAAAACTACCCCAATGTATTTTATATGGGAGAAATGTTAATCAACCGGCATTGAACCCGGGTCTTCCAGGTGATACTTCCTATGCAGCACTACAGAAGATCACCACCTCTAACTATGTGTGAAAATTCAAGCAGAAATATTTGCTGCAACTGCCTCAAACGACATCCTACTTTTCACATATATTCTTTATGTTAGAAATTTTAATGTGCTCTGGCATCGAACCCAGGAACAGAACAGTCTTATCTAAATTTTATTTTAAACCGATTATTAATATACATCTTCTATCTAAGCAAGAACCTTCTATTATTTCAATAAGTGCATCAATAAAAAAATAATGAATAACTACCCCAATGTATTTTAAACGGGTGATTTTTGCATCGTCCTAGCATCTAACTCAGGACATTTTCTGTAAGACTCTTTAGTGTTTCCGATAGATCATGACAATATATTTAGGCTCCTAGAGTTTTGATTCTCTACCTATCCGGGAAGTATTTTTTTTTAATTCTGGAAAATCAAACCAATCCATTTAAATGGAAAAAATCGTAACTTTGTGGCCTTCTGGAATCGAACGCATGACACTGAGGTTCAAAGTCGCATTTTTCCTGGGGTTTCGCATTAAAGCCTATACACTGTAAAAATTTTAAGTCAATGACGCTTGTGGTTTAGCCTGTGAATTAGTATCCTATCTATATATATATACGAGTAAAATGTAGCTTGGATACTGCAAGCAGATCACAAAAACTAATTTCATGTTGGCATCATATCGAGACGGCCCTCAAAAGAAAAAAAAAAGGATTCAAAATATTCTTAAAATTCGCTGCAAATTATCCGTCTGGCATCGAACCAGGGTCTTCCTGGTGAACTTACTCTGCCGCACAACAGAAAATCACCATCTCTTACTATGTGTGAAAATTCAAGCAGAAATGTTGGCTCCAACTGCCTCAAACGACGTCCTACTTTTCAATAATGTAAATGGCTCTCTGGATTCGAACCAAGGACGATTTAGGAAATCTAAAAAATGTTTTTGAAATTTATTTATGTCCTCTATCGATATGCCTAATTTCATATTTAAATATTATTGGGAAAGGGTTTAAATTAATTCTTAAAAATCGGATAATTTACTGATTGTAGAGATGCCTGGTGTCGAACCCAGGAAATATTGGTAGCTGTGAATGCACAGTATGACTTATTACAACTTGATCTTATTTCATACAATGTTTGAAGTCGATATCATGCTGGGAAGTACAAAAAACGTTTTTTCTGTTGTCTCCATAAGAAATGCATTGAGGAATGTAAATGGCCCTCTGGGATCGAACCAAGGACCATCAGCGAATATGTAAAATTTTATTATAAAATATATTTATGATCTCCAACCTCATGCCGAATTTCAAGTTTCCATGCCAATGAGAAAGGGTCCAAAAAAAATCTTTAAAATCGCCATAATGCATTTTAAACGGCCGATTTTTGCCTCGACCTAGCATCGAACCCAGGATATTTTCCGTTAAAAATATTTATGTTTTCGATAGATCCTGACCATATATATAGGCTCCTTGAGTTTTGATTCTCTACCTATCCGGAAAGTATTTTTTTTTAATTCCCGAAAATCAAAGCAATGCATTTAAACGGGAAAAATCGGGACTTTGGGGCCCTCTGGAATCGAATCCATGACACTGAGGTTCAAAATCGCAATTTTTCTGGCGGTTACACGTTATGGCCAATATGTCATAAAAATTTCAAGTCAATGACGCTTGTGGTTTAGCCTGTGAATTTGTATCCTATCTATTTATCTATCTATATGAATGAATCCGGAGAAGCATCTATATTTAATAGATATATCATTCTTAAATAAAAATGTGGCTGATGTTTTTTAAGAATGATAACTTTATAGACTTTATGGATGTAATATTATCATATATAAAAGCAAAAATAAAGGAATGTGCAAATAAATCTCAGAGTGTAAACTTTAATTTGGATGAGCTAAACTCAAGAATCAGACATTTTTACATTCACTTTTGCTAGCAAAGTGAAACTGAAGCAGAATTGCAAGGTATTGTGTAGCAGCTGCAAATATCTGAAAAAGAATATAAGAACAGGTGAGTAACATACATTCCTTATTCCTCCTAACAATTACCTACATAGAATTTTTTCACAGAAAACACAGAAGGTGATAATATACTTTTGCAATGATTTAAAGTAAGATGTGCATATTTTTAAACAAACGTATAATTTTAATGAATTTAATCATGCACTATTCCACAACTATATTTTACATCTTATTATCTTCGACAATGTTATATTATTTACAAAATAATTCCATACAGTAGAATTGCATGCAATTGAAAAATTATCCGAGAGATTAAAAGTAGACAAGTAATGATACATTGTCTTAAACTTACTGTAACATCAGAAAAGATGTGATGCTGTTGAATGATTACCAGATTTCCACATATAAAAGTTGTATTCTCGTAATTTTATTATATTATGGTTAATCAAAACAACATCACCATAGAAACATTGAACATTGGTTCGAAAGCAGTGAATTTCCGCGTTTCTATGATGATTTAGAAATATTAATACATAGAGAATCAGTTTCTCTCACAATACATTTCAAGGTATTCCTGAAATTAAACACCGTGAATTTTAGCCTTTAACTATCCCAGATGTGTGCTTTCAATTATTTTTTTATTTATCAATACCTCACAAACGGCGTTATTTTAATGTAATTTGTGAGGTCACAAAAGAACTGTAGACGTAAAGATATCTGAAAATTAACCAATCTTAATCCATCCTTACTGGGATGATATGGAAAAGGCAGATGAGAAGATTAGGTAAAACGTTTTTGGATTATATAAATTTATCAAAAACTTTGATAGTTTTTAACAAATGCATTAATTATTTTTGTTGCTACGACTAGTATGATATGACGAAATGTTTCATTTAAATGAAGAAAATCAGAGAATTACATTAATTACAATAACCATTCAAACATAAAAATTTGAGGGTTAGGAGATTGTAAGGGATCAAAAATATATTTGTAATGAATGTTGAAGAAACTTTTAACCAATTTTGTGTTAACAGAAAGTCACTCTGTGAACATGATTCCTAACGCAATTAACAGTACTATTAATTGCACGCATGAAGCATAATTGGAATCAAATATGTTATTGACGAATGACCTATTATCACAAAGATTAGTCATTTTGATGCCCTGGCTACACTGTTTATTCAAAGAAGGCATTAAAATGAAGACATTAATCACTAATTTGAAAACTTATTTCCCATGAAAAGCTATATACTGATTGAACTTTCAAACTGGGATAGAAAATTCTAAGGCAGAGTGAATAATACAAAGGAGAAAAATAAATACAGATAACAGATTAAATTTTGGATTATCTTGAAAGACAGTCATAAGTTACGGAATAGGTTGGATCATTTAAATAAGACAAAAGTTTAAAAAATACAATGCTATCTTGATCTAATTTTTACCACGCCAAGGAAAATGATCTCTAGATTCTGAAAACCCTAAGATGCAATAAACAAAACATTCAGTCGCTGTTGTGGTCGGACCTCAAAATATCAACCTTAAGAGCCACAAAAATATTACAAACAAGAATGTAGGATCAGGATTCCACTATATTTTGAAGTGTGAAAATGGAAGTATTAGAAACTCTTTGGCATTCATAACTACATACCGACGTTAGGAGCTTTAAATCTATTGTGAATTTAACCTTTGTATTCAGGATTTGAAGCGAGAACAAGCGCAGCTGAAATGAAGAAAAAACAATAATTAATTTCAAATCCTTTATCTTAATTTCTCTGATACATAAAATTAATTTCATTTTCAAATTGAATTTTACTCTATTATCATTGTCTTGCATTTCTCCATTTTGTATTTGCCTTGATTTGAGTACACCCAGTTACTTCCACTCTCTCTCTATATTGACTGTTTATTATTAACTTAGTAACAGCTTAACTTTGTTAAAGTTCGAACTTACTCGTGGGTCATTCGCAGCAAACCTTCCATGATACGCTATGTCGCTTTTTCTTCAGGTTTTTGAGTACCATGCACAGAAGTTAATTACTTCTGCACCTCTGCTAAAGCCCAATACATATTTTAAGGTGTTGATATTTCACATGTTAGGTATTTCAAGAGGTAATTTTCACTTATTACCTGCGGTTCTGGGCAAATGAGGGCCCTTTGATGCTGAAAGATCTTTCAAAGGTAGATTTTCTTACAGGACCAGTACATTCATTTACCTTCATTGTTGAGTGTTAAATTCAATTTCCTTTATTCATAGAAACTAGTTTGAACACGTGCACTGTCTTTATTTTCATTTGATTTGAATTATTTCCTGAGAGATGGTTATTTCTACTTTGAACACAAAAAACTTTAGCATCACGAATTGTCCATACTGCTGTAATGTTGTGCTGTATGAAGTTAACTTTTACCTAACAGAAATCGACATTGCAACTCAGCAATTAAGCCATGAACTTATCATTATGCTACAATAGTGTAATAAAGTGAAAATTCGTATTGTGCTCAGTGTTTTGTGAAGCGTAAATTGGGATTACTGTTTATTCTAAATACTACATGAAGGAACTTAGTGAAAATGTGATAAACTCTTGTGGACATTTGCTTCAAGTCAATCTTAGACAATTTTAGAAATGTGTGATGGAGTTAATATTAAGTGGTGTCGAATTTTAAATAGGTTTTCTATCGTGGAATAAATTAAACATGGTCTAAATTAGACAAAACTATTTTTCCCTTAAATTTTCTTCCAGGAGATTTTCACCATTGGATCATCCTGTATAGATTAATGTAAGAAATTTCTTTATTTGCAAGTACTAATTTGAATATGTCAGTCTTTCTTTTCATTTGTTTTGAATAATTTCCCATGCAATGGTAGACCCTCAATGTACTTCATTAAGAATGACTAATTGTGCTTCGAAATTGGTGTTAACTGTACTTTATTAGGGGGTTGTGAAGTGTTGTAGTGTGAGAAGAATTTTTACACAAGTGACTTCCTGAAAATCCGCAACTTTTGGCTTAAAACTTGTTAGTGAAGTGTTTAAACAGTGATCTTATGTGTTGAGAACAGTGGAACTTTAAATTTGAAGTCTTGAATTTTGATATCTTTCAAATGAACTTATGAACGTGGATATTTTCAAACCAATGTCGTACAATATTTGACTTGTGCAATCATAAGTTAAATATGTAGTATTATCAAAGTGTTGATCTGCCATTGTGGAATAAATAGTGATATTACATTATATAATCTTTATATTCTTTTAATTTCTCTCTATGTATACATAGTTTCAAGCTTTTGCAAAGAAAGGTTTCTTTCTATTTATTTCTTGGAATTTTATAATACCATGCAAATTCTTTCCAGAGTTTGCAAAATGCAGTAATCCATTTGATTCTATATTTTTAATTTGTGTCCATTTATCATTTTTGTTATATTTTTTTACTTTGTTTTAAACGTTAAATGAAAGACTTGAATTTAAAATTTGTTTTTAAAAATTGCAAATCTAATTAATTTTGAAATGGATGTTAACCTCTTATGGTTCAAATTTTAATTGTCCCTCTTTTTACTGCAAAAGTAGTTAAATTTTGCTAATTGTCACTTGGATACTGAAATTTCAGATATTTCATTTTATGAATAATATCAGATTTTAATGGTTTCTAAAAAGTATTTTCCAAATAAAGGTTTCTTTCTATTTATTTCTTGGAATTTTACAATACCATGCAAATTCTTTCCAGAGTTTGCAAAATGCAGTAATCCATTTGATTCTATATTTTTAATTTGTGGCCATTTATCATTTTTGTTATATTTTTTTACTTTGTTTTAAACGTTAAATGAAAGACTTGAATTTAAAATTTGTTTTTAAAAATTGCAAATCTAATTAATTTTGAACCAATTTTCAATTCTTGATTTCTTGATCACTTTATTAGAATATTTATCTGGAATTTTGTAATTACAGCTATTGATACCTTCTACAGAAGATTTTTCTTGAATTTAAGACTTTTGTCCTTTTAATTCCAGTGTATTTTTATTGATTTATTCAAATCAGCTTATTTTCTTGTCGACAAATGTATTTGCTATCTCAATCTTTCAATGTTCTATTTTCATTGCATTTCTTAATTTTTGATTACTGTGCTTTGTAATTTCTTTTAATATGGTTGTTTACATTTTATGTAACTTTTTGTAAATTTCCATACTTTGAAAATAGGGCAAATTGAAATGAATTTCTTGTGTTTTCAAGGTTATATTTTTTGGGACTTAGAATTTGGCGACCAGGTACTGGTAACTCTGCAGTGGAGAGCTCTGGAATATCTTCCGAGTCCAACTTGTAAACATAGGAAAATATTCAGAGTCGAGAAACACTTTCAAATGTTTACTAGTTTCTATCAACTTGCAGGTCAATCATCAAATAACTTTAACTCATATTTTAAGGTGTCACTATTTCATTAAATAATTTAGTAGCCGACAACAATTTATAGCTTGCTGCTATTCTTGAATAAAATCAACAGAACTGTTTTAAAACACTAATAAATTTCAGAAAGATTTCTGCAAAATGAATCAAGCAACCAAAACATTTGACACAGAAAGAACCGTTAAAGGAAACAATATCTACTCCTTCTTTCTTAGACTATATAAATTTAATTTTGCTCTTAAATTGCGACACAGCATGATGGATCCTGCAAGATATTCCAAAACAATTATTTCAAATAAAGCGAATAACTTCACAAAGAATGTGGAAAAAAGCGAGGAATTCTACAAAATATAATAAATGGTTAAATAATGGAATATGCTATATGATCCGCAAGAATTATTAATTCATATCTTGAGAGTTTCATTTAGAGAGAATTCTTTTGTAAGAAAAACTTCCTTAATGAAAATTTCCCATATATATCGTTCAATACCAATAGCCATTGTGCTTGAAACTGCTCAAAATGCAAAATAAGATATTTGAATCCTCAAATGAATGCTAACGTAAATTAGATTTGTTACAGCCTATGAAACTATTTCCCTAAAATTTGCATCATATGTGCAGGAAATAAAAGTATTTCAGAAGAAATTAATCTAGTTTTCCTCCTGATAATTCCATCGGAAGACTGAAGTAATTAACTTTGGATGAATCAATATCTGTCAATAAAAGAATACGGATACTAGTGTTTGAAAAATTAAGCAACCTAAATATTGTAAATTACAATTCAACTTCATGAAAAAGAACTACTGATGTAAAAATCACAAATGCAGGTAAATGATTTCCTGAAATGTCCAATGCACTGAATAAAGTGTATGAAAATAAAAAATGATCCAAGACAAAGAAATTAAAATTCCAACAAACTGTTTGAAAATTTTTAAGAATTCCATGGATTATACAAAAATATTATTTATTGGGTAAAATAGTAGACCTAAAATAATTATCAATCATTATTAGTCAAAGTAATTATTCAATGTTCTCAGGGTCATTTTAGGGTGCTTCTTTAGAGTCCCTTTAATCTAATTCACTAGTCATGGAAAATACTGCAATCCAATAAGGCTACTTCAAATCAAATTACCACAATGCGATACAAAATTAAAGTCATTAAAGGCTCACTTAAACCTATGAAACCTTTACTCACAGTTAAAAATGATCTGTACAAGTAACACAAAGTTTTTTATTTACTTTACCGAGTATAAAATAAAGTATAAATCGGTAAATGCCAAAAATTCCATAATGCTGTAATTTGTAAATGCCATCTTTCTTCTTGAATCTGTAGAATAATCTTCATTACATTAAATGTAAATAGCTAACTTAGAAAAATTTCACCTGCTTGGCGCAGCCATTCCACTATCACTTTCCCCACTTCCTTCTTTGATGAGGCGGCCAAACTAGCTCTTCCCTGTATTACCTCTGAAATGAAAATTAAAAGTATTATTCATTTGTGTTTAATCCACTGAAAGAATTTAAGTATTTTCACTATTTTCTATCAGGTCTACTAACTATGCTCATTCTCTACTTGAGATGGACAAGAAATGTATCTCCATATTCACAACTGTTTCCTAAGCAGTCTCAAGACAGATCAACTTGAATGAGCTGAAGGGTTGAGTTACTACTAGCAGGAAAGCTAATGTTAGAAATAGTAAATACAATTAATATGTCAACCTTCTGGTTGAAGCACTGAGTGATGTTTCCATCATTAACTTCATTCTGCTGAACTTCTGTTTACAATCTATGAATTATTTTCTTACCAAATATTAATTTATCAAGTTTTGAGACTTTGAAGGCTGATTCACTCCTTGCAGGGACACCTTTATATGTAAATGACACTACCAGGGAATCCGTCATTATCCTGTATATTATACTGTTGACTGAGGCCACCAAAGACGCACCTCCCTGGACTTTTAGCTCCTTTTTCTGAAAATGCAAGATAGTCAAGGTAATTTGAATTAGAAAAGGGAACTAAATATACACATATGGTCTTAGAGTAACTTATGGGAACGCAAATACAAATGATGGCAGAGACTTGCACAAACACTAATCAAGATCTGGTAGTTTGGTAAATTAGAGTCAGTGTGACTAATTTTTGTCATTAGTACAAGAGAGACCGAAAGGAACAAAGGGAATGGGTGAAAGGGGAAGATACACAAGTGAATTTTCATCCAAAACTTACCACCAACTCCTTGAATGTTTTATCATTTAACTTCTCCTCCATAGCTTCATAGCCATCCTCTGACTCAAGAGGAAATGGAATGACCTCTTCCATGCCCACTTCCAGTCTAGGCACTGATTCCTGTATCTTTATACCATCCAATGCCATCCTCATGCACTTTGAATTTTCCAGAAGTTCCCGAAGAAGAATATTGCTTGCCATAACTCTTTTCTCCAGATTTTCAATAGTGCCTGAAGAGTAACATTTAGAAAAGACTTAGAACATTTAACTAACCAAATAATCTTCATCAAGGTGTATGTGCATTCAAGAGAGAATGGTCTGATATGGCAAATGCAATTTTACAATTGTGTTAATCTAAAATCATTCATACAGACATACTTACGCCTGTTTTTGTTGCAGCAAGGTGAACCACAACTGCATTCTCCAGCTTCCTCCCATTCCGAAACTGTTCTTCCTGTAAAGGGAACTTCTATTTTATATACATAAATATACATTACACTAAATACACAACATATTACTTTGTTGCAATAATTGCCAATTTAATTTTGCCATTTAATTCGAACAATAATAGCAACGTGAATTGGGGAAGTGCTTAGTTGGAATTCCTAGTCCTAGGAGGACTAAATGAAAATATGAAATGAATGCAAATGAAAACAATGAGATTAAAGGTATGTAAAGGTAGATGAAAGCGGGAATGGAGAGGATATGCAGATGAGTAATGGAAGTGCTAAAAAGAACTGTTCTGAACGTGAAAATGAAATTAAACTGAAGTAGAGAGGATAAATGCAAAAGCGAAGGGTTATCGTACCTATGGTAGAGTGATGAGAGCACATATTTCATGGAAGTACCTTGTCGAATTCTGCCTAGTTACATTAGCGCCGCGTATCGGTGAACGACGAAATGGAGGTTTGATGGCAGCCATTATTCTTTCACGAAACTCTGGAGAATTTTACCAGATTTTTACGACAAATTCCACTCCTGAATTTTTGATTCATCAAATATTATTTATATATATTATATGATAAATTAAACAACAGGGGATCATATAACAATATATAATAATATTAATATAACAGGGGATCAGATACTCTAAATTTAAAGTATGTAAAAGTGGGATTTGGAAATCTAGAATTAGAAATCCAGATTTTCCATGTATTAAACAAGGATTTCGAAATCCAGATTCAATGTACCTCAAATCCTAAAAATAATATATAAATTACCTACATATTATTTTATAATTATATATAAATTATATATTATATTATATGATAAATTAAACAACAGGGGATCATATTAATATTAATATAACAGGGGATCAGAAAATCTAAATTTAAAATATCTAAAACTGGGATTTGAAAATCCAGATTTCGAAATCCAGATTTTCCATGTATTAAACAAGGATTTCGAAATCCAGATTCAATGTATCTCCAAATCCTAAAAATATCTAGATTTAATCCTTATCTGGTTTGTAGGGTTGGTATTGATACGACTTTTAGTTTTCACGTTAGAGCGCCCACTATCACACACACACACACACACACACAGACATCATTCCGAAAATGGTCAAAACGTGTTCTAGGGACCCCAAAACATGTATTTCCGTTGAAATCTTGAAGTCGAATTTTTTCATGAAAACAATACTTTCTCTATACTTCGTATGTGGAGAAAGTAAAAATAAAATTTACTGTTGTTGGACCTAACCATAGTAAAATGCCAAAAGAATTGAAGAATAAAGGATTGAAATGGAAATGAGTTGACATAAGGGAGAGGACATGACTGCACTCATTCAGAAAGAAATGATACAACTACAGTAAGCGACAGATGTGCAAGTAGAACCAGCTGAGAGAAATTTCGGCAATGAACAAGAGAAAGCTTTGAAACCTGCATTTGTGGAAGATTATGCTAAGCACGTGGGACACACTGAAAATTCAGAAAGAACAGCAACAGTTTTTCTATTATCAGGTGATCATAGAAGTGGACTAAGAAATTATACTTTCATCTTCTGGACTAAGTTCTGAATGCAGGCCTCTCTACGTGATGAAATGACATGCGCCATTGTAGATGACACCCCCACGAGAATCTTCCTCATGCCCTTTTCTTGATAAAAGCAAAAAATGTATTTTTTTAAATCCTCTAACTGCCTCTTCCTGAATTTCCAGAGCTTGGATATCCTATTCCTCTTGCAACTGTGCCTGCTGTCGTTCCCTCTGGTCAGTGAGTTCAATCAATTGCTCTCCTCTTTTGGAGGCTGTTAAAGAAAAGAACGTTAATTAAATGTCACAGATTAATGAATCATAAAAACACCAAAGAAAGAAGAAATATTATAAGATGTGCATGCATTTCATAGGAGGTAGCAATTTTTTTATCCTATTTATTTTAGGTTCCACAACTGAAAATAAAAGAGAGTTAGGTTGCTCTAGGACTTGATATATGATTAAGAATTAAGCTGGCACACCACATACATGATCAATAGTTACTGTGATGATTTAAATAATCTTGGACTTATGATAAAAACCAATTATTTAAACTTAGATAGATTCACAAAGTGAACTCTCTCAAGCATCACTTTGTGGAATTTGATGTTCAATCAACAATTTCAATCGCAAAATTAGAAAGGAGGGAAAAAACACAATATTCTGTTAAAACTAAACCATAAAATGGCACAATTCGACGTAGTAGTAATCAATGGAATGGTACAGATTTTAGGATAGGAAGATAATTCACATTTTTGGTTAATTTACTCACTTTAAGCATATAAGAAGTCCATATTTTGATGTAGAACCTTACTTTAAAAATTAAAATTACTTTCTTTCATCATGTCATTTAGTTTAGGCCAATACAGATATGCTTTGGGTTTGTGGAAATCACCTACGTACAATTTGCATTAGTATTTTTGCCTGCAACTCAATAACCAAATACAGCCCAACTTTCAAGCATAATAAAATGTTAATAACTATTTCATGCATAGAGAACAGACTGCAATTTAAGTACCTCATAGTTTATATCTCCACATGAGTCAAAGGATTCCCATTGAAAATTCCATTTATGACTTGAATTCATTAATTGATTAAGGAAAAAAATTAAACAGAAATAATCGGTGAAATTAGTTTATATTAATTCCATGCAAAGGCAAAATTAAACAATGTTTTCATTCAATAACTTGTAGTAGATCATAACATTACTTAGATCAAAATCACTAAAACTTAGAAGAAAACAAAAAAATATCTTCAATAATAAGTTTCATTTTTTTGCAATATTTGAAATGTTTATTTTCTTTTAATTTCCATTAGTTAAGGGTTGCAAAAAAGCCATCATAGCAATTATTTAAGATAATTAATAAGTTAATAATTGCTTCTAAATTGATCATTTTTATGACTATACATGTGTCTTCATCATAAAACACAAAAAATACTTCCAAATTATGGACGCTTTCTTACCCTTGATCCCTAGACTATGAGCACACTTTTAATGATTAACAGACAAATGTATAGGATTCAGCTTAGTTGGACATTTTATAAGAACTAAGATAAAAAATCTGATGTGGCCAGCACATGACTTTCTCCATATATAAGATGTAAATATTTATCTACGACAGTATTTTCGAACTCTATATTAAATCTAAACTTGGAAGATAAGTGATTAATTTCTTTCATATTATCTTTTACGTCACAAACATTATAAATAATGTTTTTGGGGACAACCTAGATGAAAAACGATTAAATTGGCCTTTCGCCCATAGAGCCCAGAGCGCCCACAAAGTACATGATCAGCAACTTCCAGTTTATCAGAATTTCATGAATAACTCCTTAACAATCAGTGATTCAAAAATATGTTTCATACAAAAGTTATAGTAAATATGATTTTATAAAATGTTTATAAATAATAGTATATACCTAAATATCATATTTATGGAGATATTTTGAAAACCGGAAATGAGCTTTGAAGAATGAAGCTCGACTTCTTCCGTTGAAATATCGAAGTCGAATTTTTTCATGAAAACAATACTTTCTCTATACTTCGTATATATAGAAAGTAAAAATGGATTACTGCTGAGTATACCATTCAGACAAACATTAGCAGCTGTGTGCTAAGAGCTAAGTAAAGACGAGAAACATTATTCACTGAATAAAAACATATTTCTTGCTTCTATTATCCTGATGGAAATCAACAGATGGCTTTGTCAATGCTAAATAAAAAGCAGTACGTATAATCTTTCTGACCTGATACGATTTTGAAATTTACAATCACAACTGTCAATTTTCATTAACTGAAAGGAAGCTTGAATTCACAGTAAATACATATTATACCAATTATATTTGAATGTCAATATACCAAAATCAGGTTCTACAATATTTTTTTGGGAAAACAGACAAATTTTCTTTCCTCACTTTCTCACTGTGAACATTGGGTTAACCCAGGTGAACTGGGGGGTGGTCCTGGGGGTCCAGACACCCCCCTGGATCTGTCCCTGCTTCTGCCTGAACTTCAAGGATCGCACATTCCAAGAACCTGAAATTCCTTGGACTATGGATTAATCATCACAACTGATGCAACCATGTTGACAACTTTCTCGAAAAATTAATTCAACTTTATACGAGGGTTGTTCGTAAAATAAGGTTCTCAGTGTTTTTTCACAGTGAAAACATGTTTAATTCCATGAATGCATACATTTTTGGAAAGTTCAGACTTTTACCTATTTTTCTACATAGTCGCCACTGAGGTCAATGCATTTTTGCATGCGTTGTACGAGCTTCTGAATGCCCAAGTCAAAAAATCTGCCGCCAAGCCACGCAGAAACCTGAAAACCGCTTCTTCCAGCTCTTCTCTGTTGCTGAAATGCGTTCCACCCAGGTGTTTCTTCATGTTAGGGAAGAGAGGGTAGTCACTTGGGGCTAAGTCCGGGCTGTAGGGTGGGTGTTTGACAATACCCAGATTAAGATTTTTGCTAAAAATAAAAGTAAATTTTGATAGACATTATCGATTTTTAAGTTAGAATGGTAGGATTATTTCTTTTAGAAGGGACACTTATCGATAGAAGTAATTGATTTTTCAATCAGGATACTGAGTAACGTGTGATGCTATCCTGGTACAGATGTTACCAAAGCATGGAATTTAATAGAAACTGCTTGCTGGGAAGATTATTTACACATAGATGGGGTATTTTTAGATAAGATGTAGTTCTTAATTGGCCTCTTCCAATCTTTTATAGTTTTAATTTTACAGTTGAATCCGGATGATTTTTATCAACTCTCTGATGAACAATAATAGGACATTATGATGAAGCTTAAAAGAAGTCTTAGAACTGCTCAGGTCACATTTTTCTGGTTGGATTTGTTATTTTCTTAATCTGTCCTATCGTTTGCCTCGTACAGCTTCCAGATTCGACATTCAATATCTTCTTTCACAGGATGAGGTGAGTGACCTGAAAACTCAACCTAGACCAATGGTAAACATCCTCTGTTATGCAGTTTTTAAAAACAGTAAATGTTTCCGTTTCTACATAATTTGCCAGTGGAATCATCATAATCCAAATTGTGGGAGAAATTATTGATGGTACTTCCATGCAGGTAAAGAAATAAGAATGTTTTCTGTGTATATTTTATGTAAGGTTGGATTTGTGATATATTATTACCACAAGCATCATGTAGAAGTACACATAATCATTACTTCAAGACTGTTGACATGGAATCAAGATATGAATCATTTTAACTCCGAGGAAATAGACTGTGTCAGAGTGTTCCTCTTTTCAAGTTCCTCCAGATGAATAATATCTTACAAATGACTTAACAAAACACTGTTCTAGATGGCAAACATGTCATTCACATAAAAATAATATTCCCATAGTGCTCAGTAATTCTGCATTATAAGTTAGAGCAAGCAGTTATGAAAAATTCCATGCCAAATAGAAGTAATTGAACTGGATATACAAGAGAAAATTAGTTAAACCTGATAGCATGGATAAATGTATTAAGTAGACTTGGTTCATGGGGACTCAATTTTTGTCAATTCAAATCTTTTTTTACTTTCTCCCTATGCGTAGTATAGAGAAAGTATTGTATTCGCAAAAAAATTCAACCTCCAGATTTCGACGGAAATAGATGTTTTGGGGCCCATAGAGCATGTTTTAGCTATTTTCCCGAACATGTCTGTCTGTGTGTCTGTCTGTCTGTGGTTAAAAAGTTTGTGTGCGCTCTATCTTAAAAAGCAATTATCCGATCATTTCCAAAATTCATATTTAGTATTTTCCTAACAATTTCAAGAGTTGATTAGTTTTTGGAGAATATCACTTAACCGGAAGTTACGGTTTATCCGGAACAAAATTTTGTTTCTTAAATATCTCTGTAAAAAATGCAATATAGGTATATACAATTACATACAAAAGTTATAGATAATGTACTTTACTACAACTTTTGTACAAAACATTTTTTCGTAACACTGATTGTTTAGGAGTTATTCTTCAATAATGGTTAACCAGAAGTTGTTTACCCAGAAATTGAAGTTTTTCATACATATCTCTATCAGAATGCAATATAGGTATATACATTTACACACAAAAGTTGTAGATAATGTATTTTACTACAACTTTTGTAGAAATCATTTTTTGTAACACTGATTGTTTAGGAGTTATTCCCCAATAATGGTTAACCGGAAGTTGTTGTTTACCCAGAAAAGGAAGTTTTTCATACATATCTCTGTCAAAATGCAATGTAGGTATATACAATTATGTACCCAAGTTGTAGATAATGTTTCTTACTACAACTTTTGTATGAAAAATTTTTTCGTAACACCCATTGCTTAGGAGTTATTTATATATAAACCGGCATAGGCTTCTGTTTTCAATAAATATGGTGAAAGTCATGTGTTGGCCACATCAGATTTTTCTGTTATGAGATTGGGATTATTGATAAGCAAATTTTGATTAAAAATAATCTATTCTAAGAAAGAATCTTAAAAAATTTTGATATTAAAAGGGATAACTATTGATGAAAATAGTGCATTTTCATGTCATGGGATACAAATTACTGGTTACAAAATAATCCAATTTTTATCAACATGATTGATTTATAACTAAGAATCGTAGGATTTTTTCTTTTAAATGGGATAAATATTGATGAAATGAATTAATTTTCCTATAAGGAGGTTCATATTTTTGGTTAAAAAAAGTAAATTTTGATTGACATTATCGATTTTTAAGTTAGAATGGTAGGATTATTTATTTTAGAAGGGACACTTATCGATAGAAGTAATTGATTTTTCAATCAGGATACTGAGTAACGTGTGATGCTATCCTGGTACAGATGTTACCAAAGCATGGAATTTAACAGAAACTGCTTGCTGGGAAGATTATTTACACATAGATGGGGTATTTTTAGATAAGATGTAGTTCTAAATTGGCCTCTTTCAATCTTTTATAGTTTTAATTTTACAGTTGAATCCGGATGATTTTTATCAACTCTCTGATGAGCATAATAGGACGTTACGATGAAGCATAAAAGAAGTCTTAGAATTGCTCAGGTCACATTTTTCTGGTTGGATTTGTTATTTTCTTAATCTGTCCTATCGTTTGCCTCGTACAGCTTCCAGATTCGACATTCAATATCTTCTTTCACAGGATGAGGTTATACTGAGTGACCTGAAAACTCAACCTAGACCAATGGTAAACATCCTCTGTTATGCAGTTTTTAAAAACAGTAAATGTTTCCGTTTCTACATAATTTGCCAGTGGAATCATCATAATCCAAATTGTGGGAGAAATTATTGATGGTACTTCCATGCAGGTGAAGAAATAAGAATGTTTTCTGTGTATATTTTATGTAAGGTTGGATTTGTGATATATTATTACCAAAAGCATCATGTAGAAGTACACATAATCATTACTTCAAGACTGTTGACATGGAATCAAGATATGAATCATTTTAACTCCGAGGAAATAGACTGTGTCAGAGTGTTCCTCTTTTCAAGTTCCTCCAGATGAATAATATTTTGCAAATGACTTAACAAAACACTGTTCTAGATGGCAAACATGTCATTCACATAAAAATAATATTCCCATAGTGCTCAGTAATTCTGCATTATAAGTTAGAGCAAGCAGTTATGAAAAATTCCATGCCAAATAGAAGTAATTGAACTGGAAATACAAGAGAAAATTAGTTAAACCTGATAGCATGGATAAATGTATTAAGTAGACTTGGTTCATGGGGACTCAATTTTAGTCAATTCAAATCTTTTTTTATTTAATAACTACCCAAGCAACACACCCATGTTGATTCCATGTGGATTTCTGGTCGACATGTTGACAGTGGAAAAGGTACATTGTAACCACATTGTTTCAATATGAAATTACAACAATAAGTTTAATAAAGAGGCTATTTTGAAGCAAATATGAGCAAAAATAATGTTATTTTTTTATATTTTGGTATGGATAAATAGTTTGCTAAAAAATAAGTCAAGTTTTCCTTTTTTTTATCTGATGTGATTTCACAATGTTGTTTCAATGTTGTATTTCAACAAGAAATAAAATTATAATTTCGCTTTAGCGTAATGCCCTAATTTTGCTTAATTCCCCCTCTAAAGGAAAAAAAATTCATTTGAAAGTTTGTTAAAGCATTTTATGAAAGCAAAAAAATTCAGCATCAGAACTAGGTAATTTAGTATCTAATTGATGACATAATTAATCACGGTCTTTATTTAAATATTTTAAACGACAATTTAAAATTATCAGCTTAATATTTTGGTGTTGAAAACTACTTTGTTTTTTATCAAAAGTATAATCAGTATTATCATTAATATTGGAAATAAGAACGATGAATTCAAGTTGTGGATATATTTTTGTTTTTCTCAATTGCAAATTTGTTAAAAGAACCATAATCCATCCATCTCCATCAACTGCAGAGTGGAAATACAAGTTAACTAAGCTAGTAAAGATTAAGTCGCAACCTGAAGATTGCTTTGGTGCATATAACATAAGGGTTCTTGGTACATCAGGTAAATATGTAGTAGGCTACAGGAGCCATATTTTATATTTTTGTATGTCAAGTTTCTTAGGGTTGAAAAATTTGTTTGAGTTAGTTTATTGTGATAAATTGACTTATTCTATTAGAATATGATATACTTTTTATGTATTATCCCATCGATCATTGTTAAACCTTTTTTAGTGGTCTCATTTTTTTATTACATAAAGGCAATTATGAAAATTGTATCATATATTATAATGCATCAGAACCATGGTTTATACAAGTCCTTGGAAACCTGAAAAGGGGCTTTGGAAAACTTTCCTTGATTTGAAAGTGCTCAAAAAAGTAACATTCCTTAATGCCATTTCCAATTTGATAGATTTTTAGAAGATTCTTGGTAATGTCTGCTTTATTAAATAAAGTTATTTTATTGTAGAGATACCGAAAAGAGCCAATGAGAAAGCTAAAAAGCTTGAACGAGGAAGGGCTACGAGTGAAATCAACACAACAGATTGTGAGAAGACGACCAACGGTAGGCCAAAGAGGAAAAACACAAAGAGGAAATTCTATTCCAGTTCATCCGATAGTCAAAATGATCTAAGCAGTGAAGAGGAGTTGACACTGTCCATTCCCCCACCGCCATCTCCACCATTGTTTCAATTTTCACCGTCACTAAATGCTGCTGCAATAGTGACGGACCTAAATAAAGACGGGGCATCCCTAACTCCCCAGTCTTCAAGCCTGACTCTCCATACTTATAACACGCCAACTACCTCTCAGCAATTTTCACCGTCACTATTGCAGCAGCGTTCAGTGACAGGTCAAAATGAAAACGGGCCAGTAACATCGCTAACTCCCCAGTCTAAGAAGACTAAATTTCAAGCTGATGGAGCAGGATATATATTGAATGTGAAAGTTTTGCCACTAACGTTGGTCATCCAGTGGCATTGGAAGATGTAAATACAAGTGGCATGGGAGTGGAGGCACTTCTTCGATTGAATGCGGGTATGTATTGTTTATAAAACGTATGCTCTCTATAAAATTCTATGCTATCCTTAAAAATATGCTTATTTATGATTTTTACTTTCTCCATATACGAAGTATAGAGAAAGTATTGTTTTCATGAAAAAAATCGACTTCGAGATTTCAACGGAAATACATGTTTTGGGGTCCCTAGAACACGTTTTGACTATTTTCGGAATGATGTCTGTGTGTATGTGTGTGTGTGTGTGTGTGTGTGTGTGTGTGTGTGTGTGTGTGTGTGACAGTGGGCGCTCTAACGTTAACATTATTAGTCGTATCAATACCAAAATTCATATATAGTACTGTGGTGTGTGCTGTCAGAGTTGATTAGTTTTTCAAGTAAATCGGTAAACCGGAAGTCGAGCTTCATTCATCAAAGCTCATTTCCGGTTTTCAAAATATCTCCATAAATGTGATATATAGGTATATTGTATACCTTATAAAAGTTTAAGATAATGTGTTTTACTATAACTTTTGTATTTAACATATTTCTGTATCACCGGTTGATTAGGAGTTATTCGTGAAATACTGATCAACCGGAAGTAGCTGATTATGTACTTTGTGGGCGCTCTAACATGAAAACTGTTTGTTGGATCAACACCAAATTTCATATATAGTATTTTGGTTGGTGTCGTTAGAGTTGATTAGATTTTGGAGTAAATCGGTTAACCGGAAGTCGAGCTTCATTCTTCAAAGCTCATTTCCGGTTTTCAAAATATCTCCATAAATATGATATTTAGGTATATACTATTATGTATAAAAGTTTTAGAAAATATAATTTACTATGACTTTTGTACAATACATATTTTTGTACCACTGATTGTGTAGGAGTTATTCGTGAGATACTGATAAACCGGAAGTTGCTGATTATGTGCGTTGTGGGCGCTCTGGGCTCTGAGGCGAAAGGCCACTTCATCGTTTTTCATCGAACATGTCCTGAAAAACATTATTTATAATGTTTGTGACTTAAAATATAATAATATATAAATTAATCACTCATCTTCAAAGTTTAGATGGAATATAGAGTTCGAAATTACTGTCGTAGGAAAATATTTACATCTTATATATGGAGAAAGTCATGTGCTGGCCACATCAGATTTTTTTATTTTAGAAATCAGTTTTTATTTTTTCTACATTTTTAAAATTTTGGTTAGGGTCATTTGAGTGTAATACCAAGGCGAGTGTAATCTTTTATCATTTTCATAGATTATAAAATAACACTGAACATTGATATTCCTTGAAACCATTGAAATTGTTTAATATGGTATTGAAAATTTACAAAAATAAAAAAAAGTGTATCCGATTTCATTTGTGCACTTAGAAATGATTTAATTTGCAGTTATGGAAGATATATCTTTCAAAATTTTCCCAGACACCCAGATTTCATTCCCTGGTCCACATAGTTGGGGGCCTACACTGTATATTCAGCCTAGTAGCCCTCTAAATCTAATATGATGGCAGTCCGTTTCTAATACATGTACCCTATAGCACACAATACTATTCTATATTTCAGAGTTCCACAAGCAAATTCTACGGAAGTTAAAATTGATTGAGGCCGAGCAGACCAGGCAACGGGATTCAGCAGTCAAGCGGCACCGTTTGCCGTTTTCCCTGCAAATATCGACCAAAGATGGATTGATTGCTAATCAGGATATTATGGTAAATTAATGAAATAAATAAGTCAATTCTAAGACTTTAAACACTACACTATTGAAGATCATGGGTTGATTTTAAGTTTTTTTTTTAAGATGTGCTGTACACAGATTGCTCTGGCCAGAAGTTGGCAAGCATGTATCAAAATTAATACTTTTTTTTGTTAAATATGCTTAAATTGTGTCATTTTCATTTTTGCTTGAGCTGTATTAATAGTAAAACTGCTGTTTAAAGTTGTTTTATAATTGTACCTAGAAGTACGGATAGTATATGGCAAGCAAAACAAATATATATTTTTAATAAGCCAAGAGCTTGAAATTTAAACAGATTTGAAATGTGACAGCGTTGAAAATGAGATACAGTGTGATATAGGCATATAAGTGAATAAAAATGCCAATAAAAATCTATCAGTCAAGCTTTTTAGGAAATTTTCCACAAGTTTTTAAGTTTAAACTTCATTTCTCAAAATTGTGCATGTCACTTGTACTCCTTTGCTTCTTTTTAAAAAAATCTAGGGTCAACCTTTTCTGTTGCAGATTTGTCATTTAAAATTGGTAGGAGGAGCTGAACTCAAGATAGCTATTCGGGGAATACTCAGTCGCTGCATGACTAATGGAATGGCCTCAAACTTCAGCTATTTTGGCCTTAGAAATAAAGAGAACTTCAAGCCTTTGAACTTAAAGAGAGTAGTCTTCAGTAAGTACATTTTAAAATATATCTGATTTGTTATGTTTAGACCTGTTCAGGATCTCATCACCTGAGCAATGCTCATGGGAAGTTTGTAAGGAGGAAGAGAAAAATCCCAATTTCATTTAGGTGGCTTTAATATGTCCGTGCATTTTTATGCTGTACATTTTCAATCTAGTTTACTATAAAGTTACAAAATTATTATTACCATTTTGGATATCTTTACTTTTGAATTCTTCACTCCATATTGAATATTGTTTGTTATTTGAAACAAAGTTTTAAGCTACAGGCCTCATCAGGATAATATCTATTTAATCTAATCTGGATTGATGATTTGTGATAATTTGACTTGTTCCTGAATTATATCTTGACTAGTAACTATTTACCTCTGTCAGACCTTTTGCCATTTATTTCGCAAATTGAATATATTATCTACTTATTACTTAAGACATATGCAATTAATTTCCAAGATGACTATTGATTCTACATGAATGAAAAGAACCTCATGCTTAGGAAATATGAAAAATAAATAAAATTGGGTGAAACTACAAGTTTTCCAAAAATTTATAATTTAGTGTTATATAACTTTAATAATTCACTATTTTTTACAGATGCTGTTCAGCTACTTTATCCAGAAGTTTCTGAAGCAGAATTTTCGAAAATTGCTGGGGATTGGTTCAGATACGCTCCCCGCAAAAAAGGTGGGAACAAACAACTTGAGGGAAAAGACACTGTAAGGTATGTTGTGTGACTAAGGCTTAGAAAATAATATCTCAATTATTTATTAAACACTTCCTCCAACCCTTAATTATAATTCGTAGCATTTTTTAGTAATAATACTTTTTTTTCAATAGTCGTATACAAACTTTCCTTTTAATAGACCTGCCTATTTTGTTAGTATTATGTTAGCTGATGTATTATGGCTAGTGTCCTAGGTAGGCTAGGTAGTGGCTAGGTTAAATTTTATAGATGTGGAGGAAGCAGCAACAGTGGCCGATTTAAGGGTGGGTGGGAGGCAAGACCTATAGGTGGTGTAGCTTCAGGCAGGTCCATTTTATTCCGATGGGCTTGTTTTGTTGGTCTAAACAGAAATCTGGTCTTTTTATGAATATTTTTCTTCTCATAAAGTACCGTTTAGAAGGATGTAAAAGCTTTTTAGAAAATGTAGGTTTTGTGGGCATAACAAAAAATTAGCTCACTTTATGAAATTCCACAACTTTTGGGTACAGAACTAATTATCCTCCCTCATTACGATATTGGAGCTCAAACTTCATGTGTTTTGGATAAGATTAAAGGTTTGTGACTTGTTTTTATGTAAAATAGGTGAGGTTTCCATTTGAAAGATGCTGTAATTCATTTGCTGATAACAAGAATTGTGTCCAATCACAGCATGTTCAAAAAATAGAGCATATCTTTCAAAACTCTTGTTTATGAAATGTGGTATCTTTTAGAGAAGGCTAGTTCATTGACAGGCCCAGGGGCAACTGTGCATTTACTGCCTGTTGAATCCATCACTGAGCAGCAACGTATTGCAATAATCTAAAAGTCCCTAAATTGATTAGTTAATTTTTAATGGAATTGGAATATGATTTAAAAACTTCAGGAAAGTTTTGCGGGATATTGGACTGGCCTAGTATTTTCACAAATTAACCAGTTAATGTAATCATTACAGCCATGTAAAAATAATATATGATGTTAATAATACAGTAGGTGATTAAAATACATTTTGATTTAAATCTTTAAATTAAAACTATCTTAAAGAAGCTTATGAAATAGTCTATATGAGTGTAAGTGTAAATATTATTAAGCACATCTCTCATAAAGATAGACTATCTTTCGGTGTAGCAAAAAATATTTCTAATACATACCAACTTAAGATGTCTCTTATATCTGAATTGAATTTGTACGCCCCTGCTCTATAATTTATAATAATATACTGTAGGTGTTAAGGGTATTAAGTATAATAATTTACTCAACTTTATCCTATTTCCTATATGAAATTTATCCTATAATCAAATTTGTTTTTTTTTCAGGAATAATATTGCTGATGAAAATGACTGAAGATGACACATTTAATTAATACTGCAATGTACCATCTTATTAATGATTATTAAACTTGTGATATTTATGATATTTATATAAAAGAACTGTTTGTGTCTCCTTTTTATTTTAATAGATTACATCCTAAGTCTTAAGCAAAATTGTCTCCTTTTTGTGAGTTATATCTAACTGAATAGTGTAAATTTTTTTGTTATCATTTTCAAAGTAGCCTCAACACTTAGTAGTGGTGTAGTTAACTAATTAATAAGGTAAATATGAAGTGCTTATCAGTAGTCTAAGAACTTCCCTACAATGTGGAAGGCCCACATTGAAACAAGATTGACTAAATTGATCATTCGCACATGGAAACAACGTTGAAGTTCCACATTGAAACAACATTGTGCGTGTTGGTGATCAACATTGAAACAACATTGCTGTGTTGCTTGGGTAGTTCATACAAAGATTCATTCCATCTGACTAAAGTCTGTCGATGGAATGTCAATAGAACAAATATTTCAAGCATGATTTTATACTAAAATACTTTTAGTTAACAGCTCAGAGCTCATCATATGAAAATAAACAATATAAATAGCGATGAAGAGAGAGACAAAAAAGTGAAAAAAAAATAATAAAACATGTCAAAAAAGTAAATATGCAGACACATAAATCTTACTTACAGTGTAAAAGTAATAGATTGTATAAAAATATCAAATTATCTGCACTTCAAGAAATCGGACAAAAGTGAAAATTACAATTAAAATGCAAATAACCATTTTTCATCCTCAAGCGAACATGGTTCAGTTAGTATAACAAATATTTATTAAAATATGGAATGTGGTCCATCTATAAGATTGCAGAATAACATTTTTAATTCTGTTTTAATTTTTATTCCAAATTATTAACACAGCTCTTTATCTCAACTTTTTAAAGACTGTTTTAACTAAAAGTACATAACAAAATAGTATCAGGTAATTCATGAAATTTTAAGTTGTTGCCTTTGTCACCAGTAAAACTTAGATCAAATTTTACATTGTTATACAGAGGTGCATGTGTTTGCTATGTTATTAAATGTTCCCAAGGATATCTTGATTAATATCTTCTACTGTGAGTGGAGATTTATGTTGTCATATCTGAAAACCAGTCCGTCAATAATTGGTGCCTCAAATCATACTAAAGGTAAACTTATACAATAAACTTTATTTTGACACATTTCTTCTTTAACTAAATATCTAAAGGTGTGCATGATTTGCATAAACAATATTTGTGGAGACTTTGTTGCTCATAAAGATATTTATGTACTCATTCTAAGGGGAGAAGTGATTTTTAAAGTAACACCTCAGATTCTATGCTCCTCTTCCACTTGGTTATCCTCAGCCTAATGCTTTTCCGATTCTGTGAGGCGGATTATAAATCTCTCATATTATATATTATAAATCAGATTAAGACCCTTTTTCAATCCATTTCATGCTTTATCATAGTTGAGCATTCAAAGAATTATGGTCAATTGCCATTCAATCATATCCAATACTATTAGTAGAGAATGCAGAATATAATAATAATAATAATAATAATAATAATAAATCGTCTATATTTGGGCGAGATTTAGACTTAAAAGTCTCTTCTTCCATCTAACCCATCGTCATTAATTATGAAATTAGAAGAAGAAAAAATTAGAAGAATTGTGGATGTAAAAAACCTAGGAGATTCTTAAGGAAAAAGAAATCAACTGCAGGAAAACACCCTCTAAGAAGGGGGGTGTGAAAAACCTGCAAAAACCTACCGATAGGAAAAACTAAAAGATAAGAAAGAAAAACATTCAAAAATAAATAAATACACTACCAATAAGTACTTACATGCGATACATAAATAAGAATCAGTTAACATTTAAACAGAGATAGCAATATACAAAGTAACATAAAAAACAAAATAGAAAAACAAGGAAAACGTACATTATCAGGAAAAATAAAAGAATATTATAAAAAACAGTATCAAAATAATGCATACAGTATGTACTAGTCAAGATTTTATATTAAATTGACATTTAGGTAACTCTAAGTAAGGAAAAAAGAAAAAAAATAATAAATAAAATTTAAAAAAATAAACAGCTGAGAATTATTAGGTATAAAGACAGAATTATTACGTACAAAGACATAGAAAGCATCTTATGCGTTGAGAGGAAGAGCAGGAGCAACATCAGTGTGTATGGAATAGAGGAGATTTCTTTTCATTGCTGATTGCATTGCTGCATTTCGTGTCAGAATATCTGTATACTCATGATTTACAAGCTCTATCAAAGCATACAATTTTGTCATAGTTAGAGAATACAGATATACCATTATATTATTTTCAACTAATTTTCATAGGGACTTAACTTCGCTAAATTGAAGTCATTGTAAAATATATAAGACGAGAATTTAAAGAGCAATATGTGCACCATCATTATATAAGTCAACGCATTGAAATTAATCAAACTTGGATGACTTCTATGATGTAAAAGTAACTGAATTTCCCAAATTTATTCAGAAAAAGCAATTAAAAGATTTTGCCCTGAAATTCAAATTTCCAGAGAATTAAATCGAGAAATTATAAAAGGAATGATATCATCACTAAATATTCAGGAGAGTTTAACATAGAATTCATATGGACATTTTCAAATGATACTTTTAGCTACATATTACAAAACTGAGAAAGAAGCACAGTAATGTTGATTCTTTCCTTTCTTTTTAGCAATATTTAAATTGATACTTGATGTAACTTATCTGAAAATAGTACAGAAGAATAATTATGATTTATTATAAATAGATGCTTTTCACCGTAAAAACATACAATAATAAAAACCTCATTTTTTTCAAGCTATTAAGATACCTAATTAGGTAATGGTAGCATATAGCATCCTGTATCTTAGTAGGATTAACAGAAAGCCAGGGGCGTAGCTACCGCCGTATCAATTATATTATATTATAATATATATATATATATATATAATATATATTATTCTTGCCCAGTAATGATTACCATTTATATGTGTATATAAAATATATCTCTGCCATGAGTGTTTCATGTGAAATAAATTAAATTTGAAGTGATGCAGCAATGTTTTTAATGCTATTCTACATTTTTTTACCCAAAATGCAAAAATTTCAGCAGTGTCCCATTTCAGTCTATTCAATTAGCAAAATAAACCTTTAAACTTAGACTCAACTGAATATTTATATAAATTAACATCAACTGTAACTTTTGCAAAAAATCTAAAAGATTTCACAATTTTGTAATATCAATAAATACCATAGATATTTCAAATACTGCTAGAAGACCCTTTTAAACCAAAAGGCTCTTTTTATTCTCATTTTTAGGCAAAATGAAGCATGTTTTAGCTTCTCTATTTAATTCAGCTATGATTATGTCTTACTTGAACCTTTCGAATGATCCACATTTGAACTATCACAAATAATATACGTAAGGATTAGGATGCTTTCTATCAGAGAATAAAAACAAGGTTCAATTAATGGGATTTTATTTTTAAAATAATTCATTTTGCATTACATAAAATTACTCCTTAATTCTGAGGATGATTAGTACAAATACACAAAGAATACAATGTTAAAGAATAGAGGTTCACTTGAAAAGAAATCTTCTAACTGGTTAAAGACCGTCATAAACTGCAACCAGAAACCAAGGATTCCTCTGCTCAAATGCATTCAAAGCTCCTTATAAACCTCTAAAGTATTTAAACAATTAGAATTAAAGTAATTTTGAAAATATAAATGCAAACTTCAGCAACAAATGCACACACTATGATGCCTCTGATATATATTTTTGATTTTTGCGCTATATTTAGAAATGCTTATTAATTAAAGTGCTTTGTTTACTGAAATGAGACCTAAGTCAAAGTTAAACCGAAATAAAAACTTTTAATTCCAGCATTGGAACAAAATTCTTCTCAATTTTTACGAAGACTACGATTCCGAATACCAATGAAATATTAAAAACTTTATATTTC